>OX632366.1:11577946-12232946 GCA_951751655.1 Ophion costatus | reverse complement strand
TTGAACATTCGGAAATCTCTTCGCTTAATCATAGGAAAAGCTTATTAGTTTATTTTCTATGATTAAGCGAAGAATTTCCGAATTTTCAAATGAACAAAAGAAAGTGGCGCATCTTCAAAGTGAGAGTCTTCTAACGAAATGTATTTAAATTGTTCATATTATACAGGGTGGACCATTTAACGTGACCACGACTTCGTCGCCTTTATAGTGACGAAAAGAACCTCAGGTGGTAATTTAATGGATTTCGAAGGGCTGATACAGTGGTGAGAAATTAATTTTTGTCAAGGTCATAGTTTTTGGGTTCTCAAGGTCATCAATGGTTTTTCAATGAGAACATGTTTTTTTAAATCATTTTTCACCAAAATGTTTTGGGTTTCGTTGGGTTTGGTTGGGTTTGTTTGGGTTTATTCGGTTTCTTTGGGTTTGTTTTCGTCACTCTAAAGGCAACGAAGATATTCGGGGTGGTCATGTTGAATTGTCCACCCTGCATAACCCGGCAGTAAATTATTAATAATTAAATGTTTTCCCACGAAAAAACAATCCGAGTGTTCTTCAGATGATACTTTTCCAAATACCCAACTTTTGCAGAAATTTAACATCACGATTTTCGTAAAAAGAAAATCCCAAAAATGAGCAGTTTTCGACTATTACAACTAAGCATCATCCTTCGAAGCGGAATATACATTCGTATTATTTTTGAAAAATGGGCGAAAAGAACTACTTTTACAATGCAAATTTTACAGAAATTTTGTGTGAAATGTCGATTTATTTAGGGATTTATTTATTTGGGAATGCGTGCCAACATCTCGAATTTGCATTTCATTCCTTTCACTTACAGTCAACCAGAAACTATACTTGTTCTAACAGAAAAAATGTTTGCCTTACGAATGAATAAAAAACAATTGTTTCGTATATTTAAATAAACTATTTAATTATTAATAATTATTAATAATACTAGTTTTATAATATTAATACCAATACTAGTTTAATGATATTAATCCTAATACTAGTTTTATGATATTAATACTAATACTAATAATATTAGTTATATTCATAATTATTAACAATGCTAATTACTTAAATATACTATTTAATATACGATTGTTTCGTATACTTAAATATATTATTCAAATATATCTACAGTTTGATGAAAGTAGAAAAATGATTTCTTATTTTTTTTAATCCCTTGCAATAGCTTAACTTTTCCGGTCTAAATGAAGATATATCCCAATAAATACCCAAGATATATCAAACCCAAGATATAGCGCAATCAATAAATCCCCGCCATCACCGACATTCCCAAAAAAAAAAATCCTTGTCCAACTCTTCGATCCCCCCATCAAGCATGGATGTCCGAAGAATTCCCTAGTCCGCCTACGGCTTATCCAAAGACGAGAGACGCCCAAAGCGACAATTTCAAGACGTTCATGGATACCTCGATTGCGCCAACATTGTTGCGAATATTCGCCGGTGGCTTCACTCAGGACGTGAGTTATGCAAGGTTTTGGAATTTTCATTTACCGAGGCAAATTATGAAGCCAGCTCCAATAGAGGCAGCACGATACGTTCGAGATTACACAGTCAGGAATGTTCACCGGTCCCCTGGAGGAGCAAATACCCAGGTATTGTTCGATCATCGGCATTTGCGAGTTGCGGGAAAATTACGATGCGTGTATTAACCTGCGTGATTGGCGATATACATAGACGTCATATACGACCAGAAAGATTCCCAATCCATCCCCAAATTCATCCCTTCGTACCATGAAACTCAATGCGGTGTGAGGTTACGCGATCTCGCGGTATCATCAAAATAATCGTCAGCCCTTGGGGAAACTCTCACCTCTCTATCGACGTCGATAAGCTGACTCCTCCATACGCGATTGTACGTACATACGAATATGCTGATCGAGTCCGGCCAAGCCTCGTTTGCATCGATGATTCACGTGGCCACAGAAAGGCAGGGATCCCAAAGCCCAACCAAGAGAGAGAGAGGGAGAGAGAGAGAGAGAGAGAGAGAGAGAGAGAGAGAGAGAGAGAGAGAGAGAGACGAGGAAGCTATAAACCCCAAACGGGACTCTCAAAAGCCATCTATATGCAGCTACACCCCATAGTTTATCGCTTTTATGACAATTTCAGTTTACATAGCCCACAAAGTGGCTCCATCAGCTAGTGCCAATATACACGCGTTATTCGAGCTTCGATCTCAAACATATCGTTCTAAGATCATCGATTCGGTCGACATTGATTTCCAACACCAGAATAATTTCTCTACCTCCTCGTCCCCTGTTCAAATGTGGTCTGTGCTCGAATACCCTGTTTGGTAATGGACTTTAATTATAGCTAGATTATCTGGCTATATGATAGCATTATTGATTTCGCTTCTTATATGCCTTAAAATTAAAATTTTAAATATAATTATTTAAATATGAATTTTCATGAATTTTTTTCATAGGTTCATATTACAGATATTGATATAAAAGTTGTTACACTTAAGGATGTTGAGTCCCTATGAAACATGTTAATGTTAATAGTTCAATAAATAGCTTCTTAATCGTCATGAAATTTTTACACGACCTCCTGAATAGTTCATGTAAAAACATACCAAATTTTCAGAATTCTATCATCATTACTTCAATCTCCTTAAGGGTTGAAATAAAAAATGATAAGAAAGTTCTGAAAATTTGGTATGTTTCTGTATGAAGTATTTAAGAGGTCGTGTTAAAATTTCACGACGATCAGGAAGCTCGTTATTAAAAAATTAACATTTTGTTAAGAACAATTTTTAAAAGAAATGAAGAAAAATTTATCAATAAACTTCGTTTTTTTTCCGTTGCTTTCAGTATATTGTAGATATTATAAAATTGAGAGGTCAAAAAAAAAACTTATTGCAAAGTTACATCAGTTTCCATAAAACAACATTTAATTTGTGAATGTTAATTGGTCAATAACGAGCTTCCTAATTGTCGTGAAATTTTTACACGACCTCTAAAATACTTAATAAATACACTTTCGAAATACATTTTTGAAAATGTATTTTTTTAGTCACTATTTATAGACGAAAATGGTAGTTAAAAAAATGTCCTTTAAAAATTGTAAGTCTGCACTGTTGATGAAACCTCGGAGATGGATCATCCGCAACAAAGAAATCAACGGGTTTTAGATTCAGTATGTTGATGGCTATACCGCATATCATACGATTTTTGATATTTGCAAAAATAACAAAATGGCGGATATTTTTCGAACAAACGAAAACTGTGTTTTTTCACAGTTTTTGGCAAAAATAATAGTATTTATCGGAAGTTGAAAAAAAAAATCCTTGATGTGCGCTATAGCTGCAGTTGTAGAGAATAGGTGGTTGAAATTTCATAAGGATCGGTTCAGTAGTTTCGAACAGGTTATCAACAAGCCGTCGAAAAACGTTGTTACGAGAAAAACGCGTTTAAAGTTTGTCTGGGTTACATAAATACATACAAAAAAATGTTTTAATGCATGTCGCAAGTGCATTTATTAAGTGTAACAACTTTTATATAAATATCTATAATATAAACCTATCAAAACAATTCATGAGAATAGCGTTTTTAGCGTATAAGGTGAGAAGATTCCTTAAGAGGTTAGGCCACAGTAACGGGTATAAAATCATGTGCGAATTTAACCATTTTTTTCGTATGAAAAAGTGATTCACTCATAAAATTAATTACACATCTATTTAGTATGAATATCAAGCTGTTAGAATAGATTTTTTTTCAATGTACAAAATGGTCGGCTACTAATATTTTCTTTCAACTTTTTTTAGGCGCTCCACGGCGTGACATTTAGCATCCACAATTTTCGACCTAGAACAGAAAACAAAAATTCTCGTCAATCTACATTGGAATACCTAGAGAAGTACGTACGGAATTTAAACAATATTGTTTTATTCAAAATTTGTAGGTATTTGAACTTAAGAAATGAATTTTCTTTTTTATGAAAATAAGAAGTGTTCGATTAATCAGAAATGCCCTACGTACTTCTCTGCGAAATGCAATTAGGATCATAACTTTTAAATTTGAAGTAAATCGAGTGCAAATTGTCAAAGTTATTTGTCACGCCAATTGGAAAAAAAAATAATAAAAGAAAATACTAGTAGTCGGTCATTTTGTACATCGAAAAAAAAGATATCTTTTCTAACAGCTTGATATTCATACTACATAGGTGTGTAATTAATTTTATGAGTTATTCACTTTTTCATACGAAAAAAAAAATTGTTAAATTCGCGCATGCTTTTGTACCCGTTACTGTGGCCTAACCCCTTAACTTTGGCAGGAGTTATGTAGAAACCCTCGGAAAACGTATCATTTGACCCTGCATCGGGGTCAATGGAAACAATGCCTGAGGTTAGTTGAAATAGGTGCAATCAGCTGATTGACCTAATATCCCTACTAAGCCCAGGTTCTGTTTTTGACGTGTATGAAGTGATCAAGTATGATTGTTGTGAATAAAACATACGTTTAATCAAAACAATCAGTTTTATCGCTTTTTATTCCAGTTTGAGTATCACTGAAGGTATATTGAGGTTCTTCAATATTATTTTACTTTTCGCACGATTTCTCGGCATCTAGAAAATGAAACGAGATTTGGGAATGTTGCTTGCGTGTGAAACGTTTGTTCGGCTTCAACATAGAAACACGTTTAAATTGACCCCGAACCGTTTGTTTCAACTGCCCCCACACCCTTGCCTCAAACAATTAATCAGACAGCAAAAAACCTAAACGTTGTAGGTCGGTATTAACCACAATAAACTCAACCATGATATTCATAGTAATGATGATTGTAAACAACGCTGAAGAAGGACCAATAGTTTTGGAGCAATACGCAAGATACTAATAGTAAAAAAAAAACTTACTTTTTATGTTGAAAAAACGTTGTACCCAAAACAAAATTCCGACGCTCTCTGGAGGGGGGGGGGGGCTTCGATGCATTACCTGCCAACGCAATCTCATTTCCCCTCGTGGGTGATAAGACCATTTGCAATTCCCTGGGAAGTAGATGCAACATTAGCAACGTCGTGTACATGATTAGGAGGCAAGAACGCAGTCACTGGATTCAGTGAGGACGTAGCCTACGTGGCTATTGGAGCACACGAAGTTCGAACCGTGCCCATCGACTTTATCGACACTGTGAATGCTCCCGTACCTATACGCGTCACACACGTGTATATCAAAGGTGTCGCGCTCGAGTGGAAGACATCCAAGATAGACAGAGTCTCGCTCGCGAAGACGTCAACGCGACAGTCCCGAAGGGAATCTCGCCAAAGTCTGCTCCAGTTACCCTCACGTTTCTACCCTCCAGCCACTGCTTTGACTTTAAATCTCCCGCTCGTTTCTCGGGGCTGCTAAGACGGAGAAAAGCGTCGACCGTGGATGGGAAACTCTGATCGACCGTTTCGTATCATCCGTATCGAGAAGGCTTCACGAATGGTGAACTCCGTGAGGGAGCGATACGCAAGTTTCAATTAGCACGCCCCATATTTGCATCTGGCTCGGCACTCTCGACTTTGCCTGTTTGGGGTTGAAATGGACTCGCAAAATGACGTTTCATGGCTCCCTAGCCATTGGGAGAAACCTCTTCGTTTCATCGTGGCCTGCCATAGCGAAATGTTGGTCAATTCTTTTAGACATCCAGTCGATTCCTTCACGTGGAAAACTGCAGTTGGGTGTAGTTCCGAAAAGCCCATACGTCTGATTAACTTGGAATTTCGTATACCCGTGTATTTTGACTCGCTTATTACGAATATCATAGTGCACATATCCGCAAATTTGATTCTCAAGGTCAACACTCACGAAAACTGATTTTTTAACAGTTTTTCTGCTTTATTTCGGTAAATATTCATTTCGCAGAAAAATGTTTCACATAAAAGTTATAGCTTATGAAAAAATTGTTCTTTTAAGTTCTATGAAGTTTTTATCTAAAACCATTCCGTTTCGGGAAAAATGGGATAATGGACCAATAAGTGAAAATTGCTTAGCTCCATTAGTTTCGATATTATCTACTTACGCACTTTACCGCGGGAAGGTTAAAGTTTAGTCTTTAAAGTGCATGCTTTTTTTATTTGTTTTTTTTTCATTAATTTTAGTTTCTTTTTGTATTATATACTATTTTTGCCTTTGTTGTCATTCAGTTAATTTTAAAGTGCATGTTTTTTGTTACTTTTTTGTTTTTCATTTATATTTTTTATTTTGTTCCTTTTATTTTTGTTTCTTTTTGCATTATTGACTATTTTCGCATTTTTTGTTTAGGTTTGTTTGGGTTTGGTTTTTTGTTGGGCTTGCTTGGGCTTTTTATTTAGTTTTGTTGTTTCTTTACTTTCGGTTGTTTGGGCTTTTTTGTTTAGATTTGTGTTTGGATTTTTTGTTGGTTTTGTTTCAGTTCGAATATGGTTTTTTTCTTTGGGTTTGTGTGGGTTAACGAACATTATCTATATTCTTGCTGTTATCGATCCGTAATTATAGATAAGTAGATGATATCGAACCTAGCGAAGGTAAGCAACTTTCACTTATTCGGCCATTATCCCATTTTTCTCGAAATGGAATGGTCTTAGACCAAAATTGTATGGAACATAAAAGATCAATATTTTTATAGGCTACAACTTTTGTGGGAAATATTTTTCTCTAAAATGAATGTTTACTAAAATAAAA
This sequence comes from Ophion costatus, assembly GCA_951751655.1. Classification (NCBI taxonomy): domain Eukaryota; kingdom Metazoa; phylum Arthropoda; class Insecta; order Hymenoptera; family Ichneumonidae; genus Ophion; species Ophion costatus. The sequence continues at coordinate 12,226,272 of OX632366.1, read as the reverse complement.
CAGAAAAACTGTTAAAAAATCAGTTTTCGTGAGTGTTGACCTTGAAAATCAGATTCGCAGGTATTTTCAATATGATATTCGTGATCAGCGAGTCAAAATACATAGGTACACGAAATTCCAAATTAATCAGAGGTATGGGCTTTTCGAGCCTTTATCCCTGCAATTGCTTTGAAGTAATTCGTTTTGGAAAAGAATGGCAAACGGGTTTCCAGTTGATGTAGTTTTATTCTGGAGTACTTTTTGTACCATTTGAAAAATGATACGTCTCAGATCTGACGGTGGTATTACCAAGCTTGGGAGTCTGATTTTCGTCCAATACGTACTTGGCGCCTTTTTCGTCGACAATTATTTAACCTCTGAGCCAAAATTGTCAAGTAAATCAGATTGCTTCGCGCAAATGCCGCGAAACAAACCAGGACCGATTTTCCATAAAGATCATCAGGATTCTTATCCTTTTCCATTTGTATCCATTAGGCAAAGTTTCGTATAGACGTTTTCCATCATGCTCGCTTGCTAATAGGAAAGGAATATTCAATTCAAACTTTGTTTGGGTTTGGGTTTGGGATTTGCCGTAAACCTAAATAAACCCAAATATATTTCCACCTATTTATTGTATTATGCTCCATGTTAATGAATTCACCATGAAAAATTCCTTCATTTTGAGTTCAGCATCACACTCAGCGTCCCCGAAAACCTCCGAGTACCAAGATTTATCCAAATCGAACTGTCTCTTTGCACTTTCGTCCGCCACATTAGAACATAAAAATTTTTTGAATGTTGTGTTTAGATTCGTAATAAGCGACCTCGAAAATCCCAGAGTACCAATTTTTATCTAAATCGAGTAAAATTTTCAATTTCGGTGCGCCGTTCTAGCGCCGCCGTTTTGAATTTTGAAATTTAAAGTTCAGATTCGTAATAAGCGACCTAAAAAGTCCCGGAGTACTAATTTTCATCTAAATCGAGTAAATTTTTTGAGTTTTGTCCGCCATATTGGCGCCGCCATTTTGAATTTCCAAATTTTAACTTCAAATTCGGATTCAGCGAGCCCAAAAACCCCCGAGCGAGGCTTCGATTTCAAATCAGAGCAAGTGAAATAGGGAAATAAAGGTTGACGCACTACTGCGTCAATGCCAACGAAAGGGTTAATAGTTATAAATCTGCGAGGCATCCTTTGAAAACGAAATGTCAGTCAGCAATTTTGCAATCGAAAGATTTCTCTCCCTCTCTCTCTCTCTCTCTCTCTCTCTCTCTCTCTCTCTCTCTCTCTCTCTCCAACTCTCGCTATCTCCCTTCACGTCAAGTACTCGATATTTATTACCGCATAAATGTACGTATACTCGTATATTCCCACATTGTACGACTGTGGCTCAAAGCGCTTACCACAAGTGTTTGGTAATATCCACCTGTAAAATCCTCGAGAGGCCATTTTTCCCTCACTCTATTCCGATTTACTCCAAAGCCAACGTATCCGGCTGTCGCCTTTTTTTGCTTGCCTCCCCACTAAGAAGGAACGAACTGGTATTCTATCATTGCTCCGATACACATACCTCCACTAGCACGTTTCCGGCTAACGCTCGGCATTCTCCTGCCTCGGATACGCGAGAGAATTTTATCGATAAAGTAGTAGGTACGTCTATCCTGACTGCGACGTAATTAGCGTGCCAGGGGAGCGAAATAAAATCCTATTCTCTTCGTAAGTACACCATGACACTCAAATTTTTGAAAAATGTTCCACTTTTCGCAATTCCTGAGTCCTGAGAATTCCTATCGAATTTTTTCGCAAGTATACACAGACTCTTGTTTCCACCAGCCTCTTATTCGCCCTGCCACGTGATCGATTCATTAGGGCCTATTTCAGTGTGACTGGCTCGAAAATAACGGGTATCCATAATTTTTTTTTACATAATGTCTGACGATTAGTCCGTTTTTTTCGTTTATTCAAATTACTTATGTTATACATAAAAATATTTTTTAATGCTTTAGTTTTATTTTTTATATAATTTTTTTGGCCTACAAAATGATGCCAAAAAAAGCACCTGGAAAGGCGCTACGGTGGAAAGTAGTTCTCCGAAAATTGTTTGACAGATAAAAACCAAAAAGAGTATTAGTCAGTATAAAAAAAAACTCTAAAGGCGTACGGACGATTTTTTATTCAATGAAAATTAACAAAATATGGTGCCCATTTCAAAATGAAATGTCACATTGAGCCGTTTTTGACAGTTCTGCATTTAAAAAGATGTGAAATTTTTTAATTAACTAAACGCTTTTCTGCGACGTTAGGGAGTAGCGTGAAGAATGATGGTGGCAAAAATTGAGACGGATAGCTCGAAAACTATTCGTGAAAAATGTTCCACATTTTTGCAAAAAAAACGACGTTTCGAGAAAACCGCGCACCGTCCGCGCCAGGTCTCACGCAGCTGGCCGAATACCTTTTTCTAAAAAAAAAAGGATGTATCGACCGGAATAATTCGAATTCCGCGATCAAAATTAAACAGTAAGTTCATGAAAGTTCGTGTTTTTGGATAATGTAACGAAAAAAAAGGTTTAAAAAAAATGTTACACTGCAATGGTTCCTTAAAGCCTTGTATACGCGAAAAATTTCAAAGTTTTTCATTTTTTAGCATTTTTGATTCCATTAGCCTGAATGGTTAGGAATATTTTAAGCCTTACGGAATTGAAAATTTCCAAAAATTGTTAGAGTTGCAGCATTTAGAGCATAAAATAGATACCGCGCGGCCGACCGCCAACTTCAAAGCCGTTTTTCCACGATTCGCTTTTTTGAACCTTGTGAAAGTTCGAGCTCTTGAACGAAGGTTCAGATCGCTTTGAAATTTTTACAACATATTCGTCGTACCTATCGCGTGAACCACAGAAACAAAAATTTCAATGACACAAAAAAATATTTAAAAAAAACGATAACGACAAAAAATTGAGTAAAAAAATTTTGAGTTCCGAATTTTTATTATAATAATGTTTTTTTTTTTTTTATAATATTGTTGGTTCACACTGAACATACGTTCATTATGCAATTATAAATATGTTCATTTTTTTCAGACACCCACGTCGATGCCGAGAACTTTCACCATCAACGCGCGCGCGAAAAAATACGTTGCTTTATTATGTTATATCTCCGCCATTTGTTAATATTTCTGATTTTTTTACATATCCTTAAGGATGTTGAGTCCCTATGAAACATGTTAATGTTAATTGTTCAATAAATAGCTTCTTAATCGTCATGAAATTTTTACACGACCTCCTGAATACTTCATGTAAAAACATACCAAATTTTCAGAATTCTATCATCATTACTTCAACCTCCTTAAGGGTTGAAATAAAAAATGATAAGAAAATTCTGAAAATTTGGTATGTTTTTGTATGAAGTGTTTAAGAGGTCGTGTTAAAATTTCACGACGATTAGGAAGCTCGTTGTTAAAAAATTAACACTTTGTTAAGAACAATTTTTAAAAGAAATAAAAAAAAATTTATCAATAAACTTCGTTTTGTTTCCGTTGCTTTCAGTATCTTGTAGATATTATAAAATTGAGAGGTCAAAAAAAATACTTATTTCAAAGTTACATCAGTTTCCATAAAACAACATTTAATTTGTGAATGTTAATTGTTCAATAACGAGCTTCCTAACTGTCGTGAAATTTTTACACGACCTCTGAAATACTTCATACCAAAACATACCAAATTTTCAGAATTTTATCCTCATTTGCGATTTGGGACTCAACATCCTTAACCATGTGCATAAATGATCTGTAAAAAAATGCTGTCAATGTATGCGTCATTTTTTTTTAATCGCGTCTAGAAAAGTACCTTCGAAAATCGGCGAAATCCCGTATATAAGACCGTAAGATGCACCTCGGAATGTGCTTGGACGGTCAATTTTTCTTTTCGCAAGTGCCAGACGTTCTTTTCGATACACCTTCTGAATTCACGTTGGGGAAGTAGCTTTCCATGTGAGAATACTTTGCTATTGGACACGAAAAGGGCGTATACCAGCCCGAGAGAATTCCTCGTTTATGCTGGCTTCGAAACCGAGTCGATCTTGTAACCAAGCAGCGTGAAACGAGCTGAGAAATTCTTGGACTGTGGTATCGCAACTGTCTCTGGAGCTTTTCGCAAAGTTCGTACTATCAGACATTCAGCATTATGAAAGTGGGAGGGTTGAAGGGGGAGGGAGAGCGGCAGGAGGAGCAAGCGAAAATAAAACAGCCGGGCGATGGAAATTGAGAGGACGGCTTGGCTTGTGTTGGTCCTTGTGATGGACATCCGGACAGGTAGCTCCGCCGTTCCTATGAAGCCATTCACAATGATGCTACGAGCAATCTATGTTCTGCTTATCTCATCCCTCGCCTCAATTGCTCCGATCGCACTTCAGTTCGAAAATTCACCCCTCCTGTGCAATCCATATCTGCATTTCTTTTCGAAATACGGGGGACACTATTCTCTCTATGACGTTGAAGTTCGTATGGTTGGAACGCGATGAAAGTCCCTTATATTTGCATTTTAATGTTCTTATTTTCATTATCATAGGAGAGCTTTTTTGTGACTTTAAAAAGCGCATCGCTAAAGAAGTATCTGAGAAATTATTGCTCCCTTAACGGGGAGAAAACCATCTCTTTTTGCAAGCCCAATTTGAAGGGTCAGAATGATCAATTTTGTTCCAATAATACTTTGGTTGGAATACATTTATTTTTTTCCCAGCATATTGTATACATGTTTTTGGTGACAATCTCTATGGGTTCACGAACCACTTTTCGAAATTTCGAAAAATACGAAAAATTACAGCTTCTCCAAAGAAAGCCTCATTTTTCTCGTGGAAAACAGCATGCTGAAGTCATTGGTATTAACAAATGGTTCATACAATTAAAAAATACGATCGTAAACCGAAAATGACTACACTGAGAGAGAAAAGTGTATAGTATTTACAAAAAACGCGCGTTGTAAAAGAAAGATGCCCTCTTAAAGGAATGTCGAAATTTTAAATTTCATTGCATTTCAACGATGCAAACTTCAACCTCATACTTTCTAGTTCATGGATGTTTTTGCATGCTGCAGACAATGCACACAGGCGCCAGTCCTTGAAAACGCAACCAAGATTACCGACCATTCAGGCTGAATATATAAACCCAAGGCAAATTTATAATAATTTAGTGTAATATTCCGAGATTTTGTGGATTGAAGTGACATTGGAGAAAACAGCGATTACCACACGTTTCAATGAGATTTCTGAATAGTTGATGGCAGTGATCAGTCTGCGAGCGCACGCGTCATTCACTGCCAAAATAGTACCCATATGAATTCGGCTGATTTATTAAACACGCTGAGCCTCTACGCGAGAACGGTAGCCCGAAAATGCAGAGAGATCCGTGCATGAAATTCGTGCGAAAATAAATCACCACTTGCGAATTTATAGTCAATTGTGAAGTTATGGCGACAAAGTTTAATTGCGTAAATACATCTTACAGGATATACTCACTTATCAATTTTTTTTTCGCGGCGAAGCAATAAGGTTCAATACCGATCCTGTCTTAAGGGGGGAGATATCTTTAGGCGAGGAAAAATTTCTGATTTTTTAATTTTTCTTTTAAAGGAAATATTTGTTCACCATTGTTGAGTCTTAGGATATGTTTTATTACGACGTTTGGCTGTTACATGGTATTTTTTATTGATCTTTAAAAATGGCGGAGGTATCGCATGGTCTTCCAAATGGGTTGCGGCAGATGTCAGACGGCGTGACACGTAGCGTTGGCGGGATTAATCTGAGACGAATCAACGAAGAATTCTCGTCCCTTAACACTCATACGCAGAATATGAACCAAGAAGAAGAGAGAAATGTTGAAAATCGATTAAGTGGTACGCTTTGGAACGAAAAGATTGAATTTTCCGAGAAAAAATGTGTACATTTGCAATCAAAAATACTTTTTTTTATTTTCCAAAACATTTAGGGCCATGTTTTAGACGATAAGGTTAGAAAGATTTATACCAAATTTCATGAGAATAGGTCGGTTAGTTTTTTAGCCGTACGTCACGCCAGTTTTGAAAATGCAGTTTAAAAGACCGTGCCATACCTCCACCATTTTTAAAGATTAATAAATAAGAAATACGATGAAACAGGCGAAAGCAGTAATGAAACATAGCCTGAGTCTCAAAAATGGTGAAGAAATCTTTCCTTAAAGGAAAAGTCACGAAAATCACTAATTTTTGTCCTCGCGTAAACGTATCTTCCCCCTTTAGGCAGTATTCTAGTCTACGCATTGCAGTGCGCATTATAATTGAAACAGTTGAGGGCCTCTCAATATGGTCATGAATAAGGGCTTGAGGCTTTTCACGTGATTCCAAAATTCCCATCCATCTGAAACAGAAATAAAACCAATTTTTTTTAAATCAATATAAGAATGTCATTATGGCAGGTAGCAAAGAAAAAAACTTAAAAATGGCAGCTGGCTAAAGAAAAGGTAATATTTCGCCCCATTTGTTTTCAAAGTTTGTTTGGGTTTGTTAAATAGTAATAATAACATTAATATAAAATTTTATATCAGCCAGGTTGAAAGAAGTAGATTCGGTAAAACGCCCTTAAAGTTTTAAATAAAATTTGGGACAACCGCAACTATCTAACAAGGAACATCACTTAAGTGTCCGCCTTCGATTTTGTCGAAACTCATGTATGTAATAAAGCATTGAAAACTATTAGACACGCATATTTTTTATCTGCGGAAAACCGGTTTTAAGGGGGCAATCCACCGCTCAAAGAAACGCGTGTCGAGGGGTGGTTATGTAGTTCCACCCACAAGCAGTACACTGATCTGAAAGAAACAAAAACCAAAATTCTTCTAATGTAAAGCGATAAAAAAATCCACTATAGAAGTATCAAAAAAAAATTAATTAAGGGTTGACACGCTTTTCCTTGAGGGGTCCCATCCCCCTTAAAACCGTTTTTCTGCCGACAAAAGAAAACACGTGTCTAGCCAGTGTTCAATGCTTTGTCACATATAGGAGTTTCAACAATATCGAATGCGGAGACTTAAGGGGTCTTCTCGCTTTAGACGCTAAAAAAGACAGTTTTCATGATTTTTTTTATAGGTTTATATTATAGACATTGATATAATAGTCGTTATCCTTAATAAATACACTTTCGAAATACATATTTAAAAATCTATTTATTTAAGCCACTATTTATAGACGAAAATGGTGGTTAAAAAAATGCCCTAAAAAATTGTATGTCTGCGCTGTTGATGAAATCTCGGAGATAGATCGTCCGAAACAAAAATATCAAACGGTTTTAGGTTCAGTATGTTAATGGCTATAGCGCCTATCATACGTTTTTTTATAGATGCAAAAGAACAAAATGGCGGACATTTCTGAAAAAAACAAAAAAACGTGTTTTTTCGCCGTTTTTTACAAAAAAAGTAAATATTGACATTTTTTTAATCCTTGACATGCGCTATAGCTATAGTTGTAAAGAGTATGGGGTTAAAATTTCGTAAGGATCGGTTCAGTAGATACGAAGATTTTATCAACAACCTGTCGAAAAACATTGTTTCGAGAAAAACGCGTTTAAAGTTTGTTCGAGTTACATAATTACGTTAAATTTTTTTTAATGAATTCCGAAAGTGTACTCATAAACTGTAACAACTTTAATATGAATATCTATAACATAACCTATCAAAAAAAAATCACGAAAATAGCTTTTTAGCATCTAAGGTGAGAAGACCCCTTAAGTGATGTTCCTTGTGAGTGGTATAGTGGCATATAATGCTTACGTTATATTAATCGGCCATTCCTGCCTCGTAACGTGTGCCTTCCTCGACTTCGAAATGATGAATTTCTCAAACTCGTTCTTCCTTCCGAGCAGTTCTTCCTTCCTTAGGAGCTTCTGAAATGCATAGCTCTGACCGGTCAATCCTATTTGAACCTCCTTGGTTGATGCAAATGTTGGGAATTTCGATTTTTTTTCCATTGAGGACCAATTCTTACGAGTCTATACCTTAGGAAAATGCAAAAAAAAATTAATCTTGTCAAATTTCTGGACTAGAATAATGCCTCGAAGCGAAACTATCTCTCTGATTGTATATCCTTCTAGACATCAACTGTGCACAGTGTCGAGTATCCCAGACCATCAGGTACAAATTCACCATTACTGCACGTTACAACATCATTTTTCCAAAACTTCAGTACCGTCAGACCTAAGCAATCAGAGCTCCCTGCCGTCTCGAGTCCAGCCACGTCAACCTTTTGTCTACCGGAATGGTACAAGAGTCCGCGATAGCTAAGCACTTCCCGCAACAAAACTAAACTGCTCGAGGAAGAAAGTCTCGAGATGTTGGGACGTGACGAAAGAGGCGAGAGACCAAGAGGACGCAACTATCCAACGCATCGTTGTCGGTTCTAGTCCTTATCAGATTTCAGCGTCAAGAGTCTGCTGCTATGAAAATTTGAAGCTCTGTAGCGCCTGAATACGTGTATACGTGTACGTGCAAAAGAACCGCTCAAGCCAGGATCGTTGGAGGTCGTAAGAAAGTCCTAATGTACATCCAAGAGCCAAGGGTCCGGAAGTTGAATGGGTTGCCGGCATGTTGGGTGATACTTGCAACCCTCTCTCCGCAAAACTATATCGAGGGGAAAAAGACCTTTGCCGTGAGCTTTCCTCGGGAAAACCAGAGTAGAAGTGAGATCACATAACGAGCTTGCTACGGCGGTTTGCCCCGGTCTGTCGGGTAACCCAGTTACTTCATTTTAGTTTGCCATCTTCGTCGTTCGGTCGCTCTCTTTCTAGCCTAGCGAACGTGGTTGCAAATAGGTTTCACCTTTCGTTCTCGTTCTTTCCATTCCATGCGTATCTATACACACGTGTATGTGTGCAGCTGATGGACACCCACACACTTCTGCATTAACCTGTGCAGCATGGGCTCCATCGGTTAAAAACGCCGGAAACGACAGCGCTCTGCACATTGAGTTGTGTCACCTACGCCTTTCTGGGATTGAGAAGTTGATAAATCAGTCTGGTTCGTTTTGCTTCGCTCTCGCGAGACCCGCCATGCACAATGTCGTTTGCAACTACCCTATATTCGTTCCTGTACACGTATACACTTAATACGTTTATATGTTTAGGTATGGCTGTGTGGAGGGATGTCTCTTTTCTTGTGTGCGTCTGTGTACGTATGTACGTATAAAGGTTTGCAGGGTTCGACAACACTTGAGCTTGTGGGCTTTCCACGGAAGCCTCAACGATCCCCCGGAATGACAGTCTGTTCGGAGCCGCAGGGTTCAACATAACTGCCAGCCGTTCTACCCTCGTGATAGAAGACAATCGCAGCTTGTAGCAGTGACCTGGTATTTTGCCTGTCGAGTGTATTGTCAATGATGAATCAGCAGAAAGCTCGCGATACACGATAGTTGCAAAATAAATACATTAATCGAGCATAAGTTAAATGAGGAGGTGGTGTCAAGTGTTCGAGCTATGAAGACGACGAATAAAGGCACGTGAAAAATGTTCTTTTCAAAGACCAGCTGAGTTTCCGAAGATTCTTGATGAAGGAGTGACAATTTTTGGTTGGGTTTGGGTTCTGGTACACCGTCATTGAAGTAATAGACGAACGCTTGATTCGTATTGTGGAAATCTTTACCTTTCCCTTGCATTCCATTAGTCTTTGTTAGTTCGTCAAAATATGCAAATTTTTGTTTGAGTTTGTTCTAGTCCACTGTCAGTGAAGTAATAGACGAACGTTTGATTCGTGTCGTTGGAGATCTTCCCCTTTGTCTCTACCTTGCTTTCCATTTGCCTCTGTTCCTTCTGCCCGTCCAGGGACGATTCAACGCTTCGAGAGCTCGCTCAAATTTCCTATGACGAAATATCGTCTCTCGTCTCTACGAATTTCCGTTACCGCAGGAATCCTGCTGCTGTTGATCGTCGGCTCGTTGAACGCGTATTCCCTCGACCGAGAAGATCCACTCGACTTTCTGGTCCTGTCGGAATCGACAACGAGCCAATGCAATTGCACGACAACCGAGGATCCCCTGACGTTTCTTCATCCGCCGTACAGCAAGGAGGCGAGCGCTCATCGCGTCCTCGGCGACGAGAGCGACGACATAGTCGTCTACGATGACCGGACGAGTGAGCAGTACGGGGACATTGACGAAAACCGCCTCGAGACGATCGTCACCCCAGCTACAATGGACGACCGGGCCACGAACATCTCGCACCTCAAGACCCTCAACGTACCCGATGATTGGGACAACGCTAAACCTACCCTGGACTTTCCGAAAACACCGCCCGATGAACACTACAAAATGGCCAGCCTTCATCTCGACGAGGGAATATTCGCGTTTGACTTTTTAGAACTTTTCCTCAAGTCCATTCAACCTCATAATGTTCCAGCAGGTAGGAACATTCTTTGATCGTACTTATTGCTCGAACTTTGCACCGTTTTTTTTTCTTTTCATTTAAGTATGTTTCAACTGATGAAATATTCTTGTCCCATCGTTTTAGGTCTGGTGAGGGACGTCGTCGAAAATCGGGTCACAGCCTTGAAGTTACTGTCCGAGGTGAATCAAAGAGAGCAATCTGTTCAGAGATATTGGGGAAAGATGCAAATGTTTTGCTTTTCGTAACAAAGACGCCGAGGCTGTTCTATCTTCAATATCAGATCACAGGAGGCAACGAATCTGGAGATCAACAAGTGGCAATTGGACGAACGCAGATTCCTATTTGATTCCTTGATTTGTTCGATTCCTTGATGATTTGATTTCTTGATTAATTCGGTTTCTTGATTAATCTGATTCCTTGATGAATTTGATTCCTTGACTAATTCGATTCCTTGATTAATTTGATTTCTTGATTAATTTGATTCCTTAATTGATTCGATTCCTCCACTGATTTGAATCCTTGATTGATGTGATTCCTATTTGATTTTACAAAAAGTCACCAAGTTACGATACCCAAGCTCATATCATAGGAGGCAATGAATCTCAAGATCCAATAGTGTCAATTAAACGAATGCAGATTCCAATTTGATTGCTTGATGGGTTCGATTTCTTGATTAATTTGATGCCTTGATTAATTCTATTCATTGATTGATTTGATTTCTCGAATGTTTCGCTTCCTTGATTGATTCGCTTGATCATTTGCGTGATTTGATTGCAAGGAATCAAGTTGATTAACTTGATTCCTTGACTGATTTGATTCCTTCATTGATTTGCTTTCTTCATTGATTTGCTTCCTTGATTGCTTTGCTTCCTCTATTATTTTTATTTCTTGATTGCTTCGATTCGTTGATTTATTTAATTTCTATTTGATTTTCGCAAAAGTCACCAAGTTACGGTTTGCCTGTAACAGTGCGTATATCATCGAGGGTTGATTTAGGTTATTCTCCACGAAATATGCATCTTATAAATATACATACATAAACGTTCCAGTCTTTGCATATGGAGGTCGGATTCGTGGCTCTCGTAGGCGTTTGCTGTATTCTGGCGTGCGTTATTCCTGGCACAGAACTCTGGCTCGCCTGTCGTCCGATCAGAGAGGATTACAAGCCATCCCAGCATCCTGGATTTCTGGCCTTCCTCCTGTCAGTCTCGCTCTTTATTCTTGGGTACGATCTCTCTAACTCTATATACGTATATAAACATATCCCTATCATATATATAAATATAGAAAGTAAAGAAATCGAGAAGTTTACTACTCCTGATCTGGCTACAAGCTTGGGCCTTTGCTTCAGCTACTTCCTTAACTTTCCTCATAGCAAGACCCAGAATTACCACGAATTACCCTCTCAACCCGGCCGAATTTCCCTCACGAAGCTGAACGAAACATGCGAATCCCATCACCGTATGCATTAACTTTAAGTGAGTCTACGACGTTCGTGTGTACGTTTTGTACAAAGTGGACACTGCCCCGGCTTGTCCGCTGGCATTTTGTTCGTAGAGCGGGAATGGTGGCCATGCTGGTGTGCAACGAGGCCAGCAGCTCAGGGATCGAGAAAATCCCTTTCGTTGTAGAAACGGCTCTGCAGGATCTAAGCGATTATCATAGCGGTACATCGGTCGAAATGCGCAGATGCCTCACGAGGAGTCTCGACGTTGCCAGCGAAGCCATCCTCGCTGATCTTGACAGTGAGTATAATAAGTCGAAAACCGGTTTACGAGCTTTCCCCGTGTCCCTTTCGAGAGCTTTGGAACGAGTCAAAAATCACTTGGTTGCATGCTTCACCGAACTCGCGATCTCGTTCTTCGCGAAAACTCCCGCTTATGAATTTGCTTCGTTTTTGACAAATCCGCCTTAACATTCTTGGTCCATCGCTCTTAACCCACCATCCGTTTCTCCAAAATTCTCAATCTCTGTTAAATTTCGCAGTTTAGAATACCTAATCTTGGGTTCGAAAAAAAAACTTGGCAATATTCGTAATCGGTGGAAAATTTCGCATTCTACTTGAAAATTCGACTTGAAAAATGGCCAAAAAAGAGGCAAAGAAGTATTGAAAAAGTGGCAAAAATCGATAGTGCGGTTTGCAAATTTTGCCAAAAATTGAAGAACCCTCGGAACTCCACAAATCAAGCGGCATTTCAAAGAGAAAACGATTACGAAGAGAATTAGCACAAAGCGAAGTGTCAAATTCAAAGCGGCACTAAATGATCGATTATTCAGTGAGGAAACTTTTTTTTGGCCAAGGTGGGACCAAACCCAAACAATCCCATAAACACACAAATCCAAACAAATACAGACCCAAAATGACAAACGCAAGCAAACCACCCCAAAAAGCAAACCGATACCCAAACAAACCCAAACAAACCAAACCAAACGCAATCAAACCCAAACAACACATACCCAAACAAAACCAACCAACCCAAATCAAACAAACCCAAACACAACCAACCAACCCAAACCAAAACACAACCAACCAACCTAAACCCAAGCAAAATTATAAAGATTTTCTTCGGATCACTAAGTGTAAATTATTCTTCCGGATAGTTTGTTCAACAATTTAACACATTCTAGGGGGCAATTTATATATGTTATTCGTCCGGATACTAGCTTACACGAGTCACAATAATATGTATGCCTACTAGAAATACGGCGTGAACTGAGCCGCTATCGAGACGACTAACGTACGCTTATTCGTCCGATAACCAGACGGGGAGACACTCCGAAAAAAAAATTCGCCTTTATCTAGCGTAATTTCGAACTTTCGACGAAAACTCGGTGATATTCGGCATCGGCGAGAAATCTCCCCTTAGACATACTCTGAAGATAGTTAAAAAGTCGAAAAAAAAATGTTCGAGCCTTTTGGTCCCTCTTCAAAAATCGTTGAAATCCCAAACTTGGGAACAGCCATAGCGTCGGTCCTATTTGAGTGACATGAATTTAGTGGGAGGTTTTTTGAGAGGATTTTGATAAATTTAGAAAATGGGGCTTTTCCTAGAAAATCCACTTGAAAAATGGCCGAAATATGGGCAATGGATGGAAAAATTCACGCAAATCGATGGGCGTCTGTGAAATTATGCCACAAATTAAAAAACTAGCGGATCTCAATAATTCGAACGAGATTTTAAACAGCAAACGGCAATTTAAAAAATGAGCACAGAATGGAGTACCACATCGAATCGAAAGATAAATAAGCGGGGATTAAGGGAACAAACTTTTTTGGCTAAAAAGCAAAAAAGATAATTTTGTATATTCTTGTTCTGCATTTATATCAATGTATTTTCACCCCCTGATTACGAATTCGCCATTTATTTTCCCCCGAAACCCTCAACTTTGCCGATAACTCGTCAAAAATGTATGGAACATGGTTAACTCCCTTAATCTTCCTGTCCCACAAAAATGCAACGACACATAAACTTTAATTTTATATCCCCTCAAAATATTATCTATTTCATTCGATTCAATGCAACCCTCTTGAATGCGGGGTGAGAGAGAGAAAAATGAAGGGGTTTTTCATCCCTTAAATTTCATTTTTTCATGCACCCGTCGTAGATTTCTAATCTTTGTGCACTAGAAGAATTTCCATTTACAAAAAAAAATACATAATCTACTAGTTCTAAATGCTCTACTATATACATGAGTTTCACCAAAATCCAAGGCGAACACGAATGTGACGTTCCTATTAGTCTTACGATCTTTGGAAACAACCGCGAAATATAATATTTTCCATGCCATCAGCTTCGACGAGCCATGCTCGACCTTCCATCTATTATTCCATTAACCGCTGCCAACGAAACGACAGTTCCCCTGAATGAGACGCGCATCGATCTTAGAAGTTTAACCGCATCCCTCAGCCATATATACAGAATGCTTTACGATGGGGTGGACAGAGCTAACGTTAGTGGTCCTTGTCCATTCGGTAAGCCGAAACCGGGTGTTAATGCCTGGCTCGCTCCGATGTCTAATGAACGCTGAACTGTCCTACTGAATACGATAGCGACGCACCGTCGCTTAATGAGTGCTATCACTATCGACTATATGTGTGTATATATATATTTATATATGTATGTCTATATGTATGCATGCATGTATGTATGCGTGTATGCATGCATGCATGTATGTATGCGTGTATGCATGCATGCATGTATGTATGCATGTATGCATGCATGCATGTATGCATGTGTGCATGTATGCATGTATGGATGTATGCATGTATGCATGTATGCATGTATGCATGTATGAATGTATGTCTGTATGTGTGTATATATGTATGTATGTATGTATGTATATATGTATGTATGTATGTATGTATGTATGTATATATGTATGTATGTATGTATGTATGTATGTATGTATGTATGTATGTATGTATGTATGTATGTATGTACACTACCGGCGGAAAGTTTCCGGACAAGAGTTGGAAAAAGTGCCCGAACGGTTCTTTATGCCATTTCGCCGGTGGTTGGGCTAGGCCAATTTGACCGACGGCATTTTAAAGAGGGGGGATTTACCTACATTTTGGCTTATCAGAAAAATTCTTACGATTTTTTTTACACTTGGCACCCAGTTTTGAAAACGACAATTTTTTGTCGTTTTTTTGTTGTTTTGTGAGTGGACCCCGTTTACAGTAAAAATCTTGTTTATGCATTTCTCCTATTAAAATCATAAAAGGGGAAGCCTAAGCTTCAATTTCGTTTTGTAGACAAATTTTTGCGATTTTTTTTTCCCAAAAATATTTCGTTTTTTCGATAAAAATATACAATATGAAAATTGCTCCGGAGTACGAAAACGACGAGGTTTACAACAAAACCTCAAGACGGTAAAAAGTTGCGTTACTTTTTGTTGAGTTCATGAGGATTTTTTCAGATTTTTTTGCAAAATTTTTTTTAAATTTATTTCCGGTCGGAACTCGATTGATCTCAACACCATGATAATAATATAATTCATTTTTTTATTTACATATTATACTTTGGTCTCGTCGAAAAAACCTCCTCTCGCTGACAGCACGCTCTTAATCGTCGTAATTGAAATGTTTTTTCCGCGACTTTCGACAAACTGCGCTTGGATGTTTGCCGCCGTGAGTTTTCGATTCCTTTTGGACATCACAATTATTGATTAGTCTTCTACTTTGGAAGTAACAGGAGGCCTCCCGGAACGATTTTTATAGCGGTTCGATTGTGTCTCTCTGAAGCGTTTTATAGCATCCCCAATCGTTGATTTGGGTATCTTCAATCGATTTGCAATGTAGCGAATTTTGACCCAATATAAGCATCAAAAAGCGTGCATCAATCCTTGCACTTTGCAATGAAGGGTTCAAAATTCGCTACATTGCAAATCGATTGAAAATACCCAAATCAACCGTTGGGGATGCTATAAAACGTTTCAGAGAGACACAATCGAATCGCGATAAAAATCGTTCCGGGAGGCCTCCTGTTACTTCCAAAGCGGGAGACTAATCAATAATTGTGATGTCTAAAAGGAATCGAAAACTCACGGCGGCAAACATCTTCGAAACATCGAGACAATCTTCGAAACATTCGCAACATCGAAAAAACATTTCAATTACGACGATTAAGAGCGTGCTGTCAGCAAGAGGAGGTGGTTTCGACGAGACCAAAGTATAATATGTAAATAAAAAAATTAATTATATTATTATCATGGTGTTGAGATCAATCGAGTTCGGAACGGAAATAAATTTTAAAAAAATTTCGCAAAAAAAATCTGAAAAAATTCTCATAAACTCAACAAAAAGTAACGCAACTTTTTACCGTCTTGAGGTTTTGTTGTAAACCTCGTCGTTTTCGTACTCCGGAGCAATTTTCATATTGTATATTTTTATCGAAAAAACGAAATATTTTTGGGAAAAAAAATCGCAAAAACTTTTCTACAAAACGAAATTGAAGCTTAGGCTTCCCCTTTTATGATTTTAATAGGAGAAATGCATAAAAAAGATTTTTACTGTAAACGGGGTCCACTCACAAAACAACAACAAAAACGACAAAAAATTGTCGTTTTCAAAACTGGGTGCCAAGTGTAAAAAAAATCGTAAAAATGTTTTTGATAAGCCAAAATGTAGGTAAATCCCCCCTTTTTAAGATGCCGTTGGTCAAATTGGCCTAGCCCAACTACCGGCGAAATGGCATAAAGAACCGTTCGGGCACTTTTTCCAACTCTTGTCCGGAAACTTTCCGCCGGTAGTGTATGTATGTATGTATGTATGTATGTATGTATGTATGTATGTATGTATACATGCATGTATGCATGCATGTACGTATGTATGCGTGCATGCATGTATGTATGCATGCATGTATATACATACGCATGCATGTATGTATATATGCATGTATGTATATATGCATGCATGTATATATATATGCATGCATGTATGTATATATGCATGCATGTATGTATATATGCATGTATGTATGTATGCATATATTATGTATGGGCGTGGGTGTGCGCAGGAGGAGTATTGGCACCTAAATATCATACATATATATTGACTCGCATATACATACACCATCAATGGTTTCTAGTACCGTCTATCCCGTTAATAACCGGTCGGCGCACGATTCAACGAGAGATATTACCATAACACCTTGGTCGTTACACACTCGCTAACGATTATCCATTATTGCTAATATAAGCGAACATTTCGCTGTCCGATATTACCAGTACAACGAGAAAATCCCGGACAGATATGCGGACAGATATGCAGTTTATCGCATCTACGGTTACGAATGTGTGATCCAACAATTCTTATTTCAGATCGGAGCACCTAATTATCTTAATCCGACTGTTGAGGACTAAAGCCACACCAGCTCTTCAAAAAACGCTGTAGGATTTTCTTTAACGAGTAGAATGATAGTGGCAGATAATTGAATTGGAATTTTATTACACATAGTTTTCCAATTCAATTATCTACCACTATCTTTCGACTCGTTAAAGAAAAAGGGCTTGAAAATCACCGTATCACTATTAGCGCGATCAAAAAAGGTTTCAAACAAAAGTTGTTTGGAATATTAAAATTCGTATAAAGGCATCTAACGTCCAACCCCCTATCTTCGAAAATAGCGGCGCAAAAACGATTCAAAAATTCTGAGTCAGTGATGCTCTCGTGTTTTTGTGCCGATATTTTCAAAGATAGGGAATTGGACGTTGGATAACTTTACACGTATTTTATTATTCCAAACAACTTTTGTTTGAAATATTTCTTTATCGGACTATTAATTATCAAGATACGGCAATTTTTATGTTTTCAACCCCTATTTCTTAGGGCTGGGGCGAGTTGAGGGGCGAAGTTTTATTGGGGTTATTTGCAGTATACAACTATCCGCCGTCAGTCGAAAATTTATATTCTACCCTAAAAAGTGATGGGTTTTCGTCTCCTTTACTGGACTAATATGCCAATGATCGACAGACCATTCCGGAGCTCTAGGAAGCAATTGGACGCACCATTAATGAACTTAGTCCGCAATTACGCCAAAATGTTATTGAAAATTTCGTCAAAAGTGTTCCACCCAATACCTTCATGTTTGTACCTTATATTAGAATAAACGTATTCGTCCTTTTAAAATAAATAATACGTTTTATTGATAAATAAAAATGTCAGATCATTTTGAAACACCCTTTATATACATATGTGTTTTATAGCCCACCCCTGAAGTCGCGCGAGGACGCATATCAGATTCTGATATCGAAAGATCGCGCTACGGAAACGGATAAATTATTACCCATAGAGGATGAAACGACGTGACGAGGTTTAGAATGAATCTTCCTCAGCCGTTTCACATGCGTATTCATTTCCTACGTCGGCTATCTATTTCCGGTCGCAGAACTTAAGGGTGGAGATGTCTTTAGGCGAGGAACATATTACTGATTCTCATGATTTTATTTTAAGGAAATATTTCTTCACCATTTTAGGGACTTTGGACATGTTTTATTACTACTTCTGGTTATTACATGGTATTATTTTTATTAATCTTTAAAAATTGCGAAGGTATGGCACGGTCTTCTAAACAGGTTGCGGCGGATGTTGTCAGACGGCGTGATACGTGGCGTCGGCGAGATTAACCTGAAAAAAAACCAACAAAAACTTTTCCTTCACTAACACTCATACGCAGATTATGAACCAAGAAAAAGTGAGAAATGTTGAAAATTGATGAAATGGTACGCTTTGAAACAAAAAGATTGAATTTTCCGAAAAAAATGGCTACATTTTGCTAGAAAAATAATACTTTTTTTTTATTTAGCGTCATGTTTTAGACAATAAGGTTAGAAAGATTTTCACAAAGTTTCATAAAAATCGGTCGATTAGTTTTTTACCTATACGTCACATCAGTTTTGAAAATGCAGTCTAGAAGACCGTACCATGCTTCACCGTTTTTGAAGATTAATTTTTACACAATACCATGTCAGATTCGAAACTAGTGATAAATTATTACAGTATATATTATAGGATAGTATAAATATATATCATAGTATAAATATATATAGGAAGAAATTATTATTATTATTATGAAGAGCCTAGAGCCCAGAAAAAAGGTGGATTTCGACATTTATTTTCCTGGATACCTAGTTGATAGAATGAAAATTCCGTTTCATGGCCTTTGTTCTACATATCTTTAAGTATCTTGACAAATGTTATCATACAATTTCGTCACACAAGGATGGCGCTGAAGCTTCATACACCTTCACCTCTGTGTGATAGATCTCCTCCATTTTTTTACCTGCAACAAACCGAAATCTGAAACCTGAAAATCGAAAAATACCAATTTTAGATAAGATGGTGCATGTTTCACAAAAATTGATTTCAGTAAGAACCCATGGATAAAGTTCCGAAAAGCCCATACATCTGATTAATTTGGAATTTCATGTACCCATGTATTTTGACTCGCTGATCACGAATATCATATCGAAAATACGCGCAAATTTTATTTTCAACGTCAACTCTCACGAAAACTGATGTTTTAACAGTTTTTCTGATTTATTTTAGTAAATATTCATTTTAGCGAAAAAATTTTCCTACAAAAGTCGTAACCCAAGGAAATATTGATCTTTTATGTTTCATACAAATTTGTCTAAAACCATGCCATTTCGAGAAAAATGGAATAATGGTCCAATAAGTGAAAATTGCGTAGCTTCATTATAGGTTCGATATTATCTACTTATGTATAGTACCGGATCGGTAACAGCAAGAATTTAAATAATGTTCATTAGCTCACACAAACCAAAGGAAAAAAAACCAAATTCAAACTGAAACAAAACCAACAAAAAAATCGAAACGCAAATCTAAACAAAAAAGCTCAAACAACCCAAAGTAAAAAAAAACAAAATTAAATAAAAAGCCCAAGCAAGCTCAACAGAAAAACCAAACCCAAACAAACCCAAACAAAAATGCAAAAATAGTATGTAATACAAAGATAAACTAAAATAAAAGAAAAAAATTAATAAAAAACAAAAAACATGCACTTTAAAATTTACTGAATCACAAAAAATGCAAAGATAGTATATAATACAAAAAGAAACTAAAATAATAGCAAAAATCAAAAAATAAAATGAATAAAAACAAAAAAGCAAAAAAAAACATGCACTTTAACCAAGCTTCCCGCGGTAAAGTGCGTAAGTAGATAATATCGAAACTAAGGGAGCTAATGTAAGCAATTTTCACTTATTGGATCAATATCCCATTTTTCTCGAAACGCAATGGTTTTAGATAAAAACTGTATAGGACATAAAAGATCAATATTTTCATAGGCTACAACTTTTGTAGGAAACATTTTTCTGTAAAATGAATATTTATTAAAATAAAACAGAAAAACTGTTAAAAAATCAGTTTTCGTGAGTGTTGACCTTGAAAATTAAATTTGCGGGTATTTTCAATATGATATTCGTAATCAGCGAGTCAAAATACATGGGTACACGAAATTCCAAATTAATCAGAGGTATGGGCTTTTCGGAACTACACCCGAAACCATCATCGAAAATAATTCGTTTGAAAAGAGTTTTCGACATATGAAAAAATCCCTGCGTGCTTCGAAGTAAAATGTTGAAAGGTTTTAAAAAAATGTCAAGTCGGTGAGGAATTGGCGTCGTAATGTTGCCAGCCACAGGACTCTATCAGACAACCATGACTCGCTTCATCCAGCTCCAGCGCTGCCATTTCGTTACCAAATCTTGTGGAAGAAAATTCTAAAGAGACTCGAAGACATGTAGAATGGAGACTACGAAACGGAATTCTCATTGTATCAACTGGATCCTCACAAAAAATTGTCGCAGCTCACCTTCTCCAGGCTCCAGACAGCTGATCCTCAATTACAAAAAAGTCTGACACGATCATCCCCTCATGAAAACGACCCCCCTTAAGAATCCTCGGTTGTTCATAGATGTGGAGGAGTTGCTTGGAAGACCTGTGCAGTCGGACCTGGCGGCGGAAACCGGATTGGACGTAGCCCTGGATGCCCTACTCGACGTTGCAAACGGTAATGACAAAACACTCTACTGCATAGGCACATATACAGATGTGGGTGCATACTCATATACGTTGCGTGCTCGTGGGTGGCCACAAGTATGTACGTACAATGTACATCGTGCAAGAATACATAGTTACTCCATTTACCTCGTATATCGTGTATTTTTCGCTGACAGTTATCGAGTGAGGTGTCAAACGAACCAACAGATGAGTGATCTTCCGCTACACATGGTGTAGCGGAAGCTACACATGTGAATGGTCACCATGTGACATTTATATGTATACGAGTATTCCTACACGGACAAACGCACCCACACCTATATCGTAAAGTTCCGCGAGGGCTTCGACAGTCAATATTGTCAGAATGATTTGATCGAGTAGAAAACTCTCCGTTTCGTTAAATATTTGCATATTTATAACCAATATGCGTGAAGGGTACAGTGTGTATAGGCGCCGAGTACTTTCATCTCGTTGTGTTACGAAAGCGACAGAAATCGATACTAATTTGTGGCGCAAGCCGTCCAATAAGGCACATTTACCAGCTGCTCGTCGACTTGTCTTCTGCATAGATAGTTTTCAACCCTAATGGGGTATGCAGGTTCTTCGATAACGTGGAGGTAGCCAATTTACCATCTTTTTCGGAGTTCTTCCCTGAAACTTTGCACTTGCTCAAAAATGAGGCGCTGGTGAATACAGTGAGACTCGTCCACCCTGATCAAATTTTGACACCTGTCACATTTTGATTTCGTGTTCTTCAAACACTCCTTTATTAGCTCCCGAAATATTTTGCATCAAACTCGGCTCTACACACGTCAAAATTTGTTTTAAAAAACTCGCCCATGGCTGGCTGGATGAAAAATACACTGCATTTTCATTTTTAATCGAAAGAGTTTGTGCGGGGTTATCAAATTGATAATTTTAAAAAAAACGAATTTATAGCCAATTCAAAGAATCTGTTTTATTTCATAACCGGATATGTCCATATGATTTTCGTTCAAAAGCAAAGATGTTCACCATTCTTGTTAAAAATCAGACTTATCCAAAATTGAAAAAAATCAACAAATGGTATTTGGTGGTTTTATTGACCTAAAGCCAGATCCAGGCTTAGATTTTGATAGAGCCTTGACATATGAGAGCTTAAAAATGCTAACTCTCTATTTGGTTTTTTTGGTTTTTGACCTCTCCTGCAAAAAAGTAATTCATGGACAAGACGATGGTGTTAAAGATTTGTTATACTGATGCTGTTGTCGTAACGTCGATTGATTGTTAATACATTTGCCTATGATTATTTACAGCAGCATTATCGAAAAGAGTAGTACCTAGAATATCAAACCTTCTCTAGTAGTCGTATCCGTAGTTTGTCAGACCGATATCCAAGTTCGCACTGTTGATCATATAATTGTCGACAATCCTACGCTCAGTGAGACAATGCACTTTACACATTCTGGAAACGTTCGTCGTTCGGCAATACCTCGCTTTGCATCGCAACGAGCTTGATTATGGCACGAAAAGCTATTGAGAGAAAGCCCAATGGGAGAATACACTTGGCAGCATTTCTCGCGCTATAGCACCATATTTGTGGTATAATATTCCTGTCGTTGGATCCTCAACGACTTGCATACGAAATGCATTAACATGCCAGTTAAAGAGGTACGATCACTTCCACGGGATCAAAAAAGAGTCGATATTTATTTTACCCACAACTCCCCCGATTGATGTTTACTTGTGTTGATTATTCGGATTATCGATTATAGTGTGCCAAATGTTGTGGCAAATGACGAATTCATTGCACGTGAACAAATAAAAACTGAAAAAATTAGATTGACAACGACTCGGTAGTAATCTTCCTAATAATAATATTAACATATCCACCATAAAAACCGACTAAAAAGACAAAAAAAAGGTCAGCCGGAAACCTATTAAAATAGGCTTGAATGACCTCAGCGGAATTAACACGATAGGCAGAATATAATTATGCATATTATTGATACGCGATGAATGATAAAACTCCATAAATTGTTGTTTGCATATTTTGTGGCGGTTTCTATTAAAATTAATTTAAAAACAAAGCTGGGTTATGTTCGCCCAACGCATCAGCTGTCACTTGCGACGTTGCTAAGCCTGTGGATGCTATTTCGTCGTTCTGACCATTTTCAACCGGAAATTGAAACTTCCTTGTAATGTGGTGCTCTAACTACACGGTGAAGATTGATTTTCTTATTTTTGACAATATCTACACGGAGAGAATTAAAAAGTAATTTTTGTGGTGAATTTCACGGTAAAAATTACCGTGATATATTTCAATGTGGTGACAAGTGAGAAAAACATAATAATTCGTATGCGTCAAGTTTTTTTTAACTCACGTTACAGAAAATTTCAAATACGTAGTTCAAATTTTACTATACAAGAAGGGTAAAAATTGGAGACAGTAAAATTTAGCATGTATGTTCGAAAATTTACCTACTGTCGGTTAAAAATTACCAACCGCGCCGTACGTTATTTTTACGGTGCTGCACAGTAAAATTTACCTGCGTCAACCTCTGAAGAAAAATTCCCTATAAGTGAGTCAGAGATGTGTGCGGCCGTGTAGATATTCTTTGAGGATTCGGCTTCGATCCGGCCAGTGAAGGTTATTCCAAAGTCAACAGTGGAATTAGAAGATGTTTACGTTTCGGCCCTCTGGTTCGGGTCCTCTTCAGAAATTTTATTTTTCTGTATATAATATGATACACATTTTGTCATAATAATGTTTGTTTTGTCATAATAATGTAAAAACATTATTATGACAAAATGTGTATCATATTATATACAGAAAAATAAAATTTCTGAAGAGGACCCGAACCAGAGGGCCGAAACGTAAACATCTTCTAATTCCACTGTTGACTTTGGAATAACCTTCACTGGCCGGATCGAAGCCGAATCCTCAAATACATTTCCCTATAAGGCTGGTAAAATTTAAATTCTTCGATTGAAGAAATCCTTAGTAAAATGTATTTTTTCTTCAAAAACTGGTGCTATAATAATCATAATAATAACCGAAATAACAATAACCATAATAATAATAATGAATATTATTTACTATTGAAAAATTGGTACAAATTAATGCTGTTTGTTTTTTGTTGGGAACATTTTTTTCTTCCATATAAATTGGTATAGTCAACAAACGGATAAGGAGACAAATTTAATCATTAGAATTTATTTTTCGTTTAATACTAACATTTATTTATAATACATTTTGTACCATCGTAGGCTCGAGTGATGTGACTAATTTGCGCACATATTACTTCGTCATCATTTAACACGATCGCTACGTGTCACTTTCTCGCAGCGAGACACTGCATGCGACTGAGGCTTCAGGCTAAACTGAATCGGCGATGTACGCAGTTTAGACGAATTTTTTTTGGGAAGTCCCATCGTGCCATAAAGAAATCGCGCTCCCCTACTTACCCCCACCACCATACCATTCTGAAGTGAAAGGAATGAAGGGGAATTTTTACAATGCAGTGCCTCAAAATTCCCGTACCGTACCGCACGCTAATTTTAACCAAGCCCGCACGATAATTTTTACCGAGAGCACAATACATTTTCCTGTAACATTCATTAAATTTTATAATAAATCTTAAAATAACTTTTATAAAGACGATACTTTTTTATAGACATTTCTGAAAGGCATAAAATACTAAAATGCACAGTAAAATTTCGCTGATATTATATATTTTTCAAATTTAAGTTTTGCGTATTTTGTTACACATCGAAATTTACTAGAAAATCTGGTAAAATTTTCTATCTGAAGAAGAAATTTTATTTTATTTTCGTGAAAATCTGTGTTCTACCCAACAATAATAAGCGAAGTTCCAGGGTTGTCATCTGGTTACCGTTACTGCACGGTAATTTTTAACATTTAATTCTCTCCGTGTATCATATCTAATTATCGAATTTCAGTTTTCGTGACGACAAATAAGATGACGTGCTTCGGTAACTCAAAGTGCTCGACTTTGCAGTTTTATTGCGAAACCCCTAAACGATCAAAATAGCTCAAATTTTGGCAATAGGCGCATAAAGTATTCGTCAGAATCATGTAAAAATTTCAAATCCGAAAGTTGGATTCGTAGTAATGACCGTACCTCCTTAAACAGCGAGAGATCTTGGTTTTTCCAATAGGTACGGGGTGATCAAAGAAAATGGTCTGCTTCAAATTGATCAGTCGTAAGAATGAAAAATCGCAGTTCGATGATCTTCATTCGAAGTCTCTGTCCTTGCCGAAAAAAAATGTATCATTGAAGGCAATCGACGTTATTTGAAAGTCCAGATGTGCCGAAGGTAGACGTTGTGGAATCAATCACTGCCGATCAGTGGACCGCATCATATATACTCCAAAGAGTAGCTTGCGAGTGTCCTCGTGAACTTGCCTGTCGAGTGACCTCCGCCCGACACAAACTATCACTTAGACGTGGCCGGTTCAATAACTGACTATTAACTCAATTACGTAGGTACCGGCGTGGAGTACCCTCACGGCATCATCGGGTCTCCTGGTACCGGCTGCCGGGCATACCTATTGTCCACTCACCGAAGATTGGCAGTCTCATTAGGCACCCTGTTTGAGTTGAGCTGGAGAGAGACGGGGAGGCAATCGTGCCCAACCGTTTTTTGATTGATTACCTCATCACTATCGCAACCCTCTATTTAAATCCAAACACACTCCAAGCTATCTCCATGCCAAATATCGGCAGAATTTCCTCCAGCATCCGAGCACGTCGCACACCCTCCCAACGAATTTCGCCACTATGCATATACAGTTAGTTGCAGCGATAACACGATGATAGCAGTTTCCAGTCTCCCGCAAGGGACAAGAAAATGCCATGGAATCGCTGATCACGCTCGGGGAGCCAGAGATTCTCCAGGAGATACGACATTCCCGCCAAAACTGCTAGTCTTTCCACATACACGCACGCGAGCCTCGAATCATCGACTTTGATTGCATCCTCGATAAAGTAGCTGCACATTTGCCCCGGGTGGTTTAAAGTACACGGAGAGATAAGCAATGCCGAACACGGGGTGGAGGACGTTGCAGCATCGTTACATTTCGTTCCACCCGGACGCATACCGGATCACCATCGGATGTGGACGATTGGATGATATTGTGTGTTTGCTATCGCAGCGACTCAAGAACTCGCGGCGCGAACGAAAACGTTGCTGAAGGAGGGCGAGAGAGCGAGCGAGCGAGGACTCGAACTGAACCGAGAAATGGACAACCTGAAACGCGAACTGGAATCCGTGGTGAGAGAATGTCAGCCGCAGGATCGTCAACTCTGCGCAACTTTGAATCCCTCGGGCTTTGGTGTGGCCCTTCGCCTCGACAGGGTGAGTCGACGAGATTTCATCCGTATGTGGGAGGTAGAAAGTAAGAAGTTTTTTTTTCGTTTTGGCTTTCTCATCGAGGTCTATTAGGACGTTGAATAAGTTCTCGCTGTTCTCCAACAGATTGCGTTGATAGAACTGCCTGCGTGATAGGATGGTAACGCGTCTGTAAAGAAGTACTATGAGCAAGCTTGAAATTCAGTGCATGTCCTTTCGCCTAGATGTAAACAACTCTTTTTTTTTCATGCTGTTAAAAAAATGTCAAATTTCCTGTCAGATTTATTTTTATTTATTTATTTTTATTTTTTATTTGTTTTTATTTATTTTTTAACCTGCTTTATTTATTTTGCTATTTACCGGCTTTGTTTATTTTTTAACCTGCAGCTGAAGAGCACAGAAATCTTGTTGAGACTTATGGCGACCATGCTCTGTCGGAAACAACACGCAGCGATTGCTCTAGACGCTTAAGGCCTTAGGCCACAGTAACGGATATAAAATCATGTGCGAATTTAACAATTTTTTTGTCGTATGAAAAAGTGATTCACTCGTAAAATTAATTACACATCTATTTAGTATGAATATCAAGCTGTTCGAATTTTTTTGTTCGATGTATATATAAAGTTTTGTCAAAAAATAAAAAAAGGCAGATGAAAAACGAAAAAAGTAAAAAAACGCGTTTTTTCGCAAAAAAAAGAGTAAAAATCAAAATGTTAAAACCATCGAGGGTCATCTTGTTGCGAATCACGTTTACAATATGTGGTTCAAATTTCAAGAGAATCGGTTTCTTAGTTTTAGAGATACGATGGAGCTAGATTTTGAAAACGTTGCTTCGAGAAAAACGCGTTTGAAGTTTATACTGTGAAATACTCTTACCTAAACTCAATCGGCAATTCCTGCACCGTACAAAATCCAATATTTCTGAATGTATGTACTTTCAAAAACAGTAAAAAAAATAGATTGTTTGAAATTTTCCAAGTGGACTGGCCCCTTAAGAAATGAATTTTTACTGTAAAATTTCGTTGTAACTGCTCATAAAATGAAAAGTTTTCGATTAATCGGAAATTCCGTACGTACTTCTCTACGAAATACAATTAAGAACCTAACTTTTAAATTTGAAGTAAATCGAGAGAAAATTGTTGAAGTTATTTGTCACGCCAATTGAACAAAAGCTGTTTCGAGATGTTTCGAGTAGTCGGCCATTTTTCACATCGAAAAAAATATGTATATTTTTTTTCTA
This sequence comes from Ophion costatus, assembly GCA_951751655.1. NCBI lineage: Eukaryota > Metazoa > Arthropoda > Insecta > Hymenoptera > Ichneumonidae > Ophion > Ophion costatus. The sequence continues at coordinate 12,198,780 of OX632366.1, read as the reverse complement.
ACAGCGTGATATTCATACTCAATAGATGTGCAATTAATTTTATGAGTGAATCACTTTTCATATGAAAAAAAAATTGTTCAATTCGCACATGATTTTATACCCATTACCGTGGCCTAAGGCCTTAAAAATTAAAGATTTTGATGCATTGAATCGGAGGCATTTCTTCATGAAGAACCACGTCAGACGCTAGCTGAACTTGCGGATCGTTAGGCGTTGATCATTAGGATTTTCGAAACCTTTAAAAGCATTAGGAATGATTTTTAATAAACCATTAATCTTAAGGATGTTGTGTACAAAATTGAAAATGGTAATAAAATTTTCAAAATTTGTTAGGTCATTATGTAAAACATTTGAAAGGTTGTGTAAAAACTTCACGACGATTAGGAAGCTGGCTACTGAGACATTAGAATTCACAAATTACACGCAGCCTTATGGAAACTGAAGTAACTTTGCAATTATCATGTTTTGTTGTTATAAAAAATTATGCCAAAAATACAAAAAAAATCACACCGAGAAAAAACATATAAGAATATAGTGGCAATGTTACATAGACCGAAAGTAGCGGGAAATTGAAATACTCATTTTCGTTCACGGACGACGTGGTTCCTTGCACCATAAAGCCACTTTTGTTTTTGACATATTTGAAATAAAAAAACGATCATTCATAAATATTTCTTCTACTTCTTGAAAACAAATAGCAAAGCTTGCTATTTGCTAACAGAATTGAAAAGTTACTTCAGTTTCCATAAGGCTGCGTGTAATTTACGAATTCTAATATCTCAGTAGTCAGCTTCCTAATCGTCGTGAAATTTTTATACAACCTTTAAAATGTTTTACACAACGACCTATCAAATTTGTAAAATATCATTACCATTTTCAATTTTGGACACAACGTCCTTAACGAAAAAAAAACAGGGAGAATTCAACATTCCAATAGAAAGGTAATAATCAGGACCGGCAATGAAGACATGCAGGTAACCTCAAAGTCAGTAACCAGCTCGTCCAACGAACAAAATCCTTTGCGAAAGATCGAAAGCCGGAAAAAAGATTGTACCATGTGGTAGACGAAGCCGAACGATGAGTGGATATTGTTCAATATTGAACTTGTTCTCCATTCTGCAGTCAGTTTCAATTAGAACGCTTTGATCCAAGTTGGAGAACGAAAGAGTGGTATTTGCCATCCGCCCTGCGTCGGCGTAAGTGGATGAACGATGGGGTAGGTGCAGGATGGAGGCGAGGTCCTGCACCGATTGTCCCTCGTCTCCAGCGCTTAGTTTTAGCGGTAGACGAGGGCAGAGCAGACAATACCCAAAGGTACATATCGGTATGGCGGTGTGGAGGTGGATGTCGAAGTAGTTAACGGGGCTAAAGTTTGTGTCACCGAGCACCCTGTCTCATCCACGCGGAGTGCATGAGAAAGATTCCCCGAGATACGTGCACTGTGCAGCTAGACACAGCAAGGGAGAGAGAAAGGTGGATAACGAATGGAGGAGATGGCGGAAGAGAATGAGACGAAGTGACAACGATGATGTCGAGGTGAATAAACCGACGGAAAGTTTTCGAGGACGAAGCCTTTGAGTTGTAATCGTTGATGGGAAGAGTATTTACGCGTTTCCCGCATCAGCTTTCAGCCATCTACAGCAGCACTTACTACCGGGATATCCCCTCGGATCCTCTCTCCTACCCTCTTTTTCTCGTAATTGGTATCAACAAATAAATCACCGAAGCTCTCGCACGAGGAAACTCGTCTTTCTCTTACCTTCTCCGACACTTCTCGCCCCCTTCTCGCCATTCGCTGCTCCAAAGAGACAAAAAGGAATACTGCGGAAAAGGAGAAGCGCCAAAACGATCCAATCTCAGCGGGATAACCTTCCTCGGTCGTTATCCATCGAGAGCAACACCGATACTCGTCCACACGGACACTCAGGCAAAATCGCTTTGTCGCGCGAACAACTCGATTTTTCCACCTCGTGCAAAGTGCAACTCTTATACCCCGCCAACCTCTGGGGCACAAAAATCGCGGTCTCCGCTCGATCCCAGTGATACAACGCGGCGGGATTGTACTTTGTATTATTTCAGCTGCTCCGAGACGATCGTCTCCTACGTTTACGGGACACCGCGAGGGACAATCTGACCGAAGCTGGACGTCAAGTCCGCGGCGAGTATCTCTATGTTCCTCATCACGTCGCCAGAAATACCTTGGACGTACGAAATCGTAAGTTCGAAGGAAAAACACATCTGACGTTCCTTAGAAATGGACAACAACGAAAATGGGTTTTTGCACTTTTGTTGCAACGAAAATGCCATGCTGGTGATTGAATCGTGCAACTCATTTAGACTTCAGGAGTGAGATGCGGTCAGAGGCGTGAAAAAAACGAGCATTTTCAATCATTTTTTTTTTATCGTAATTAAGGCGTTAGCCCCACTTGTAGCGCAAAGAAAGGCCTTTTTCATGAATTTTTTTAAAGAAAACTACAAAACTTTTTTAATCGATCAATATACCATCTTAAAGAACACATCTTGAAGAACTTTCAGTAATTTTTTTATTGAAAAATATTACATTGTTTAGTGGCAAATGGCGGTCAATGAAATAATGTTTTTATATACACGGTTTGCGGTGACCAACATTGCGGCGAAGTGGATCATCTGAAAAAAAAATGCGGATGGATTTAGTCAAATATAAGTATAAACTAGTCTTTAATCGAAGGATTTTAAAAAATATTCATTTTTCAGAAAATGGCGGACAGTCAAAGTTAATGGTTCGATTTTAACGAAAAAAACGGCCGTTTTTTGGCTATAAAACGGCCATTTTTTTCGAAAAAAAAATCGAGCGATTAAAGACTACATTTTTATGTATTAAGTAAGCCTGCAAAATTTCAAGAAGATCGGTTCATTACTGTTCGAGTAATCTTGGTCGCCGACTTTAGAAATGCCATTTTGCGAGAAACGCGTTTAAAATTTCAGTTCTTCAATTCACGGATTCTTCTGTTTCAACGCTCATATCTCAGTCAATTTTGTTCGAATCGACTTGAAATTTTCAGGACATATTCTCAGATACTTATACTTCAAAAAAATGCAATAAAAAAAACGATTTTTTCAAAATCGCAAGGGGGGGTAATCCCTTAAGTTTGTTTCACCAAAGTGGATGCTCAGACTTTTTATGTTATATTTCAACTTGACGTGTAGAAATTTTCAAAGAAAAATATTGGTTATTTGTAAAAAATATCGCCATCTTTGTCGGACCCCCCTTCGGTATGTAGTGTTTTGCGGTGACCACTGTAATTCAAAAACCACTCAATGGATTTTTATGAGATTTTGTGTGCTTATTGATAGCATTGAAAAATAGTCCTTAATCGGGGGGTCTCCATTTTTTTTTTGAAAATTTCGATTTTTTAAAACAATCAACGAGCGATTTTTTATTCGAAAATCGAAAGTCAAATGTCGGAAGCCGCCATTTTGTTAATCAAAAAAAAAGCTCCGGTTAAGGACTAGTTTTTAATGCTATCAATAAGCACATCAAATTTCATCAAAATCCATCGAGTGGTTTTTGAATTATAGTGGTCACCGAAGGGGGTCCGACAAAGATGGCGATATTGTTATAAATAATCAATATTTTTCTTTGAAAATTTGTACAGGTCAAGTTGAAATATAACATACAAAGTCTGTATGACGATTTTTGCAAAACAAACTTAATTACCATAGAAAAAAAAATTATTGAAGCTTCTCGTTTTTTCACGCCTCTGACTGCATCTCACAAGGCCTTAGGCCACAGTAATTTTTTTCGTATGAAAAAGTGATGCACTCATAAAATTAATTACATATCTATTTAGTATGAATATCAAGCTGTTAGAAAATATATATATTTTTTTCGATGTACAAGATGGCCGACTACTAATATATTTTTTAGGCGCTCCGCGGTGTGACATTTAGCATCCACAATTTTTTGCCTATAACAAAAAACGAAAATTTTCGTCAATCTACATTAGAAGACCTAGAGAAGTACGTACGGAATTTAAAAAATATTCTTTTATTCAAAAGTTGTAGGTATTTGAACTTAAGAAATGAACTTTCAGTGAAAAATTTCGTCACAACTGCTCATAAATTGCTAATAAAATGAAAAGTTTTCGATTAATCAGAAATTCCGTACGTACTTCTCTGCGAAATGCAATTAGGAACATAACTTTAAAATGTGAAGGAAATCGAGTCAAAATTGTCGAAGTCATTTGTCACGGCAATTGGAAAAAGCTGTTTCGAGAAGTTTCGAGTAGTCGGCCATTTTTCGCATCGAAAAAAAAATATATATATTTTTTTTCTAGCAGCTTGATATTCATACTAAATAGATGTGTAATTAATTTTAGGAGTGAATCACTTTTTCATACGAAAAAAAATTGTTAATTTCGCACATGATTTTATACCTGTTACTGTGGCCTAAGGCCTTAATGTCGATCGATTTTTAATCATTTCGAGGGAATGCAGAGTACTTGAGTTAGAAATTGGAGACTTAGGGTACCATGCTAGGCTCGAAACTGACATGGAATGGATTTTGAGAGAAACCGTGAACTTGGGAATTTGCTTCGTGCTATTAACATTGTCATTTTTTGTCATTGACAAATGCAAATAAAAGTGTACTTTGTTTCTACAAAAATCGATATCTTTTTAATTCTTAGCACTTCCTCAGTGCCTTACATCTACATTGGAAAGTGCCTTGATTTTTTTTCCTTAAGTTGATAACTCCATAAGTTGAACCCTGAAAATTGAAAAAAATTCAGGACAGAGGACTAATTTCTTACTATATTTCGTTTAAAAGAAATATACTTTTTTGGGTATCTTTTGAGGATACAATGCTGGACACTTTTTAGGAAAAAAAATAATTAAAAAAACCTTAGGAGTGCACTTTTTTATTATTAATTTTTTTTAAAATAAACTTCAAAGTTCGCACATCATGTTTTGGCCTCAGCATGCGATTTTTTAAGAGAATTCAAATAAATCATGCTAAAACCCAAAACCTTCTTGGTTCGGATTCTTCGAACGATCAGCTTTGCACGTTGCATCGTCCGGACAATCTTCCAATCGCCATTAAACGAGTCCCAATAAAAGTATACTGTATGGCACATCATCCGCACGGAGCAGCTTTTTTACTCTCGACTATAAATTTGAAGAAAAAAAATTGAGCCACGAAAATTCTTTTCAAGAGGATCGTAAAGTCTGGTTTATTCCGACACACTTTCAACATTTTTTTTTCTTTCGGTGGACCAAAAAATGACACTCTCGTTCTTCTCGCACTGAGGTCGTAAAAACTGGATGTACCGTCACGAGACTAGGGATAAAAAATGTACAGGCCAACGGCCACTCTTCGGGGCCATAGTTTTTCATGTCAAAATATACTTTATATAAATAAAAACGAGAAAAAAATCTCGAATGTCCGGTGAAAAAAATTCTCGTTTACTTTTTCGATTGAAAACATCGAGAAATCCGCCTTCCTAATTTCTTCATGAGAATTACGTTTTTATATGAAATTCGATATATCAATGAACAAATTAGACAAATTATTAGGGGTGATACGGGAGCTATCATTCCAATCATACGAAAAGCAAATTCATCAATTTTATTCTCAAAATGATAATTCACAAAATTGGTTCAAGTAACCCTTCGCTTTTTTTCCCATAGCCTAATATGGAGTGCGATATTTAGAGATCGCCAGAAACCGTTTCTGAGAGGAAAGAAAACAAAAAGTTCTTCGCATTCGGTTCAACATTTAAATTATAGCCGTTCCAACAAAACGGCCACAAATTTGTTTCCAATTGCAAAGAATTAAGAAAGATGTAGGCAGGCAAAGTTTTTGGCGAAAAAGCTTTACCATTTTTCCGAAAGGCCTATAATCCAAGTCGTCGTCAGCCGGGTCAAGACCGACCGAGCACGCCTCGCGAGCCGTGCTCCCGAGGCAGAATGAAGGGGTTCCGAGGCAGGCCTCGCGAGCCAAGATGAGCCAGTTTGAGCAGTCAGTTCGCTTCGGCTCGTGAGCCTCTCCCGGTCTGGACCCAGCTATCCAATGCCCAAACGAATTTTCAGCAAGGTCAAATTTCGATCTGGCGCCCAATATTCAACACGAACGAGAAAAATTGAACAACATCATTCCAAACGCAGTTGAAAAATTGAATTTTATCGAAAATTTATCGACGATGTATCTGGCTGGAATCCAGCGAGAAAGTTTTACATTTGCCGCTGCGAGGATAGGAAAAGATCAACTCTGTCGTCCGGAAGAATCCTTCAATTCACGATTCACCCCCCCCCCCCCCCCTTCACCGAAATTTAACCAAAAAGATATGCCAACAATGGCGCAGTGGCATCAAGATTTTGCCACCACAGCCAAATGTGTAGGTCCAAGCGTTACGTCATGACTCAGAGCTATCTAGGGGATAAGAGAACGGCGTACTGCATAGTTCTTACTCTTCGTGAGAGGAAAATACCTATTCGTGAGGGTGAGAGAGAGAGAGAGAGAGAGAGAGAGAGAGAGAGAGAGAGAGAGAGGGAGAGAAAAGGCGAGAGGCACAGAGGGATGCTGGAAAAAAGATAAAAATGGGAAATGGAGACCGAAAAAGAAAGAGCGACGTACACACAGTATGAAAGTACCTGCGAGTTGGGCATTATCGCGAAAGTAAGATAGAAGGGAAGAGCTGAAAAGCTTCTGGGTTTAGTGGGTTTGTCCCAGCGAGCCGAAAAGTAATTTTGAAGAATTCGACTCCGAGGACCGTTCACATAGGAGCTGTCCTCATAATCAACATTACGTAAAACCCAACTTCTTCGGAATCACCTCTGGATAAATGTATGGATGTTTATATGAAGGGAATTTAAGGGGTTACGTGCGTTTGAATGTTCCAAAACATCCATGCTTTTTAATTTTATTATCTAATGGTACAGTATGTCTAGAATATTCTCCCACAGTTTTAAGTCAATCGGAGTAAAAATCCAGGACAGAGAGCCTTCGGGAATTTCCCCCGTTGGGAAAAACCGGCCAGGAGCGACGCAGGTAAACCGCATTTTTCTCAAGACACTATTTTTTGAAGTTGGTGGGCACAATTTCTCAAAAACTAATGCACCGAGCTTATTGAAATGCTGCACACTTCTTCGAGATAGCATTGGATAGTGATTGGACGAAGGTTGTTTTTTTTCGATTAGGACTAATTTTACAAGGCTATACGTAGTGTAAATTGTACCAAAAATTGAAATATTTTGCATACGATTCTGCCGAAAATTCAAATTTCAATTTTTTTAAAATCCTTCCCTCAATCACGAGCTATACTTATCTACTAACAGAAAAAAGAATGTTTTTGTTTTGTTTCAGATAAACCTATCACGAGTTATCCTGACCACCGTGAGGACACTTTTTTTAAGGGGTCTCCGGAAACCAGGGCCCACCGGCTAGATTCATCAAATTTTTGGATGACAATTTTTTTAAATATTCTTGAAATGTTGCTCTTTTATGTATTTAACATTTTGAATAAAATAATTTATATATTCCATTTCTTTTAAATAGAAAAAATATGGTTTTTGGTTCCGAAACCCACGTGACTGTTTAACCCCTTCATTGGCAGAGAGAATTCGACAACAAGTGCCCAAAATAGCAGGAAATTTTTTTTATCCTGACAACTTGTATTCTGAGTTTTTTGAAGGTGCTAATTACGAGTCTGAACTGAAAATTTAGGAATTCACAATGACGAACAAATATGGCAAATGAATATACAAATAATGCAGATTGATTTAGATGAAACTCGGTACTCAAGCTTCATATATTTCCACCTATTTATTGTGCTTCATGTTATTGGGTTCACTATGAAAAATTCCTTCTTTTTGAGTTCAGCATCACACTCAGCTACCCCTAAAACCCCCGAGTACCAAAATTTATTCAAATCGAGCTGTTTTTTGCACTTTCGTCCGCCATATTAGATCCGCCATTAAACATTTTTGAATTTTGTGTTCAGATTCGTAATAAGCGACCTCGAAAATCCCAGAGTACCAATTTTTATCTAAATCGAGTAAAATGTTCAATTTCGGTCCGCCATTCTAGCGCCGCCATTTTGAATTTTCAAATTTTAAGTTCAGATTCGTAATGAGCGACCTCAAAAATCCCGAAGTACTAGAATTCATCTAAATCGCGTAAAGTTTTTGATTTTTGTCCGCCATATTGGCGCCACCGTTCTGAATTTCCAAATTCTGACTTGAAATTCGGATTCAGCGAGCCCAAAAACCCCCGAGTGAGACGCCGATTTCAAATCAGAGCAAGTTAAATAGGGAAAAAAAGGTTGACGCGCTATTGCGTCAATGCCACACAGGGCACGGAATTATTTTACGCACTATTGCGTCAATGCCAACGAAGGGGAGAAAGGACGGTCCGCAAAGCGGGCTGAGCTGCTCATAGCCAACAGACATAGATATAACGGGTTCGTCATATAATTCCCATGACATAATACAGGGTGAGTCACGAGAAACGAAACACCTGAATATCTCTGCTGGATTTGAAAATACCAAGTAGGTACACATCGGAATTTGAATAGTTCAGAAGAAAGCACAAGGCTGTCAAAATATTGTTTTTTTCATTTCATTCTTTTCTGTTTTTCTCATGGTCATTAAAGTTTTTTAAAAAATGGAATGGCATATATTTTACCCGTGCACATTGTGGTGGGCACCTAGACGAATTCAACCATGTAACATAATATCACCTTCAAATGACCTTCAACCCAGAAACAGTGAATACATAATAACTCAACGAGCAACCCACCTCACAGAAATCATTTAACGCAACAGAAACAAAGAAAAAACTCTTACACGTTGAACTGTTATATATTCAATGTTTCTGCATTGAAGGTCATGCTATGTAACTTGGTTAAATTCGTTTGGATGCCGGCTACAATGAGCGAGGGGAAAAAAGATGCGATTTTATTTGAAAAATATGTTATAATCTTTTTAAAAAACGGAAAGAAAAATGAAATGAAAAAAATGTTATGATAGCCATGTACGTACTTCGCAACCATTCAAATTTCAATAAGTACATAGTTCGTATTTTCAATTCCAACAGAGATATTCAAGTGTTCTGTCTTCGTGACTCACCCTGTATACACACACACACACGCACACACACGCACGCACGCACGCACGCACGCACGCACGCACACACGCACGCACGCACGGACGCACGGACGCACGCGCGCACGCACGGACGCACGCGCGCACGCACGGACGCACGCACGCACGCACGGACGCACGCACGCACGCATGGACGCACGCACGCACGCACGGACGGACGCACGCACGCACGCACGCACGCACGCACGCACGCACGCACGCACGCACGCACGGACGCACGCACGTACGGACGCACGCACGCACGCACGCACGGACGCACGCACGCACGCACGGACGCACGCACGCACGCACGCACGCACGCTCGGACGCACGCACGCACGCTCGGACGCACGCACGCACGCACGCACGCACGCACGCACGGACGCACGCACGCACGCACGCACGCACGGACGCACGCACGCACGCACGGACGCACGCACGCACGCACGCACGCACGCTCGGACGCTCGCACGCACGCTCGGACGCACGCACGCACGCACGCACGCACGCACGCACGGACGCACGCACGCACGGACGCACGCACGCACGCACGCACGGACGCACGCACGCACGCACGGACGCACGCACGGACGCACGGACGCACGCACGCACGCACGCACGGACGCACGGACGCACGCACGCACGGACGCACGCACGCACGCACGCACGCACGGACGCACGCACGGACGCACGCACGCACGCACGCACGGACGCACGCACGGACGCACGCACGCACGCACGCACGCACGCAAGCACGCACGCACGCACGGACGCACGGACGCACGCACGCACGCACGCACGCACGGACGCACGCACGCACGGACGCACGCACGCACGCACGCACGCACGGACGCACGCACGCACGCACGCACGGACGCACGCACGGACGCACGCACGCACGCACGCACGCACGCACGCACGCACGGACGCACGCACGCACGCACGCACGCACGCACGCACGGACGCACGCACGCACGCACGCACGCACGGACGCACGGACGCACGGACGCGCGCACGGACGCACGGACGCACGGGCGCACGCGCGCACGCACGGAGGCACGGACGCACGGACGCACTCACGCACGCACGCACGCACGCACGCACGCACGCACGCACGCACGCACGCACGCACGCACGGACGCACGCACGCACGCACGGACGCACGAACGCACGCACGCACGCACGCACGCACGCACGGACGCACGCACGCACGCACGCACGGACGCACGCACGCACGCACGCACGCACGCACGCACGCACGCACGCACGCACGGACGCACGCACGCACGCACGGACGCACGGACGCACGCACGGACGCACGGACGCACGGACGCACGCACGGACGCACGCACGCACGCACGCACGCACGGACGCACACACACACACACACACACACATCTATATACATATATGAACAAAAAAGCACGAGATAAGAAATGTTACATCGCTTGCCCCATTCAGAAGGTAACTTTGAAAAAGGGGTCAACGGAGCAGCGTGAAAATCGCGTCACGAAAATTTGCAAAAGAGAAATCTTGGTGAAGCCGGAAGACGCGACCGTATGATTAAATTGGTTCTTAAGGGAAGGACGCCACTGCGACGGACCGAAAAATTTTTGTTTTCTTCGAATTTTTTTGTCTACTGGATTATTTATTTGGGATTTAGTAAAAAAAAACGTATGTTTCGAAGCATACATTCAACTTATTTCATATATTTCGAAATTTTTATTTATAAAAAGATAAAAAATTAAGAACGGTAGTGCGGTAGAGCCTCTGATAAAAAAATGTGGTCCAACGGCCGGATCGATAAATTGACAGTGGTTGGCCTAAGAAATAAGAAAGTTTTATAATTTGTATAAATATAGTCCTAGTACTTGGCGTTTAAAAAAAATATATAAAAGGACGGGTGTCAAGAAAAAAAGTCTAATTTTGGCGATATTTTTACTTATATAGGGGGGCTTAAAATTTTTGTATAATTACATTTAAAAAACGGCTACGTAGAGTAACTCGATTAATTTTCAGTAACTTTTTTCTTTAATCGACTGTAACTTAGTCGATTTTGAATATTTTATCTCGATCTTTTCTTCATATATTCGTAAATGTGTATACTTTGATAAAATGCAAAAAAACACGGATTTCTGATCCGCCGCAGCGGTGCGCCGCCTTAAGCTCATATAGTTCTTTATCGACTGACGGTATAAAAATAAAGAAGTGCATCCCGCAGAGCTTCACGAGTTTAATAGCGCGGATTACCTTTTCCTCGTTCGTAGGCGAGTCTGCTGAAAGAGGGATTTAAAAAAAAACTGAGAAAACAAACAGCTGGCGGTGAGTGACGATAATTTGGATATATTTCGTGAGAAAGAACACGTTCTTCGCAGAGAAAAAATGAACTTTCCTTTTTTAAGGGTGAATCCTCTTCGCACTGAAATATCACGTCGTTAAAAAAAAATACTCCGCGTTATTTCCTCGTAAACGATAGAACGAAAGGTCGTTAAACTTCGTACGGTTTGCGTACTCAGATGGCACTCCAGTCCCACTAATTTATAGAATTTTTAACGGTCTTGGGAAATCTGGTGGATGCTGTAACGGAGAATTGATCTTGTATAGGAGCGTCCATCTACAATTTGTTGAATATCTTTGTCCGTGACGAACATTTGGTTTTCGGAAAAATGCTGTATTTTTATAAATATTTTTTTGCACTGATGACAATCTCCATCAGGAAGTAAAATCCTCTATATGTTGGCTACATTGAGTTTGACCTGAGGACAGCCAACACTTTCGTTAGTTCGAAAGTTGCCCTGTTATAGGAAACTTCAATTATAATTTTTTAATTAAAATTTTATTGATGAAATTAATGGTTTATTATCATTATTTTTATTATAAGGTTATTAATACCATTAATAGTTCATTATCATTATTTCTATTATAATTTTATTAATAAAATGAATAGTTTATCATCATTATTTTTACTATAATTTTATTATAATATATTTTTATATAAAATGGAATTTTATTACATTATATTTATTATAATTTTATGTATTTATTTTTTATTGTTATTATTGAAATTAATAATTTATTCTAATTTTCAGCAATCGTAAATAAAACCTGACGAATAAAAAAAAACAATTTTCCTCGAAGACCGCTCGAAATAAAAGTTTTACGTTGAACGATTCACCGGTAAATAAGAAGAGAACTTTTTTGAAACGTAAATATATCGAATCAAATTGTAAATATATTATAAATTTGAATGCATGATCTTCAAACATTTTTTTCGGACAAATGAATTGAAGCGTACGGAAACTGGTGATAGTTTAGGGCAAATACATTTGAAAAAAACGTCTTTATTCTATAACATTCAATGGTGAAACGCTCGAGTTTCTACAAGCACTTCTCAAACTGCAAGAGCGAAGGGGGCTAAGAAAAAATATTGTGTAGGGCACACCTTATCGATTTGGCCTGGAAGTCTTATGCGACAAAGCTCAGAGTTAAATGAGTCGATACTAATATTCTGATAATGCTACGGACTCGGTCCCTTCTTTTCCCATTTTTCTTTATCACCCGTCCTCCTTCTTACCTCGAATCTTTCTCCACTCGCAATCTTCCTTTTCTTCCGAGGTCTTCGTACCTCCTACCTATCAGGCAAAACCGAAGCTCGGTCATTTGCCGCTCGCTCTACTTCTCAGAATATTTGCTCGCTCTTCCTCAATTTAAAAATGAATGTTGCACAACCGGAAACTTTTTTGAGTTCTTATCTCTTTTTTCAAATTCTACTCACTTTTTTCAAATTCTACTTACTTCTTTCAAATTCTACTAACTTTTTCCAAATTCTACTCACTTTTTCAAATTCTACTCACGTTTTTCAAATTCTACTCACTTTTTTCAAATCCTAATACTCACTTTTTTCAAATTCTACTCACTTTTTCAAACTCTACTCACTTTTTTCAAATTCTACGCACTTTTTTTAGTCTGCTAACTTTTTTTTAAACTCTACTCACTTTTTTTATTCTGCTCACTTTTTTCTAAATTTTACATACTTTTTTCTAATTCCACTCACTTTTTTTCACTCACTCTAAAAGTAAGTGAAAAAATCATGGCCATTATGATTTTGAAAAATGCGTCATTGAAATGCTGTAGAATAAGAATTATTTCCAACTAATATTTCAACTTTTGGGGCTGGATATTCTGTCCCCCAGGATTGCATGGCAAAAGCCCTTACACCCTTTTCGGGCTCTATTGAATTATCGCCTACGTGTGCGAGAGTGATATCCAAAGGAGAGTGGCGAAGCCTACGATAGATAAAGCGCAAGCCGATAAACGTCTCGGGAGACAAACATAGGGGATGAAGTGGTTTCTTCGAGGGTGGAACTAGTGGATCTGTCGAAGATTCGTGATAAAAGAAGCCGTGACCAAAAATGCGAATCCATCTAAACGTGGGGGCTCGATGTGATCGATGGGACCGCGAAAAAGCTGCTCAAGTGTGCTTGTAGGTCTACGCCTACGTGTGTATACATTCCCTCATCTTTGGTCCATTCAGCCGCCTGACAAAAATAATGACGTTAACTTTTGCAGCGTTGGAATGCAACGAAAATTAGTATTTTATAATTACTCCAATTATGTTGGCCAATTTAGGATGTGAAAGGTGCTCAAACGTTTTCAGATATTGCTCTTAGAAATTCTTGACTTCAAATTACAAAAAAAAAGCTTAGAATAATGATCAAAATAAAGAAATGAAAAAATCGTTGCATTGCAACAATCACCTCCAAGAAAAATGGACGTTCGACCCAAATCTTCATTATGCAAAATCGCAAATTCAAAATCGGCCAATGCTTTAACGGACAACACCACTGTGACGGCTTCAAAAAATCGATTTTTTGAAAACCATCTAGAAAAATCTAAAATACATTTAAGACTAAGATGCCGTTGGACCCAGGCCGAAAAAATAATTATTTTCGGAGATTTGAATATTTTGTGGAGCGGTGCAGCGCGGTAATATTTCTGAATATCGCCATAAGCCGCCTCTTCCTGAGGAAGTATTGGAGGCAATTACGCCAGTCTTCAAAAATTTGAGCAGAGACGATTTGCTGCAGCGTTGTTTGGGCGGCTTCACGCAAAACAACAACGAAAGCTACAACAAATCAGTTTGGGCAATAGCCCCCAAGTGTCAGTCCGGGAGCAAACAAATCCTCGATATTGCAGCTGATATCGCGGTATTATTATTCAATGATGGCCTGAGAAGCCTCATGAAAGTTTTGGAGACGTTGGGGATAACTATCGGCCCAAATTGTTTCAATTTTTGCGTTGAAACCGATGCAGCGCGGATCGAGCTGGCGGAGCGCTCGCTCACAGACGCTGCAAAAGAGGCAAGAAGAGCCTCTACAAGTTCGAGAAAAGATGCTAGGGACAATGATTTGCTTCTTGAAGGCCAGCTATATGGTGCCGGCATCGCTGATTAAAGGTAACAGATTTTTTTTCCAATTTATCACATAAATTAACAAACCTAAAACTTTGAACGCGTTTTTCTCAAAACCACTTTTTTGAGTGCGGCACGCAGCAGAAATCGAGCAATTTTTATCCGATCGACTTCAAATTTGGACTGCATCAATGAAACTAGATTATCTAAAGAAGTACATAGGATTTTTTCGATATCTCAATAATAAAAAAAGTTATAGCCTATTTTCGACGAGAAATTTTGCTCGAAAATCGTCCTTTAATTTCTAAAGCGTGCCTATTTTTTAAAAATCAATATTTTTTCAAATCCCTATGTACTTCTCTTCAAAATATCATATTATTAACGAAAACACTCGGTATTTTTTTTCAGATCGACTTTGAAGAGAGTTCTGCTGCGTACCGCGAACCACTGCAGAGGCAACAGTACCTGACGCGGGAGCTTCCCCAGCGTCACCATGGGGCGTGAAAAATTGGAAATTTTTTTTTTATGTATCTTCAATAAACAACGAACAAAACAAAAAAAATGTTTTCGAATATCTCTTTTTTTTCCCACAAAAAAAAATTCTTGAAAAATGGCAAAAAAACACGGGGTCACAGTGGTGTTGTCCGTTAATGAGTAATTATGTATTTGAAGCTAATGTGCGTTTAATCGAACGAGGCAATCCTGTGATATCACAATTGAAGGGCCATTGTACTCACGATTCTCACTAATTATTCCACGTCGACGAATTATTCGATAATGGCGATATCGACTGTGTATAAATAAGGCACATGTGTCACTCGCAGGACCATTTATGACATATATATATATATATATATAAATGATCAACGATGTGTGTACATCACACGTTTACGCCAGCGGACCCCACCACCTCTCTCTCTCTCTCTCTCTCTGTTCCTATCTTGTTCCCTCCCTCCCTTTCGAACTCATTATCATGGTCCAATAGCACCGGAACGACCAAGATAGTTGAACTGAACCACGTGGGGCTGGAGCACGTGGAGCTCGCAGCTGTCACTGACACATAGCCGCAGGAGTATTTATTATCCGTTGCAATGTCCGGTCTCGAGCCAATTCATTGTTCCACATAATTGAATGGCAATCTGACTATCGTCGATACTCGTGAAGTTGCGGCCAACAAATTTTCCTTTCGCTTCCCACTATTGTCAAGAAAAAAGACTATTGCGTAATCGTTGCGGAAAAAAATCGTAATAATAGTCGAGTGCTCGAGTATGTAAGTGCGTCCAAACGCTTAGTGTGAGTGCAATATGTGATGTTAGGGCGAGACACCACCGTGGGGGGTAAAAAAAATTATTTTTGCATCACAAAGTATACGTATTCAAGAAAACGTGAAAAAAAATCTCGAGTTAAAATATTGTACATTTACTAAGTTACAAAGGGTTTGGTGAGAGCAGGTAGGGCAACGGTTTACGTAGACTGAAACTTTTGATTATGTTTTTCTCCAAACAATTTTTTTCGATGTGGCCGGGATCATTAAGGCCTCAGGCCACAGTAACGGGTATAAAATCATGTGCGAATTTAACAATTTTTGTTCGTATGAAAAAGTCATTCACTCATAAAATTAATTACACATCTATTTAGCACGAATATCAAGCTGTTAGAAAATATATATATACTTTTCTTTCGATGTACAACATGGCCGACTACTAATATTTTCTTTTGTGATCTTTTTTTTAGGCGCTCCGCGGCGTGACATTTAGCATCCACAATCTTTTACCGAGAACAAAAAACAAAACTTCTCGTCAATCTACATTAGAATACCTGGAGAAGTACGTATGGAATAAAAAAATATTGTCTTATTCAAAAGTTGTAAGTATTTGAACTTAAGAAATGAATTTTCAGTGAAAAATGTCGTTATAACTGCTCATAAACTGCTGTTAAAATGAAAAGTTTTCGATTAATCTTGATTAATCAGAAATTTCGTACGTACTTCTCTGCGAAATGCAATTAGGAACATGACTTTGAAATTTGATGTAAATCGAGTGAAAATTGTTGAAATTATTATTACCACGCCAATTCGAAAAAAGCTGTTTCGAGAAGTTTCGAGTAGTCAGCCATTTTGTACGTCGAAAAAAATATATATATATTTTTTCTAACAGTTTGATATTCATACTAAATAGATGTGTAATTTATTTTATGAGTGAATCACTTTTTCATACGAAAAGAAAAATTTTCAATTCGCACATGATTTTATACCCGTTACTGTGGCCTAAGGTCACATATGCTAATCTAGCTATATTGTCCGATTTTCTTTTTAAAAAGAAATTAAAAATTCCGTTATTGTAGCAGCGATGTAGTTGGTACACGTAACGTTTTTCTTTTTAAT
This sequence comes from Ophion costatus, assembly GCA_951751655.1. Lineage (NCBI taxonomy): Eukaryota > Metazoa > Arthropoda > Insecta > Hymenoptera > Ichneumonidae > Ophion > Ophion costatus. The sequence continues at coordinate 12,181,867 of OX632366.1, read as the reverse complement.
TATTATTTTTCAAGTCCCCGAATATAAGTGAAAATTTCGCCAAATTACAAATTTTTTAATACCCGTGATTCTGTGAACTTTTTGGCCGAAAAACGGCTACGCGTAACGAGGACTACATTTATATAGAATATAAAACTTTTTAATATATATTTTTCAGACCAACGTTTCTGAAAATATCGATCCGGTCCAACGACCAGATTTTCGATACAGAGGCTATTTTTATCTAGGGAAGTCGGGCAAAGATGATAACGTTAAGGTCGTGTTCAAATAAAACAATACATATATGAGTCAGTCCACTGTAATTATTTCTCAAACTAATGAACATTTATTAATCTCCTCATTTTAGAAGCAAACAAAACAGTCTTTCTGATTTATACCATACAATATATATTTTTAATTAAGGATGTTGAGTCCCTATGAAACATGTTAATGTTAATTGTTCAATAAATAGCTTCTTAATCGTCATGAAATTTTTACACGACCTCCTGAATACTTCATGTAAAAACATAACAAATTTTCAGAATGCTATCATCATTCCTTCAACCTCCTTAAGGGTTGAAATAAAAAATGATAAGAAAATTCTGAAAATTTGGTATGTTTTTGTATGAAGTATTTAAGAGGTCGTGTTAAAATTTCACGACGATTAGGAAGCTCGTTATTAATCAATTAACATTTTGTTAAGAACAATTTTTAAAAGAAATTAAAAAAAATTTATCAATAAACTTCGTTTTGTTTCCGTTGCTTTCAGTATATTGTAGATATTATAAAATTGAGAGGTCAAAAAAAAACTTATTGCAAAGTTACATCAGTTTCCATAAAAGAACATTTAATTTGTGAATGTTAATTGTTCAATAACGAGCTTCCTAATTGTCGTGAAATTTTTACACGACCTCTGAAATACTTTATACAAAAACATACCAAATTTTCAGAATTTTATCATCATTTGCGATTTGGGACTCAACATCCTCAATGCTTTATTTTCCCATCTTACCCCGTATGCAGGGCAAGATGAACCAGCGCTGGGATGGTGGTGGGACACGAATTATTGGCATATTTCGCATATAAAAGTGGTTTCATTCTCAATACTATCAATTTGATAAGCCAATCGTCTAAGTTCTGTATAGGATTAGTCCGAATAATCTTGCTTCCATATCAATTTGATAATTTGCAAGTTCTTTTTCTCCCCCGGGTACAAACACTGGTTGAAGAGGAACCGAATGCTTTACTAGTTTTATTTCACCCTTTGATGTAAAATAATCCGGGTTTGCGATAGCTTGTATTCACCTTGTCCCAATAGACGGTTAACGAATTAACAAAAAATCACGCAATAACCTTGAAAATGTATGACAAACCGTTCTTATTATATTAATAATTAGTACTTTCATTGTGTTTACCTACCTGCCTCTAATCAATATCAGGAACTCAAATAAACTGAAACGATGTTAAACTTTACCAAAAATTAGATCGTTTTGTCAAAAAATCTATATTGTTCTCTCACCCCAAACTCCAACGAGAGCACTGTGCTCGCACACACTATTTAGTGACTAGGCTTCAGATTCATCATCCCTCGCGAATTCGTCTTGCCCCGGGTTCCCCCACGTTTTGCCGAATTCCAAAAAAATAATCTAGTAGACAAAAAAATCGGAATCAACTACCTTTTTCGGCCCGTCACAGTGGCGTCCTCCCTTAATTATTTTTTTATTATTTTTTACTATTATTTGATTATTTTTTATTTCAATTATTTTTTTATTTTTTCAAATATTTTTTATTTTTATTATTTTTTATTATTTTTACTGTCATTTATAGTCTTCATAATGATATCAATTCTCCATGGGTACTTCAAATTTACAAATGAATGAAGGAATAAATACTGTTTTTATTTATCAATTAAGAATTATTTTATTCGTCCATACACCACTAGTGAAGTATTGAAGAAAAAAATGCAAGGTTTATAATTTTGTCAAAACGTTCGTTTGCAGGTATACGTCGTGAAATTAGTTCGATAAGATCGAAATTATTCGACGAGGCGAGGAACATAGAATCGAGCAGTTCCGAGATCACGAGACACGTTGAATCGACCAGACGTTTGACAAATTACGTTGTACCGTATATAAAGACTTTCGAGCAGACCAGATGGCTCGTTGGTTTAGGTAAGTCCATCTGTCAGTCAATGCCCCTGTCTTCCATTATTTCTTTCAACAATATTCAATTTAGAAAACAATGCCTAATTTCATTACAAGAATAAAATGCCGGATGCTGGTTGAACAACTTAATTCCCAAACAAATGTAAAAAGGCATAAAAGAACAAGAAAAAATTTCGCTGGTGAACAACGTTTACGATTTTTTACACGTTAAAACAATTAGTAGGGAATAAAACTACGTTAAAGTTTGCATCGTTGAAACACAACGATTTGTTTTTTCTTCATATTTCATTTACTTATTTTCCATTTCGTCATTTTTTGTGTTCATTTTCTCATCTTCATTGTGAAGTCTTCATTTATTATGTAGTCTACGAAAGTCTTTTTTGGAATCGAGGTTATCGCCATCTAATGAGAATGCTTTATAAAATTTTCGTTGCATTCCAACGATGCGAACTTTAAAGCAATACGAAACCGTTCATGCACAAGAAAATGTCCTTCCAGTGCAATCGCAATACCATTGAACGATTGAGAACTTTACTTTGCCTGTGATAATTTTAAATTCCATTCACGAGTTAACGATTCGTCGCTACTGTTCCCATTTGTTCACTCTGGTAAGGATCGACAAGCGCGATTTTCCTCGTTTGGATACTGCTCGTCGGTGCACTGTCTTGTCGATGCAGTTCGTCCGAGAATCGAGTGCGCTCGACTCTACTATGGTGAGTCACTTATTTCGCCAGCAACTCTATAAATCTGGAATCGTCGACCGTTAACGCGTTACCCCCACGTGTAGCGCAAAAAAAAAGGCCATTTTCATCAATTTTTTTAAAGAAAACTACAAAACTTTTTTAATCGATCAATATACCATCTTAAAGAACACATCTTGAAGAACTTTCAGTAATTTTTTTATTGAAAAATATTACATTGTTTAGTGGCAAATGGCCGTCAATGAAATAATGTTTTTATATACACGGTTTGCGGTGACCAACATTGCGGCGAAGTGGATCATCCGAAAAAAAAATGCGGATGGATTTAGTCAAATATAAGTATAAACTAGTCTTTAATCGAAGGATTTTAAAAAATATTCATTTTTCACAAAATGGCGAACAGTCAAAGTTAATGGTTCGATTTTAACGAAAAAAAACGGCCGTTTTTTGGCTATAAATCGGCCATTTTTTTTTTCGAAAAAAAAAATCGGAAGATTAAAGACTACATTTTTATGTATTAAATAAGCCTGCAAAATTTGAAGAAGATCGGTTCATTAGTGTTCGAGTAATCTTGGTCACCGACTTCAGAAATGCCATTTTGAGAAAAACGCGTTTAAAGTTTCAATTTCAGTTCTTAAATTCACGGATTCTTCTCTTTCAACGCTCATATCTCAGTCAATTTTGTTCGGATTGACTTGAAATTTTCAGGACATATTCTCAGATACTTATACTTCAAAAAAATGCAATAAAAAAATCGATTTTTTCAAAATCGCAAGTGGGGGTAACCCCTTAATAACGCTCGCAATTGTGAATTAGTTCCGTAGTGACGAGTTGCATAGTATCCGTTGGATTGTGGGCGGTTCTCATATCTGCCCTCGCAGTCTCCAGTCACACGGAGATGTTGCTGTGTCGTCCTTTGTACGATCCGGAGTTTCACACTCTGGAGACAGTCCTGGAGAGCCGGGCGTTCCTCGGCAGGAGATTGAGCTCGCCGCTCAAGGATCTCTTTGAGTACGAAATTTTATTATTTCCGTTCAATTAAATTCTCAAGTTCACCAGCGTTATTAAAATGTACAAACGTACGCGTAGAAAATGTCAGCAGAACGAGGCAGCCTATCCAGCATTCAAATTGGGCAATTCGATGAAACTTGAGGAACTGACAGCTCATTGGAGCTGGACGGGATTGACGAGCTCCATGTCCGAGCTGAAGGTTGATCTCAAAGGCCTGAAGATATTCACACCTTCTTTGCAGGACAAACTACAGATATTGTTGTACGCTTGCGGACCAAATCTTACCGAGCACAGAACTACCGTGAGTAATCAAAACCGACAGGCCATGAGCTAACGACGAAGTGATCCATTTCGGTCATTGGAAGCCTCTGATTTTACTGGAAAGTTACGTTACGCGAAAAACGCGAAGTGCACTGTTCGCTGTGCTATAAGCATAGGGCGCTCCCCTCGTACTTCACCCCCGACGGCTGAACCCCATAAGAACCTTAAAAAGTAATAGATTTTCAAGAACGACGAGTCACGTATATCACGCTCGTATATAGATTCGTGGACCTATCCTGAGGAAAGATCTGACCGCCCTGTCCGACCAAATCTACAACGTTGCGAGGCAACTGAATGATCGTCGAAGTGCCAGAAAACTGGAGGACATCAGATCCACGATACGTGCATTGATGACACGAAGAATCGTACCGCTGACGAAGCTCCAAGGCGAGCTGGTCGATCGTTTGACGGCTCTTGAGCTTCATTTGCAGCCGCTGCTGAGGCAGGTCAACCAATCGATTTCTCATCTAAAGACAATACAGTACTACATCAACAACCAGGGTGAAAAAATCGCCCAGTTGGTACGTGCAACTTTGGAACATTTCGTTTTTCGATCCACATCCCGATGCTAGTAAAGCTGTGCACAGTGGAAGGCCAAGCGGGCCATGTGTCTACGTGCAAGTCAGAATCGCTTTCCCCCACCACTCGGACGAGCGGTGGGGGAAAGCGACGCTGATTGGCTGGGGCGCGAGCGGAGGGGGAAGCGCCGCGACTTCATTGGTACGTCTCGGAGATAACGGATCGCGATTGGTCTTTTTCTTCGCCAGCGATCCAAAAGGTACGTGGAACGGCTGAGCAGCTACTTGGATCAGTGGCGTGTTCACGTGCTGTCAGAGATGGGAACCGGAGTCGCCAAATGCCGACCACTGTGGGATATTCTTCAGGGCCTAAGATTGCTACTGTGTCAACACATATTGGGACCGATGGACGGCTTCTGGTTCGCCACACTCGTATGCGCTGTCGTCATGATGCTCAGCACACCGACAGCACACACGTTAGCCTCGGTTTACAGGCGGGAAAGCTCCGCAAAGGACCTCGCACTTTTGGCATCACGGGAGTAAGTACAAATACCTTTCAACACCTCTTTTGACATCTTGGACGAGGATTTCAATCGATGCTTGAATTCATTGTCTGTCATCAGTGGAAGCCCCGACACTGTCGTCATGAATCGTGACACCTGGCGAACTCCCGAGTACGTCATACGCTTACATTCGAATTTTCGAGTATCGATGGAGAAATACAACAGTGTTTATATTGGTTTTTTTTCAGGCCACCACCGCCACAGGACAATTGGTAAAAGCTTCAGTGGGCAGTTGACAAGTAGAAAAACAAACAGCAACTTTTTTGGTGTCTGAAAACTTTTGGCAATCTTCATTTATAAATCAATCGACCAAATCAAATGGTATGATCTTCGAGTATGACACTTTCAAATTTTAACTCGCTTCATCGGATCGCGAATGCGTTTGACGTCAGTATGGATGAAAACAGCTGGTAGGAATTTCACTGTGTGATCGTGTCATATTGATATCATTCTACATGCAATACAAAAAGAAAACGTGCAAGCGATTTATTCGGAAAATCAAGAAAATCGGGGAGAAAAAACCTTGGGTCCTCGTATAAGAAACATGTTCCAATGAAAAGCATATCATTTTTAAGCGGCCTTTCACTGCTGCAGATAGCTTGGCTTCACCTTTCTCGAATTAATGTTACGAAATATGGTCATCGGTCGTTCCAATCGCTAAGGCTACTACGAAATAATCGGAGAATACATGACTTCATTATTTTCGTGCGCGAATGTGACGAAATAACTGCATTAAAAATTCAACGAAGTATTTTTTTAACACGTTGCAGTTTTACTCTTTGCAATAAGTAAATTCTAAATGTCGTTATCAGTGAATTTGGTATAATTCGTAAAAACATGGGGGTATTCTTTAACAGCATCGGAAAATTTCATCTTGGAAGAATAGACAATAGTCTTGTTAACACATATACTGTAGATCTGCAAGGTACTCGAAAAAAATAAAGGTGATTGAAAAATCCTGACAATTCACGTACACAATATATCCAAAAATTTTAGAATCCAATTCCACTTGGAACAGTGAGTGAAAAAGAATTTGCTCGTATAGTTTTCTTAAGGGGGGAGATCCCTTTATAACGTGAATAAGAGCTTATGGCCGAAAATGAACTCCACGAGAAAGCTACGGGACTACTTTGTGGCCTTGAAATCGCAGATCAATCGGTAGGTAATCGATTCACATTTTGAAGTCGTGAAACACTAACCGCATTGTCCTGAAAACCACCTTCTCGTGTACCTCGTACAAGATAACTCAAAAACTATCTGAACAATCATTCTCAAATTTTGCATAATTCTAGATAACATAGTTACAGTCTACGTGAACCTAAAGTTTCTCGAAAATTATTTTTTTGTCACTACTTTTTTATCAACAAACACTATAGTCAAAATTTCATGAAAAATAGAACATTTTCTTCAAACACCCACCATTTTTTAAATTTTCACTTTTCTTGCGATTTTTTAGGTTCACATAGAGCGTGCGGGTCTAACAAATCTAAAACTCCTTAGCGCCGACGTTTCAGATCAATGCATCAGACGCCAGGTTGCACGCCGTGGAACAACTCAGGCGGGCAATAGTCTCTGAAGCAAGTGTCAGCCGCTATTTTCAATATTGAAAAAAATACCTTGGAAAATTAAAAGATGTAACAATATGTACATAAAATTTTAATTGCGCAAGACGAATACGATCGCCACAAAAAAATCTTGAAAATTTGCTTTTTTTCGGCTGTCTATAGGGACCTCCCTCCGTAAGCAGACTCTTGGAAAAAAAATAAAGAAATTTAATATTATTTTATTCGATAGGTCATTTCAAATACGGTATGTTAATGTTTGCTATAAATAACGCTGTTGTTAAAAAAAATGTTATTATAAATGATAAACACACACGATAGAGTGGCTATTATCCATGAGACACGAAAGCAGCTGTACTGGCTTCCCCAATAGTATTATTGGCGATGCAATGATACGTTCCCACTTGGTTCTCGGCGAATCGTGCCAATTGCAGCCAAGAGGTCCGCATCAGGGGCTCAGGACCTTCGCTCGTGTTGACCGTTCCCCCGTGTTCTTCGTCTGCAAAGAATTTCCAACTGTAGTCCAAACGTCCAAATGAACATTGGCCGACGGACAAATGAGTCGGATTATTTCGCACGGCGATTTGCACATCGCTGGTCATCCTCGGCCCGATACTTTACTTGGCAACTTTACGACCCTGTGTCCGTTGGACGAGTAGAATTCCCAAAAGACATCAGGCAGGGGGAATCCCTTTGCCTCGCAGTGCAGGGCCACACGATGGTCAAAGTCTGACCGGACGTCCGCGAGAGGCGAAACGATCCACGGTCGACTCAAGCACGGTCCGAGATGTTGCAGTTTGAGGGACGAATTCTTTTGTCTCATGGCTTTCTCGTGAAGGGCGCAGGGCGTTGGGTACGTCTTGTTGTCATTGCCACAAGCCGAACTCTGCTCCATGCAGACGCAAATTGCCTCAGGTTCGTCCTGCACCATGACAACAACGTCAAAGCTGTCTCCAAAAGTTACCAACTTACGCCACCCCCCCCCCCCCCCCCCATCCCACCCCGCCGCCCTTCGGTAACTCACATGGCCCGGTGATAAAATATTCTCCGAAAAGGGCACAGAGAGAAATGTACAGTAACTTCAACCATATTTTATATTACCCGGAGGGGACAATAATATTCGATAGTCATGGTTACTGCCAAAAATATAGTACTGCTTATGATATTTTAGCAATTGCGTGAACTATGCTCATATGTAACCGCAACCAACAATTTTTCAAGTATACGATGATTGCCAATGGTATATAATATAGTAGGTTTTCGTAAAATGGATATTTCCTTACACTAGCAAAAAATAGTGATGTTTACCATTTTGAATGGTATGTCTACTAAATGTATATATTTAATGAATTCAAGAATTTTCAATTGAGAGTGCTACCTGCATAATTGTTTATGATAATTAGTTATTCCTTGACCTCCTGAAATGATTCCTATCGAAGAAAATGTTTCACCTACATGGAGATTCGAACCTACGACCTGCCCATCTATATTTACGCAAACTGCCACTATGCTACCGGGTACTTGTGCTATTTCGATCGTAGATTTGGCATAACGGATAAAAGGAATTCCAGCTGCGATTCCGAACCGCTGTTATCTCTGAAATAGGTAGAATTTTGCACAGATCGCCTTTTTGATAATATATGTCATTGCTTAAATGGATTTTCGGTGCAGCCCAATAGTTTTCGAAATATCGAATTCTAAAAACTGATAAATGAATGCGCTAATTATCTCTATCGATCATATCGTGCCACCGCTGTCTCTACTTTATTGACACGTTCCACAAATGATTTACGTCTTCACTATAAGATTACCACAATGTTGTTCGTATAGTCGCTTTTCGTGAAGCTTGTAACAGTTTATACTCAACAAGTGTTAATGTTAACCAGATAAATAGTACAAACTTGCAGTGAGAAAAATGTCCATAGTATTTATTGAAAAAACGCGCATGGTAAAAGTGGACATAGTAAAATTTATATAGCTTATTGCTACCGCAATCATAACATGGTTAACACAACTATAAGCGTTTATCTAATCTTGCCGTTTTGGGGGTGTTTTTTTTATCTAGTATCCCTGAAATAACTATTAACTACTGTGATAGACTTTACAATATCGATATAGTTAATTCAGTTAATATTTTTACAATAGTTAGTAGTTTTTTCGGAGATAGTCGAGCACGCCACCAAAGTTGCATGTTTAAATATATTTCTCGCTTATAGTTGTGTTAAGGGGTTACCCCCACTTGCGAATTTGAAAAAATCGATGTTTTTTATTGCATTTTTTTGAAGTATAAGTATCTGAGAATATGTCCTGAAAATTTCAAGTCGATCCGAACAAAATTGACTGAGATATGAGCGTTGAAAGAGAAGAATCCGTGAATTGAGGAACTGAAATTGAAACTTTAAACGCGTTTTTCTCAAAATGGCATTTCTGAAGTCGGTGACCAAGATTACTCGAACACTAATGAACCGATCTTCTTGAAATTTTGCAGGCTTATTTAATCCATAAAAATGTAGTCTTTAATCGTTCGATTTTTTTTTTTCGAAAAAAAATGGTCGTTTTATAGCCAAAAAACGGCCGTTTTTTCTCGTTAAAATCGAACTATTAACTTTGACTGTCCGCCATTTTGTGAAAAATGAATATTTTTTAAAATCCTTCGATTAAAGACTAGTTTATACTTATATTTGACTAAATCCATCCGCATTTTTTTTTCAGAAGATCCACTTCGCCGCAAGGTTGGCCACCGCAAACCGTGTATATAAAAACATTATTTCATTGACGGCCATTTGCCACTAAACAATGTAATATTTTTCGATAAAAAAATTACTGAAAGTTCTTCAAGATGTGTTCTTTAAGATGGTATATTGATCGATTAAAAAAGTTTTGTAGTTTTCTTTAAAAAAATTCATGAAAAAGGCCTTTTTTGCGCTACAAGTGGGGGTAACGCCTCAACGATATTATGATTACGGTGACAATAAACTATACAGGATTTTACTATTCCCTCTTTTGACGTGGGCGTCTTTCATAAATACCATGTACCTTGCTCTCACAAGGAACATCCCTCAGGTGACACCCTTCGATTTTGTTGAACTTTAGATATGTTATAAAGCACCGAAAAGTAAGCGATACGTATTTTTTTTTTTCGGCGGAAAAACGGTTTTAAGGGGCGAAACCACCCCTCGAAGAAAGGCATCTCTACGGATAATATAGCAGTTTCACACACAAGGAGTCCACCGATTTTAATGAAACAAAAACGAAAATTCTCCTAATCCGAAGCAATGAAAAATCCACTATAGTGACATTGCAAAAAAAATGAAGGGGTGAACCACCCTAGAGATGCCTTTTTCGAGGGGTGGTCTCACCCCTTAAAACCGTTTTTCCGCCGGTAAAAAAAAATACGTATCGCTTACTTTTCGGTGCTTTATAACATATCCAAATTTAAACAAAATCGAAGGGTGTCACCTGAGGGATGTTCCTTGTCAGTGCAGCATTAGTATTTGTGCGCCGATTTTGTGATATAGCTGAATTAACCATATCCATATTGTAAAGCCTTTTACAATAATGCACAGTAATTTCGGCGATACTAAATAGTCCAACACGCCACCAAAGTCGCATGTTTGCGTATACTTATCGCTTATAGTTGTGTTAACCATATTATGATTGCGGTGACAATAAACTACAGGGAATTCGAATGTACTCTCTTTTATCATGCGCGTTTTTCTTAAGGGAGCTTTCCAGTGTGAAATTTTCAAAAAATCGATTTTTTTTTTTGCTTTATCGAATAGTATACACTCTTCCGAATATTCCCTGAAATTTTCATGCCGAAATTCAGATTATTTCGGTTACTGTACAGCATTTCTTGGAAGAAGGCAACGGAGCGCTACAGCTACAGCGAAACTTTGAACGCGTTTTTCTCGAAACAGCATTTTTCAAAACGGTGTCCAACTTGGAGGGCAGAGTTTTAAAGCTATCGAGTTGAATTTTTTACACAATATTCTTAACGTCATTGTTTATCGTGCTATGGAAGCTTTTTTTTTTTTGACATCTTCCTATTTTTTTGTAAAAAAACTGCCAAAAAAAATGCTAAAATCGATACTTTTTGTTCAAACCGGCGCCATTTTTGCAAAAAAAAAAAAAAAAAAGCCTCCATAGCACGAAAGCCAATTATATACCGATCAATAATCTTTTTGTGTTTTTTGTTTCAGATCAAAATTGTGACCCCCAACGTGGACACCACATCCAAGTGCATTTTCTGCAACAATTGTTTCATCATTTTTATAGATATTAATTAATAAATAAATCGATCTTTAAAAAATTGTTTTGTATTCTTCAATACCCAATTAATATACAAAAAAAAAACCAGACCGATTAGATTATTTTTTCTTTAAAAAAAAAATCGCGAAAAACAGCGATTTTTCGGGCTGTCACACTGGAAAGCTTCCTTAAATAATATGCACTTTTCTCTCAGTGGGTCTCGAGAGAAAGTGTTCTTATAAAAAAGAACGGAGGATTCTACTGTAGAGAGCTGCTAGGAAGGCGCACACACGTGGTCTGATTGCATGATTGCGACGCGTTTAACAATCCGAGCCGACCCACACTCCCGAGTGGAGACGAGACGTGACCCGAGCCTCGCGGGTCAGCGACACTCGAAAGCTCCAACCTACGAGCGGAGTCTCGGCGTGTTGCAATTAACTATTTGCCGGAGACAAACCCGTGTACGACTCCCACGGAGACCATCATCAACGAATTTATTTGAAATTGCCGCTTTTCTTTCGCTATTTCGAAATGAGAAGTCTTCCTCCCATTGCTGGCGAATGATCAAGCCCAAATACAAGTTACCAAGGATTGGGGAATTTTTTTTTTTACGCGCAACAAATTGTACGAATGAATATATTTTATTAGATAACTAGCTCGCTCATCGTGACAAGGAGTTAACAATATTTGGTACAAGTATTTTCGACTGCATATTTAACAGGCGGATTTTTCGGTTGCAAAAATACTCATTTATTGAAGTTTAGAATTCAGTATTAATTGATTACATTTCGAAAACGGGTAAAAAGAAAATAGACACATTTTGAGACGGGACACCACAGTGACGGATCAAAAGAAATTACTTTTTTTTTGCATTTTCTCATAGTATACACATACCAAAGTCAGTAATGAAAAATTCAAGTCGGAATATTTAAAATTGACCGACGTACAGACGATTCAGTGAAAGGAGGTGGAGGATAAATCTAACTATAATTGTCCGAATATCAATTTTGAAAAATCACAATTTCTGTTATTGCTGTAGCTATCGTTGTATGCAGCCGTTTTTAGCATTGAAAAATTCTTTCAAAGCTGCATATGTAAGTTGAGGTAGGTTGGGTATAGGGGTCTGTGTTAGCTGGATGTCACACGAAACTCACGTTACCCCCACTCCACTGCTGCTGTGTTGCAGTAGACTGGGAGGATGCGACATGCTGAATGCCTGTGATTATTTGAAAAGTGCCCTTTCCCCACACAACTTTGATCTTGTTAATGATGTTTTTATATTTGCATTATATAAAAATTATTATACAAACAAACCTAAATAAACCCTAACAAATCCAAACGTCCCCAAAAAAAACCCAAACAATCCCAAAGAAACCGAAACAAACCAAATTGTATACCTCAATGTACAAATATTCTTTGAAAAATAATAAAAACCAACTCACTTACATATACCTGTTTTTTATTACCTGAAAAGTCTGATAATATTTTCTATGCTATGAAATAGTTGCCCTTGGTGTAGTAACTGTAAATGTTTTTATTCGAAATTTGGTATTCTTTAAGCCCCCGAATATAAGTTGAAATTCCACCAAAATAACGCTTTTTTGAGACCCGCCTTTTTGTGAACTTTTTTTTCGCAGCAAGGCTACTTACAACGAGAACTATATGAGGTATTCCACTCAACGTGAATCCGGTGAACTTTTTCCCTGACCGCCGCCACTCCGATTTATTTTTTTAAATCTGATTCGATTGACTCTAAAAGACACCGTGAATTTTTTTTACATTTTTCGAAACAACCCTTGGTCAAAAAAAATTCGAAAAAAACGTCTCGATTTGAAATTTGAAAAAATTCCCAAAAATGCGTGATTATATGTAAAAATTTTCCATCTATCACCCGCAGTGGAAGTATAATTTTTTCTGTACTGAAGACGTCTTCAATTAATACCAGAACTTTTTGACTGCTAACTGTTCAAGGTCCATGCTTGTGATTTGGTTATTCAAAAATGGTCGATAAAATTCATTGTGAGTATCAAAATATTTAAGTATCCGCCCGAAATAAGCGGTTCTTGAAATTTTCGGATGTGTTTTTACGTTAATCGCTCAGAAAGCAGAGAAAAAATCATACTTTCACTGCGGGTGATAGCTTGAACATTTTTACATATAATCACACGTTTTTGGGAATTTTTTCAAATTTTTAAATCGAGGTGTTTTTCGGATTTTTTTTTACTTCGGGTTGTTTTGGAAACTAAAAAAAAATCAGAGTGTCATTTAGAGTCAATAGAATCAGATTTAAAAAATCGAATTGGCGAGGTTCAGGGAAAAAGTACGCCGGATTCACGTGGTATACCTCATATATATAGACTATAGAACTTTTTTATTTTTAACTTTCAGACCAACCATTGTCATGCTACCAGTCCGGCGTTTGGGCCACATTTTTTTTACGAGGCTTATTATACCTCAATAAGACTAACTTTTATATTTTTTAATAAAAATTTTAACGGATTAACTTCAATGTATGCTTAGTAACATACCTTTCTTCCAAATCCTAAATAAATATACTAGTAGACTTTTCATAGTTGGCTTAATTATAAAATAAATTAACAAATAAATAATCTAGTAGACGAAAAAAAAATCGGAGCAAGACCCTTTTACGGCGCGTCACAGTGGTGCCCTCCCTTAAAAAAAATTCTCGACAGCGTCTTGAATCACGCGACCCCGTAAATTGAATATTCCGTCAACGTAGCTCAGCCTCAACGCCACTTAAATTTGCTTGATTATGAAACGCGATGTATATACACACACCCTCGTAATTTTTTTACTCGCGAGCATGATTACCTTGTCCTGAAGATCGGATCGCAATTGACACAGATAATTTCTGGCGCAGTAACCCTCGATACGACTTTTCGAGGCTAATCGTGGGATGCTGGAATTCCAGCATGCATCTCCATCGAGCTTGGCGCACAAGCCGCCGGTGCAACATTCGCAGGAATCCGGTACGGATCCCAAGAGACATTTGCTCGTGCTCTCGGGACACCTGCGATGTTTATTCGGCGTAAATTTTGCTACTTTTTTTTTACATTATTTTCGTACCCCTTATCTCGTTTTTTATTCAACATTTCTATCGTTGATGGAATCAATTTTTCCAACCAAATGAATCGAGTGAGAAGAAGGCGAAGAGAGAATCAGATATTGGGTTAGCAGATGGAGGAAGAGAGAGTATACGATTCATTTATATTTTTCCCCATTGAACTGTCCGCCTCTCTCTTAGCTCACACAAAAAAAAATTCCATCTCACGGAGCAAAAACAAGCCACAGAGCCAAAGCAATTCCTCGGCAATTTTTGCTTTTTTCCCCGTTGAATTAATTCCGGAATGACTTTACGAAAATAATTTGACAAGTAACGAAGGGCCTAAAACTCGACCGAGCGGAGTCTTTGGAAATCAAAAAACCCGCCGGCTTTCTGGCAATTCAATGCCTCAAGGAAATTTGAGTTCCTTGTTCACTGGACTGGGAACTGTTTTTGATCCGATTGGGATTTCTTCAGATGTTTAAGGGGTTACCCCCACTTGCGATTTTGAAAAAATCGATTTTTTATTGCATTTTTTTTCAAGTATAAGTATCTGAGAATATGTCCTGAAAATTTCAGGTCGATCCGAACAAAATTGACTAAGATATGAGCGTTGAAAGAGAAGAATCCGTGAATTGAAGAACTGAAATTGAAACTTTAAACGCGTTTTTCTCAAAATGGCATTTCTGAAGTCGGTGACCAAGATTACTCGAATACTAATGAACCGATCTTCTCGAAATTCGGCAGGCTTATTTAATACATAAAAATGTAGTCTTTAATCATTCGATTTTTTTTTCGAAAAAAAATGGCCGTATTATAGCCAAAAAACGGCCGTTTTTTTTCGTTAAAATCGAACCATTAACTTTGACTGTCCGTCATTTTGTGAAAAATGAATATTTTTTAAAATCCTTCGATTAAAGACTAGTTTATACTTATATTTGACTAAATCCATCCGCATTTTTTTTTCAGATGATCCACTTCGCCGCAATGTTGGTCACCGCAAACCGTGTATATAAAAACATTATTTCATTGACGGCCATTTGCCACTAAACAATGTAATATTTTTCAATAAAAAAATTACTGAAAGTTCTTCAAGATGTGTTCTTTAAGATGGTATATTGATCGATTAAAAAAGTTTTGTAGTTTTCTTTAAAAAAATTCATGAAAAAGGCCTTTTTTGCGCTACAAGTGGGGGTAACGCCTTAAGGCCTCAGGCCACAGTAAGCGGTATAAAATCATGTACGAATTTAACAATTATTTTCGTATGAAAAAGTGATTCACTCATCAAATTAATTACACATCCATTTAGTATGAATATCAAGCTGTTAGAAAAAAAATATATATATATATATATTTTCTAACCATTTCCAAGGCCGAGATAAAGAGGAAGATGGAAGAGAGAGAGAGAGAGTAAAGATATCAATAATGAATGTGAGCTTATCTACCTGTACAGACCGCACGAGACGCAACCGTCGATTCTCGTCACGTCTGTACGATTGGCCTTATCCTCAAGAGCAAATCCGGCGATCCCTCTGTGCAGCGAGAGCAATATAAACACAGGCAGATACACGCTTAAGAACGTCATTATACCGACTGACTGGATCGGGACCCGTGGTCTCCGGTTCATCACTTCGTCAATTGACGTTATAATTCCCACTGTATATATACAGGGTGTCCTATGTATGAATGGGTAATTCTGCAACTGTCGATAGGTCAGCTCATGTCCTACTATTCGCTGGAATTTCCGTTTAATAAAAGTCTCACGGTTTTCGAGATTTTGGGCTTCATTTTAGTTTTGTGAAAAAAGAATCATCTGCTTCTGGTTTTTCGCATGCCTTTTCTACAAAGATATGCAGCGACAATAACTAACGAGGAACATCCCTCAGGTAACACCCTTCGATTTTGTTGAAATTTGGATATGTTACAAAGCACCGAAAAGTAAGCGATAGGTATTTTTTTTATCGGCGGAAAAACGGTCTTAAGGGGTAAAACCACCCCTCGAAAATAGGGGTGCTTTTCGTTTTTCCTCGATAACGTTATCGTCCTCACATCCAATGTATAGTACACGAAAAAATAAACATTGTTTCAATTTGAAATCTTTTTATGTCTCGTACCGTTAAAACGTTATCGACGAAAAACGAAAACATCCCCTTTTTTGAGAGTGCGTTTCACTCCTTGAAACCGTTTTTCCGCCGATAAAAAAAAATACGTAGCGCTTACTTTTCGCCGCTTTATAACATGTCCAAATTTCAACAAAATCGAAGGGTATCACCTGAGGGATGTTCCTTGTAAGCAACTTTTTAAAGTAGACGTAGGCGGATGTAGCCAGAGAAGTAGTTGTATATTCCAATTGGTTCGTATGAAAATTCTGCACAAGATCGTTTTTCATACTTTCCTTAATATTTAAGGTTAAAAAGAAGCCTTCTAGATAAAACAAAGAACCAAAAGTATTTTTTTTTTAACCGGGTCAAAAGAGTTATCATTTGTAGAAATAGCATGCGAAAAACCAAAAGCAGATATATATATATATATATATATATATATATATGCTTGCAAACCATTGCAACTTGCAACTTGGTCCATTTTTGGAACTTTTGTTTTCGTCTTGGCTGAAAATACTCTGAAAAGTACAATCTTGAATAATATTTTTAAAAATCAATTAGAAAATGTGTATTTGGATCGGAATTAAGAAAGGTATTTTTCGGCAAGCCGGAATTTGTGTAAAAACGATATCGAGATTTTTTAACAAGCTTCTCAAAGCGTTACATCTGAGAGAAAAGAAATATTTTGAACGAATAAAAAATTCTTGGCTTTGATTACGTATAAACATCACAAGAATAATAAACAAAATCAATAAGCGAATTTTTCTTAGAGCTCATTTTACAAGGGCTCCGAAATGCACCACCAGCCTAGACTGTGAAAATAGCAATTGGCAGGCGTTTAGCCGAGTCGTAAAAAAAATATACAGCGATCGAACTCAAGATCTACTATTAAAATGTCGCGATGGGTGCACGCAGAATTCGAAAAGCTTCAATTCCGTCGCGCGAACGATAGCTCCTAATCAGTTTTCAAACTTTTAACGCTTTTTTCGAAAACACATTTTTCAAATCAGGAGAACGCGTACTTCGGACAGTTTTCATCCGATTGACTTGTCAATTTTGACGGCAGCCTCTTAAATAAATTCTTTGAAGGAGTACACACAATTTTTACGATTCATCGACAGTTTACATTTTTACGAACTAACTGAAGCCCATTTTTTAACAAAAAAAAAGGCAAAATGATCCCATTTTGTGGAATTTTTTATTTATTTTTTATAATTGTACTTCTCAAGCAAAAGTAATGTGAATAACCAAATTTTTGTTTTTCGTTCTAAGTGCTCTATGAATGTTCTAAAAAAACGCTCTTACAAGGAACATCGCTTGAGTTGATTGAAGCATTGAATGATTAAAGGATTGAAAACTATTAGACGCGTTTTTTTATGTGCAAAAAATGTGTCTCGAGAGGTGATTTTGCAGTCCGCCAATCCGAATGAAACGAAAACCAAAATTCTTCGAATGTAAAGCGATGAAAAAAAGGCCATAGACTATTTATATTTTTAACATATGCAAAAAAAATAATTTGCCATAACTAAAATTTTCCATTTGTAAACTGTTTAATGTTCACATTTAATTAGAAAAATGAAAAAATAGCTATTCCAACGATTCGCGTAGTATTTCTAGGTTTGATATTTGGCAACATTGGTTCTATCCCTGTCTCTTTTTACTCATTCGGGCGAGTTTAACCTCCATGCTTTTCAACGTCGATCCGTCAAAACAATGTCAGGTGCGGGAAATATAAAGCATTGTATTCGGGCCACGACTGGTAAAAAAGCGTGGAAAGTTTGTGTCGGCGAAATATGTCGGTTAAAAATGAAATATGTATGGAAATTCGAATGAGTGAGACGAGGTTACGACTAGTCAGCTGTAGCCTTGTGGTAATAATAGTGGTAATAAATCCAATACCGGAAGTTCAAATTAAACTTGATATTACATTAAAATTAGGTCAATAAGCATATTTTTCTGAGAGCATTGGATTACTACAACTGTTAAGTATGTAAATGTGATTATTTTTAAGAATCTGACGGATTCTCACTATTGTATACACTTTTGTAGCGACCGGAAATTGAGTTTTTGTATGTCGTCTTGGGATTCCTTCACGAAAGATAAAATTTTCCAGACAATTATTAATACATTTAGTGGTTGAAAAAAAAATTATGAAAATCCTATGAATTGAAACCTGTCGATAGGACTACCTTAAAGAAAAATTAAGGTTTGGTTGACCCCCTTAAACCCAAACCACCTTAAATACAGACCCCCGCAAAGACTTGTCCAATAGTTTTCAATGCTTCATCACATATATGAGTTTCAACAAAATCGAAGGGGGACACCGAAGTAATGTTCGTCGTTGGTGTAGCTACAACTGAGCCGACATTTTGTATTTTCTTTCCATAAAAAAAAATTCCAAAACTTCCAACCTCCAAACCTTATTTTTATTGCTTCTTTAGCGTTGTCAAAAAAAATAGCAAAAAAGTCTCATTTTCCGGCGAGCCACATAGACATAGCCGCCTTAGACAAAGGCTAGCTTTAAGAATCAACCGAATTTGACAAATATTATCTTTTGTGTTGTTCGAGTTACAGCGTAAAGCGCGATTTTTTCGGTAGATGAAAAAAAAAGTTCCAGTGCTACACTCGAACTGAGAAAGTTCCAATTTGTCGTGACTTTTTATGAACGATGATCTTGTTTGAATTGATGTTGAAGTTTGCATCGTTGGAACGCAACAAAAATAATTGTTTTCTATCGAATCAACGCCGCTGCGAACTTTTTCAAGATTCTTATTAGACCTACAGTCTAAATCTATCAAAAATAGTTTTTGCTAACGATGAAAATGTAGAGGGAAAATAAAAAACACTTTTCCTGACATTCCAACGATGCAAACCTCACCAACATTGTTTGAAGTGGGCAAGCATTGATTTTCTTCGTCACACCCAACCAAATACCCAAGACGACGCATCGACAGCATACTTTCAACTTTATTAAAATATCTTTGGACAATTGAACGAGTTGTTGAATTTCACAGCCACGTAACCGTAATATATATATACGACAGTAACAACGAGAACGGAGAATCTTCAACGGCTTGTTTAGAAAAATTCTCCCACGATCGACATACGTTGTAGGAACGGTTGAGACTGACAGGACAACGACTGATGGCTGAGAGGCCTCGTGAAGTTCGTCGTGTACAAATTGTTCCGTCTAATCTTCTCGAGTAATGCCTGAGGCTCGAATTTCGCTTTTTTCGCGTACCGGAAGTCCTTGTCGTCGCTTCCGGTCTCGTTTCTGTTGTCCTCGTCAGCTTCGTGATAGTCTTTGCTCGAGGATGAGGATTGATTGTCGTCACCTTCGAGGGCCTCGCTGTCGTCGGCTTTGTAGACAACACTAGGCGGTGAAACGACGCGCATGACGAAATCGTCGTTCTCCGTGGTACCATTGAGGCCCGCGTGTTCCTCGTCCTCGATGGTCTCAACGATGGCGTCGCGATCTTCATCGATATCCGCAGGATTCTCCGCTTCGTTCTCTCTGTCCCTGCTGACGGGAGTCCGGCGTATCTGCGACAGTTTCACCATTTCGACGCGTTGGCGACCATTGTCGAGGCTATCCTCGAGCGCGTCGCAATTCCGACCCTCCCTCGTCTCCTCGTTGCGCGTCTCCGGCACGACGAAAGTTCGCAAGCTCGATCGTTTCGCGGGAAAGACGCTCATCTCCGGTCGACAGCAGCTGAGCGCACCCGGATCCAAGGGATGAGCTTCGGTGTTGAAGACGTAGCCACCCGCGTCGACCACGCACTCGCCCCACTGGGTACGCACGACGTCACCGCGCTGGCCGTTGTTGTGAATGAAGTTGTCCGGATCGAAGATCAGATAAAGATACTTGGTGGTCTCGGCGAGAAAAAACGATTCCATTCTGTCGGCCTTGCGATGATCGCGCACGTCGTTTATGGTAGCGTAGCCGCAATGAGTTTTGGCGCTGTGCTGAAGGCTCCTGAGTACATCGACGCCGACTTGAACGAGATAGGGATCGCCGGTGGCTCTGTAAAGATACATGACGGACTCTATCAGCTCAGGTCGCAGTGGATAACTTTCGCGATTGGTCCCAGCCTCGGATTGCGCGATATTGTAGAATTCGGGGGTAAAGCCGAATTGCTTCCAGACCCGATGATAGTTGTGAAGAAACTTCATGGCGTCGTCGACCTCGCCGAAGAGGCTCAGCACGCCGGGCCAATAGGCGTCCAGCGATTGAAACACCGGCAACGTCACCTGGCCCTCGGTCATCGAGACCCAAAGATGCCAATCGTCACGCCTCACGTAACGCTCTATGGCCTCGCGGTGCTCGTGGAATATCGCAGCCAGCAGAGGATCCTGCAGCAACAGCGTGCCCTTGGCCAGATACTCGAAGTACGAGTCGACGCCGGCGCCGATGCCAGAGTCCTGGGCGGTCCAACGTCCCGTCAAAACGTCCACGTGATTACCCACCAGACCGATGCTCGATCTGTAGTAGTGCAACGCCTTCACCGCGTTCATGGCCACCTCCTCGTACAGAGGATCGCCGGTCAGCCTCGATAGAGTGCCAAACTCCAGCAGGAAGGTTCCTATGCCCGCGGTGCACGTTATACTCGTTTCACCCTCGGGCACCCCGTACTTGAGATTCACAGTGCCGTAGGGCATTCCCGTGGGTGTGTCGAACGCCGCGAGTAATCTTTTGGCCATGTCTTCCGCCAGACGCAGCAGGGGGCCGTTGCAAGGCCAACCGGGCTCCAATGTCATTCCTGCCTTTCTGGAGAGCAAATGAGCGCTCAATAGGCCGCCGACTACTCTTATGTTAGTCTCGAATACCGAGACGTTTATGTTCGCCTCGAAACTCTCTCGGGAACTTATGATCTCGGCTACCCGACGGAATTCCGTGTAGTTGCCCATTATCGCCAACGTGTCCAGGGCGTCTATCAACGTCAGGGAGAAACTGCCCCAAGTGTCGAAACCGTCGCAGCTCAGCGATCTCAACTCGTCGTAAGGATAGGCGTACCTGAGGTAACTAGAGTATGCGTGATCGAACATGGAACGTACCTCCTCGCGCAGAACCAACAGATCCTTCTTCTCGTACTTCTTCGATGCTTCCGTCGTCATCAGACAAGCTAGTACGAACGTTGCTCGTGAGAGAATCATGATTATTGGTTTTTGTTACGACTTACGCGGAGAGGCGACGATTGATCCGGTTTTTCGAAATATTGCTTTTGGGAATATTGACATGTCCGCCTTGAGGATTTTTGGCGAATTTTCGATTGTTT
The DNA here is from genome assembly GCA_951751655.1 of Ophion costatus. Taxonomy (NCBI): domain Eukaryota; kingdom Metazoa; phylum Arthropoda; class Insecta; order Hymenoptera; family Ichneumonidae; genus Ophion; species Ophion costatus. Next base: position 12,160,354 of record OX632366.1, on the reverse strand, counting down.
CACGTGTTTTGGTCGCTTCGATGGTTATTGTCGATGTGTCAATATTTATCGGCGAGCTCGGTCAGCTGTTCGGCGCCACGCACGTGGGGCTAAAGCGAAACTTTTCAGCGCTACGATTTTTTTCTTCGAGACAATAATTCGTCGGACCCGACAAACGGCGGTTTCATCGAAACGCTTTTTTCGATTAGTTCACGTTGACACGAGTTTTCCTGAAACGAGTCGGCGTGTCGTGAGGCTTCAGGGACTTCAGCTTGGTGAGCAGAAATAACGCAAAGTGGAGACGGTTGACACGGTGACAGCGGTGACGCGCCGTACCGACTCGTCGGAAGTTCCGCAATGAGACAGAGGGCACTACTCTTCGTGTGGGATTTTCCGTGGTTTTAAACGATGCTGTATTAAGGAGTTTCGATACCATTCCTCAGCCGCAAGAGTGGGGATAAAACACAATGGGTTTTCGGCAGGCTGTCGACCTCTTGTGAATAAAATTTCATTTAAAAATAAATTATAATTGGGCATTTCCACAACTCATAATATTGGTTAAAAATATTTCTAAGCCGGGAAATGATATCAATAGTTATCGTTTTTGCAATTAAGGCGGAATGACACCTCATCGCGGTCGGTATGGTAGAACAGAATTATAGATACCCAAAAATCTCTAAAACGGCTCTTCAGATCCCGTCGAAACTTTGCCAAACGACGTCAAATAGATAGACGAACAGCTTCCAGCCCCTCAAATTTTTTGAATTTGAGAAAAAAAACGTAGATTGGCTTATCATGCGGAACTCGAGACCGAAAAGATGAAAAATCAGATGTTTGGCTAATGTCACGACTTAGAGAAAAGCTAGACCGGGTAGCCACATAAAAAACGAACAATTTGAGCTCTCAATCACTGCACTTCGTTGCATATCTTAGGAGAAAAGTGGTAATCTAGATTTGTCGTGTAATTGTTGATAATTGCGAGCAAATGTCGCCCGAACTTCGACGTGCTCAGTTCACGAGAATTCCGCGCGCGGCGTTCGCCTCGTGGTCTGCAGCGCCGCGCATCGAGGCCCGTGGCAGCGCCAATAACGTCTCTCCACACCGTGGTGTAGACGCGCACCGACACGCACGTACACATGCGTTGCGTAGCGTGTCGAGGCCCGTGGAAGGCGAGACGCAATGTCTCCGCGCGCGCGGCGACGAACGCGCGCGGTGACATCCGTCGGTGGGGCGCAGAAGCTCGATTGAGTTCTGCCCTACCGGTCGGAAGCCGGGGCCGCATCGAAGTTTCGCGTCGGGTGTCATTCCGTCTTAATTCATTTCCCAGCGACTTCTCCGTACTATCGTTCTTTGATTTAGTTGACGTTGGAGTCTAAATATGAAAATGACACATCGTTCTGCCCCTGCGGCTTTTGGCGACCAACCACAGCCCTCTATTCCTGATACGCACATATTTTGTGTTATCGTATTTGAATGATCGACTACCAAACGTCCCGAATAGAATACCAAACGCTACCGGATGTTTTCGTATCGATCGCGACCCTTTACCCTTTCGTATCGACCGCGAACGTAATATTACGTTCAAAAGGGTCGCGATCGATACGAAAACATCCGGTAGCGTTTGATATTCTGTTCGGGCCGTTTGGTAGTCGATCATTCAATTTGTTAATAAACTCCAACCGAACCCAAAGAAATTACGGATATCCGAAACGGAAGGCTGTGATTGGTCGCGATAATATACGACGTTTTTGCCATAGATTGCGTTGGTTATCGAGTCTTTTTCCGCCACCTATCGTCCTATCTCATGGATCGGATTTTTCTTTTTGATTTTCCAAAAGAACAGGAAACTACCAAACGATTTGAATGGACTACCAAACGCTACCAAACGACTACCAAACGATTCGTAAAAAAAAAAGTTCGATTAGTCAAAGTGGGGGGGCCAACTTACTGCCCAATTTTTGATTATCGATTTTTCGAAAAACGGAAAACTACCAAACGATTTAAAGGGGCTACCAAACGCTACCAAACGATTCGTAAAAAAAAAAGTTCGATTAGTCAAAGTGGGGGGGTTAACTTTGGCGTGGTCTGCGAACGCTTCTGAAAAACGCTGGAACGATGTAGCCGCGTAGCGGTGAGATGGTGGAACTAGCAGGACCGCCACAATCCCAATCGTTTCAAATTCACGTCACGTCCCCTGAAGTAAATGATTAAACATATTTTTGTGAAACTTGAATATTTTAAAATAAAAAAATTTGATATTTCGTTAGTTCAAAATTTTCGTGTGCTTCCGATATTAAAACGGACTTTTTTAAGCGACCCACGTCGCTGTTTGTACCATATATATGTATGTGAAAGACATTGAGGTTATTTCAGGCTTTATTTGTATCGTGTACAGGGAAGAGAGACATCTCTGCATTCTCCGTTGGGTGCAATGATTACTCAAAGTAATTTTGCTCACTTAATAGTCGAAGGATTGAAATGCATTTTCAGAGTAAGAGGAGCCAAAGTAAGGGGGTGGGAAACGGACAAAGCTGTTTCCAACTGTTTGCGCCTGGCGTCAACCTTAGAGGAAAAAATGTGTTCGTCTAGCAGTATACCTGCGCACAACACTAAACCACTTAAAAAAACAGCTATCTACCCGTAAATAATTAGAGAAATCGTAAATTAATGAATAAGTTTGACCGTCTGGTTGAAAACAAACGCTCAGACACCGCTCGCTCGGGACGTGCTATATGCTAGCGCTGCTAGTGACAAAAAATCGCAGTTGTCCTTTCCATTGCTGTCAACGAGTACGTCATAAAATCGCTCCGTCTGTCGTCTACACCTGAAGTAGTTTTTTTGTCAATTTCAAACCATGCTCTTTTCATTATATGAAGTAAATACTACGATAGAAAACTGCCTTATAAATGAAGAAATTATTCACGGTCTTAGATAGAGATCAGGACTCCTTGAGAACAAAAGAAAATATTAGTAGTCGGCCATTTTGTACATCGAAAAAAAAATATATATTTTTTCTAACAGCTTGATATTCATACTAAATAGATGTGTAATTAATTTTATGAGTCAATTACTTTTTCATAGGAAAAAAATTGTTAAATTCGCACATGATTTTATACCCGTTACTGTCGCCCATGGTCTTACATACAGGTCTGGAAACTCCCGTCGCGTGGGTAGTTCTCTTATAGATGCCAGACGTGTAATTCATATATTGCCCACTGTGATCGCTGCGATTTAAACTCCGGCGCGATGACGATGGGTGGGGGAAGTAAGATAGAGACAGCGCTAGCTTTTCAATCTCTGTCTCACCTCAATGTGTATTACTCGTTTTTAATATTATTGTAGACTATTATAACACGCGGTAAAACGCAAATGCTTATTTTACAAAACCTCCGACCCCAACCCTCTGCCCGCAAGCGGGTGTGAAAAACATTAGCGATTTTGAGTTATTTGAACGAGATATCGAATTTGGCTCAGTGGCAAATCTCTTGTCGTATATTACCGTAGCATTTTGTGTTCAAATCCACTTGTCTTTTTTTAATATATAAATACGGTAGCTAAGTTTATTGGAGACCATTGTAACACGCAGTAAACCGTTCCAACTTGGACACCTGAAATTGCGTGTTCCCACTTCTCGCGCAAAACATTGTCATTATAGGCACCGGGAAAAACGACACCTTTGCATTATCGGCTTTACGGCCGGTATTGCAATAAGGAACCGCGCACCGTCTTGGCATTTTTGCCAATTTTCCAAAAATCCTTTCTTCTTTTATGAGAGCACAATATCTGACACGGGGATTTTGAGGTTAGGTTTGAGAAAACACAGTAGGCGGATAGATCGCAGAGACAAGTAGTGACGGGATTACGAACTAATCCAGTGCTTCAATAAGCGTACTACCCCCACCACTTGATTTTGTTACGAGTGTCCAGACCTGTATGTAAGACCGTGCTGCTTAAGGGCTTGACTATGATTTTGAAATTTTTCTCACATTTTGGTACGACGCACGTATCAGGCATTTTTTAAATTGAGTAAAGGTTGTTCGGAGGTTATATATCCATTGCCGTATATCTATATCTGCAAGACTACTTCTACTTGACAGCGCTTGCAGTGGATAAATGTGGAACTACGTTTTTTCCTCACTAACGATGACACTTTCCACCATGCAAAAACGCATGGAGTTTCCAGACCTGTATGTAAGACCGAGAAATTGTGTCATTATGTTCGTGACACTGACACGTCTGCCATAGTATCCGAAAAAGTGGCGGAATTAACCTTTTTTAAAGCGACGTGGCTCTGTATCGTTCTTTTGTTCAACACGAAAAACTAATCTTCCCTACATCATCGCTTCCACACCAGCACTTGGAATTCGAAAACTACAGAGCCCGACTACTTTCGTGCCACGTTTGGCATTCACATGTCATCATGTGTTGTTTTCATCTTACACCATACGCATACTAACGTTAATTACCATATTTGCAATGTAACGCGATATGATTATCAAGCGGGAAAACAAAAAAGTCCCACGTCATATTTACGTCCCACGTAATGAAAGACACGCGGCGCTCCGTAAAACGAGGATTTCGCGGTTTCTTAAGTTCCACCTCGATATCGTCAATGCAGGAACTATGAATGTACAACGCAATGAATACTGCAAAATAATAATGCAAAAATGGTCTTCGTCGGAAAAGAATTTATCGGAAGGTCTTGAATCGCAATTTTTGAAACGTTACTTTCGAAGGCTTTCAAATATGGTTATTTTTGGAACTGAATATTCGAAGTATGGCCGACTAGCATGGTCGCTTTTAACAAGCTTTTATTTTACTTGACTTTCCCTGAGATGTAAAACGGAAAATCGATATTTTGTTCCCTTCCCGACTACTTAGAGCTCTGAAATTTCGCAAACATGCATCTAAAAGGTGACAGTGCATGATTCAACTTAAGAAAAAAACTATATCCATAACATTTTCTCCTCTTCGTGTAAAATTAGCGATATCTACTCATCCATATAAAATCTCACTGACACGTACAAACAAATTCGTAGCCGGCTGTGTTTGTATGTGAAAAGTTTGTATGCGGCAATTAGTCGTAAGTTGAATCCCAATTACAATCTTTGTTCTTTTTTTACAAGCATTCCATGTTCCTGACGTACAAATTCTCGAACTAGTAAACTAACTAGTAAAATCAATTAAAGACTAAAACGTAGAAAATAACTCATTTTACCAAGTCACCGCGCTCAAAATTTCGACATATAATCTTTAATTTACATAAATCCGTTAACATATCAACTGTGTTTAATTTACTGTAAACCAACTTTAGATTTCCGCAATAAACCAAACAGAAACTGAGCATAAACGTGTGATAATAATATCTCTAATACTGTTGTACCAAATTAAGGCCTTAGGCCACAGTAACAGGTATAAAATCATGTGCGAATTTAACAATTTTTTTTCGTAAGAAAAAGTGATTTACTCATAAAATTAATTACACTTCTATTTAGTATGATTATCAAGCTGTTAGAATTTTTTTTTTCGATTTACAAAATTTCACACACACACATAGGTGACTTGGTGAAAAAAAATGATGTTCTACTTTTTAGTACATTAAATAAGTACATACATCATTTATCGTTCAATTGTTATGATTGAAAAGCATCGTTGTATTTAAATTTTTAGACGGTATGTCAAGCGAGCCTAATATCTATTAAATGCAATTATCTTATTATCAAGTCTCATTTATTAAATTTAATTGTTTTATTCTCAAGTCTTATTTATCAAATGAAATTTTATCTTTATTCAGTCTTATCAAATGTCATTTTAATAATTATAATGAATTATAATAAAATTATAGTAATTGTAGTAATTAATAATAACAATATTTCATGAATCATTAATATTAATTAACAATCATCAATTAACTTTATATTTATAGTCTTTATAATTAATCATTATAGTCATTAATTAACAATAATAATTATTATATTAGTATTTAGTATTTAGCTCATAAGTAGTATTTAGGTGGCGCTAAATTAAGAAAACATGTAATGAAAAAGTGGAAAGAGGGTATTGTAAAAAGCGAAAGCTGTACATTTGGAATAAACGAATAAACCTATATTAATTGTTATAATTAAAATACGCAATCGGGAACTATGTAACAAAATTCTGCCTGTGTCGGTTCGGCACAATTATTCTAACACACAAATTTACCCACAAAAAGCAGTTTCTAAGCCCTTCGAATAAGAATGATTGTCAAAGGATGATTTTTAAAAATTTACGTCCTTTCATTGAACCTTACTCGATTGGTACCAAAAAATAAAATGTGTCATTTTTCAAGGGTATTCAAGGCCAGAAAATTTCGGGGGCCTTTTATTGTTATTATTCATTCCGCAAATGCGTGACTTTTGCGCGATTATAGTTCATAAGCGAAGTAATAATGCACTTCGGTTTTTCTGACGCTGGACCCTATAATTATAAGCACGCGTCGATTGCGTTGCAAAGTCATAGTCCTTCGGTCACGCCAATTCTGCGAGCGCTGCATATGTCAGTCACTCTTCGACCACACGACCACCGCCTTAATTCCCATCGGCACGATCGCGTTGGCTCAGTACTTTATGCACTGTTTGACCGTACAGGTGACATACGAAGGACTGCACGAGAATATACGACCGAAAAATTCTTCCCCGCGACGTGTGTTAAAGAAAAAAGATTCGAGAGAAAAGGTAATTTATTTTTTACTAAAAAAAAATTAATTCGTCGGTGGTTTCTCCTTGATATGTAACTTAATTAGATTTTTCAATCTCTGCAATTGCATATAGTCGATTCGTCTCTCTTATTTGTATTTCTTTAATTACAGTTTAGGTTACCAAATAGTTTGTACTATTTAAGGGACTGTGCCTAGTTGTGAAAGTTGAAATTTTGCTTTTTCTTTTCAAAACCAATATATTTTGACCGTATATCATATTATAAATGTTCCCTGAAAATTTTGAGGTGATCGGATCAAATTTTTTTTAATTTTTCGAACTTTTTCTAAATGTCAAAATATTGTATTTGATCGAAGGATTTTTTCCGTTTTATACTTTCGATTTGATGAACGAAAAATGCCAATTTTTTTGGAAAATAGAGAGTCACTTTGAAAACGGGCCAATTTTTTTAAATTTGATATTTCGGAAATTCCTTCGATCTGTCGTAGGATAAACTAATACGTCAACGAAATCTGTTTGATGTTTTGATATTTGATAACCTGGTACAAAAGACGTGTATGAGAGGTGATTCCCGGATATCGGCTGAAAGTCGATTATAATTTAAGATTTTTACACAAAAAAATAGAGTTCTTTAATTAATTATTATTTTATTTTATTTAATAATTAATATAAGTAATTTAATGATTAATTTTATTTATTTAATAATTAATTTAATTAACGTAATAACTTTGATAATTAATTAAAAATTAATTTTCCTTCATATGATACTTTTTTAACTACCTAAATTTTGTACAAATTCATCATGACGACTCTCTGTTTAAAAAATCCTAAAGATAAGCTGTTTTCAACTCTTACAACTAGGCATAACGCTTTAACTTTCATTTGGATTATAAAGTGAAAATAATAAAAATAATCGCAATAAAATAACGATAAAAAAGGGTGAAAATAAAAGAATGATAAAATAATACTCTCTTATCATTTTAATTATAGAATAGATCATTGCAATAAAAGAGAGGTCATTCGAGCTCTGAGCTTATGTAAGTCGTCTTTCATGGAGCAATTGAGCTTCCTATATGTACGTAGTCGCAACAAAGGTGAAGTAGAATCGTTTGTCGGTTCGAAGCATTCATTGCACGGCCGATTTGCTCAATTTGCTTTCTTTTAGGTCCAAAGTAAAGGTCAATGTCCTCATTGTTAATAGGTGCATTGCGATCGAGCGTTGGGAACAAAATTATTTTCAATATTTTGTCGTTTTTTTTTTTTATAACCGGTTCGTTCGTCGATAAATATTTTCACGCGATCTCGTAAATTCGCTACAGTCATTGTCAAAATCGGATGAGAATTTAATAAAGGCGAAACGTCCATGTTTATCGATTACCAAAAAAATTAAGGGTTATTAAGATGCCATGCAAAATAAATGTTTCTAATATCGGAGTTAAATTTGACTCGAACCCATTTCGATAATACGCAGAGTAAATTTGATTGGAACTAGACGATTATTTTTTTCCAGTGATAAAAATAATGAATTCCTCATTAGTCGATTGCTGTCGATTTTTATTGATTTTCAATCATTTTCGCCAATAATTGCGCAAAAAAAGGTTTGACTTTTTTCCTCAATTATATTTTATTTTAATTATAGACCAATATTTATTTATAACTTTTATTTTTATTCTTAATTCATCATATTTCATTTCTCAAAGGAGCCAGTAAAAATAATTTGAACTTTCAATATAAATATCGGGATAAAGTTCCGAAAAGGACATACCTCCGATTAATTTGCAATTGTGTGTACCCATGTATTTTTACTCGCTGATCACGGATGTGATAGTGAAAATCTCCGTAAATTTGATTTTCATGGTTAAAACTCACGAGAAATTATTTTTTAACAAGTTTTTCTATTTTGTTGTAATAAATGTGGATCTCAGAGAGAAAAGTTACCTACAAAAGTTGTAGCCTATAAAAAGATTGTTCTTTCATGTCCTATACAAGTTTTGTCTAGAAACGATCTGTTTCCAGAAAAATGGGATAATGCGAAAGTACATTTTCCTAACCTCCATGAGTTTCGATATTATGTACTTACGCACTTTACCGCGGGCAGATTGCAGTTTGATTTTTAACACTATACGCATATCTGAACAACAAACAAACCCAAACAACACACAACAGACAACCCAGCAAACAAATCCAAACACACAACACAATAAACAAGCCCAAACAAACCCAAACAACAAACAACACACAACAAACAAACTCGAACCTTCCCGCGGTAAAATACGTAAGTAGGTTATATCGAAACTAATGGAGTTTAGCCAAATGAACTTATTGGACGATTATCCCATTTTTCTCAAAACAGAATGGTATTAGACAAAAACTGTATAGAACATAAAATATCAATCTTTTTATAGGCTACAACTTTTGTGAGAAACATTTTTCTCTAAGATCAACATTTATTCAAATAGTAGTAGAAAAACTTTTTTTAAATCAGTTTTTGTGAGTTTTGACCTTGAAAATCAAATTTTCCGGTATTTTCACTATCATATTCGTAGTCAGCGAGTCGAAATACACGGGTATACGAAATTTCAAATTAATCGGAGGTATGTCCTGTTCGGAACTACACCCGTTGCCTAAGGTCCTTCATGACGAATGTAAAACAATTGTAGAGCATGGGAAAAGATATAACGAAAAGCTGAAAATTCGAAGCGGAACCCTAGTCATCGCAGATGACTAGGGATTAAAATAAACACCCAAACAATAAGTGTATTCGTTTATTGGCATTCCTAGTTTCATCACTGTCGTCGACATGCCGCTGTCTCAAGGGATCACATTTGACGAGGAATTGAAGAAGAATCCGGAGCTGAAAGAATCTGACATTCAGATGTTGCGCGAGTGGTGCGCGAAACAGCCTCATTTGCCAAATATCTCGGACTCCGAACTTGCTCTTTTTTTGCACAGTAATTACTACCGGATCGAAGCAACGAAGCCAACCATCGACACTTATTACACTGTGCGGACTCACGTGCCTGAGTTCTTTTGCGGTAGAGATCCTCTGGGTCCGAAGGAGCTTCGTCAAGCCTTCCAAACAGCGTGAGTACCTCATCCTATCAATCACTCTTTATCTTTTGATTCAACTAAAATGCTAAAGAAATCCGTAAAATGCTAAAGACGTTCGGAATGCTAGAGAAATTCCTAAAATCATCATCCTGCAGTTAACAAAATTATCGACATGAATTTTCTAACGAGCACGTTGCATTTGATCAATTGAGTAAAATCACAGCTGAATTATATGAATTTCAATCTAAATTACGCTTTTAGTGTATTTTCATCTGCCCCTCGTTGCTCGTTCATATTACGGGAAAGGACGCCACATTTAATCGAGAGGTTTTAATATGCACGGAAACTGAGCAGAGAGAAATAATAAATTATTTCACTACCGTATGGATCATTGATGTACGGAGATTTTTTTTCTCGCATAAATCGTAATTAATTTTTCTCGCGACACAAATTAATCAAACTTGACTGCAGATCAGGAAAAGTATATTTGGTTGCTTACTTAGTCGAGATTTTAGATGAGAGAATTTAGGGAATGGTTTTTAAAAAATATCTTTCTCGATGTTTAAGTAAAAAACTTTTATCAACCGAAATGTCGAATAAATAAGCATTTAAGAATTTCGAAATATAATTCAACCGCGATTTCTGAAATTTTTATTCATTACGAATACAATCTCGACTGTACCCAAAACTTATCTGAGGATTATAGTTTACTTGAATCCCAATTAAGGTGAATTATGATTAACTGTAATAATAATCAACTTGAATCACAATTAACTTGAATTGTAATTAGCTATATTAAAAAATCATGCATTACTTCAGCATTAACTCCAATTGCGTTTTATTGTTTATCCCTAAATGAATAAACGAAATTATAATTAACTTGGATTATAATTAACCTGAGTTATAATTAACTTGAATTATAATCAACTTGAATTATAATTAATTATGTTAAAAAATCATGCATCACTTCAACATCAAGTGCAACCGCCTTTTTTACGTTTACCCGAAAATGAATGAACTCACTTTCGCTAATGACATACGATACGTTGATCAGGGTTTACATGCCTCTGGAGAAGCCGACTAAGGACGGCTACAAAGTAATTTATGGAAAACTGGTCGATTCCGATCCGTCTCACTACGTGTATAACGACTGCATGAAATATTTCAACATGGTACTCGATCTGTGGCTACACACCGAGGGTACCGGCAAGGGCCACATTATTCTCATCAACCTCGACGGCGTAGTCTTTGGCCATGCCGGACGTCTCAGTCCAATGGGCTTGAAAAAATTTCTTTTCTATCTTCAGGAAGCCCTACCTGTAAGATTGAAGGGCCTGCATTTTATGAACACGGTTCCTGTTATGGACATCATTTTGGGAATGATGAAACCGTTCATGAAGAAGGAACTTATGGATATGGCAAGAGTTTATTTATAATTCAATCATAGTTATTTACGTTGTATATAAGTTGGTATGCAGTTTGATGGATTGGATATTTAAAAATTCCTCAATTGATATTTTATTCCTTAATTAATATTATATTGATCGCATTCGTATTTCTTAATTAAGGGAGCTTTCCAGTGTGACAGCCCGAAAAATCGCTGTTTTTCGCGATTTTTTTTTTTTAAAGAAAAAATAATCTAATCGGTCTGGTTTTTTTTTGTGTATATTAATTGGGTATTGAAGAATACAAAACAATTTTTTAAAGATCGATTTATTTATTAATTAATATCTATAAAAATGATGAAACAATTGTTGCAGAAAATGCACTTGGATGTGGTGTCCACGTTGGGGGTCACAATTTTGATCTGAAACAAAAAACACAAAAAGATTATTGATCGGTATATAATTGGCTTTCGTGCTATGGAGGCTTTTTTTTTTTTTTTTGCAAAAATGGCGCCGGTTTGAACAAAAAGTATCGATTTTAGCATTTTTTGGCAGTTTTTTTACAAAAAAATAGGAAGATGTCAAAAAAAAAAAAAAGCTTCCATAGCACGATAAACAATGACGTTAAGAATATTGTGTAAAAAATTCAACTCGATAGCTTTAAAACTCTGCCCTCCAAGTTGGACACCGTTTTGAAAAATGCTGTTTCGAGAAAAACGCGTTCAAAGTTTCGCTGTAGCTGTAGCGCTCCGTTGCCTTCTTCCAAGAAATGCTGTACAGTAACCGAAATAATCTGAATTTCGGCATGAAAATTTCAGGGAATATTCGGAAGAGTGTATACTATTCGATAAAGCAAAAAAAAATCGATTTTTTGAAAATTTCACACTGGAAAGCTCCCTTAATACTTTATCAATGCCATTAATATTCCTTAATGATTATATTATTTCGTAATAAATAAAATACGTCAAGTAGCAAGGGGGCGAATAACTACAATTTCTTGTAATAATCATGCCTAAACAGTGTAAATTATGCGTACACGCTATTTTGAGTAAAAATTATTTTACGAATTTGTAACTCATCCTATTTTTTTTATTGTACTCGAATGATGTACCGCGTGTCCCATTTTAATCTTACACCCGATTTCTACAATACAAGAAACTTTCTTGTAATGTAGTGCTTTAACCACACGGTGAAGATTGATTTTCTTATTTTTTACAATATCTATTATATCTAATCTATCGAATATCAGTTTTCCAACGGGTTCAGTTGGATACGTGAACAGAAAAACCACGATAACCGCACTTCCGGTTGACCGTCTCCATGAGACGACGTGCTTCGGTAGCTCAAAGTGCTCGACTTTGCAGTTTTATTGCAAACAAACTAAACGGTCAAAATATCTTAAATTTTGGCAATAGGCGCATAAAGTATTCGACAAAATCATATAAAAATTTCAAATCCGAAAGTTGGATTCGCAGGAATGATCGTACCTCCTTAACATCCCCCTTCAACCCTTGATGTTTTATTATACTCAACACTTGATCGGAGCAGTATTTTTCGAGATAAATCAGGTCTAAGATTAAAATGGGACACCCGGTATACAAATTGTTAACCATTCCACTATTTTTAAGTGTTCCTGACGCTTTTTAGCCAATCTATTACAAGAATAAAATCGAAAACTTTCACAACGTATCATTGTTATAAAATATATTCACTAATGAGCAATGACAGATACTTATGGTTTTTTTTTAACTTGAGGGTATGACCAGAAAATATGCCGAAGGCTTCTGTTTATCCGTAAATACAAAATGCCCTGTCGAAAAAAATCTAAACGCTCGTCTCGCCATTTTTATCTTTGATATTTCCTGACTTACCAGCCACGATGTAAATGGTACGTCCGCGAAAAAAAAAATTCTTCTACAAAACATAAATTAACGTAGCTCGAAAAATCTCGAATTAAATAAATACGATTAAAAAAATATATATTTCATAATATTCATATTTTATTATATAATAAATTACAAAACGATTATTTTTTTGTATTGAAAAAGAAACAATTCAATCGAGCGTTGCTTTTATTTTCCAGCTGCACATACACTCGTCGAACGAGAGTTTGACGAAGTTCATACCGTTGGATATATTACCAAACGAGAACGGAGGAAGTGCCGGATCACTGGCCGATCTACAGGCGAAGAATTTAAAGTGGCTGGAGGACAACAGGTCCTGGTTCCAGGAGGAGGAAGCCACCATGAGAGTGAACGAGAGCCTGCGTCCTGGCAAGGGTAAAAGCGCAACCGATCTCTTCGGCGTTGAGGGCAGCTTCAAAAAATTGGAGATCGATTGATCCGACCGGTTCTCGCTTGATTCATTTTTATTTCTCCACGTTGCACAATTTCGAAAAGTTCTCGTTATTATTTCGCCTACGTTCAAATATACTTACGGGCTGACGATACGATAAATAAATATTATTTTTACCCTCGGAAAATGCATTTACTTCATTGAAAAGAACGAAAAGTGTGAGACAGAAGTGACAGGAAGAAGACGACCGTGGTAGCAGAGGCGGTTTATACCACGGTCTTACATACAGGTCTTGCAACGAACGTGGTGGGGGGCTCTCCGTTCGCGTCCAAACGAAAGTACAACTTATGGCCACGAGAGCGGCGCAACGATTTATTGGTAAGCTTCATAAGTTTATAGCACGGATTTGGCGGAACCCTAACCAATCTTTTGATGATCATACGCAGTCATACATGCGTATATGAATATGTTTACGGCGAAATACAAAACAGCTTCGAGCGAAATTGATTATTTTGCTTCCTCGTGGAGGAAACTTTGTGATGGTGAATTTTTTCCAGTCTTCAATGTCAATGTGCTTAAAATGTCCCAAAACATCGGAAAATTATATCTAGAAAAAATATCCGGATGTGTTGGAACTTTGAACACGGAGGACTTCTCTTTTACTGATTTTCGTCCCGTGTTGCAGCTCGGAACCGCACAGTAATTAGTGGTCATTATGCATTTATCTCTCTTGTTATTGAATTCAATCACGGTATTTATAACCTTGCGTCGTAATGTCACTCGTATGCGTTTCTATGAATAACTGACAGCGCCGCGTAGTGGCAAAAACATCGGGACGATAACGCGGCTACCCCCACCACTCAAATTTGCCTTCGTTGCAAGCATATATGTATTACATATATGGTTGCAAGGCCTGTATGCAAGACCGTGGTTTATACACTAGGCCCACTATGCTCGAGCCTAGGGCACCGCGGCAAAAAGGAGCGCCGCGTGTTGGCGAGATCCGCAAGTACGCGCGCCCGCGTCTCCCTCGCACCAATACCGATCTTATGCGTTAAGGACTTTCGACACTGAAATCGAAATGCTTGTAGACGATTGAAATTCATATCGCCGAGAGATTCATTTAGGATGCCTCAAGTGTCCGAAAAATAATCCGTTTCACCACATAGTTTCGGAGATTTACTTATAAGGTAAAAATGTTTACTTATAAGGTAAAAATTTACTTATAGGGTTTATATAATTACTTAATATATTTACTTTATATAATTACTTATAAGGTTTATATAATAATTTACTTATAAAAAAAAATTTACTTATAAGGTAAAAGGTAATTGCTTTAAAAGCAATGAGCAATGAGTAATGATCGAAATTTTTAAAATCGGCTACGTACAACCTTAGTCACTGCGATTACAAAAATGTTTTTAAAAAATTGAAAATCGGTTGACTAGTTTTAGAGTGTTCACTGAGACAAGGTCGAAAAAAGTAGTTTCGAGAAAATCGCCATCATAGTTTTCGTTCCGTTTTTCTTGATATAAAGTTATGTTTTTTTTTCGAGAATATTGATACTTACATTAAAGTATCAAGTCGCGGGCGACATGGCGGGTTTTCATCTTCATTATATTTCTCAAAATAATAAGAGCTGCACTTTATCTATTCTGAACGATGAGTTTTAAGTAAAGAAACTTGAACATGCAGAAATTTTGCTATTTCTGACAGTTCTAAAATCGTGGGGTAACGCAAATCAAGACCCCCCCCCCTTCGCACGTAGACCGTAAGGCTAGGTTGTTACGTTGCGTACGTAACGTAACGTAACGCGTGACGTAATTTATGGATGCCCCCTAAAGCGAGGAAGTTCGAAACTTTTTGAATATAAAATGAAGAAAAAGAATAGATTAAAATCGATTGGCCGGGGATTGACCTAGACCGCAAGCATTGTTATAATCCGTCAGGCTGCCGACTCAGCCACATGATCTCGATACATGTGTGTTGTCACTTTGAAATACATTTAATGGATATTCTAATCCGCAGTACGGCCACACATGTCGAAGCTCGATCGGACGGAAACCCTCGCTCCCCTCGCCTGTCAAGTAAGCACGATTTGCGAGGGGCGAAGAAGAGTCTTCCCCCTTCACTCATTAGGAGAATTGTGTCACTGCACCCTGCCCTAAACGCGCTGGGTTTTAGGAAAGACGGTTGTTATATATTGGAACGCATGCCCCTGCGACCGTTTGTGAGAAACGCTGGAACGATGTAGCCGCGTAGCGGTGAGATGGTGGAACTAGCAGGACTGCCACAGGACGTGCTATGGTGGCGCCATCTGCCCCGAGCTTTCGATGCCTTTTCCATTCGAGGGAGGACACCACTGTGGCGGGTCGAAGAAAGGTCGTTGTTTTCGAAATTTTTGTTTACTACATTATTTATTTGGGATTGGGAGAAAAAGTACGTTATTAAGGGGCGAAATCTATCTAAAAGGCGAAAAAAAATGGCGAAGCTCCGATTTTTTTTCGAAATCGTCTGGTGAAAGAACAGGATTTTTTTAAAAAGAAAGGTATATATTTATTGAGAGTCTTTTTGAAAAATCACTAAAATATATGGAAAAGCAACAAAAAAATGGCCACCTGCAGATGATGAAATTTGTTTCACGGTGGAAACTGTCGAGCTTAAATGGTCCATCTTAAATCTAAAAACCGAATGGGAAAATCACAAAACGGCGTTTAAAAAGGTGTAATGTTGTCGAATTTTTTTTACTCGAAATCGGGCGCTTAAAAATACTGTATTTAAACAAACGGCTACGTACATCGCTAACTACTGCAATTATGGGAGTTTAATTTTTTTTATGTTGACAATCGGACAATTATAGCTAGAATTATGATTGCGGCCAGGTCGAGAAAAGTCGTTTTAAGAAAAACGCGATTAAAAGCTTTAATATACGTAAATCGTTGCTCTGCCCGCGTTCACTAAATCGTCTGTAGCTTTGTCAATTTTGGATATTTTAAGTTGTACATTTTATCACATATTCTTGAATATGAATACTTTGAGAAAATGCAAAAAAATCGATGTTTCTACTCGTCACAGTTGATTTTTCGATGGTACCTCGACTGAAACTCAGTCAGAATTTGTCACAGATTTCACGCAGTTTCCCTCTGCCCTCGTGCACATACGGTCAAGTCGTACAAAAGAAGAGTGCCTAGGGACAAAACGTGGTCGCGGGTCTCTCTCGGGAACTGGACAAAGTGTAAATTGACAGGTGTCAAATTGCAGTCTCTGCAATATTTTCAACAAATAAAAAATAACTGTTTCCATGCACGTAACCATCTTACCAGCCATTTTGGAACGAGAATTTTATCCCACGAAAAAAATATTTTCCCTGAGATATAAATTAACCAAAGTTCTTCGATATTATTTTCTTTTTTGTCAAACATTTCTGATATCGCGTATTGGTAAAAAAAAACATGTAATGTTCACTTTCCACACATAACCCCTTCGTTGGCATTGACGCAATAGTGTGTCAAATAATTCCGTGCCCTGTGTGGCATTGACGCAATAGTGCGTCAACCTTTATTTCCCTATTTAACTTGCTCTGATTTGAAATTGGAGCCTCACTCGGGGGTTTTTGGGCTCGCGGAATCAGAATTTGAAGTCAAAATTTGGAAATTCAAAATGACGGCGCCAATATGGCGGACAAAAATCAAAAACTTTACTCGATTTAGATGAAAATTAGTACTCCGGGATTTTTGAGGTCGCTCATTACGAATCTGAACTTTAAATTTGAAAATTCAAAATGGCAGCGCTAGAATGGCGGACCGAAATTGAAAATTTTACTCGATTTAGATAAAAATTGGTACTCTGGGGTTTTTGAGGTCGCTTATTACGAATCTGAACACAAAATTCAAAAATTTTCAATGGCGGATCTAATATGGCAGACGAAAGTGCAAAAAACAGCTCGATTTGGATAAATCTTGGTGCTCGGGGGTTTTCGGGGACGCTGAGTGTGATGCCGAACTCAAAATGAAGGAATTTTTTATAGTCAATTCAATAACATGGAGCATAATACAGTAAATAGGTGGAAATATATGAAGCTTGAGTACCGAGTTTCATCTAAATCAATCTGTATTATTTGTATTTTCATTCGCCATATTTTTTCGTCATTGTGAATTCCTAAATTTTTAGTTCAGAATCGTAATTAGCACCTTCAAAAACTCCCGAGTACAAGTTGTCAGGATAACAAAAAAATTCCCGCCATTTTGGGCACTTTTTGTCGAATTCTCTCTGCCAACGAAAGGGTTCATTTTTCCAGATCGCGTGATGGCCTTGTAAAATAAAATCCTCACTTTTTATTGTACTGACAACCTGGTTGCTTTATCATCCCAAGACTGAATGAATCCATGACTGAATCATGAACGTCCGTGACGTCAGTCGCGCCAATCGGAAAATAATAATCAATCGAACAGGTTCATCCCAAAAGTTGTGCAATAGGAAAAAACCTCGAGGAATGTTCGCGTCGTTGTGGCCAACGCATCTACATTATATTTTGGAATGGTTGGGTCTCCTCAGACTTTGTGAAAGCTTCTTTACGTACGACGTTACACGTTTCATGGTCTCTCATATATACTTTACTTTCACTGGAATATTTTCTCAGTTTACGTTAGACGGTGACATCGTTAACAAGTGGTCCGACTCTTGCATTTTTTTCAACAGGATGTTTCATCCTATTATTGTGAGTTTTTCTTTGTTTTCGCTTTTTTAGATGAAGTATTGAATAGCTGTGATGTTCTTGGAGAAATTTGTTCACAATGAAGATTACGGTGTAGTCACTTTCGGGATGCTGTTGATAGCAGGGCAGCTCCCGAATAGCCCTTTGAGTATTATTCAATCGTACGGCACATTATTATTATTTTCATTTCGGTATTATTATTATTATTGCTTGCTTGATCATTAATGTTGTTATTCAATATTATATAGCTGAAATTTTATAAAATATTTTATAATTAAAAGATCATTCAATAATTGATTCGACATATTTGCATATAAATATTATTATTGATATTATTTATTTGATTCTTAATATCATTATTCAATTTATTATTATTGTTTCTAATATATGACGATTTTGGTCTCGATAAATCGAAGCTGATGAAAATTTGTTCTTTTTTATATTCATGTACAATTTTATACAAATGCATTTTTTCTCCCACATCTTTTTACAATGGCGTTGAAATGCAACGCAAGGTCTTCTTCATTTTTCACTTCTGTATTTTCATTACTATCTGAACGCCCCCCCCCTCTCCCCCCTTCAGGAAGTTTGAGTTATGGATTTTTAACAAAGATCGTCAAAAATGTTTCGGAGATTTTCGTAGCCTGAATGAGCAAACAAATAGGTATTAGGGAGCAAAAACAATTGCCTTGCATTCCAACGATGCAAACTTAAATGCCATTTCGTACTTGCCCGTATAAAAACCACTTATTCTCTTTTTCGCGATATGTCCAGACGATCCATCGATGCCTAATTTCCAAAAATTGAAAAATCAACATGCAGTTGATTAAAAAATAGATAAACATCGCTCGGCGTTTCTATGAAAATGTAGAAAAAATAAGTTGAACATTTTTTTAAATTTTCTTGGTCCCGGTGTTTTTAAAAAAATGTAGAAAAAATCAAATTTAAAAAATAGAGAAATATTTAACAAATGATATTGAAAGTAATCGATATCAATGAAAAGCAATTCTTTTTTTGCGTTTACAGACGAAAGTTCAAGATAGTTTTTTGTGCACGAATAGTCATCGAGTTTCGCAATGACGAAGGAACATTCGTTTTTATCCAAAAGTCTTATGAATTTCAATTGTATTTATATATTATTTATATAAGAATTAATTTTTTTTCTACATTTTCACGGACTCGTTTATTCGTTTTGTATGAATTTATTCCGGGGATCAGATGCTGCTCGTCCTGGCGAGCAGTGGCTGCCTCGGCGACGTATCGCACATCTTGCCTGAATACAATAAGGATCAAACGACCGTGCCACCGCCACCAAGGCCGTACAGTTTTCAATACAGCGCTGGACGTTTTCCGGGACACGTCGATCGTGTCCAGCAAGAGTCCGGCGATGGCTCCGGCGTTATTCACGGTAAGCCGCTATTTTTAGTGCCGAATGATGACGTCGGACGTTGCATCGTCAGAAGAACTTAAGGCGTTACCCCCACTTGTAGCGCAAAAAAAAAGCCTTTTTCATGAATTTTTTTAAAGAAAATTACAAAACTTTTTTAATCGATCAATATACCATCTTAAAGAACACATCTTGAAGAACTTTCAGTAATTTTTTTATTGAAAAATATTACATTGTTTAGTGGCAAATGGCCGTGAATGAAATAATGTTTTTATATACACGGTTAGCGGTGACCAACATTGCGGCGAAGTGGATCTTCTGAAAAAAAAATGCGGATGGATTTAGTCAAATATAAGTATAAACTAGTCTTTAATCGAAGGATTTTAAAAAATATTCATTTTTCACAAAATGGCGGACAGTCAAAGTTAATGGTTCGATTTTAACGAAAAAAACGGCCGTTTTTTGGCTATAAAACGGCCATTTTTTTCGAAAAAAAAAATCGAACAATTAAAGACTACATTTTTATGTATTAAATAAGCCTGCAAAATTTCAAGAAGATCGGTTCATTAGTGTTCGAGTAATCTTGGTCACCGACTTCAGAAATGCCATTTTGAGAAAAACGGGTTTAAAGTTTCAATTTCAGTTCTTCAATTCACGGATTTTTCTCTTTCAACGCTCATATCTCAGTCAATTTTGTTCGGATCGACTTGAAATTTTCAGGACATATTCTCAGATACTTATACTTCGAAAAAATGCAATAAAAAAAATCGATTTTTCATAATCGCACGTGGGGGTAACCCCTTAATCTGATGCAGCAAGAATGCGTCGAAAACGTTTTTATTTTTATTTTTATTTTTCTCCTTCTCATTCCCCGAAGGATCTTATTCCTTTGTGGATCCGAAGCAAAAAGTTCGTACCGTCGAGTACACCGCTGACAAAAATGGCTTTCATCCGTTACTCGTGAATTACGAAGACACCCAGGCGCTACCGGTCGATTCGGAGGCTGTCAAACTCGCCAACGAAAAACACTACGCGCTCTATAACAAAATCGCCGAAGCCAATTCTCACGGCTCCGCACCGTATGTCCCTAGAGTGAGTCCGAGAAATTTTTGTCGCACTTTTGCTTCATGTCTGGCCCAGATCGTTGGTCGATTGTGAGTGTGCAGTCGTCGATAATGAAGCTATATTTTTCTCTTCGAAACATTTTTTTTTTCTAATTATTATTCAACGATAATGGTGTAGAAAAAATATGCATTATCATGTAGAAAGAAATTGGAGGAGAAGATAGATCATGTTCGAACCGTAAAAATGTAACCCTTTCAAGGTGCATGCTTAGTCACATTGTAACGGTAGTTTTTTTTAATGCGATATCGTATACCCAGCCAAAATTCCTTAAAACGATCCGTTTGAATGGAATTCCTTAAAATGGCCCTTTAACAATAAGTGAAATTCGTTATAATGGTGCTTTTCAATGAAATTCCTTAAAATGGTGCCTTTAAACTTAAAGAGGCCAGTTTGAAGAATTAAACTTGAAGGGACGATTTGCGCTGTAGAATTCGAAGGAATTGAATTAAATTACTTTCAACGATTCCTTTGAGTTGAATTCCTTAAAATTGTCTTTGGAGGTTAAATTTCTCAAAATGGTCTTCTTAAGTTAAATTCCGTAAAATTAAATTCCTTACAATAGTCTCTTCGAGTTGTATTCTTCAAAATCGTCCCTTGCAGTCCAATTCTTTAAAATGGTCGTTTAAGTTCAATTCCTTAATATAGTCACGTTAAATTGAATTCCTTAAAATGATCCCTTTGAGTTAAATTCCTCAATTGTCTTCTTAAGTTAAATTTCTTCAAATGGTTCCCTTAAATTGAATTTCCTTTAAATAGTCCTTGAAAGGTGCATTTCTCAAAATAATTCCTTCCAATCGAATTTCTCAAAATGGTCCCTTCAAATTAAATTCCTTAAACTGGGCCCTTTAAGTTATGTTCCTCAAAATCGTCCCTTGCAGGCCAATTCTTTAAAATGGTCGTTTAAGTTCAATTCCTTAAGATGGTCACGTTAAATTAAATTCCTTAAAATGATCCCTGTGAGTTAAATTCCTCAAAATTGTCGTTTCAAGTTAAATTTTTTCAAATGGTTCCCTTAAATTGAATTTCCTTTAAATAGTCCTTGTAAGGTGAATTTCTCAAAATAATTCCTTCAAATCAAATTTCTCAAAATGGTCCCCTTAAATTGAATTCCTTAAACTGGACCCTTTAAGTTACGTTCCTCAAAATCGTCCCTTGCAGTCCAATTCTTTAAAATGGTCGTTTAAGTTCAATTCCTTAATATGGTCACGTTAAATTAAATTCCTTAAAATGATCCCTTTGCGTTAAATTCCTCAAAATTGTGTTTTTAAGTTAAATTTCTTCAAATGGTTCCCTCAAATTGAATTTCCTTTAAATAGTCCTTGTAAGGTGAATTTCTCAAAATAATTCCTTCAAATCAAATTTCTCAAAATGGTCCCCTTAAATTGAATTCCTTAAACTGGACCCTTTAATTAATGTTCCTGAAAATCGTTCCTTTCAGGTCAACTTTTTAATATGGTCTCTTAAAGTTCAATTCTTTAAGATGGTCCCTTTAAGTTAAATTCCTTAAAGTGGTCCCTTTGAGTTAAATTCCTCAAAATAGTATTTTTGAGTCAATTTTCTCAAAATGGTCCCCGTGAGTTAAATTCCTTAAGATAGTCCTTTCGAGTTAAATTCCTGAAGATGGGCCCTTTAAGTTAAATTCCTTAAAACGGTCCCCATAAGTTCAATTCCTCAAAATTGTCCCTACAAGTGAAATTCCCTAAAATGGTCCCGTTAAGTTAAAGTCCTTAAAATGGTCCCTCTAAGTTAAATTCCTTAAAATGGTCCCTATCCTTTTTATCGAAAAATAAAAACATTTCGTCAAACGTAGCATTTTTTTATTCGAAAGTTTTATTGAAACAACATTGATATGATGTCGAAAAGAACAACTGTGTAAAGACGAGTCGAGATCAGATTAGCGATTATCTCATTCCCGTTTAGTCATTTAAATAGGCCGTGGTGGAAGACCCCGTTTACGCCTAATCACATTCGACCCGCCGCACTTTTTGCCAGCGTAATAATGAATCTCGTCGTTAAATATATGCAAGAATTCCCATTGTTCCGCCAACATCCGAGCGCGATTGAGGTTATCCGAATAATCTTATGTTTCAGGATACTGTCAGTGTCGCAAGAGCAAAGGATAAACACTTGGCGCTCTTCAATAAGATCGCCGAACAGCACGCAGCGATTGCCGCTCAAAGAGAACCTGAGCGTGTGGCATACGAGGCGCCATATGTGCCCAATTGTGTCCAAGAATCCCATCATGCTTACAATTGATACACGATGAATTATTAATATCGACAAGAAATTGCGTCACAGCCTATACTCGCATATATATAAAGAAGAAGAAAAAATAAACGAGCAAAACTATATTGTGTATATTTATTCCTAAGCTTATTTTTCCTTATTTTCCTCGTGGACTGCGGACTGCTACATAACCTCAAAATATTTGTTTCCTCGCAATTTCCTGAGGTGTCCCGGCAGTAAGGGCTTTTAATTCATGTCGACAGTAAATAATGAAAATGAAAGGTGGCGATAATTGAAAACACGTGGGAAATTAACAAACGACGATGAATGCATCGTTCGTATATTTTCAGCTCTCGCTTGAATCGTTATTTCGTAACGATCGCTGGTGAGACAAAAGTTTTATACCGGAAGTGGAATAAATGGAGGAAACCACGAGCAAATTTCGATCGGAGATAAAGCTAGAACAATGCCAGGCATCCAGGTACATAAGCATGACTCGTTTTACGTTACGACTTAGTGCACGGTCGAGCTTTATCGTCAGACATGAAATTCCTCAGCGTTGGAGCTCTTTTCGTCCTTCTTGTCGGCATTTTGGTACCTGTTTCTTTTTCATACTTTGTTTTACGCCTTCATGGCATACATCGTTTGATTACTTTTTTGTCCGGGCTCGGGACGAGCAGACTGGTATCAGTCGAAACGGAAATGTGTTATTGGGAATTCAATGTGACTTCCACAGGCTGCAGTGTCGGCTCGTTTGCATCCAGAACCGGAAACGGCCATGTTCCGCGGAAGTAAACGATGCACGGGAGAGGACGAAAGACGACAAGGCGGACGTTCAACCCCATCCCCGAAAGATGGTATACACAACAATCTTTTTTTATCAATTCTCACTCGAGTGGATGTGGAACGTCAAGACAAGTTTTATCGTTAGATATGCCATCAATTTTCGGCCTCGAAGAATTGTATTTATCGTGCAATCTAATGGAGTCAAATCAGTACCGTATGGTCAGAATTATTCGAATAAATAGCCTCTTTATGCCAATAAAATGAAGAAAAAAATGTAACGACGGTGATAAATAAAAAAATTGGTTAAAATAATTTATCGGTATAAAAAATTCACGAAAACTCCTCTTTTTCCGGCCACTAGGTGAAATCCGTCAATACTGCGCCAGATGGCAGGACTATCAAAAATTGATAAATCGCACAGCACAATCTTTCTCGAGCAAGCAAATAAAGCTCGTTGAGATTTTTAATCGCTATTTTCATACACATATGTACCACATAGTCTCGAGTAAATTTCCATCTAATTGAGTCTCCTAATTTAAGGCGTCCTCTGACTTTAGACACTAAAAAAGGCTATTTTCGTGAACTTTTTTGATAGGTTCATATTACAGATATTGATTTAAAAGTTGTTACACTTAATATATACCCTTTCCGAAATACATTTTTTTTTAATCTAATTTATTCAAGTTACTATTTATAGACGAGAATGGTAGCTGAAAAAATGTCCTGAAAAAATTGTAGGTCTGCGCTGTTGATGAAATCTCGGAGATGGATTATCCGAAACAAAAAAATCAAGCGGTTTTAGATTCAGTATGCTAATTGCTATAGCGCATATCATACGATTTTTGATATATGCAAAAATAACAAAATGGCGGTTATTTTTTTCGAAAAAAAAAAACAAAAAGTGTGTTTTCACGGTTTTTGGCAAAAAAAATAGTAAATATCAAAAAGTTAAAAAGTCCTCGATGCACGCTATAGCTATAATTGCAAAGAATATGTGGTTAAAATTTCATAAGGATCGGTTCTGTAGTTTCGAAGATTTAATCAACAAACCGTCGAAAAACATTGTTTGGAGAAAAGCGCGTTTAAGGGTTTACCCCCACTTGCGATTTTGAAAAAATCGATTTTTTTTATTGCATTTTTTTGAAGTATAAGTATCTGAGAATATGTCCTGAAAATTTCATGTCGATCCGAACAAAATTGACTGAGATATGAGCGTTGAAAGAGAAGAATCCGTGAATTGAAGAACTGAAATTGAAACTTTAAACGCGTTTTTCTCAAAATGGCATTTCTGAAGTCGGTGACCAAGATTACTCGAACACTAATGAACCGATCTTCTTGAAATTTTGCAGGCTTATTTAATACATAAAAATGTAGTCTTTAATCGTTCGATTTTTTTTTTCGAAAAAAATGGCCGTTTTATAGCAAAAAAACGGCCGTTTTTTTCGTTAAAATCAAACCATTAACTTTGACTGTCCGCCATTTTGTGAAAAATGAATATTTTTTAAAATCCTTCGATTAAAGACTAGTTTATACTTATATTTGACGAAATCCATCCGCATTTTTTTTCAGATGATCCACTTCGCCGCAATGTTGGTCACCGCAAACCGTGTTTATAAAAACATTATTTCATTGACAGCCATTTGCCACTAAACAATGTAATATTTTTCAATGAAAAAAATTACTGAAAGTTCTTCAAGATGTGTTCTTTAAGATGGTATATTGATCGATTAAAAAAGTTTTGTAGTTTTCTTTAAAAAAATTCATGAAAAAGGCCTTTTTTTGCGCTACAAGTGGGGGTAACGCCTTAAAGTTTGAGCGGAGCAGATGAACGTGCTCAGGTAGTAAAGTAAAGGTCACACAAAAATACAGCTAGACTGCTCAGATCTTCATAAAATTTTAGTATGATACTTTTGGATATGTATACTTTCGAAAAATGTTGTTAACAAAAATCGATCCCTTGAAAATTGTAAATTGAGAAGACGGCTTAAGGGCAGATATACACCTAGAAGCCAGAAAAAAGGTCATTCTTATGAATTTTTTCAAGGAAAACTATCTGAAATTTCGGATTGGGGTTTTAATTATCTAAAAGTATATACGTTCGAAAGTATGTTTGATTTTCTTTATTTAAAAATATAAAAAATGTACAAGGATATTGTACGATCCTTGGAGCGTCGTAAAAAAATCGGTACCCAAAATTTCTCGAAAACCAATGAACCGATTGCCTTGAGGTTTTTTGTGGTTATTCTATACACCATTATCTAGTACTTGTCATAGCCGATTTTGAAAATATCGATTTATGACAAAATGGCGGCCGTTTGAACATAAATAGTGATTTTTGGGCCAAAAATTAGTTATTATTTTGCTTATAAAACAAAAACTAAGTAACGGAAAAGAAAATCCTATGACAAGTACTGGATAATGGTGTATGGAATAACCACAAAAAAACCTCAAGGCAATCGGTTCATTGGTTTTCGAGAAATTTTGGGTACCGATTTTTTTACGACGCTCCAAGGATCATACAATATCCGTGTATATTTTTGGTATTTTTAAATAAAGAAAATCAAACATATTTTTGAATGTATATACTTTTAGATAATTAAAACCCCAATCCAAAATTTCAAATAGTCTTCCTTGAAAATATTCACAAAAAATGACCTTTTTTCACCTCCTAGGTGTATATCTCCCGATTTTTCAAAATTTTGAAAAATCGATTTTTCAAAAAATTTACAGTGGCCTTACCCCTTAAGTCAATTCGCAGCCCATTTGCGTCGAAGTTCTTAATATTTGAATACGATTTTCACCAGATGCGGTCAATGTCTGAAGGAACCAAGTCATCCCGGACATCGAAAACGTTTTGCCAATGTTCTCCCTCTCTCATGAAGAATCCATGTGAAAAATGAATAATAATTAAACGCGCTTGAGCAGAATTTTTGTCGGTCTTCGATTATTTTCTACTCCTCCATTTTCCAGTTTCCGTTTTATTCGCAGTAACGATACAGTATGCTTATAATATTCGAATTCTTATAAGATCTCTCCGGCAGTCGCGTTTTCGGAGGGTCGTACATTGGACAACGTGGTAACATCGAACGAACCGAGAGATGGGCATCATCCAAATACTTTGTAAACAAAATGATGGTAAATGAACATTAGGGTGGTTGAAAAAAAAATCGATTTTTTTTTATCAACGAATAATTGAAGTATGTTAAGAAAAAGAAAGTTTTGCAAAATTTGAGGGTTCTGAACAATTTTTTAGTTAGTGCTCGAACGCCTTTTTCATGGTTTTTTTTCATAATTGTCGGAGTATTAATTTTTTTTCATCCCGATGCGGAAAATGTTAGTGCGTGATCCAATGTAAGTCTTGAATTAATTTTTTCTGTAACAATACACCATTTTTATTTAAATATATTTTTTTACCATAAGCAATTTGTATTGGGAGATTAAGAATCAATATATGGGGGATTCTCCGTCAATTCAGCCACTTCTTTTTCGACAATCTCAGATCTGCCCCATAATTGGTTTTATCAAAGTACTACTAAAAGGCATTCTATGTGAATTTTTTCAGATTTTTCAATTCAACATTTTAGAAAATGCCGTCTTTTTCAAATAAATATATCTCGGAAACTAAAAGTAAGTAAAAAAAATGTCTGTGCATAAAAGTTGTAGTTTTGTGTCGGCTTTCGAGCGGACGAATTGAAATAATTTTTACGTTCCGGTAACGCTGATTTTTTACCAAAAAAGGGGGAAATTATTTTTTTTATTCAAAAACAGCCATTTTTTTTGGCTGAAAAAATTACAGAGTCTTCCAGTATGTCTGACGATGTCGAAAAAAAATCGCCAGAGTGGCACGGAGCGAGGTTCCGGTATGAAAAAATTAATTTGTGTGGTTTCATTTTTTTAGCCTAGAACCTCGATCCGTGCCACTCTGGCGATTTTTTTGCGATATCGTCAGATATACTGGAAGACTCTGTAATTTTTTCAGCCAAAAAAATGGCTGCTTTGGAATAAAAAAAATAATTTCCCCCTTTTTTGGTAAAAAAAATCAGCGTTACCGGAACGTAAAAATTATTTCAAGTCGTCCGCTCGAAAGCCAACACAAAACTACAACTTTTATGTACAGACATTTCCTTTCAGTTACTTCTAGTTTCCGAGATATATTCATTTCGAAAAAAACGGCATTTTCCAAAATGTTAAATTTAAAAATCTGAAAAAATTCACACAGAATTCCTTTCGGTAGTACTTTGATATAAGCAATTATGGGGCAGATCTGAGATGGTCGAAAAAGAAGTGGCTGAATTGACGGAGAATCGCTCATATGTAATTCGATCGTGAAAATTATATCAACCACTTGATGAACAAGAACACGGTGTTTACATCACTGAACGTCCAACAAGTATGCGTGTTTTTTTTTAGTAATATGTTGTTTTGGAGTAAAAATGAAGAAAATAAATTTTGGAGTAAAAATGAAGAAGTTTGGAGTAAAAAATGAAGAAAAAAAATCGACGAAAAATCGAAAAAAAATTAATTAAAATTCGTTTGAACACTACTTAAAAAAATGTTTAGATCTTTCCAATTTTGTATGAATTACTTTTTCATAACTTTTCCGTTGAGAAACGCGAAAAAAAATTCATTTTTTTTAACCACCCTAATGAACATACAGGAATGCACATTTACCGTGGCGTCGAAGTTTGCATCGTTGAAACGCAACGCAAATTTCTTCCACGCGTTTCGTTACTTTTTATCATCGTCTGGAATATTATGTTGTTTCGTAATTTCAGCGAGATGGATGTTTGGTAAGGATCTTCAAAGGTAATTCAAATCCTGAAGGTGGATCACTGGTAAGAAGCCTTAGGGCGAGAAATCCCTTAAGAATTTTCCAAAAATCGATTTTTTTACATATTTCGAAAGTATGATACCCAAAGAATATACTGACCAAACGAAAACTCGAAATATTGAATATTTGCGGAGTTATCGCATATAGTCTATAACGCGGGGTAAGTCACTATAATTAATAGTTTTCACATGCTGAAACTTTAAACGCGATTATCTCGAAACTACTTTTTCAAAAACTGCTCGTGTTGTAGCTCAAAAAGTTATCGACCGATTTGGATGAAATTTCGGGAGGTTACTCTCGGTAATATTACCGGAAGGATATACCTAAGGTTTGAAAGGTAGCGTGTGAATAAATAATTTTTTTGGTGTCAAATATGTCGAAAAAATGGTCGAAAATTCGAACTTTGGAGTAAAAAGGCTCCCAAATTTTCAATTTTGCACTTTTTCATCATTTTTTAGGTATATCCTTCCCCTTGATGTGTCAGTAAACGAATGACACTTATTAAATCTTTTTCGGATCAAGAGAAAAAGAGTGACAACTGCAGCACTTTTCGATGCTACGGAAAACAGGCGTCCGAAGACCCTTAATAACGTCGCCATTTTGTTGGTCGTCCCGAAAAACAAAATTTTTTTTAACTTGACAAGTATGACAAACTCATGTCCAAATTTGAAAATGATCACATTATTTTATCCCCTCTAAAAAAATTCCTAAAAAATAGCTATTTTTCACGCTCCTAAAGGGCTTTCTCGCCTTAACTTTTCAGTGATAATTGTAATTTATACTCGCATAAAAAATGAAGGAAATTGAAAAGAATTCGTTTTCGTTGCATTCCACCAATGCAAGCTCCGAAATCGTTTCCTGAATTACGTTTCCACGATCGCAGTGCCAAATTTTGAAAATTCGGAAATTGCCAGGCCGACTCCGATTTGTTTCCCTCGGCTGAATACGTAATTTTGAATTTTCGAGAAAAAGAAAGGTACAAAGTAGAAATTGGCATGAATTTGAATTTTATGCTATTTCGGAGTTTTTTAAAGGGGTTAGGCAACTGTGAAAATTTCAAAAATCGTTCGTCGCTTGTGGCAACTCAAATTGAAGAGGAAGGCCCAACGTATGGTGCAGAAATCGCAAATTGAAAGTAAACTTATCGTTACAGCGATAAAACTGTTTTAAACGCGTTTTTCTCCAAACTTTGCTTTCCAAAACCATGAAAACTGACTTTACCATTGATTGACTTGAAATTTTGTACAATTATGCCGTGTAATAATAGTTTAGTCTTGACCGACGTGTTCCTTCTCGAAATTTTTTTTCTATTAGTTATTAAAAATAATTATGTCATTTTTCGTCGGAAAAAGAAAAAAAACGTCTGACGATTGGAACACGATAACAAAAAAAGCTCGGTCGAGTCTTAGCCGATATTATCTATTTGAACATCGTTGAAGTCCTCCACTAGATTGTTTAAGACTTCTTCAATTATCGATATTTCGAAACGAAATTTGGTTAATGTACGTACAAAGAAAATATCCAAACGATTTTTTTAATCATACTCATTCCATCAAATTATTTTGTTTCAATAATCCTGATTTTCGGGTCATCACAGTAGGCTAACCCCTTAACATCAGTTCCAAATAACACAGACATTGTTGACACGCTTTAAAAATTATCCGAACGATTTCCAGATTGTCTGAATAGTCTCAGTCCTTCAGCGCACTCCAAACTGCGCGTTTACAAAAATCATCACAAACATTCACAAAGTTTCCCATAAAAAAAAATTGATATCAAAAGAAAATTTACAATATCTCTGAAATCCGAGCACTGCACAATGTTTCTGCAGACATAATTTACAAAAACGCCACGACGCTCCGCGAGTTGGGTAAGAAATTTCAGTTCAATATCTCCAGTTATTTAAGTCCTTAGTAACGGGTAGAAAATCATGTGCGAATTTAACAATTTTTTTTCGTACGAAAAATTCATTGACTCATAAAATTAATTACACATCTATTTAGTATGAATATCAAGCTGTTAGACTTTTTTTTTGACGTACAAAGTGGCCGACTACTCGAAACTTCTCGAAACAGCTTTTTTCCAATTGGCGTGACAAATAACTTCAACAATTTTCACTCGATTTACTTCAAATTCAAAAGTTTGTTCCTAATTGCATTTCGCAGAGAAGTACGTGCGGAATTTCTGATTAATCGAAAACTTTTCATTTTATGAGCAGTTTACGAGCAGTTGTAACGAAATTGTTCACTGATAATTCATTTCTTACGTTCAAATACCTACAGCTTTTGAATAAAACAATATTTTTTTAATTCCGTACGTACTTCTCCAGGTATTCTAATGTAGATAGACGAGAATTTTTGTTTTTCGTTCTAGGTAAAAAATTGTGGATGCTAAATGTCACGCCGCGGAGCGCCTAAAAAAAGATAACAAAAGAAAATATTAGTAGTCCGGCCATTTTGTACATCGATAAAAAAAATTCTAACTGCTTGATATTCATACTAAATACATGTGTCAATTTTATGAGTGAAACACTTTTTCATACGGAAAAGAAATTGTTAAATTCGCACATGATTTTATACCCGTTACGGTGGCCTAGGCCTTAAAGACAGTTTACCGTTCTTGACGATGAAAAATTCGATTTTTTTTTAACATAATTTGCATCCTCAAAGTGTTTAGAACACGTGGGTTTGTTTGGGCTGCCAAAAAGAAACATTAACTACGATTTTTCATAACGTTAAACGCGTTTTTCTGGAAACAGGATTTTTCAGCGCGCTGCAGCTTCAACGAATGAACCGATTCACGTGAATCTTCGCGCAATTGAAAGGAAATTCAATTCGCGGGCCCATCAGGAAGCGATTTACATATAAAAATGATTACAAATATTTTCTTGTCCGTTGAAGCCCAAACAACCGGGCAAGAAAATTGTGTTTTTTTTTCAAACAGCTGACAACCTCAAGGCCCCTCAAATTTAGTCTCGTATACTCATTTTTAACTCGTTTTTGTTTCAAATGAACTGGCAAGACTGTGGTGCGCCATTTTGGATTTTTTTCAATAAATAGAATTGCCTTTTACTCTCCATCGATGGAAGAATAAAATACGTTGAAACCCATTTACAAATGTATTGATTTTATATTTAAAAAAAAATCCGATTTACATGGCTTTTTCATGCCTCTCGACGGTAACCTCCCCTTAAGGTACAACGAACTTCTCTCTTTCTCTCTGACTCGCACCTACATATCCATTAATCCGGACGCTCGTTCCGGCCGCGACTTTCCGGCTACTCGAATCGTTTCAGTAACGCTGCCCCACAAGTCGCACTTTTTCCCAAACCGAAGCTTTCACCACAAAACGCAGCGGATAAGAAAAATAACGAAAAAGGTGCAAAACGTTGTGCGACTTTTTACAGCTACACGTACAGTGGGTAAAAAAAATAATTGTACATCGTCAGACGAAACTGTTGCTAATTTGGCTTCATTTTTCGTTCGTGCTTTCCCAAGATTTTTGTAAGCAGACACCATGCATATTTAGGATAAGCCTTCGAGCACCGAAACTTCATAGAGCATTTTTTTACCCGAAAGGTAATTGATAAAAGACGACGTGTACAAATACTTTTTTAACCAATGTAAGTATGGAACTACGAAGTGGAACGCTCACGTTGTTTATTTTCTTTTTTAACTTCGTTACAGACAATGCGATTGTATCACGTTGTGTCTATACAAGTCCATTGCCATTTGCAAGTACGCGACCATTTTAGGAAACTCCGTATATTGCATTTCGGAAGTTTTCAGTCCAGTTCTCCCGTGACGATTCACACGTCTAATTATCATGATTGAGTTTCGTGATTTCCTTACGATACATCATATTGGCTCGTTAGGAGCGTGATCGACGGATTGATTCAATCTCCAACGCGGTCTTTGTTCGTCGTTGCGGACACGACGAGCGCACGTGATCATGTTCTATACACACATAGATGAATAAACGTCTACATTCTTATATAGTTCGTTGTGCAACGACACAATTCTCGTAGATTTTACTTCTTAAGGAGATGATTCATGTCTTTGTTTTGCCTCTGCAACATAATATCGGCCTTCTCAGTCTTGTCGGTCACATTTTCGATGAGATCGTGCTGAGAATCAATTTCCTCGGATAAGCCAATGGCAAGGCCCTTGAGACGCGCCAGAGAGCCGCTCATTTCGTCCAAGTTGCGCTCCAGGGCTGCGCTAACGTCGTTCTTGGCGGGCTTCTGCTCTTCATCGTCGCCCAACAAACCTCTGCGCTGGAGGGCCGGATGATTCTGCGCCAAATTGTTTCTCGTTTGTTCTATAGTGCTCGACAGAGCACCGATCGATTCCGCGCTCTCCGATTGTGACAATTTGTTGACGGCACTCGACGACGAGCTCGGCACGTCGATCGATTTGCCACTGAGATAATTTCTCAGACTGCCGAACACGCTCTTTATACCTTGTATGTGCTTCTGGCTGAAGCGCAACGTACTGTTTATGTCGTCCAGCCGCTTCTCCGTTCTCTCCAATTGCTCGCGCTGCCTGATGAGTTCCTGCAAAACGCGACGAGATATTGTAAGAATCTTGGAATTTGTGCTGACAATGCGTTGATACTCGACGCAGGACAATTTACGAATACAGTGTTCAAATTTGCATCGTCGGAATGCTCGTTGCATTCTTAAGGAGGTACGATCACTTCCACTTTGCAATATCTATTATATCTAATCTGTCGAATTTCAGTTTTCGAACGGGTTTAGTTGGATACGTGAGCAGAAAGACCACGATCACCGCACTTCCGGTTGACCGTCTCCAGAAAACGACGTGCTTCGGTAACTCAAAGTGCTCGACTTTGCAGTAATATTGCGAAAAAACTAAACGGTCGAAATAGCTCCAATTTTGGCAATAGGCGCATAAAGTATTCGTCAAAGTCGTATAAAAATTTCAAATCCGCAAGTTGGGTTCGTAGTAACGATCGTACCTCCTTAAAACTATGTATAGTCAAGTTTTCCAATTCAACCTTTTTCCACTTTCATTGTACTTGCTAACAAATGTATGACATTAGCCTTTTCTTCGACGAGCTAGGGTTACTTTAGTCCTTTGCGAAAGAAAATTAACCGCCGATACACTTTGAATGTTTCCTGCAGTTTCCCAGTTTTGCGGATAACGTGGTGGGAAAAATATGGTACGTTAATGAAACATAATGACGAATCTGTTCTGAAAAATGTTGTCGAACTATACGAATCTTGTATATAATTATAGCAACCTATGCTGCAAATTGTGATATTCTGTCTGACGCAGGAACAACTTTCTTTTTTGGTCGAATACCTCAGCTGTCGCTGCTCCAATTTGTTCGGAATCTCTCAACAATGATATGGACCTCTCGGACGACTGAATAGTTCTTTCCTCGATGGCTTTTTTCCGTTCGATAATTTGCTGATGATGACGTTCGATTTCGTCGTCATAATTGTTGTAATGATTGTCGGAGTAGTAAGACGAGGGGGCGGATGTCCTCGGTGGAGCACTACCAAGAAACGTCTCGTCATCTACATCTTCGTCCAACGAGAAGAATGGATTCTTTGGGTCACTGATGTAATTATGACCCGCCATTTAAGTGTCCGAGAAAACCAACTCGTCTTAAATTTATACTTTTTCAATTTTGATTCCGATATCACAACTGGAAGGAACGGGCGCACGATTCGAGTGACGCGTAACCTCTGTTGTGATATCGCCCGATCTGGCCCCTGGGGAGACACTTGATTACGAATGTGCGCGAGAATTTTTGACGTATACGGTTTTCTTCTCGCTCGCTTGCCAATACAGAGGGAAGAGTGGAGAGGGCGCTAGAGGACATTTTCCTAGCACAAGGCCTCTGCATATTATCCTATGAAAACCTAACTTATCGACTGAAGGGTAGATTCGTGATTCTTTTGAATTCAAATATAGAATATGAAACGCTTGCTTGTAGGCTCAATGTAGAACTCAATTTCAGAATAAAACTTATGAAAGATCGATTCTGAAAACGAGTCTAAGGATGTTTTGGTAAATATTCGGAAGTGGGGCTCCTGCTAGAAGCAGGCTAATGTTTGTTTGGGGTTGTGTAAGGTTGGTTGGGTCTGTTCCAACCTTTGAAGAAAATTAGCCTGATCATAGCAGCAGCCCCACTAACGAATATTTACCGATGTTTTTATCAAATGGGGTGAATGTAGCGTTTTTGGGGTGCGACAAAACGATTAATGGGTTATACCTAGCACATAGTCGGAAGAAAGCGAAATTTTCGTGTTTTGCTTTTGGGACAGCGTGTGTAGGTTATCAAGTTGTTTTTTTACGTTGAAGAATATATTTTTTAGTATCTTTTACAATTTTTGTATTCAAAAATATTTATAAATGCGGTAGATAGAATTGGTCGTCCAAAATCATCCGAAATGAAAAAAATCAAACGCATTTAGTTTTTGGATGAAATTCGTCAGTGCTTGGACGAGGGATTTAGCAAATATTGATTTTTTTAAATGGCCATAGTCTAAAGTGAAAGTATTGATTTTCGATTAAAACGCTCTATTTTCGTTGATAAAAGCACGATGCATCGAAAAAAATTACTTCGTTAGAACACTGCTTTTTTATATGTAAAAAAAGCTTGTAAAAATTGAAGTTAACCGCTACAGTGATTCTCGAGACATCGTGGTCACCGTTTTTGAAAAAAATATTTTGAGAAAAACGCATTCTAAGTTCGCCACAAACACGCATAAAGTCCCTTAATTTTGAACGGATCGACTTGGAATGTTCAGAGAATTTATTAAAAATCTTACATTTGAAGAATCCCTCGAAAACCAAAAATCGATATATTCGAAAATTTGAACTAGGTGTAAGCCCTTAAGGACACGCGAAGGTTCCACCGATGAATGTTGAACGATATTGATTCTTTTAAACGTAAATACTTATAATAGAGTTTGACTTCGAAGTTTCCGCAAGTTCCACAGTTTTCGAGAAATATCGTATCAGAATCGAGAGAATTTAACACACAGTTTCTCATTAAGGCGCCATCGCAGTGTAACGCGTCGCAAAATAGCTGATTTCGCGATTTTTTTTCGGTGACTAAAATACGCTTATTAGTCTGATTTTCTAATGTCAAATCAAAGCACTCATGACGAGAAAATGATTTTTTTAACGTTTATTTTTATTTTTTGCTACGGTTTTTTCAACGGTTGAAAATGTCTTCGAAAAAAAGAAGTTCTCACGGTGTAGACGGTCGTAACCGTAAATATTATCTGAAGCAAAATTTGTGAAAAGATTATCGATCAGTATGAAAGCCGCTATTTTGCTATGGACGTTTTTAAAATCAAAATTGACTAAATGGAGGCGTTTTGAAAAAAAAGTATTGAAATTAGCTTATTTTTCTCAAATTTTTCGTTAAAAATAATGAAGATAAAAAAAGCTTCTATAGCAAGATAAAGAATGGTGTGTCAACATTTGAGACGGATAGCTTGAAAACTCTTCCTTTGAGTGTACCCCGTTTTGAAAAACGACATTTCGAGAACAACGCGTCCATCTGGAATAATTCAAATTTCGCCCCAAAAATTGAACAGCCTTTTCATATAACCGTCTATACTATCGGATAATGCAAAAACAATTGTTTTTTTTTTAAATTTAATACCGTGATGATTCTTTAAAAAAACGAGAATTGTGCTGAAGTTTTGTCAAAGAGCGCAGTAAATGTGTAATCCGCGGCTCAATTAATCATTTCTCATTTTGAAAAACTGCAGTATATACCATATACCACTTTACTATTTTTTTTTAAATGCATTAAAACTCATGCAATCGTCAAATTATTCATATGCGAGTTACAATCGCTTCACACGATTCATTTCTCTCGCACAATTAATTCACAACCCTTTCTCGCTCTCGCAATCGAAATCAAAAGCATAAATTTCAGGTATACTAATTGACTATTCCAAATCTTTCGAACACCCCGACCGCGTTAACTCCATCAGCAATGACAAAAATCGGCGATCGGATGTTTTCGAGGCCACCAGTCTGAAACCAGCCAGAAAAACATTGTCGTCAAAATTCCCGTAATGTTTCGAGCCGCGCACGCGGTTTTCCCTTATAATAAAAAAAAACATGACT
Source organism: Ophion costatus (assembly GCA_951751655.1). Taxonomy (NCBI): domain Eukaryota; kingdom Metazoa; phylum Arthropoda; class Insecta; order Hymenoptera; family Ichneumonidae; genus Ophion; species Ophion costatus. The sequence continues at coordinate 12,123,757 of OX632366.1, read as the reverse complement.
GATTGACAAAATATTGAGTATGCCGATCGGACCGCACGGTCTCGATGTATCGACGGTTGCTTAAGAAAATCTGCGACTAGGGATCAAGATAAGCGGCATGTCTTGTTCGGACGGCAGTTCTCGTGGTTTGGAAAGATATCCTGGAACGGGATGTTGTGGTTAGTCATTTTGTCCGAATTATCAAGAAAAACACCCTCGTGAATTGTTTCGTGCCCCTGCAATAGCGAGGACTCCATACCGGAATTGTCATAAAATTAAAAGTTTTCACGAACTCCTACAGTGAAAAAACATACGTCAGCCATAAAATGACCCTCTGCCGATAAACTTCTAGTCAGTCTTACTATGCCATTTCTTCATCACAGGCTTGAGATCGCTGTTGACAAAATCATGCGGAATTAGCGTACCATTAATTGACGCGTTGCAGGAACGAGTTGCGCCGCTGAACAGTCCGGATGTCTGGCATCGGAGCCAAGAATTCGTTCGTGCTTCTGTAGAGAAAACGTCGGATGTCTGGATCGAGGTGACTGCGGCGGCTTCCAGCCTAGCGGTACAGCGGCGACCGGAGCTTGTCCCGGGCCGTGTCAGTGTGCGGAGGAGGAAGCTTGGAACCTCAACGCGCCGCCCAAGCCCAATTGCGAGTGGCTGGCCAATTTCGGCGAGTTAAGAAGGCAATGGAGCGACCACGGACGTCAGAACAACTGTAAATGTTGCAATTGCAAGCCATGGTAAGTGTCCCTTTGCGGCCTTTCGTCCATGCTTCCGACTCACCCCTGGTAACCTAAATGTTCGCAGTAGAAAAGCGGCGCCGTGCAAGCCGTGCCTTCCTGTTGCGCCCGAAGTCTCGAGGATGGCGCCAGCCCAGGACGATTGCCAAGTAACTTTATTCGCAACATCGTAAAGATTAGTTAGTTTCTTCAGACGGGAATGCTTCTTCCTCCATCGTCATCATCGTAACCATCCTACGATTAACATTACTAACAATCGAGCTGATAATCCAAAGAACAGTTAACGATGCAAATAATACCTACGATGGCAACGTTCTCCAGGCGTGTTGCGGCGATCGTTTATCCGGCGGAGCAAATGGCAAGTCGTCCTGTTGTCAACGAGACGTCAGTCCGTCATCAGCTATGCATTCATCGGGTGGTTGTTCTTCGATGAGCTACGGGGCACCCTCGCGATGCTGTACGCCGAGCAACGCAAATTCTTACACATCGTCACCGTGCGACACTCCCAGCGAGACGGAATCGTCAAATTTTTCGTCATGCCGACCGCCGAGCAGCTGTCAGCCGTGCTCGCCGTCCCAAAGGCCAACGCTGAACAAACGTAGCTGTTGTCAATGCATTCCGGGCTACTGCATGTGCCAGCCGATGCCACGCAGTTGCAACTGTCCACCGCCGGTCCAGGTCGACGCGCGAGCCTCGAAGGAATGCGAGTGCGAATGCCCGTCGTCTCCGGAATGCGCTTGTCCGCCGAGCGAGCGTAAATTTGCCCAATCAAAAGTGAAGTGCCCGAACGCCCGTCTGTGCTGTTCGACCCCGAGGCCCCAACCGGGACCGAAGTGCAATTGCACCAAGTGCCAACCGTGTCTTCCGCCACCTTGCGACCCTTGCACCTCCAGCAAGTGTCGAACCGTCACACCGAAGATCAAACCGTGCGCCGGCGATTCGCAATGCGAGGAGAATTCACCCTGCCGACTGGAGGCGCCCAGAGTGGCAACCTGTCGACCGATCCCGCCGTGCAAACAGTGCCAAAAAATGGCACCGCCGTGCCGATCACCCTCGTCACAGTTCGGCAGCTTTCAACAAGGATTGAGGCAGATACGCCCGCACGATAGATCACACTCGCCGGACTCGTGCCTGGCGACCTTGACATCGAGTCACAACAGATCAGGTCAGTCGTCCGCGTGGTAGGTAAGCCTTCGTCCAGCCGTTTCCTTCCGGGAATAAACACTTACAAATCCCAATTTCAATTGTTACAACCATGCGCGTGGCCAAGAGTAGGGGAGTCGTATGTGCCGACGAAAAATAAAGCGTTTGATGACCCGTCAAAGGCAAAGGCGACGATGATGAATTGTTTTTTCGCGAGCAGACGAAGGCCACGGTGACAACAACGGTGAGGCGGACACGGACTCGCGAGCGGCACAGTGCCACTGCGGATCATCGGGCTCTCGGGGATGCGATGAGGTGTGCGACTATTGTTGTTCGCTCGAATACAACAACGCGATCGCGGACGAAGCGAGACTCGGCCAGGATCAATGCGGCTGCGGTGGAGGATCGAACAGCGATGAGAATTCGAGTTGTCACCAAGATTGCGACTATTGTTGTTCGCTCAATTGCGATAGTCAAAATCCTCGCCAGGCTGAAGATACGAAGACATCGGAAGAAACGAAGAAAAAGGTCCGAATGATGGGCGGAGCGGCAACAGACGAGGACAAACCTCCGAGCGAAAAATCGAATCGTCCAGTTTTACCGAGGTCCATGGTTTCGAATGAAGAAACGCTTTGCGATAATCAACGGACCGTGAAATCCTACGAGGCCACCATCGCAGGATCTCTTCTGGGAATGTTGTCCACGAGCGTGGAGAAAAAGGAGTCAACGTTGTCTTTGAAAGGGAATTCGAGCAACGTTAGGGCCGAGGTGATCAAGGCTAATTTGGATTGCAACTCACGGATCCCGGAAGGTCCGGTTCCATCCGCAGTGGCCAACGTGAGCCCGAGATCCACCTGCAAACTGCTCCGTTCTTTGATCCGCGCCAAATCTCGGGTCAAATTTTACAAATGACACGCGTAATAAGAAAGGGGAGATAACGCGATTTGTTTCGGGCTGGATCGCGTTTGATTGCTTGCTTGTTGTGTTATCGAAGGTTTGTGACGGTGTGTGCTGCCTAGGTCGTGGCCGGCTGTCAACCTCTTCTCACCCGTCTTACTCGAGCGTCGTCGACTCGGCGTCCTCCCGACTGGCAGAGTGCTCGTCAACGTGCACGATTTCTAACGATTGCGATGAGGAATCCAATTACTCCCGTGATATCTACGCTTGCCTTGGCAAGATTGCTCGAATGATTCTCGTGCCCGGTCACCTCACCCTCGTTTCTTTCGTTCTGCTCATTCTCGTTGGCCTCACCGGGGCCTTTGGTCTAGCCCTTCATCGCCGATACAAATACAACAAAAAAATGTGCAAACGATTATGATTAAAACGCTATCATTTCGGTGATTACTCGTCGTTATTGCGCCCCCGGCCACGATTCACAAAACGGACGAGCTCGCCATGTGTCGTATGAAAGACATCATTATTACGAGTAATCCTTTTGGAAGACAACACAAGTTGCCTATGTTGTCAATTTTATCGCGATCCCTCATCGTGTGTCTTGTACTCGTTGCAGTCCGTTGCAACGTTTACGACCACGAAGTACAGCATCGGTGCCGTCCAATTCCTCATCAAGGATTTAGGTAACAGTTATATCGAGTACATTTCGCCCAGTCACCCTCATCGATCCGTTCGATCCGCGGATACTCGACACGTGACTCCAAAAGGGAACCCACGTTTTTGACGATTTTCATTGTTCCCTCTTCTTTTTCACGAATTCGTAGAGGACCGCAGAAATTCGAAGCGCACGAGGAGCCGCCGAACTTTCGAGTTTGCGATTGTCGTCATTTTCGAAATGCCTGCGATGGCTCGTTCGAGCAAGTTGTGGACAGAAAAGGGAACGAGGCTGCACGCTGCTCGCAGTCTCGTTGCAGCCTGAAGACGAGGCGCGGTGAGAGCGTAGGTAGACTCGCGATACCCTCGGGAATGAAAATAGCCGAGTGCATGTGCGGTGGATCATCGGTAACCGGAAGTCTCGACGATTCGAACGGATCCGCGAACTCTTGCGACTCGGGACTTTTTTCCGAGCTCGATCGTGATGTTATTAGCAACATAGATCTGAGATAGTAATTTCAGAGCCCTTGCGCAATTCAGCTTGGGGAAATATATTTTTTAAATTTTTGCCGAAGATATATCACCCCCACCCCCCTCCGTTTTTTGTCGTCAATTTGCTGATGGAGATCGACAACTATGTACAAGTTTTATTCGAAGCTCTGATTACTTCGGAGCCTCGTCGAGTTCGTTCGCTCGTCGGTTATTCGTGTTGAGAATCATCCGGTAGTAAGTTAGCCACGAGTAAGCGATCCCCAGGGCGCAGTATATGGAAGTAATTGCGAGAGGCAAAAATGGCATTTTTTCGTGAAAAACGAATTTGTGGAGGACGGCCTCGTAGACAGTGACGAGAGGCAAACTTCCGACGTAGGTCCATTCGGGGATGGACAATAGCGATTTCTTGTGGTGATGAGTCAGCATCAGACCGGCGCATGATAGGTGAGTCAGGTTGAGTAACACTCGAAGTGGCGTCATGTTGGTCGGGTGCAACAGCGGCGATAACGCCGTATGACCAGCTGTACTCAGAATCAGAAAAATCCTCGCGTCGCTGTAGTCCGTCGCCGCGAGGATGCTGAAATGGTAATTTGAGAAAATACATTACGGACACGCGAGACTCGGTCGATGGAGATCCTACAGGAAAATTCTCTCCTGGACGAAAGGAGTCGAAAGCGTTTGTCTTTTTCTTCGACTTTTGAAGCACTTTAAGGGTCTTTCTTCTCAGGGTTGGGAAATTTACCGCCGATTACGAATATCACCGAGTTTTTGGCGAAAGCTCAAAATTACGCTGGCTAAACGCGAACAACCTCTTTTCATGTTTTTGGCGATTGTTTAATCGGAGAATTCGTAGTCAGGGGGCGAAAATACACAAATACGGATTCGAAAAAAAAAAATTACTTAAAAATCGAAATTTCTCCGCATTTTGGCCAAAAGAAACTTCACTCAATTGCTGCTCATTTATTTTTTGTTTCGATTTGAAAATTCGTTCTCCGCAATCATTTTTGCTCCCAACACTGCAGCCTGATTAATCGAGTTCCGCCTATTTTCCGATTTTTGGCAAAATTGAAAAGTCGGACCCCGGATTTTCGAAATTTTCTCCGTGCATGCGAGGTTCCATACGGTTACCAGTGACCCCCCGTCTGAGGAGCACCATTTTTTATTGTGTAACTCACCACAGTGGAATGATCGCCGTGAGTATAGCTTTTTCGTGAACGTGCCAGCCGAACATGAAAGAACTCAGAGCACAGATCACAACGCATCGAACGAAGTCCCGAGGTCTCAGCGTCGATGAGTCCTTTCTCAGTAAGTTCCACAGTGCTGGCTAAACGCACGAAAAAATGATTCAGTTTATCCACTCATGTGCAAGATATCCAGGCGATCGAAGCATTTTGTCACTTTATCAAATTCTGGAAGCCAATAAAAAAATTGTCTATACCATCGAAAATGGAGAATCTCACCAGCATCGATAAGAAGGTCAACATAAGAGTGACGATCGGTGTTGGCGTGGGTAAAATTGCGAACGATTCTTCCTGAACGAGACCACCGGTCATTGACCCAATTTTATCGTTCGACAACCAACCGAGACGCTTCCACACCATCGACAACACTTTGTCTCCACCTGCGTACAATGCCCATGCGTTTGCGGCCCAGTACGCGTGCATTAAGCCTCTTTTGAACGGAAAGAGCCTAGAAATGACCTGTGCCAAAGCGTCTTCACAATTATTATGTATACATAAATATCCGATCCAGCTTATGTACAAGGTGTCCGGTTATGGATGGATAGTCCTGCAACTCTCGATAAGTCAGATCATGTCCTACTATATGCTGGAATTTTAGATTAGCAATAGTCCCACGGTTTTCGACATAAAAATCATCGGCTTTTGGTTTTTCCCATCACATTTCTACAAATGATCACTTTCTTTGACCCTGTCTTTAAAAAAATACTCTTTGTTATTCGTTTTATCTAGAAAAGTCTTATTTTCAACCATAAATGATAAGGAAACTTTATGAAAAGAGACCTTATGCATAATTATCATAGAAACCATTTCGAACATCTGACTTTGATAGCCTGCGGTGTAAAAAAAATGTACTAAGCATATCGTGCCAATTACTTAAAAAAGTTCATTCTATATAATATATACGTATATATTCATATTATTTATATATAAATAATGATGTTGAAGTTTGCGTCGTTGGAACGCAGCGGAAATTAATTCTTTTTCATTGATAACATTTCTTTTTGGCCGATTTAGGCTATGAAAATTATTCGAACGTTCTTTCATATTTTTATTACATATTTAGGATCTCAAGTTGCGAAGAAAAATTTTCGAATAATAATAAAAATGGAGGAATAAAAGAAATCGTTGCGTTCCAACGTCGCAACCTTCATCATTATTATAAAAGTACAATACAACGTACAGTCTCGCCTTAATTCTTTCGTTTTTCAATCGACACATATCGATTTTCATCAAAGTTTTCAGTTACACGAATTGAACCGTTGATCATTGATACCCTTGCCCTTACCTGATGTATTTGCGAGACGAATGGGCCAAAGGATATCGCCATGACGATTAAAACTGTGCTACCGAGCGCGAAAAAACGTCCGAAGAAGTGATTGTCCCTCAGGCAATACCACTTCAACAACCAGACGACGTACGCCGGTGCAACGTAGAGATAAAGATGTTTGAGATTCAGTAGCACTGCGAAACAGACCGCACCTGCCAATATACGACCCTGAAAAATGTTTAAGTTCCATATAGCGTTGGGTGACACAACTCCTGCGATAAAATTGAGTTTCCTAGATGGGCATTGAACTTGTGCACTTTTTGTCATTCGGGACACAATACATCCTTCCGTCATTTGGGAATTGACAGCCGCTTCTTCGTCTACTCACTCGAGGCAAGCTCTCGGACGCTCGAGCCATCGAGAGTAACAGCAGACCCAGCAAAATGCCGTTGTACTGAAAGTGGACGTGATCGACTATGAGTAATCCCACGTTGCACAGCGTCAGAAAAGTGAAAATGACAAAGCTGTCACTGGACTTGCAGTAGCCCTTGCCCAACCTAGACACCAAGAGATCGTCGATTCTTTTACTTTTGCAGAATTCGGAACGATCAGAAAACGGTCGGGTTCTTACTCTTTGACGCCGTACGCCAGTACTATGTCGGAGACCATGACGGTAGCTCTTTGGAAGAATAGGGTACTGTCAGAGGCGTAATTCAAGTTATCGATGTCCAACATTTTGGGATCGGCAAGATGGGCGAACCGACCGAGCGAGTACTCGAACCAGGCGAACAGAGGCGGATAGTCCAGTGTCCATTGCGACTTGTCGTTGGTGTACCATTCTTTGACGGGTAGACTGTGAGCTATGGCTAGCCAATTTCGATGTACCTCGAAATCGGTCGAGTGACTTGAAACGTTTGTACGAAATTGAATATTATTGTTTGCTATATTGAGTATGATATTGACGTTGAATGACATCTAAGATGGCGCTGAATGTGGAAAATATCGGTACGGAACATAACCTCACAAATTTTCAAACGGAGTTTTCTCATGCATGGTCAAGTTTTTTGGAAAAATCGAAGCGTTAGGCTCTGTAGAATTCGCTGACGAACAACTTGACGATTTTGTTTTGCCCGAAATATTGTTCATGTCCGAGAAATTTCTGTTCGAAAGTTTCAAATATCTTTCTCGCGCTCATACGTCACGTGGTACAGCTTCCAGGAGCTTAAGGCCTTAAGGATTGCCAGGATAACGAGGTAAACTCACTACGCAGGGATGAGAAGACACTTGACACAGGTGATAAGAACGAACGTCTTGAGAACTACCGCGGTCTCGGAACATTTTTCATCAAACTCGCTTTCTTCGGTTCTTTCCGTTCCATCCTTTTTCAATACACATTTCGTCGATTTTCCCGGCATTTTTCTACGTCCTGCTCGTCATTCTTCGCGTACCGGCTGCGTCTGTACTCGATTTAGGGTTTGAAGGTTATGTTGTTTTCAAGAGTCCCGGGCAGTGCAGCCAGTTACCCCCTCTCTAGTCTCTTACGCGCCCATCACACAATCATAGGTTTGTTCGCGCTAGCTACACTTTCTACACTTTTTTAGGGAGTGTACACTTTCGCGTTCGTTTTAACGAAAATAACGTCACGCGCCGCTGTTCGCGTTACGAGTGTAGCTACACTTTCGTGCCACTAACCCTAGACTTTCTACACTCGTTCTTGACGAGGTGTAAAGTACACGAAAAGTGTAACAGTAGGTTTGTTCGCGCTAGTTAGACTTTCTACACTTTGACCAGATACAGTAATAGAAAGTCCACTGGAGGTGTAAGAAGTGTAGAAAAGTGTAGCTAAAACGAACAGACCCAGTGATATTTACTAGAATAACCCCATAGCCAGCGAAACTGTCAGCGAGTGTATACAAAGGTGAGTACGACATAACCTAAAATATATAAGGTAATCACAAACAAATTCTCATTTATTACGAAAAACAATCAATAATAAATGTTCAAAATAAAAAACTATTATAATTATCAATCTCTATCGATCAAGGTGATTGAAAAATTGACATAACCTAAAATGTATAAGGCAATCGCAAACAAATTCTCATTTATTATGAAAAATAATCAATAAAAAAGGTTCAAAATAATAAAGTATTATAATTATGAATTTCTATTGATCAAGATGATAAAAAAATTCACACGATATAATGAAAAGTTTTTATTGTAAATTTGCAGTATCACAATACGTTCCAATCTCAACGCAAACAGAAACCAACATGGAACAGGAACGCAAAATGAAATCAGCAGTGCTGTCCCGAGATACAGAAGGCGGCTTAGTCGTTGATGCTGACAACAATGTTTTGTGCATTTGTGAAGGTTTTAGATTTATAAAATCTTATCGCTAACACTCCATTCTGTGTAAAACTGGTATCAATACATCTATTCCAAGTACAGTTTGGATAACCCAAAATGGATTGGACTTCAGAGAGTAATGTGTAATGGAAGTTATGAGTAAATTGTCTAGGGTTCGAAAACCCCTTGATCATGCAATGGTTGCGCAAAGATGCGATGTAAGGTTATTTGAAAATATAATGCATTGAATAAAAATAAAACGATGCACCCTAAGATAGTCACGCAATAAATAAATAGCGAACATCAGTATCCTTTCAATGTCTGAAGCAATTCTATGAGAATCTGTATTTCTTATTACTTCCCAGATGGATTGCAATGCTACATGCCAAAGGAAACCATAACTTCGGCTTCCGGTTCACTACCGTGCCGTGTCGGAGATGAACAAGTGGAATTATCACTAAGCGATGCGATAGAGAATGAGATCGAAAATGACACTCGTGTCGAAGATGAAACTTATAAAGCGACCAAAGTCAAATGTGTACCTGATGGGAATAAGGAAAATGTATTTTTTTGGAATGACCCATCGACACGATTGTTCTTATCTATATATAAGGAAAAGAAAAAACTCGTAACGAGGGGAGAAATAAAAACCATGAAGGCTATGTGGCAACAAATTGCTAATGAAATGGCCGTAGCTGGTTATGGTGTATCGCCTCTCCAAGTTGAAAATAAATTCAAAACTTTGGAAAGGCGTTACAAAAATACGATTTCCAATAACAAAAAATCTGGTCGAGGGCGAGCAACCTGTGCTTATGAAAGGTATTTAGAAAATCAGTTCATAAAAATAGTTTATTATCGGCGATATAATGTGCTGTAATATTATATTATAAATACCATGTAATACGAATTAATAGCGAATTGGCAGAACTTCTTGGGAGTAAACACAGCATTTTGCCTCTCGCCGTTTCTTCAAAAGAATGCCTAACAAAACGCCTCGATGCGACGGTACCTGCCACTATGCAATTAACGCCACAACCGTAAGTGTGATGTTGTCCGTTTTTATATTCTTGAATCGTTCGGTTTTTACTTTCTTACAACATTACTATAATGATTGTATCGAAGTTTATTAGTCGGAAAGAGATCGGGTGTAAGATCCTCTCTCCCGTTTATGAAGAAAAGTAATTTTACCCGGGACTAATTGATCTTAAAATTGATCAAAATTCGAAACGACGTCACTGAATCTCGGTACTGACTTTCGCTTAGTCCTACCAGATTCTTTTGTTTACTGCATTTTGTGCTTCTTGGATATTTAGCAATAATTCATTCTTTCGTTTTTCAACTACACACAGAATGAAGAGTATATGATAAGAATCACAACTAATATTACATTTTTTTAAATTATAGGACCCGGTTAATACCCTACACCGAACAGATGACGGGCCACGCAGGTCATGAAATGTTAGCTGAGAGTGAAAACTGTGCGTCAACGTCCAGAGGTACCACATGCGGCAAAAAATGCCCGATGGGAACGATCGCCCAAATATTAGCCAGGTGCCAAGAAACTATTGAGAGTTTAAACAATGAGAGGCAGCAACAGAAATCCAGCCGAGAAGAATTTGAAAAGGACTTTCGTGATTTTATGAAAAAAACGATAGAGCAGCGTGAAATTGCGAATGAGCAACGACAGCGACGGAACTTATTGCTGGAAGAAGTCATAAGTTTCATTAAAGGAAAAGAAAAGTAAATGAGGAGCAGAAAGTGAAGATAAAGAAATTGGTTTCTATCTAATCAGTATCATTGAAATAAACAGCTCTACAATGTTGTTATTCTTTTATGAAATTATATTTTTTTAAAGACATAAATAGTCGTTGATTTACCAAGTACTTTATATCCTCATCGCGGTAACTTGTTGATGTTTCCTGTGTGTAACAAATAAAATATAGCATCGAATGTTTCCTGGTTAGTTTATTTACTTCCTTACATACCGTTATAGGTATTTACATTATTTGAGCCCCGGTACATTTGATTTTCGTTGATCTGTCTTCAATTTCTTAAAGTGGTATAGTACAGTACATAATCACGTAAATGTAATGTCGGCTGCATTTTGAGCTACGATCATCGAATATGTTATCAAATGATTATGTTGGAATGTCATTGATTCATTTTGAGTCACTTTGTTTCAAGTACTTAGCATATACATTTATCATATACGTATATACAATTTGATGAACGAAATTTACGAAAAAAATTCGGATTTTTCGATTTCATTAGAAACATTGTCTTCATTCTGTATATAATGAGCATATAGATATTTACGACAGTATAATGAAGAACACGGAGATAATCGAATACCTTAGCACATCATGACTGCATCGCAAGTTGACGGCATATTTCATGCTTCTAAGATTGGATCATGCTTCTAAGATTGGATAGTAATGGGCGCAAATCCTGCAGGATTTATAAATAAAAAAATTCGAATTACATTCTATTTTTTGATTAACTGCAGAGTCAAGTTGGATACGTACTTCGAAAAGATGTAAATATTGGAGATAAGGCAAAACGATTAACCAACTCATAAACGACTTCCCGTGATAAACGAAAGTGCATGATGAAATCGTTTTTGATATAGCTTCTGACCTGGTTCCCTATATAATTGCCAACTTTTACGTGTTCTACTCTCTGGATTCGTTGTGCAATAGGTTGTATAATATTTACGACACCTGGATCTGTCAATTTAAATTCAGAATTCCATTCATTTCCATCGCTATTAATAGTCGGTGTACATTGGTCGAGAACACTTTATTCAGTGTATAGTATAACACTCTACAAGATTTATTGCTCATTAGGAATCTTGTTTATAGTCCACTTTTAAAAACCTTTGACCATCTTGTCTATAAAATAAATAACTTGCATTGATGCAGTACATTTGACTTTATTTCGGAACTCTTTAATAATCATTACGTACTTATTTATTACCATCAAAGTAGACTGTTCTCAATTATCAGTCACACGACAAGCTTTCGATTCTTGGATATTGACATTACATGGGATATAAAATTGTACTTGGCTACGACTGAAATGTCGATTTCTTATGATTTCTTAAGGTGATTTGAGTACGAAAAAACACAACTTTTGGTCGTAGAATGGTATACGTACTTCAAAAACGATACGGAATTCGCCGTTTCAAATAAGTATTTAACTAAATATTCGAAAAGTAATCACATCAATCTCGGTCGCGCCGATTAATACAGACTCACTATATCCTGGTACAACAAGTTCGGATTAAAAACTTGATCATTTTCGACATCATCGTCGGAAGAATCGACGAAAAAGTTAATAATTTCTATAATACCGTCCATTGTAATCAGTTTACAAGATCAACAAATTTGAGGTTAGACGGTATATCTCTTTAACGGTTAGATGAGACTCTGGAATCTCGGGTGTTGATTGAGGTTAAGACGGAGTGACACCTCATCGCGGTCGGTATGGATGAACAATTATAGATACCCAAAAATCTCTGAAACGGCTCTTCAGATCCCGTCGAAACTGCCAAACGACGTCAAATAGATAGACGAGCAGCTGTCTGCTCCTCAAATTTTCTGAATTTGAGAAAAAAAAAACGTAGATTGGCTTATAATAGCCCAATCTGCATTTTTTTTCTCAAATTCAGAAAATTTGAGGGGCAGACAGCTGTTCGTCTATCTATTTGACGTCGTTTGGCAAAGTTTCGACTGGATCTGAAGAGCCGTTTCAGAGATTTTTGGGTATCTATAATTGTTCATCCATACCGACCGCGATGGGGTGTCATTCCGTCTTAAGAGGGAATGATACCGTATCGCGGTCGGTATGGTAGAACGATTATAGATTCCCACGAATCTCTGAAACGGCTCTTCAGATCCCGTCGAAACTTTGCCAAACGACGTCAAATAGATAGACGAACGGCTGTCTTCTCCTCAAATTTTCCGAATTTGAGAAAAAAAATATAGATTGGGTTATCATAAGCCAATCTACATTCTTTTTCTCAAAATCAGAAAATTTGAGAAGAAGAGAGCCATTCATCTATCTATTTGACGTCGTTTGGCAAAGTTTCGACGGGATCTGAAGAGCCGTTTCAGAGATTCGTGGGAATCTATAATCGTTCTACCATACCGACCGCGATAAGCTATCATTCCCTCTTAACGGAAGTGGTAGGATCGTCCCGTTGGTAACGTTCATGGCTTCGGGGCGCAGGATCGTTCCTCACGCTCAGCGCTTTTTTTTCATCATGATTACTATTAATTCTTATTTGATTAGTTATTTTTATTCGTTATCTTTTAGTGTCGAAAAACTTATCGCGCACTCTGACCGCTTATTTTATTACTTTTTACGTTAATTTAAATATAACAATAAATCTAAAATACAACTTATTTATCGTCTAAAAAATTGTTTGCGCTTTACTCACACCCGTCCCTATGCCAAATAAATTGTAATTCATAAAAGTAAGCGGAAATATATTTATCTTCGTATTATTATATTTATTCTCATATACTTTCATCAAGCGATAAAGTATTATCCCCAAAAACAATCATCCATCCGGCCGCGAATCGTAAGTACCAGAAAGTGAACATACATTGACACAACAAATTAAGGGAGCAAGAAAAGTTGAAGTTCGTCAAAAGTGGTCGTACAAAAAAAAAGGATTTTGAAACTTCAAGTTTCTAGTTTTAGTCCCGACTATGATTTTTTTGTTGAGAATCACTGATTGCGCGGTCGGAAGAAATACCAAGGCAAAAAAAATTTTGCAAATTTTTACGTTTTTCAAAGTTCAGCACGGGTTTTGGAGATTTTTTTCGGGCTTGACCAATATCAAGGTATTGAGACCATTCAATTCACTTCAATTTGCTTTTTTTCATCTCCTCACGACCATTTTTCGCTGAGATATCGGCCTTTGAATGAAAGAACGTCCTTTTGTCTTCAGTCATCGATATCTCAGGAACTAATGGTCGTACGGGAATTCGACCGGCAGTTTTGGAAACGTGAATACATACTCTACAAGCTCTAATTATTATCGTAGGTTGAACAATAAATTGATTTTGCCATCAGTTTTAAAAAAGTACAAAAAAACGATGTTTTCTTGGTTTTTATAAAATTCACCGCTACTTTGCAAATATTGCGATAAACACTAATGTTTATGGACGGTCATTCAGCTCAATATGTCCCCAAGAGCCATACAAAATTCCAAATTGATCCGTTCATCGGTCTTTCTTGCCCGATTGACCGAAATATGAAAAAAAATTAAAGGAGCAAGTTTCCTCCTTTTCAGACATCATTTCATGATTATTAAGAGGAAAAAAAACTTTTCACGACTTTTTGGACAATTGGGTATTGAGTACGCATTAAATGTTGGAAAAGAACCCTGAAAATCATATTGACTAAAAATTTTCGAATTTTTTTTTTAATAACAAAAATGGTGAAACTTTTTTTTTATAAAAAAATTATTTCGATTAAAATTTTTTTTTTAATGTTGACATTTTTTTTCGATTCCACATTGTACCGCCAGCATTAGAATTACCTAAAGCTTACGTAGAATTACCCAAAACGTACCTCCCCGTGGTACGCTTTGGGTAATTCTAATGCTGGCGGTACGATGTTGATCTGAAAAAAATGTCAACATTAAAAAAAAAATCGAAATTAATTAAAAAAAAAAAAATGTTCAACATTTTTTTTTATTAAAGAAAAATTTTTTCGAAAATGTTTAGTCAATATGATTTTCAGGGTTTTTTTCCAACATTTAATGCGTACTCAATACCCAATTGTACGAAAAGTAATGAAAAGTTTTTTTTCCTCTTAATAATTATGAAATGATGTCTGAAAATGAGGAACCTTGCTTCTTTAATTTTTTTCCAATTTTGGTCAATCGGGCAAGAAAGACCGATAATCGGATCAACTTGGAATTTTGCATGGCTCTTGGGGACATATTGAGCTGAATGACCGTCCATAAACATTAGTGTTTATCGCAATATTTGCAAAGTAGCGGTGGGTTTTATAAAAACCAAGAAAACATCGTTTTTTTTGTACTTTTTTAAAACTGATGGCAAAAATAAAAAATAAAAGTTTCACTGCAATAATAATCAGAGCCCGTAGAGTATGTATTCGCGTTTCCAAAACTACCGATCTAATTCCCGTACGACCATTAGTTCCTGAGATATCTCAGAGAAAAATGGTCGTACGGAGAAAAAAAAAGCAAATTGAAGTGATTTGAATGGGCTCAATGACCTTGATATTGGTCAAGTCTGAAAAAAATCTCCAAAACCCGTGCAGAACGTTGAAAAACGTAAAAATTGGCAAAATTTTTTTTGCCGTCATATTTTTTCCGACCGCGAATCAGTGATTCTCAAAAAAAAATCATTGTCGGAACTAAAACTAGAAACTTGAAGCTTCAAAATCCTTTTTTTTTGTACGACCATTTTTGACGAAGTTCAACTTTTCTTGCTCCTTTAATTTTTTGTGGCAATGTATGTTCACTTCGTTGATTTTTTAGAAGAATTTTTTAGATGATCAATAAGTTGTATTTCAGATTTATTATTATTTTTAAATTAACGTAAAAACTAATAAAATAAGCGGTCACAGTGCGCGATAAATTTTTCGACACTAAAAGATAACTAATAAAAATAAATATGATAACTAATAAAAATAACTAATCAAATAAGAATTAATAGTAATCATGATTAAAAAAAAAAGCGCCGAGCGTGAGGAACGATCCTGCGCCCCTGAGGACCGAAGCCAGGAACACTACCAACGGGACCACCGTATCACTTATGTTAAAAATGCACTTTCTGGCACTTACGATTGGCGGCCGGATGGATGATTGACTTGTTTTTCGAGATAATACTTTATCGCTTGATGAAAGTATGAGAATTAATATAATAATACGAATATAAATATATTTTCGCTTACTTTTCTGAATTATAATTTATTTGGCATAAGGACGGGTGTGAGTAAAGCGTAAACAATTTTTTAGAAGATACATAAGTCGTAATTTAGACTTATTATTATATTTAAATTAACGTATAAACGAAAAAAATAAGCGTTCAGAGTGCGCGATACATTTTTTTGTATACATTAATAACGCAGAGAATCAAGAGCTAAATAAGCATTGAAATCATCTAAAAGCCTCGCGCGTGCCGTCGGGTGACGTCACGCGCGAGCCGTGCTCAGATTGCTTTTTCCCTCGAAGCCTTCGTTCGGCTTGACCGCACATGCGTGCTCAGCGTCCATGTGTTGGTGTAGCTACCGAAGGCGCGGTCGGGACAGTTCGACCGCACTCGGCTCTTTCCGAAGATGTCCGAGCGCCGCACGCTCACGGACACGCGCTACTATGATTATTGCGATGGGCGCGTAAGAGACTAGAGAGGGGGTAACTTCTACGCGCGATCTGGCTGCACTGGTCCCGGGAAGTTGGCCGTATAGTGCCGAGAATGCACGAACGGCACGGCTGAGTAAATTTATTCAAGTATTCGAAAAGACCTTCGCAAAAATCGTTATAACTCCGTCAATTTTTAACATTTTTACAGAATCTTTGTTAAATACCACATTTAAGGGGTCAGGCTACTGAGACGGCTCGAAAGTTAGGGTTATATGAAAAAATTAATTTTAAAGGAATACGGTGATTGAAAAATTGTTTGGACATTAACTTGTATGGGCATTAATAAAGTTGTGTGCCAAATTTCATATGAAAATATTAATGTCTAAAGAAGTTATAAAGAATCTCGTTTTTTTCTTCAAAATAGATAATATCGACTGACTTGACCGAGTCATTTCTAATGCGGTTCAATTATCAAAAAAAGAATTGTTTTCCTCGATTTTTCGAGGACAAATGACATCGTTATTGTTAATTATTTCTTCCTTCACCTCTTTTTTTATTTTCTACGTTCGTTATCATCGCCAAAACGTTTTGCCGATTGAGATTATCCCTTAATAAGGATCCTAAAAAATGCTATGTTTACGCAGAGCGGTCAGAGGCCGCGCGTCGCTGGTGAGAGCCGGATGAAGAAAGATGAACGAATAATGTTATTAGATTACACGGCTTTATTGACGGTACAGTTGTTACAGTAAAGATGGATTAGCACAGTGGAAATTCAGTGTGTCTAAAGAGATACGGGTACTTCGTTTTACGTGACGTTACACACATCGCGTTACGCTCGTATCGTTAAAAATGCACGCGTGGCAAAGCCTTCGGCCAAGTCCAAAGTCACGGCGGACTCTGCTTCTCGGACGGGTGTCTATCCGTGAGGGTGCTTGTTTTCTTCCTGACGCGTCGAATCCAAGTATGCCAAGATGCGTGCGATGGCCGACAGAATAAATAGTACAATCGCAACGAAACATTCAGTTCGGAGCAATGAGAGCTAATTTATAAACTATCGATATTACGTGATACAAGTTTCGTCGCGTACAAAAGTAGCCGAACGTCGTTTTAAGAATTAACATTCGATTGACGAAAAAGAACCAAACGTTTGTCGCAATTTTCTCCAACGAATCCAACGTTTCTGGCAAAAGAAGCCTAATTAGGTGACGCGCAACTTAAAAAAATGCCCGAAGTAGAAACGCAAAGCGCCAACGCAATTGCTAGATTGAATTTGGAATACTTCGCTCGATCGTGGGGTCACGGTGGCTACAGTACTCGATCCTCTATCCTTTTTCGTCACTCGCTCAACATCGTACGGCGATATATATAGATGTATTTATGTGATATGCTAAATTCTAATAATTATACGAATTAAAACTATTTCGCGTCTCGTTAAAATAGCATCGTTAAAACCTAATTTATCACTTTTCGCGTGAATAATAAATTAAGAGAAAATAAAAAAAAAAAAGATATGAAACGAGTAATAGAAAAATGCACAAATCGTAACGATTACAAGGAGTGTTGTTTTGGGATTGAATGATGCGATCGATTTGCGAAAGTGCGAAAATCGCGCAGCGTAAGAAAAGAAATTAAGAAAAGAAATCGTGCTAGCTCGAGAAATGTACGTGTGTGGATGAGTGTGTATGCACAGGCACCCGCACACTTATATCACATGAATGACGTTTGTACGATAGTAGAGACCGCTTCTTGTGGCCGCGTTGCTTATAGGCTCGTTCCTTTACGTTTCTTTTTTGTATTTGTTTTTTTTTCTCCTCAGATTTTCTTTCGAGTTTAGAAAAGTTCATCGTTTTCTCGTTCGTTATTTAATAAGGTGAAAAATTGGGCACGCAATTGGACCAGACGTTAGCTACGATTAACCTGAATATTTTTTTTCTGCCGAGGCTAACTCGAAGCGAGTCACAGCCTCGTTCGCAGTCGCGTCCCACAGTGACGCGCTGTGTGTAGCAGGCACGAAAAAACCTTCTCGCGCGCTTTGGCGCTTTGAGAAAACAATTGTTGTTGCGGAACGACAGTAATTTTCGTAAGCGATATAAAAAACAGGAAATACGTAGAAAAATATTAATCGGAAGAAAAAAAGACATATTTTCGTACGACCGAAGAGAAATAAAAGAAAAAGTGGTATCCTATGAAATACTTAATTTGGCAGTATCAGTCTGTTTGTGAAAAAATGTATTTTTTTGAGTGTCTACTCTCCGTCTCGGCGGAGATGGAACAATACTGTGAGCAGTAGAGCGTCTCATGGTCAGTCTCGCAAAGTCCCTTCTCTCCACGGAGAAACGCGTCGTTTCGACCGAGTTTCGCCCTTATAAAATATCGTTCTAAATCGCAATAGCAATGAATAAGGAATAATAGTAAAAAAAAAGCAAGGAGAAACAATTCTGCGGTATAAAAAGAACAGAGGTATCGGGCGCTTACGCGAGTGGTAAAAATGGCGTCGTACAAAAGCTAGGCTCGAAAAGAATATTACAAGTTCTTTTCCCGGACCGGAAGTGCATCCGGTGTTTTTTTTTTACAATACACATTGTAACACTTTTCCCGTATAACTATCTCGCTTCCTCTCTGCCCCATTGTTCGGCTCGAGTGGTAAGGCCACCGCGTTAGGCCGCAGCTGACTCTTTGCAGTTGACTTCGAAAATATCCATGTGCTTTGTTAAAAATTCACCGGCGATTCAAATATTTTTGGAAATTCAAAACGGCGGCACATCGTTCAAAGCCATTTTCGTTTGCTGGTGGACCGCGAAGTTTTCAAATTTTTGGGATTGAATGTGGAGCAAAAATCAAAGCCTCTTCACGTACGTTACGAACACTAGAGAAGTACCAAAGATTTATGCGTAATGTTAAAAAAATCTGCTTGCATCTTCATTTTATTTTTCTAATGCAAAATTCCTCAGAAAGTGAATATTTCGAACATTGTGGGCACTTCTCTAGTGTTCTATATCTGGATCAAGTTTAAATTTTCTCTCGAGATTCAATCCTAAAAATTGGATACCCCGCCGCGGAGGCTTCCGGCGGACAAGACAGAACCGGAAGTCGTGTGCCGCCATTTTTTATTGCGAAATAACTATTTAACAAATCTGCCTCTTTCTTCGTGTATATTTTAAGGAACCATTTGTAAATTTTCACCAAAGCTGGATAATCTTTTAAAAATCAAGTCCATAATCTCTTGATCTTTGTTTGCCCAACACGATGGTGTTTTTCCTTCAATTCTGCTCTCCGCTCTCTCAACAGCGGCTCGTCGCGTCAATCGCTCGCGCGGCTCACGTCCACGGAGTGTTTCGACCCGTTCTTTATCCAAATATCAACGAGCTCGGACGTGAGAACGGAATATTTCGCACGAAAAAAATAACCAAAAGAAATATCTGAGTATCGAAAGTTGCGGTCATTTTCTGGGGAGCGCGAATTTTCTCGCGTCTTATAAGAATATATATATATATGTGTGTGTATATATATATTCAATTATACCTATACGGTGATATATAATAATATGCACTACCTCGATAATCGACTCTTTCTCTCTCCCTCGTTCTCTCTTAAACTATGTTCTCTTTATGTTTCCGTTCCTTCGATTCTCAATAGTGTTCGTCGCTCAGTTTGTTCCGCTCTTTTTTCTTCCCCGTGCCTTTCCTTCGCCTCTTTTCTTCCCTTCGTCGCTCTTCTGTCTCTTCTCTCTCACATTCGCAATATATTACACTTTAATCCACATTTATACACATACACAATAGAGCTCCCGCGTGTCCCACGGGATATGAAAAATCTGGCACTCCGCGTTTGGGTAAAAAAAAAAGTAAGAAAAAAAACGAAAAACAAATGGCGCGTCGAGAGACTCGGGGCGAGTTTCTCAAGCCAAATGGACGACCTTGCGATACTTAAGTGAGCCTCCGTGTGGGTGCTAAATGAAAAACATGGTGGCGTGTGCAAATCATGCCGGATGAAGTCGAATGTCACCGTCTTCTCGTTCGTTTTTTTTTTTGTTTTGCTCGTTAAAAGTACGAGGGTCGAAGTATAGACGAGGCTTAATCGACTCTCGCGTATTTTGGCACGATGTTCTTCTTCATCCAGAAATCGCAGTTGGGGTGCTCGGGCATGGGAATTATGTCCTGTCCAATGGATATCACCCTGTGACCAGGCTTGATCGCCGCCTCGACTATTTTACCGTGCCACACGAAGTGATAAAAGAGCTGCTGTATCGCCGACACGTGCCTCTTCTCCTCCGGTGTTTTCGCCATGTAAGAGCTCAGTATCGCGGCAACGTCGCTGTCCGCGTCCGCCAATTCGCCCCTCGATTCCGTTATGTAAAACGGCGTTGTCTCCGTGAAGTTCAGGAGTGGGCATATCACGCGGATGTCCGAAATCATCGAGGCGAGACCCTTCAGCGTTGCGTTGTAGCGTCTGTCGGGCAAAATTTTGTCGAATTCGATTAAAAAATTGGCGCGTTCGAATGAGCCCGTGTGGACTCGAAATGGGAATTCAATAATTTTGTATTAGGCAAATAGAAATAACGTGGCTGTTATGTAACAATGGAGTTACAATGCAGCAAATAACAATTTATACGAGTCGCGCGATCGCGCAATTCGCCATGACGAAACCTCGATACTTCCTGATGCCAGTTGTCAAAAATTAGTACTCGATGTTCACACCACAAAAAAAATGGCGCCCAATTGAAAATGTCAGGTCATTTCGGGACACCCTTTCTAATAAAGTATCATACAACTATTAAAAATAGTTGTACGATTGTTAAAAAATATTTATTTTTATTCTTTTCAGATTTTTAAACGGGGTGTTATCACTTTGGACGCGAAAAAGGCTATTTCCATGAAATATTTTGATAGGTTTATAATAATATATATAGTAATATAATAATAAATAATATAATAATATAAATATAATAATATAATAATATATAGATATTAATACCTATAAAGATATTGATACAAAAGTTGCAAAAATGAGGAGGATTGACTCCACGATAACTTTCGTGGAGTCAAAAAAGAGTCTCAATTTATTTTACACGCAGCTGCTCTAATTGATGTTGACTTATGTTGATTATTCGTATTATCGATTATAGCGTGCCAAGTGTTGTGGTAAATGATGAATTTATTGCACGTGAACGAATAAAAACTGAAAAATGAAATTGTCAACGACTCGGTAGTAATCTTCGTAATAATATTGACGTAATAAAATTCAAGCCTATTAAAATAGGCTTGAATTACCTCAGCGGAATTAACACGATGGGCAGAATATAATTATACATATTATTGATACGTGATAAATGATAAAACTCCATAAATTGTTGTTTGCATATTTAGTGGCGGCTTCTATTAAAATTAATTTCAAAACAAAGCTGGGTTATGTTCGCCAAACGCATCAGCTGTTACTCGCGACGTTGCTAAGTCTGTGGGTGCTATTTCGTCGTTCTGACCATTTTCAACCGGAAATTGAAACTTTCTTGTAACGTAGTGCTTTAACTACACTGTGAAGATTGATTTTCTTATTTTTCACAATATCTATTATATCTAATCTATCGAATGTCATATTTCCAATGGGTTTAGTTGGATACGTGAGCAGAAAAACCACGATCACCGCACTTCCGGTTGACCGTCTCCATAAGACGACGTGCTTCGGTAACTCAAAGTGCTCGACTTTGCAGTTTTGTTGCGATAAAACTAAACGGTCAAAACAGCTCAAATTTTGGCAATATGTATTCGTCAAAATCCTATAAAAATTTCAAATCCGAAAGTTGGATTCGTAGTAATGATCGTACCTCCTTAAATTTTTTTTCAAATGTATTTGTGTAACCTAAACAAACTTTAAACGCGTTTTTCTCGAAACAACGCTTTTCGACGGCTTGTTGATAAAATCGCCGAAACTACTGAACCGATCCTTAGGAAATTTTAACCAAATATTCTTTACAACTATAGCTATAGCGCTTATCAAGGATTTTTTAAATTTATTTTGATACCTACTATTTTTTTTGCCAAAAACCGCGAAAAAAGCTCGTTTTTTGTTTTCGTTTTTTTTGTCGAAAAATGACCGGCATTGTTATTTTTGCATATATCAAAAATCGTATGATATGCGTTATAGCCATCAACATATTGAATCTAAAACCGTTTTTTTTTTGTTTCACTTTTTGTTTTTTTGTTTTGTTTTTTTGTTTCAAATAGCGACTAAAATAAATAATATTTTTTAATGTATTTATTGAGTGTAACAACTTTTATATCAATATCTATAATACAAACCTACCAAAAAAGTTCACGAAAATAGCCTTTTTCAGACCCGTTAATTCGGTTTCATTTTTCGTAATTCTTGCAAAAAGTAAATTTTGAAGAAATTGCCGAGAATTTTCCGAATTTCCCGACTTCCCTGATTATTCCAAGAGGAAAAAAAACTCCCCGACTTTACCCGGTGTTTCCAGTTTTCCATATGCGTAACAGCCATGCTGACGTTCGAAGCTCCTTCACGAAATTGTTTGCAACTTCTTCGATTCTCAATATTTTCCATGCAGCTTGGTACCCACCTCGACCAATATCCATACAAATAAACGTCGAAACGATTTTCCCACAATCTCACTCGTTCCTTCAACCCGAACTTTTCAAACAACCCTGACTTTCGGATATCCGAAAGCAGCACACGATTTGGGAAAAATAGTTTCTCCTCCCTCGTGCTCCGCGACCCGAGCCGTCAAGCGTACCTGAGAGCCTCGTCAGCGATCCCGATGGTGCCTAGGAGCGATTCCTTGACGATTTTTTCGATCTGTGGGCTTTCGACGGTGACATTGGGTGCCTTGAATCTGGCGGGTGTTCCGACCTGAGCGGTGGTGCCCATGATGACCGTGGCTGTACGATTTCTGATCCAGCTGTGACGTATGTCCTCTTGAATGATGGCGCCGTCGATGACGAGCCACTCGTGTCTGCGATCGGCCGGGGTGGCTTCGCGTGGTGCGGGCAAATTGAAGTCACCGGCGTACCAATTGGCTGGAACAGCGTCCATGACTTCCTCGGCGCTTTTGCTGCGTAGGCAGGATACGTCGCGGCATTGTACGGCCGCGAGGAAGGGCTCGGCGCGTTGTTCGGCGTGATGGAGCTCGGTGGTGGGTAGAACGGCGCTGCTGCTCGATATCCAAGCCCTCTTGAAGAGTCCCTTGGCCTGTCGGGCCCCAAGCAGCGTAGTGACGAGGGTGCCACCAGCCCGATGGCCCCAAACGGTCACGGAAGTCTTGTCACCGCCGAAGTGTTGTATGTTCAGTTGTACCCACTTGAGGGCGGCTATTATGTCCGATATGCCGTAATTGCCGGAAGTGGGAAGGTGAGCGGCGCGCGAGAGCGGATCCGCCGCGAGAAAACCAAATATTCCAAGGCGGAAGTTCGGTCTGACGAAAACCATGTCGCGAACGTGCGCGAGTTTGGCCGACGGTTGCATCGGGCCTGGTGAACCGCCGCTCAAAGTTTCCGCGCCTATCATCACCACCACCGGCAACGGAGTGTCGTATCGCACCTCGGGCGTGAATACGTCGAGATAGAGACAATTCTCGTCACCCTCGACGCGACCGGACGAGTCACGCTGCCAACACATCGACGATGAATTGTGCGCCCGATAGGTGCCGTTCCAGCAATGCTCGATACGGTGTATCGGCTGGGCGACGCTCCAACGGAAATTGTTTATCGGCGGCACTGCGTAGGGTATGCCACGGAATGCGAAACCACCGTCCTCCAGGACACCCTGCACCGGACCGCAGGACGACGCGGCCTCCACGTACTTTCCATCCTTCAACGGCTGCCTCGCAGGAGCACGCGGACCCGCACAGGCCACGCAGATTATTATTATCATCGCCAGGATGATGCATATCGTCGCAACTGCGAATAAAAAATCAACGGTGCAAGAGTGAGGAACTATCGGATATTACGAAAGAAGAACAATGATGTTTTTTTGTAGGTTGCGGTTTTGTAGGTGTAAGTATAAAACAGGAATTTTTGTTGTAACAGTTACACGTCTCTTGTTTGAATGTGATAAAAACGAATCGAGAGGGCTTTCTGCGTCACATTAAATTGATCCGCGAGTTCCTGTTGACATTGAATATCATCTTCATCCAATAAGGCTTGCAATTCGTTGTCAGCGAACTTTTTCACAGCAAAATCACCACTATTGAATTTTTTTAACCACTCGAAACACTGTGTTTTAACCAAGAGCATATTCACCGTAAGCTTAGACAAGCATTCGACGCGATTCTGCAGCAGTTTTCTTCAAATGATAACAGAAAACCAATGCTGCCCGGAAATCGTAGTTCGTAGGCACAAAACTCGACGTGTTTGAGGTTATAGAATGATATACCGGTTTAGGAAACTTGGGTTGTTGTGTGTCGAAAATCTTCGTCAGCTGTTAGAGGGAGATGATGGCGTTGCAGAAGCCGTCTTACGGTCCCTAAACTGATGGCTAGCACCATCTATAGGGAAATTCCGGTTTCATACTTCTACACTTGGTACATGATGCTTCCAGCGGTGGAGCGCAACGATGTTTACGACGGTGAAGCTTGGAACGTTGGATAGCAACGATTTTTTTTTTGTTTTTGTGATTGTCTGAAAGATTTTTTTGCAAATTGAGTCTGCGAACTCTCGAATGAGAATGTGTCGAAACATTCGAGCGATTTTTACAGCCTGAAACGGTCGGATGAAGCTTCTGCGATTAACCCTCGGTTGCACGTCGATTGAGGATACGTACATATCACACTAGTGCGATTTGGAACGTTGCATTTTCGAAGTTCTATTACTTTCGTATCAATGATCCATAAGTATTCGATAATTAGTGATTATTAGGGTAAACATTGCTTTTTTTATTGCTTTCAGGGTTTATTTCGTGACAAAGCGTGCAAATAAATACAAAAATGTACAGAGAGCGACGAAGACATTTTATGGAGTACAAGTTTGCACCTTTGTAAGTACGGGTTAAAGCCACAGTAACGGGTATAAAATGATGTGCGAATTTAACAATTTGTTTTCGTATGAAAAAGTGATTCACTCGTAAAATTAATTACACACATAAGATGTGTAATTCATTTTAAGAGTGAATTACTTTTTCATACGAAAAAAAAATTGTTAAATTCGCACATGATTTTATACCCGTTGCCTAAGGCCTCAAAAGAAAGGTAATTTCCGGCTCGTTCCAACGATGCAAACTTATCTATCGTTTCTTTACTTTTATCCTCATCCAAAGCCGTTTTTTGCAAATTAAGGTCGTAAATTTCTCATAACAGGGGAGTTGTGTTCAAGATGACATACGCTGATAAGACGATACACCCTCGACCTCCTCAACCTTGCGCTACACGAGTACCGATGACTTCCTATGGCCGGTCAATAAGTGTCTGCTAGTGGCGTAATCTAGTGTAGCCGTCGGTCAAAACGAACTTTTACGTGGTAAATATTTTCGCGATTTTAAAATGCAAAAAAATCGGACCACTATCATCTGGTGCTGAAAATACACCCCGGGCAAGATTTATCCTCGTTGAACCAATTTATTCATAATCTATGGTTATGTACTTAACAAATACTGCACAACGGATATTCCAACTTCGAAGTTTTC
This sequence comes from Ophion costatus, assembly GCA_951751655.1. Classification (NCBI taxonomy): domain Eukaryota; kingdom Metazoa; phylum Arthropoda; class Insecta; order Hymenoptera; family Ichneumonidae; genus Ophion; species Ophion costatus. The sequence continues at coordinate 12,098,020 of OX632366.1, read as the reverse complement.
GTCACAACAAGTAAACAAGATCTGCATTCGCTTATGGGTAAGTTGACGTACCGGACGTCGTACCAGATCCGGTTTTATACGCAGCAGCGTAAGATGACACAGTGTGTCATCTCTGATGTCGTCTTACACGCGTCGCCCTACAGGTTTTATTTTTCTATTATTAATTCGCGTAGCTAATGTCGTGAAACTGATTCCATTTCATTGTCGTGATGAACCTTTACGAATATGCGCTTGGCTTTGAATTCGTACGACGTCATTTATTTCAATATTCGTCGTAAAAGAAAAATTATGCCATCTTAAGCACAATTCCGCTACGCGAAAACTCTCGAGCGATTTTCACATTCTAATTCGGCCAAAAAAGAATGTGAGTAAGTGAAAGAAAGGATTTTTCGTTGCATCGAAACGATGCAAATGTCAACGTCGTCAAGTGACGCCAACGAGGAAAATCACGAAGATACACGCGTTTGCGAGGGAGTCATCTTACCAGTCACGAAGAGATTCCTACGAGCTGCAGAAATAAAAGTGACGACCGGATGCGGTTTCGGCGGGACCGCACCGTCGTTCGCGTCTCCATCGAGACGGACCGTCTCCATACCGTCCTCACCGGCAGCCGCGGCTTTTTCACCCGCTCCGTCGTCGAGAGTCTCCGAACTCGCGAGACCCGCTGCAGCGGTCGTACCGAGCTCCGCGTCACCCTCCTGAAATACAAAAAAAAACCGATATCAATCGCCCGCAGGAACAAAAAAAAGGTAATTCTTTAGATAGGTGACTTCCAATAAATGAGTTTGTTTGGGTTTGGGTTTGTTTGTTTCGGCTTGTTTGTTTGGGTTCAGTTGCTTGGCTTCAGTTGCTTGGCTTCAGTTGCTTGGGTCCAGTTGCTTGGGTCCAGTTGCTTGGGTCCAGTTGCTTGGGTTCAGTTGCTTGGGTTCAGTTGCTTGGGTTCAGTTGCTTGGCTTCAGTTGCTTGGCTTCAGTTGCTTGGCTTCAGTTGCTTGGGTTCAGTTGCTTGGGTCCATTTGCGTGAGTTCAGTTGCTTGGGTCCAGTTGCTTGGGTTCAGTTGCTTGGGTTTAGTTGCTTGGGTTCAATTGCTTGGGTTCAGTTGCTTGGGTCCAGTTGCTTGGGTTCAGTTGCTTGGGTCCAGTTGCTTGGGTCCAGTTGCTTGGGTCGAGTTGCTTGGGTCCATTTGCGTGGGTTCAGTTGCTTGTGTCCAGTTGCTTGGGTTCAGTTGCTTGGGTCGAGTTGCTTGGGTCCAGTTGCTTGGGTCTAGTTGCTTGGGTGCAGTTGCTTGGGTGCAGTTGCTTGGGTGCAGTTGCTTGGGTGCAGTTGCTTGGGTCCAGTTGCTTGGGTCCATTTGCGTGGGTTCAGTTGCTTGGGTCCAGTTGCTTGGGTTCAGTTGGTTAGGTTCACTTGCTTGGGTTCACTTGCTTGGGTTCAGGTGCTTGGGTCCAGTTGCTTGGGTCCAGTGGCTTGGGTTCAGTTGGTTGGGTTCACTTGCTTGGGCTCAGTTGGTTAGGTTCAATTGCTTGGGTTCAGTTGCTTGGGTTCAGTTGCTTGGGTCCAGTTGCTTGGGTCCAGTTGCTTGGGTGCAGTTGCTTGGGTCCATTTGCGTGGGTTCAGTTGCTTGGGTTCAGTTGCTTGGGTCCAGTTGCTTGGGCTCAGTTGCTTGTGTCCAGTTGCTTGGGTCCAGTTGCTTGGGTCCAGTTGCTTGGGTCCAGTTGCTTGGATCCATTTGCGTGGGTTCAGTTGCTTGGGTCCAGTTGCTTGGGTTCACTTGCTTGGCTTCAGTTGCTTGGGTCCAGCTGCTTGGGTTCAGTTGCTTGGGTTCCGTTGCTTGGGTTCAATTGCTTGGGTCCAGTTGCTTGGGTCCATTTGCGTGGGTTTAGTTGCTTGGGTTTGTTTGGGTTCAGATTGGGTCCAGTTGCTTGGGTTCAGTTGCTTGCGTCCAGATGTTTGGGTTCAGTTGCTTGGTTCTATTTGCTTGGGTTTATTTTCTTGGGTATATTTGCTTGGGTTTATATGTTTGGGTTTATGTGTTTGTTTGGGTTTATTTGTTTGTTTGGGTTTATTTGAGTTTATTTGTTTGGGCTCAACCGAAACAAACTTATCTTTCGGAAAAGTCACTTATCTAAAGCATTACGAAAAAAAAAAAATTGTTTTCCGGGATATTAAATAAAAACAAATCTCAACCATCTGTATGAGGTAAAAAAATTGTTTTTAGTGAAATCCAAGCGTAACATTTTACTCGGTTGCGTTTGGTCGCACGACAGGGTAATGAGAAGACCTGACCTCGGCGAACAAACCGTGGCCGACGAAGCTGCTGATGTAAATCCCTTTCTTTCCCATCACTGGCGATGTTCACTCATGTCTTTGTGTTTAAAGTTCAAATATCGAAGTGTTACGAACTAATTGGTACTCGCTAATTAGTCGGGAAACTAATAATCGATTTTTTAAAATTGTTTCAGTGCACGAATGCAGTCGACGCAATAAGTGATGTCAATTCCATTCACTGTTCATGGAGAATGCTCGTTGATTTTCTTCTTCGCACTCTACAAATTATTTCTCCCCTTTCATATAGTTTTGGTTATTTTTTAACAGTGAAAAATTTCTCCGTTTGGAACAAAAAATGAATAAAAATTCTGCGTATTACAAGTGTGATTTTTTAAATCCGATACCGCGGAGGTCGAAGAATTTTCGATGATAAGGTTTGCAACGTTGGAATGCGATGAAAAATCTCCGTAGTTTGGTTCCTTATTTTTATTATTAGCTAAGATATTTATAAGAATTATAAGTTAATCATTTTATGATAATTCAATATTCCTTTATGAAAGATAAGGAAATAAAAATAGTAAACATTTTCAACATCTGCCAAGAGAAGTTTGAAGAATTCGAAAGAATTAATTTCCCTTGCATTACGATCAGGCGAACTTCATTCTAATAATTTTTCGAGTGCAGTCAGATGAGGCAAATGAGAAAACGTCCTACGCAAAAGACTCGCGATCATCCGAGAAAAAAAATTACTATTAAATACTGGTGTTGCGATTTTGACAGAAATGTCCGTTATCAGACAATATCAATAACTGTGTCTTAGAGCTTCGATCTTAATTAAGACGATAGGCTACTATGAAAATATCAAATCTCTCGTTCATCGCTTGAGGCAACTCAAATTGAAGAGGAAGTTCTAACATATGGTGCAGACATTGCAGATTGAACGTAAACTTATGATCACATTGATAGAAATTCTAGTAAAATTTTAAACGCGTTTTTTTCGAAACTATCTTTTCCAAAATGGCGTTGAAGTTTGCAACGTTGGAATGCAACGGAGTTCTTTTTAATGTATTTCAATTCTTCATTTTTATTATAATCAATATTTTTTCATCCATTAATATTGTGTTTCTCTAATAAGGATTAATAAAACCCTTTCGATCATTTTCGTGACCTGAATGAGCAAAAAAAAAATGGTGAGCACTAGAAGATAAACAAACTTTCGTTGCGTTCCAATGATGCAAACTTCAATATCATTTTTCCAAAACGGTGTACACGATTTATCGATATCTAATGAACAGATTGACTTGAAACTTGGTACACTGATTCAGTGTAATGGTAGTTTAGTCTTTACCGCCCCTTTCATCTTAACATCTTTTTACATTAATTGTCAACAAAATCAACATTTTTCCTCGAAAAATCGAGAAAAAAAATCAACATTTTTATTCCGACGATTGAAACACGAGACCAAAAAAGCTCGGTCAAATCGTAGCCAAAATGATCTATTTTAAGAAAAAAAAATAGTTTTTTTTTTTCGTTTCCGATCAACCGAACTCTCGAAGTTCGTATCGAAGAAAAAATTGATAGGTATTGCAACAGAAAAAGCATTTTTAACAATAAAAAAATCCCAAGTTAAATCGCCAAACATGGATTCGCCGAACCCGAAGAAAAAACTGAAAAACGACATCCAATAGGGGACTCACAGCACAGTTCGAATTCACAGATTATCACGCACCGATTAAAACCAGAAAAAAAAGCTCTATATCTTTTTTCCATGAGGCCAAAAAAAATAGTAGCCAGCAATTGAATTCGGTCGAAGCAATTATTCATTCCCGGTCCGGAAAATTGTTCGCTTCGGTGTCACTCGGCAAACATCATTGATCCTCCCGGAAACTCGACCGAGCAATATTTCTCATTCTCCATTGCGAATAACCGGAGAGAATTACAAATGCGAGACGTGACTGGAAGTGAATATAGACGGGAAAGAATATCGGATTGATCCGAGAAGAGTAGTTGGTAGGCTCGATGAGCGAAGTTCTTGATATGAAGAGCGAAAGAGGACTGATGGATCTCGCCTGAGACGATCTCGAGTGAGGTTGCCACTGGGGGTGTAAGTTACACCTCTTGTGGGTACCGGAGACCCCCCCTACCTCTTTGCGCCCGTGGACTATCTCCGTCTCAATGTACTTCGTACTTTTCTGGCCTCGTACGCCACAAAGGGCGTTGCAAAATAATGAAGAAAAAAAAGCAACCGTCTGCTGATGGCGCCCGAATGACGCCTGTCACACCTGTCGGCGAGTCATCGAACGTCGGTTGGACAAAAACGTTCGAAGTCTTCACCGTCAGCTGGAGCATGGACACTTGGTTTCGATGATATGAAAAATCCGGGTTATCGGACTAGAGTTTGGACTATCCTTTTTCTGATACCGGTATTATTTCGATACCAACAAGCTATAATACCGGAATACCCGTATTTCGATATTTTCCTATATTTATGGGAAACCTCGATTAAGGGGTTACCCCCACTTGCGATTTTGAAAAAATCGATTTTTTTATTGGATTTTTTTGAAGTAAAAGTATCTGAGAATATGTCCTGAAAATTTCAAGTCGATCCGAACAAAATTCACTGAGATATGAGCGTTGAAAGAGAAGAATCCGTGAATTGAAGAACTGAAATTGAAACTTTAAACGCGTTTTTTTTTCAAAATCGCATTTCTGAAGTCGGTGACCAAGATTACTCGAACACTAATGAACCGATCTTCTTGAAATTTTGCAGGCTTATTTAATACATAAAAATGTAGTCTTTAATCGTTCGATTTTTTTTTTCGAAAAAAAATGGCCCTTTTATAGCCAAAAACGGCCGTTTTTTTCGTTAAAATCGAACCATTAACTTTGACTGTCCGCCATTTTGTGAAAAATGAATATTTTTTAAAATCCTTCGATTAAAGACTAGTTTATACTTATATTTGACTAAATCCATCCGCATTTTTTTTTCAGATGATCCACTTCGCCGCAATGTTGGTCACCGCAAACCGTGTATATAAAAACATTATTTCATTGACGGCCATTTGCCACTAAACAATGTAATATTTTTCAATAAAAAAATTACTGAAAGTTCTTCAAGATGTGTTCTTTAAGATGGTATATTGATCGATTAAAAAAGTTTTGTAGTTTTCTTTTAAAAAATTCATGAAAAAGGCCTTTTTTGCTCTACAAGTGGGAGTAACGCCTTAAAAACGTTAGAAGCTGAAAGTGAAGATGGAATGTAGAAATAATAGTGCATAGCTAAGTGAAATCGCAGTAGTTATTGCAAATCGCAGTCTTCTGTTGAAATCTTCAGTTATCATAAATACATTTCTAAACGTACTCTGCTGTGCTCTTGAATATATACACCCCAACATAAAATAAATAAACAAAAAAAGGAAGTTTCACGCAAAGCAAATAAGTATGAAACAAGCTAAATTAAAATGAGGACCGGCATAAATTGAATTATGCAGGTCAGCGTAGTAGTAGCTAGCAGAATGGAAACAAATGGCATGGCATGTGACAAGCAGGCAACAGCATGATCAGTCAGTCAGTCCGTCAGGGCTTTTTATATATACAGATCAAAATCTCAATAAGACTGATTTTTAATCAATACTGCTATAGACTATATTATTTATACAACTTCCAGCTTCATTTTCAGTCTTCTAACGTTTTTAATCAAGGTTTCGCACAAATATCGGAAAACATCGAAATACCGGTATTCCGATATTACTACTTGGTGATATCGAAGAAATACCGGCAATGGAAAAAGTTCCGGTAGACCAAACTCGATCGTCAGCCCAGTTGCACTCGGAAAGAACGATGGACTTTTCACGTGCCGAGAGTAGTCACCAACTCTGATCTCACGCTCCCAAGCGCCCGTGACCAACGGCGGTGCCACGAAGCTCTCCGTGCTAGCCGGAAGTGGCAGCCATCCACGCCCGCGCGAAGAGGAAGTGGAAGAACGAGAGAAGAGACGAGTCAGCAGGCGAGACGAGGCTCGAGCTCGACGAAAATTCGCGATTTTCACGTCCTAGAGGTGGCGCAGCGATATTTCAATATGGCCGGTCAAAGTATAACCTCGAATGTGAACACCTACTTCGTTTTCTATTTCCTGCGAGTTGGCTATTGGATTTATCTCCATGGTAGATTATAAAGATCCTACTGCAATGAATAATTCATTTTTCACTCTTTTTTTTTGCTCCTCAGCACTGGATCTAGATTTTTTGAGGTTATAAGTGTCACTCGCAGGTTTCGAGCAGTGATTCTATTTTTTAGATGTTACTTTTTTACAAGGGACGTCTGAAATTATAGTTATACATTGTAAATAACAGAAATAACTTTTAACATTGCTCGATTTGATAGTTATCAAGATACAAACTCGAAAAAAAATCCTGGAGTGACTACAAACTGGCCTTGATAGGTTAAAGAAGGGTTTCTCGGCCTGGGGCGAATGAAGATACAAAATTGACGAACGAGACCGCGGATCGCGTTGTAGGGGTCCGCCGTGAAAAAAATCGTTGGGGAAGGCGGACTTAAGGGGGGATTGTCTTTTTTTTCGCAAAATTTACCGCTGTGTGGGAATTTTTTTGTAAAGAAAGTATACAACGGAAAACTTGTGAAACTTGGCATATAGTTTTATTGATCTGTTTACTACATACAACAAAATTTTTAAACAATTTCATCAAAAAATCCGCCTCCCACTCCCCTCGACGCGCGATGGTCCTTTTTTGATGGTGTGCACGATTTCTCAAAAACTATTCAACCGATTGCCTTCAAATTTGGACAGAATGCTCAGCTGACATCCTTTTATCGTTTGATGAAGCAAAAAAGCAATACGTTTAATAGTTTATTATTTATAACAAAAAATCGATCAATTTTTTTCGAAAAATCGATACTTCAAGTTCAAAACGTCACCAAATCGTCAATTTTTTTTTCCCTTCATCGAACGATAGCTATATGTGTCTAAAGTAAAATGCTTTTTGGGTTTTTGTTGCAAGATGAACGTGAAGGCTGTAATCGTGCACACCATCAAAAAAGGACCATCGCGCGTCGAGGGGGGTGGGCAGCGGATTTTTTGATGAAATTGTTTAAACATTTTTTGTATGTAGTAAACATATCAATAAAACTATATGCCAAGTTTCACAAGTTTTCCGTTGTATACTTTCTTCACAAAAAATTTCCAAAAAGCGGTAAATTTTGCGAAAAAAAAAAGACAATCCCCCCTTAAAGAGAGTCATTTTGAAAGCCAACAACCACCCTTTCATTAACCCTTTCTACTGTACACTTCCGCCACGAACCTCCGATTGCACGTGGGGTCGATCGGACCCCAGACGTTTTTCAAATTGTTGTATTTCGGTAAACATGCCAGTTTTTGTAGAGACGTTTTTTGTAGTCTGTGATCCTTATGTTATGGCCCGAAATTTATTTTTTAAGAAAAACAAAACCGTGGTGCGAGCAATGTTTCATTTTTTGTATTTTGACCAAGTATACTACAGTATAGTGTGACCCAAAATAACCTGACGTTTTTATGTACGAATAAAATGTATTATTTATTGGAAAAGGACTAATAGGTTTATTTCAATATAAGGAACAAACATGAAGGTTATGTCCATTTCGCCATCTTGTTGAAAGAACATGTCTTCCACATCCATTCCGCCATCTTGTTGTGATAATATGTCTTTCAAGTCCATTCCGCCATCTTGTTGAAAGAATATGTCTTCCACGTCTATTCCGCCATCTTGTTGAAAGAATATGTCTTCCACGCCCATTCCGCCATCTTGTCGAAATAATGTGTCTTCCGCGCCCATGCCGTTTAGGCCATTTATCGTTTATTGCGTTCCACACATAACCTCCATGTTCGTGCCTTACATTAAAGTCGTACTTTTGTACATTCGTGCTTTTCAGAACAGAAATAATAATACGTTTTATGAATAAATTCAAATGTCAGGTCATTTTGGGTTAGAATAACAAGGGTTAGAATAACGAAGGTTGAAGTGGCGACTCGACGAAACGAGAAAGAACTTCCGATCGAAGACGCGACCTGGTGGGAGGCGGAAGTAGCAGACACCGTTACGTGACGAAGTAGAGAGGATAGCCACTGTCGTTCACGTACGTAGGGCTTCGTCATGCGGTGGTGCTATGCCCGGAGGGAGAGACTTTTCGCCCCAGGGTGAAGGGCTTGGCGGTTACGTGATCTTCCCCACCGTGTCTTTGCTTCTCGATTATCGAATGCGCCAACATTCGATCGATACTCTTGAGCAGCTAGACGAGCCAACGAGGGAAGCTCGTGCGATGTCGTTGAACGTGAAAGCATCGGGCACGAGGGGGAATAAGGGAGAAAACCGTTGAAAAAAAAGATCATAACTTCGTCCCCAACGAGACACAAAGTGACAGAAATATTTATCGCAATCCAAAGAGATATGTTAAATAAGAGTCCTTTTTGTACGAAAACGAAAAATAAATATAGCGAAGATAGAATAGAAAGATTTGCATTGCAATTGATGGTGTTGAAGTTTGCACCTTTGCAACACAATGAAAATTATGTTTTTCTCAGCCAATTTTTTTTTGGCACATTAACCCCTTCGTTGGCGTTGACGCAATCGTGCGTCAAATAATTCCGTGCCCTATGTGACATTGACACAATAGTGCGTCAACCTTTATTTCCCTATTCAACTTGCTCTGATTTGAAATCAGAGCCTCGCTCGAGGGTTTTTGGCCTAGCTGAATCCGAATTTGAAGTCAAAATTTGGAAATTCAAAATGGCGGCGCCAATATGGCGGACAAAAATCAAAAACTTTACTCGATTTAGATGAAAATTAGTACTGCGGGATTTTTGAGGTCGCTCATTACGAATCTGAACTTTAAATTTGAAAATTCAAAATGGCGGCGGCTAGAATGGCGGAACGAAATTGAAAATTTTATTCGATTCAGATAAAAATTGGTACTCTGGGATTTGCGAGGTCGCTTATTACGAATCTGAACACAAAATTCAAAAATGTTTAATGGCGGATCTAATATGGCGGACGAAAGTGCAAAAAGTAGCTTGATTTGGATAAATTTTGCTACTCGGGGGTTTTCGGGGACGTTGAGTGTGATGTTGAATTCAAAATGAAGGAATTTTTCATGATGAATTCAATAACATGGAGCATAATACAATAAATAGGTGGAAATATACGAAGCTTGAGTACCGAGTTTCATCTAAATCAATCTGTATTATTTGTATTTTTATTGGCCATATTTGTTCGTCATTGTGAATTCCTGAATTTTGAATTCAGATTCGTAATCAGCACCCTCAAAAACCCCAGAGTGCAAGTTTTCAGGATAAAAAAAATGTTCCTGCCCTTTTGGGCACTTTTTGTCGAATTCTCTCTGCCAACGAAGGGGTTAAAGCTACTGTCAACTTTTTTTAATCCTTGATAGAAACGAACAACCTTACGTGATAAAAAATGATTCGGAATAAGAAAAAAATGGCGAAAAACGAGAATAAAAGAGAATCTTCGTTGCGTTCCAACGATGCAAGCTTTGCCTACTCGCTTGCCAATGAGACGTCATATTTTAGGCAACGGTATGCTGCTAATTCCGAGCTTCCACGAGGAAATTACAAAGCGTGAAAGAAAGTTATAGATTATCAAGGGGTTATGCCCAGTTGTACAAATCGAAAAATCAATTTTTTTCAAACCAATATATTTTGACAATATGTCATCTTATAAAAGTTCTTATAACAAAATGTCAACGTGATCGGATCAGAATTGACAAATTTGTAGGCTGCTATGTTGACGTCCGTCGGAACGCTCGGAGTGTCGTTCGAAACTTTGAATGCTTTTTTCTCGAAAGTGCGTTGTCAAAATCGGTGCGTAAAATATCTCAAAAAATACCGCAGCGATCTTTCTGGTTTTTAAGGACTTTTTCTAAATGTAAAAATATTGTATTTGATCAGAGGATTTTTTTTCCGGTGTATACTTTGGGGCCGTCCATATATTACGTCATCGATTTTTTTCCGCTGACTCCCCCCCCCCCTCAATAATTATATCTACCTTTTGTAAAACGGCGTAATTTATGCACCGCCCCTTTCGATTCGATTCCCCCATGAAAAGTTATGGGGTTTTGAAGTTCGAGGAAGCACGTGATAAAATAGGACATTTTTAACCATTTCGATGCCTAAATCGGGTTCGTTTGGGTTTTTTTTATTCGAAATTATTTTTGACGATTTTTCGGTCGAAAGAAAATTGTTATTGAAAAATTTCGGCTCCCCCCGACTGAATATCATCATTCATAACTCAATAAATGAGAAAAAAAGGTTATTTTTCGGAAAAGTCACTTATCTAAAGAATTATCGACTGTTACAACTAGGCATGGCCTAGTTAACGATCCAAGTCGATTTCTCGTTATGGAAGTAGTGAAAAAAAAAAGCCACGCATTTTTCTTCGGGAATCACGCGCAGTTGGACCCGAAGAGTGGTGAGAAAAAATGAGGATTGAGTTACATAATCCAGAGATTCTCGGACCAAGAGGGGCAGAAGATTCATGGCTCGTTTAAGCCCGCTCTTGGTCCGGATTCCGATTTCAACTAAATGGCCTGCACTCATGATGGCCTTTTTTCATCATTTCTACGAACTTGCGCCAGCGGGAATATGTAGTCATTTAAAAAAAATATATATATATTTCCATGGGACGGAAAATTTAAGGATGAATGGACGTCCATTTGTTTTTTCTTCTTTTATACGCTGGGTGGTGGAAAATTTGGTTTTGCATGTTGCTGCTTTTATTACGAAGAAGAATGGCTAGGCTAAAAGAATTTCTATGTACAGAATGTCAGCGATGTTTTTTTGTTTGTTTTTTTTTATTCTTGCTTATATTTTCACTCACCTTTTTCTTTCTTGGAAAAACGGACACAAGAGGTAGCCTGATAGCGTTCAAGATACCCTTTCGTCCCTCCTTCTCTTTGGCCTCCTTGGACGGAGTTGTTGGCTTCTCGGCACTGGCGTTGTTCTGCTCGGCTTCCTTACCCACAGCTCCAGTCTCCGGTGCACAAGCTTCCGCGGCTTTAGTGTCCTCCTCCTGAATGAAAACATGGAACAATCGAGTTGGGGTTTTTCGTTGGATCTGCTCGGGGATTTGAAATTTCGACGAATTTGCAGGTTCTGCGGGATTTATTTCGTAACAAATCGAGGGTAGAAAATTGTCGATGTATTTCACAATTTCGTGTATCCAAACGAGTCGATTTTCACGTAGGAAGATTTTTTTTTTTTTTGAGCCGGGGTCCTGTCAATTTTTTCATTCTTGTTCTTCTCTTCCTCAGGAAATGTCAATTTCGAGATTGCATCATCTCGGAGAACTGATCGGTAAAGTGCAGTCGCTGTCTTTGCGATATTGAGCACCTTCATTAAGGGGTTACCCCCACTTGCGATTTTGAAAAAATCGTTTTTTTATTGCATTTTTTTGAAGTATAAGTATCTGAGAATATGTCCTGAAAATTTCAAGTCGGGCCGAACAAAATTGACTGAGATATGAGCGTTGAAAGAGAAGAATCCGTTCTTCGTATAAACTGAAATTGAAACTTTAAACGCGTTCTTCTCAAAATGGCATTTCTGAAGTCGGTGACCAAGATTACTCGAACACTAATGAACCGATCTTCTTGAAATATTGCCGGCTTATTTAATACATAAAAATGTAGTCTTTAATCGTTCGATTTTTTTTTCGAAAAAAAAATGGCCGTTTTATAGCCAAAAACGGTCGTTTTTTTCCATTAAAATCGAACCATTAACTTTGACTGTCCGCCATTTTGTGAAAAATGAATATTTTTTAAAATCCTTCGATTAAAGACTAGTTTATACTTATATTTGACTAAATCCATCCGCATTTTTTTTCTCAGATGATCCACTTCGCCGCAATGTTGGTCACCGCAAACCGTGTATATAAAAACATTATTTCATTGACGGCCATTTGCCACTGAACAATGTAATATTTTTCAATAAAAAAATTACTGAAAGTTCTTCAAGATGTGTTCTTTAAGATGGTATATCGATCGATTAAAAAAGTTTTGTAGTTTTCTTGAAAAAAATTCATGAAAAAGGCCTTTTTTGCGCTACAAGTGGGGGTAACGCCTTAAGTGTATAAATTATTGAATAGAAATGAGACCGGCGTGTCATCTCCATAAAGTGCCGTATAAATGGTACGATGTTTGGAATCCTAATTTTTCGTTAAACGTTCGCTAATTGGCTTGAAATTTTACCACTATAGGATGTATTTTTACTCAATTATGGACGAGAATCAGTTGATTTATAAATATTCAGGTTCGTGAAAGGAACACCTCAAATTCCCGAGGATTGTTCTTTCCTCTTTTCCGCGTGAATTCGAACATTGTAAGCAATATTGCATCCCCACTCAGATCGTTTCATTGCAGGCCGTCTTATCTATTTTCGAAAATTCACGAATGCCAAGGGGCGATTCGGAAGTCATTCTTGTGGCTCTATCCGGAATATAATGTAATGGAGAATACAGAAATGGATTTTTTCAAAAAGATGAACAAGATCACGAAAATCTCGTTTAAGTGGCTATACCAGCGTGAACGCTGAAAATTTGGGTGATTTTCGGGATTTTTTGGAAGAAAAGTACTCAATTGAATGTTTCGGAAAATTAAGAATATATTTGGCTATATTTGACCTACATTGCATAATTTTTTCACAGAAAAATATTCCGATCTAAGCGACTTATGCGCTGCCTTCGGAGGTTTCAAAAAAAAAAGTTCCTCCACTGCTCACATGATTCCGGCCGATTGAGTAGCCGAAGCCGAAAAAGGAAAAAATGTCGTTAAGCTGGAAGGTATTTCCTGTACAATGACGTAGAATTTTCGAAAAATATCAAAATCCAACAAAATGGCGTAGTTATTTTAAAAAGTCTGTTTTCTTGCCTATAAAATGGTCGTTTTTTTTTTATGCCAAATCGTCAATTTTCATCCAATCAAAAATATCCTACGTCATTGTAGAGTACATATATCCAAGAGTACTCGATTCAAATTTCAAGTCAATCGGATAACTGCTCTTTGAGTTACAGTGTCAGCAAATTTGAAAAATCTCATTTCGAGAAAAGCGCGTTTAAAGATTTAACTGGGGCATTTTATACCTACGAGGGGTTGCTCTTTAGAAGGCTGCCATTTGGGGAGTATCAGAGATACGGCCTTGACATTTTTACAAGATATTCTTGAAAATATAAACTGTCGAAAGAGGGAAAAAAATCGATTTTTGAAAGCGTCACACTGGCATAGCCCCTTAAATACATTCACGAATTTAGACTTACAGGAAGGGTGAAAAAGAAGTCGCATTCCCATTGCTAAAACGAGTCTCAAATGCTTACCAGATACATAATATATATTTTCAAACACACACACGCAAACGCATACACTTTCTCAAATAAATACATTAAAATTATTCTCCCCGAAAGTCGAGAGTTTTTGACGGGAGAGCCAAGGCTCCACGTTCCTTTAATTATTTTTAGAAATGTGTGAATCTCGACCCAGTGAATTGTCGTCTGGCTATTTGCATTTTATTTCGCACTTCCTTTCTCCGCATTCACAAAATTTTTCTTCGCACTCATATTTATCACTCTCTCTGCCTTGCCACCGATGTTTTTTTTTCATCGATTTATGAGGCTTTTCGTAGATTGAGTCGAAACGTACGTAACCGAGAATAACGTGAAGTGGAAAAGAGCGAGCTTTTGTGCAGACGAGCGAAAGAAATTTTTTTTTTCCGAAAGAGCATTATTTGTTTTGAGCACAAATACAATGGTAGAAAACCCTCGGGCATGTGTTTTTTTTGTTGCTCGTTCCTCCTCCTCATAGCCGAAAGTCTGGACAAAAAGAAGGAGGAACGATAAAGAAGAACGAGATGAGGGGAAAAAAGAATATGAAGAAAGTTTGCCTGCGGCTCGAATATCGACGTGCTCGTTCTTTACTTCGTGGCCGAAGTACCATGAGTTCTTCAAGTGTTTGCTCCTTTGTTCCTTCCGGTACCTGCGCCTTCGCGACTACCGAATAGCAAGTGCGGCGCTCGACGAAAACGAGATGGCGATTTTAACTCTACGTTGACACAGTGGGTCATTTTGACCCGCATGAATTTTTTTGTAAAATACTCACTGTTCCAAAATTGGAATATTATTTATAAAATTGTTTATAATAATTTATAAAAAATTCTTATTATAAATTATTATAAATTATTTATACAAAATTATTTATAATAATTTATAAAAGTTATTTATAATAATTTATAAAAATAATTTTTAACAATTTTTTCTAACGACTTGATTTGGTATTTTCCGAATTTCGATTGTGCAGATATATTAAGAAATGTTTGGAATATATCCCTGATTTTTTTCCCATAAAAACTGACGTAAGGGTTGTCAATGGCAGGTACATAAAGTACTGTCCGGGTCAAATTGACCCAGTGTGTCAACGAAGGGTTGAAAACGATTACTCGACTTCAAGAAGAATACGAGACGTGCGAAAAAAATAGGATCAAGAATTATAATCAGAACGTGTTTGTAATAAATGTACAGATATTGATTGTAAACGACAAAAAATGGTGTTGAAGTGTGCATCATTGGAGTGCAACGAAAATTGTTCTCTATTGTTTCATTTTTTTTTCGAAAAAATTTAATTTTAGCCACAAACATGTGCACAGCATGCTGGAAAAAAATTAATTTATTCCAACCATTGTGTTACTGGACAAAAAAAATGCATCATTTTGACCCTTCAAATTAGGCTTCCAGTGGGGGATACGCCGTTAACTCGAAGTACCGCCGGAGCCGAACTCCGCCCGCCCATCCACCAGTGTCGGCTTTTCTTACTAGTTGCCAAAGCTAATTACTTGTCGATAAAGCCATGTGTACAGTACTTCCGACAAGCTGCGCGTGACGTTCAACAAATAATTCCCTTTAAACTCCTTACCTGCCCCCCCCCCCCCCCGCTCCTGTCTCGCCCAATAGAGCTTACAAAGTTGCGCGAGCGTTTATATCGAGATGCGAATGCACGGACGTTCTCCACCCCACAATGCAGATCGCAATGCACACACGTGAGTAAGTATGTGCATGTGTGTACTCGGGTCGTGCCCTCGTCATGCATCTTGTCTCAAGAGGGTCGAGAGACCATGGCCTGTGTCTGATTCTATACTTAGATTGGATTCTTTTTATTCGTTCTACGTTACATGTCCTACGTACCTCTACGTAACCTCCTCTTTCCTCTCTGTCCTCTCGTCCCTATCTCTCCTCCTCCTCCTCCTCCGCTCCTGTAATTTGTGTTCGCTTGCGAAAAATCGCATTACGAATCTGCCGATTCGCGAACAAGAATCTTCGAGAATAATGAAATTAAGGAGGTACGATCATTACTCCGAATCCAGCTTTCGGATTTTAAATTTTTATAGGATTTTGACGAATACATATTGCCAAAATTTGAGATATTTTCACCGTTTAGTTATTTCGCAATAAAACTGCAATGTCGAGCACTTTGAGTTACCGAAGCACGTCGTCTTATGGAGACGGTAACCGGAAGTGCTGTGATCGTAGTTTTTCTGCTCACGTATCGAACTAATTCCGTTGGAAAACTGAAATTCGATAGATTATATAATAGATATTGTAAAAAATAATAAAATCAATCTTCACCGTGTAGTTGAAGCACTACGTTACAAAAAAGTTTCAATTTCCGGTTGAAAATGGTCAGAACGACGAAATAGCACCCACAGATTTAGCAACGTCGCGCGTAACAGCTGATGCGTTTGGCGAACATAACCCAGCTTTGTTTTGAAATTCATTTTAATAGAAGCCGCCACTAAATATGCACACAACAATTTATGGAGTTTTATCATTTATCGCGTATCAATACTACGTATAATTATATTCTGCCAATCGTGTTAAGTCCGCTGAGGTAATTGAAGCCTATTTTAATAGGCTTGAATTTTATTACGTCAATGTTATTACGAAGATTACTACCGAGTCGTTGACGATCTAATTTTTCAGTTTTTATTCGTTCACGTGCAATAAATTCACCATTTACCACAACACTTGGCACACTATAATCGATAATACGAATAATCAACATAAGTAAACATCAATCAGAGCAGCTGTGGGTAAAATAAATTTAGCCTCCGTTTAACCCCGTGGAAGTGATCGTGCCTCCTTAAGGGGTTACCCCCACTTGCGATTTTGAAAAAATCGATTTTTTCATTGCATTTTTTTGTAGTATAAGTATCTGAGAATATGTCCTGAAAATTTCACGTCGATCCGAACAAAATTGACTGACAATGAGATATGAGCGTTGAAAGAGAAGAATCCGTTGTGTAAACGACCGGCTAATTGAAACTTTAAACGCGTTTTTCTCAAAATGGCATTTCTGAAGTCGGTGACCAAGATTACTCGAACACTAATGAACCGATCTTCTTGAAATTTTGCAGGCTTATTTAATACATAAAAATGTAGTCTTTAATCGTTCGATTTTTTTTTCGAAAAAAATGGCCGTTTTATAGCCAAAAAACGGCCGTATTTTTCGTTAAAATCGAACCATTGACTTTGACTGTCCGCCATTTTGAGAAAAATGAATATTTTTTAAAATCCTTCGATTAAAGACTAGTTTATACTTATAGTTGACTAAATCCATCCGCATTTTTTTCTTCAGATGATCCACTTCGCCGCAATGTTGGTCACCGCGAACCGTGTATATAAAAACATTTTTTCATTGACGGCCATTTTCCACTAAACAATGTAATATTTTACAATAAAAAAATTACTGAAAGTTCTTCAAGATGTGTTCTTTAAGATGGTATATTGATCGATTAAAAAAGTTTTGTAGTTTTCTTTAAAAAAATTCATGAAAAAGGCCCTTTTTGCGCTACAAGTGGGGGTAACGCCTTAATATCTACGAGAGCGATGCACTCGACAAATGTTTTTCCTCAGAGCTTGGCGGACCACAGGCGCGGTTCTCCAACATAAATTATTCATGCACGAATATACCTGATTCGTACCGAAAATACACGAGTCGAAGGAAAAATAATCCGAGTCACGCAGTCACGATTTATCATGACGAAAGCGATCGGTCGAAACGTTTCTAGACGCTAAATATTCGGTTTCGACAACGATCGATTAATCACATTCACGATTCAACGACAAGAACTTTTTAAATAGGTTTACATTATAGATATTGATTTAAAAGTTGTTACACTTAACAAAAACTCTTTCGAAAGACAAAAACAATTTCATTTATTTATTCAAGTCACTATTTATAGACGAAAATGGTAGTTAAAAAATGTCCTAAAAGAATTGCAGGTCTGGGCTGTTGGTGAAATCTCGGAGATGGAACATCCGAAACAAAAAAAAAACCAAACGGTTTTAGATTCAGTATGTTAATAGCTATAGCGCATATCATACGATTTTTTATATATGCAAAAATAACAAAATGGCGGATATTTTTCGAAAAAACGTTTTTTTTCACCGTTTTTGGCAAAAAAAATTAATAAATATCAAAATTTAAAAAAATCCTTGATATGCGCTAAAGCTATAGTTATAAAGTATATGCGGTTAAAATTTCATAGGGTTCGGGTCAGTAATTTCGAAGATTTTATCGACAAGCTGTCGGAAAACGTTGTTTCGAGAAAAACGCGTTTAAAGTTTGTTTGGGTTACATTAATACATTTCAATTTTCTTTAAATGCATTTCGAAAGTGTATTTGTTAAGTGTAACAACTTTTATATCAATGGCTATAATATAAACCTATCAAGAAATTCATGAAAATCGCCTTTTTAGCGTCTAGAGTGAGAGAACCCCTTAAAGGATACATATTCAATGTGTATACAAAACATTTCTATACACAAGTTAAAATATTGAAAATTGACTAAGTTACGGACCATTTAGTGCGAGCAAGTGGCGCAAGGATTTAGGTATACCAAAACGTTGAATCGCGTTTTTCTCGAAACGATTTTTCTCGACCGGTCGGAATCATAACTCTAGCGATGATTGGTCGATTTTTTATTTTAAAAACATCTGCAATTGTTGTAGCTATCGTCGTACGCGGTAGTTTTTGTTTGCTTGTTGCCATTTAGTATTTCTTAGTCGCCGAATATGAGTAAAAAAATTGGCCAAAATTACACTTTTTTTCAACACCCTCGATTTTGTGTAAAAAAGAATATCTCGAAAAATGGCGACGTTCAACGGGAACTACATTTATATAGATTGTAAAACTTTATTTTTACTTTTCGGTCGATCCATTGTCAAGTTATCGATCCGACCTTCACATTTTTATAAAGAGGCTCTATATTGTTAACGTTGTTAATTTTGTATTGTTTTAAATCACAATTTACACGAAATCAGTTCAATGTATACTTAATGACATAGTTTTTTTCGAAATTCCAAATAAATAACATAGCAGACAAAAAAATTCGGAAAAAACGACCTTTCGGCTCGGCACAGTGGTGTCCTTCCTTAAGGAGGGAGATACCTTTGGATGAAGAATAACGTTGCTGATTTTCATGATTTTTTTTATTAAAGAAAATATTTCACCTCTTTTGAGAATTGGGGTATGTTTTATTACTACTTTTGGCTGTTACGTGGTATTTTTGTTAGTATTTCATGCTAACCGTATTACCTAAAACCTAAACCTACATTTTTCTAAAAATTTGAAAAAAAAAAAAAAATTTATTGCAAAATGTAGCTTTTTTGGAAAGTTAAATCTTTTTGTTTTAAAGCGCACCATTTAATCGATTTTTAACATTTCTCACATTTTCTTGGTTTACATTCTACGTATGAGTGTTAATGAAAGAAAAATCGTTTTTTTTTCTTCAGATTAATCCCACCGACGTGTCACGCTGTCTGACAACAAACGCCGCCATTATTAAAGATTAACAAAACAGAAAAATACCACGAAATAGCCAAAAGCTAATAAATATAAAAAAAATACCCTAAATACCTAAATATATAAAACAAACCCTAAGTCTAAAAAATGACGAACAAATCGCTCGATTAAAAAAAAGTCATAAAAAATCAGTATTTTCTTCCTCGCCTAAAGGTATCACCCCCCTTAAACGATGGCTCGTTTTCATTTCATTCCCTGTCACTGAATTTTTCGAAATGCCTATTATTGCAGAACGCAAAAACCTTGGACAACCAGTAAATAGTTGGGCGAAGAAAAACCACTTATATACGAGAAATACCAAAACAAAAATTGCCCTTAATACCTTCGAGGATGTTTGTACGCTAAGCCCTTCATACACGTCAAAGTTTACCGAAGCGAATCTTTGGGGTGTACCCGTGAAGCCCCCCCGCCGTCGACCGGAAACGCACACGTTCCAGAATTTAAAAAAAAAACGAACGACCGGATGCTCGGTACGTCCCACACCCGCGCGTGCGCGTGTGTGAGTGAGAGACTCTTCTAGCAGAAAAAAGGACGCAACTTTTACGATAGTGCCAGTAAACCAAGCCGGGTGGAGTTCTTTCACCAGTCAGCAGTCGATTAATCACAAATAACATATGATGTTGAGGAAGCCTGAGAAATAATTGTGTTGCGTCACAGTTCTGTAATTTTAGTAGCCAAAACGAAAGCTGAACGTGCCCTTTTCTCTCTTCCCCCTCCCCCGCCCTCTCTCCCTCATACTTTCATCGCTAATACGATGATACGTTCTGGTACCCTCCTCGATGGGGGGGGACCCTTCTGATAATGGCAGGTGACGCCAAATTAAACTTGAGCACGTCACTTCCGGTTGGGAGTTTCGTCTGTCCACGACGACTCACCACGACCATTATCCCTTTCCCGCAACACTCGTCGCTCGTCATTCGTAATTTCGATCAATTTCACACGGGATATCGGTTCCCTCGGCACGGAAACGTCGATCGATGAAAAACGTGGGATAATGGCGTTTTTTTTTCTTTCTCTAAATGTGCACGCCAGTCGCGATGTGCGCGTCCTGAGCACCCTTGCGAAATAATCATCTCCCTGGGAGATATTTACTTTTGGGTATAGTTCCGAAAAGCCCATACGTCTGGTTAATTTGGAATTTCATGTACCCATGTATCTTGACTCGCTGATCACGAATATCATATCGAAAATACCCGCAAATTTCATTTTCAAGGTCAACACTTACGAAAACTGATTTTTTAACAGTTTTTTTTGTTTTATTTTGGTAAATATTCATTTTAGAGAAAAATGTTTCCTTCAAAAGTTGTAGCCTATGAAAATATTGATCTTTTATGTTCTATATAATTTTTATCTAAAACCATTCCATTTCGAGAAAAATGGGACAATGGTCCAATAAGTGAAAATTGCTCAGCTCCATTAGTTTCGATATTTTCTACTTACGCGCTTTACCGCGGGAAGGCTGGAGTTTAGTTTTTAAAGTGCATGTTTTTTTTGTGTTTTACTTTTTTATTTAATTTATAAAAAAAAATTCTTTTCTTTTAGTTTTATTTTGTATTATATACTATTTTTGCACTTATTGTGATTCAGTCAATTTTAGAGTGCATGTTTTTTGTTGCTTTTTTCTCTTTTATTTATTTATTTTATTTTTTCCTATTATTTTAGTTTCTTTTTGTATTGTATACTATTTTTACATTATTTTTATTCAGTCAATTTTAAAGTGCATGTTGTTTTTCTTTTATTTTAGTTTCTTTTTGAATTGTATACTATTTTTGAACATTTTTTTGGGTTTGCTTGGGTTTTGCTTGGGTTGCTTGGGTTTGGTTTTTTTTGTTGGGCTTGCTTGGGCTTTTAATTTGTTTTTTTTTTTTACTTTGGGTTGTTTGGGCTGTTTTGTTTAGCTTTGTGTTTGGATTTTTCGTTGGTTTCGTTTTAGTATGAATTTGTTTTTTTTTCTTTGGGTGTGTGGGCTAATGAACATTATGTATATCCTTGCTGTTACCGATCCGTTACTATAGATAAGTAGATAATATCGAACCTAATGAAGCTAAGCAGTTTTCAAAAATTGTATAGAACATAAAGCATCAATATTTTCATAGGCTACAACTTTGGAGGAAACACTGTTCTCTAAAATGAATATTTACTAAAATAAAACAGAAAAACTGTTAAAAAATAAGTTTCCGTAAGTGTTGACCTTGAACATCAAATTTGCGGGTATTTTCAATATGACATTCGTGATCACCGAGTCAATATACATAGGTACACGAAATTCCAAATTAATCAGAGGTATGGGCTTTTCGGAACTTTATCCCTTTTATAACATTGTATCGTGCTTATTTCTTTCTGAAATTTCTTTTCCGTCGACGGTTTTTTTAAAGTATTTTTTTTAGTCTCGCATCTGTTTTTTTGGATATTTTTATTTGCTTTTGTAAAAATACGGGACTCTTATAACATTGTATCGTGCTTATTTCGTTCCGAAATTTCTTTTCTGTCGACGGTTTAAAAAAAAATTTTTTTAGCCTCGCATCTGTTTTTTGCGTATTTTTTATTTCCGTTTTAGAAATACGTTAGAAAGATGAAAAGTAAAAAATGCAGTACTTTTGTTACATTGGATTTGATCATAGGAATAGCAACATTATCAACAATTTTGTTTTGCATCTTGCTCGAAGTTGACGTTTTCTTTTTGTCTTAATTGTCGACATTATCGAGAAGAAAGATGAACGGGATCGGTACACATCGTTCAATTCACCAATTCTCCAATTGCCGAATGAAACGATTATTTTTTATCTACGTTAAATTAATTTGTTAACTAAAATTAAACGATTTTTTAAAATTCAAATTGAATCATTTGATTAATTTTCTTAATTACATTTATTACCTGAAGGCGAAATGATTTTTTTTTCGTTCAAAATTATTTTTCTGGTATGAAAAGTATGAGGTTCGTCCCAGCCGTCCGAACAATTTGATTGATTATTGAAATAAGCATCGAATGACAATGTTACGAGCCATTCGTGCTAATAACGTCAAATAATCGATTCGAGAGCATAGCGATGGTACGGAAAATACGTCGAGGTTTAAACTTCACAGGGTTCGGTTTCCGGTACCTATTGAGAATTAAACATCGATCTTGGGATATGAAACGTGATAACGAATGCATTAGGAAAATGTGTATTATTCTTGCAGCGATGACGAGACGCGATATTGCCCTGACCGATGGGCCTTCAATAGCAATTATCGGGGCGTATAATCGCGGGTACATTGCTAAGGGTGGTCTTTCGTCCACACGGAAATGGAACGAGAAACGCAACGTCACGGTCTCGTAATAATTCTTCCGTTCTTTTGTCTGTAGATACAGTGCAAGATTACCTGATCATGTCACACGTCCGTCAATCCGTTTGTGACCAAGACTGCGTCGTTGGAGAGCAATGGAAATGATTTTTTTTTTAATTTCCCAATTTCTCCTTTAGCGGATTTGAGCTACGAAAATCTCGGAAACTTTTTTTAAATCGTCATTTTGGCTTTCGCATCCTTATCTATAGTATAAATCTTCGAAATATAATTATGGTTAATAATTTTTTTAAATAAGGAATGAAAAAGAATCTTCGTTGCGCTCCAACGTTGTAAATTTCAACCCCATATTCTCTATCGAGCTACCTTTTTTCTGACGTTCCTCCTTCTGCCACAAGATCGTGACTGTCTAGCTTCAGCTATCTTTCCCACAAAATGTACCAAAAAACTGGGCTTTTTTTGTGAGAAAAGAAAGAACGGAAATAGTATTGAAATTTTATTTAAATCTTCCTTTGGCAAGATTTGCTTACGATGAACCCTTAGCCATTTTTTGAGATACTTGATCCGAGACGTACAATACAAATCGACAAAAAATGTTCCACGATAACAAAAAAATGGAAATGAAACATACAAAATATAACTTTCCTAGCATTTCAACGTTGCAAACTTCAACATCATAAATTCAAGGCGCCCAAATGAATTCATTATTTTTCCAGCCGTAAAGAAAAGCGCGTTACCTTCCAATCCACTCCGATGGGCCTAAAATTTTATTAAAATGATCGAAGCAATGCTTAAGCACACAGAAAGTGTCGTGCAGGTGGCCGACCGGAAATGAGGGTGGCCAGGTAGGAAAAACACAATTTTCTGGTCTGTCGAGTTCAATATACCGGTCGAGAGAGAAAGGGAAGGAGAGAATGATTGGGGGGGGGGGGGGAGAGAAAGAAAGACAGTTAATGATTGGCAAACGATCGGATAACGAGAGTACAAGAGATGCACTAGCACTCGGGGACGACCACGACTACCGTATTAGATCTTGGTCAACAAACCTCACCTCTACTCTACTCTACTCTACTGTACTCTGCTCTACTCTACTCTACTGTACTGTACTGTGCTCTACGCTGCTCTACTCTGCTCTGCTCTGCTCTGCTCTGCTCTGCTCTGCTCTACTCTACTCTACTCTACTCTACTCTACTCTACTCTACTCTACTCTACTCTACTCTACCCCACTCCACTCCACTCTACTGTTCTCTACTGTACTCTACTCTGCTCTACTCTACTGCACTGTACTGTACTCTACTGTACCTCTCTCTCTCTACTCTACCTCTGCTCTACCACTACTCTACCACTACTCTACCACTACTCTACCTCTACTCTACCTCTACTCTACCTCTCTCTTTCAATCTCTTTCTTTCGCCCTTTCTTCCATCCAATAATGACCCGACTGAATTCTTTGCCGATCAGGCTCGTTGACTTTCTACCCGTGACTCCTTGCGTTCTTTACAGACACGCGGCATTTTAAATTACAAGAGACTCTCGTCGGGGTGTCCTACGCTGGAGAATCGGCAGAGCGAAACGGGTTAAGAAAGTGTAACGTCATGCCGTGTAACGAAATTCTATCCGCCGTATATACCAGATGCAACTCGCGGGACATCCGGACCAACTTTTTTCCAGCTCGTAAACATCGATTTTGTTTGTTTCCATTTTTGAAAATTTCAGATGATATGTCGAATTTCCATGAACGGTCTCGAAAGTGCTCTAATGTTTCGGCAGTTTTTTCATTCGTATCAATCAAGGGGGGAGAGATACTTTTAAGCGAGGAAAAAAATTGCTGACTGTCGTGATTATTGTTTTTAAAGGAATTATTTCTTCTCCATTTTTTAGACTCAGGGTATGTTTTATTACTACTTTTGGCTACTTCGTGGTATTTGTCTTTTTTATAAATCTTTGAAACTGGCACGGTTTTTTAAAGTGCATATTCAAAACTGCCGTGACGTATAGCTAAATAACTAATCGATCGATTCTGATGAAATTGGGTATAAATCGTTCTAGCCTTATTGTTTAAAACATGGCCCTAAATGCTTTCGAAAATAAACAAAAATAACAATTTATTGCTGAATCTCGCAATTTTTTCGGAAAATTCAATATTTGCGTTTCAAAGCGTATACATCGATTTTCAAAATTTCTCATTTTTTCCTTCTTCCCGCCGCGACCCGTTTCGACGACCGGGTCATTTTTGAAGGGAAAAAAATGCCATGCAACAGCCAAAAGTAGTAATGAAACATACCCTAAGTCTCAAAAATGGTGAAGAAATGTTGCCTTTAAAAAAAATCATAAAAATCACCTTTTTTTGTCGCCTAAAGATATTCTCCGCCCCTAAATCTTCTTATTCTGAATGACCACAAAGGCATGTCTCGGAAAATTAATACGGATGACCTGTTTGCCTCCCCTAGTTTCTCTTCGGTTTCCTTCCATCGTCCCCCTTTTTCTCGCCCTCTTTCCATCTCCTGGAGGTTCGTTATGACAGCCACGTCAAATATGCAAGTTATGCGTTAGCCACTCCGCCAATATTGACGGAAGTCTCGATGGTTCGTGTGCCCTCCAGCAACGCGCTTAACCCGATAGCCCAATGAAAATCGATTGACAGCACGTCTTACGTATCCCTATTCATCGAGGGATTAAGGCTATAATGGCGTTGGATCTCCGTTTCTACGGACTATACATGCCACTTTGTCTTATATCCGTACATACATAGATGCATGGATATAGCGCTATCCGTAAGTGAAACCCCGACCTCTCTTGCGAGGTTAAGGACAAGATAAAGGTTCGGCAAATATTTGCTCAACTCCTCGAGACAGTGCGAGAAAGAAAACAGCTCGAGTGTCTGCAGGCCTTTTTCTACCACTTTTTTTTTCACTGACCACCTTCCCCTGCGTTTTATTACAACCCCCTTAATCGGCAATAACAAAACGGCAATGAAAATCATTGTAAAATGATTTTTCGTAAAAGTAGTGGTATGAAACATAATTTTTTCGCGGAAAGAATAAAAGCGCCAGAAGGATAAAGTTATAGATTGCTCATTATAGATTGCACAATTGAACTGCCGCGTTGATGAAGATCCCGCAAACGACCCGCAAAACGGTCGCAGTTTGTACTCAAATGAAAAAAAAAAATTGGCAACTGTCAAAGATATTTACGTAAAATTTGTGCATTAATGGATTTAAGCCCCCCTTAAATCCATTACTGCACAAATTTTTCGTAAATATCTTTGACAGTTGTCAATTTTTATTTTTATTTTACTTAATAAATTTTTATTTAATACATTTTCATTTTTATTTAATATATTTTTATTTTTATTTAACAACATTGTTATTGTTATTTAATAACATTTTTTATTTTTATTTAATAAAGTTTTAATTTAAAAGTGCCCAAAATGGCAGGAAATTTTTTTAATCCTGAAAACTTTTACTCTGGTGTTTTTGAGGGTGCTGATTACGAACCTGAACTCAAAATTCAGGAATTCACATTGACGAACAAATATGGCGAATGAAAATACAAATAATACAGATTGATTTGGATGAATCTCGGTACTTAAGGGAGCTTTCCAGTGTGAAATTTCCAAAAATCGATTTTTTTTTGCTTTATCGAATAGTATACACTCTTCCGAATATTCCCTGAAATTTTCATGCCGAAATTCAGATTATTTCGGTTACTGTACAGCATTTCTTGGAAGAAGGCAACGGAGCGCTACAGCTACAGCGAAACTTTGAACGCGTTTTTCTCGAAACAGCATTTTTCAAAACGGTGTCCAACTTGGAGGGCAGAGTTTTAAAGCTATCGAGTTGAATTTTTTACACAATATTCTTAACGTCATTGTTTATCGTGCTATGGAAGCTTTTTTTTTTGACATCTTCCTATTTTTTTGTAAAAAAAACTGCCAAAAAAAATGCTAAAATCGATACTTTTTGTTCAAACCGGCGCCATTTTTGCACAAAAAGAAAAAAAAAGCCTCCATAGCACGAAAGCCAATTATATACCGATCAATAATCTTTTTGTGTTTTTTGTTTCAGATCAAAATTGTGACCCCCAACGTGGACACCACATCCAAGTGCATTTTCTGCAACAATTGTTTCATCATTTTTATAGATATTAATTAATAAATAAATCGATCTTTAAAAAATTGTTTTGTATTCTTCAATACCCAATTAATATACAAAAAAAAAAACCAGACCGATTAGATTATTTTTTCTTTAAAAAAAAAAAATCGCGAAAAACAGCGATTTTTCGGGCTGTCACACTGGAAAGCTTCCTTAAGCTTCATATATTTCCATTTATTGTATTTCCTATTTATTGTATTATCCTATTTCCTATTTATTGTATCCTATCCTATTTCCTATTTATTGTATCCTATCCTATTTCCTGTTTATTGTATCCTATCCTATTTCCTATTTATTGTATCCTATCCTATTTCCTATTTATTGTATTATGCTCCATGTTATTGAATTCATCATGAAAAATTTCTTCATATTGAGTTCAGCCTCACACTCAGCGTCCCCGATAACCCCCGAGTACTAAGATTTGTGCAAATCGTGCTGTTTTTTGAACTTACGTCCGCCATATTAGATCCGCCATTAAAAATTTTTGAATTTTGAATTTAGATTCGTAATAAGCGACCCCGAAAATCCCAGAGTACCAACTTTTATCTAAATCGAGTAAAATTTTCAATTTCGGTCCGCCATGTTGAATTTTCAAATTTAAAGTTCAAATTCGTAATAAGCGGCCCTAAAAATCCCGGACTACTAATTTTCATCCAGATCGAGTAAAGTTTTTGATTTTTGTCCGCCGTATTGAATTTCCATATTTTGACTTCAAATTCGGATTCAGCGAGCCCAAAACCCCTGAGTGAGGCTCCGATTTCAAATCAGAGCAAGTTAAATAGGGAAATAAATGTTGACGCACTATTGCGTCAATGCCACACAGGGCACGGAATTATTTGACGCACTATTGCGTCAATGCCACACAGGGCACGAAATTATTTGACGCACTATTGCGTCAATGCCAACGAAGGGGTTAGTTTCCATTTTGTATTCCACACGAAAACCTCCCAATCATTGTCAACTGGTAAAATGTCCATTGAGCGAACGTCAAGTTCGACGTATCGAGAAAAAAGAAAAAAAAAGAAAAAAAAACACGATTACTACAAACGAACAAATTTTCTTACAACGAAAACGTTCGTCGCTGCGACTCGAGAGTTATTAAAATGATCCACCGAAGAGGAAAATCGTGTGAACTTGGCTAACGAATCTATGAGTAGGTAGTGTACCTACAGAATGACAGTGCGCATTGGAACTCGAGTAAGCGTGCATCGAACGTGGATAGAGAGTAGAGGGTGTCACACGTCGTCTCTCCAAAGTTGTAATATACGTTTTACAGGACACTCAAGGGAAAAAAGGCATCGAGCAAAACCCCCTTTCCACGATTCCCTCTGCCCTCGTCGCCCTTTGTTCCCAAAAGGGACCGAACCAACCCCCCTCGTGCGTAGCGGAGCAGCTGAGTGCAAAAACGAGAAAGATGGGAATTCGAATCCGAGCCTAAGGATCACGTGTCCTTGTACGGAATATTTGAAGACATTTGAATTCGAACACCAGTAGCGATTTTCCCTAAATTCAACGCTACGTAAACCCTGGTGTCTTCAAAATCCTTGGACGAACGTAAGAATATTCATACAAAGACCATTCCGAAGATCGTCCTATCTCCAAAGCAACAAAGCGTCTGAAAAAAATTGTAAGGGCCGTCCTCCAGTAACCAGGTGTCCTGATAGCCGACATTACACGCATACGCCTGGTTCGAAAGATCTTCGCTCCATATACGTGTGTCTGCGAGTACATATGTGAGGTAATACCGCAAAAGGAATTCTACCAATCGGGCGGAATTCCATTTCGTTGCCCCTAGTCTCGCTTCTGTCCAGAAGCACCCTTTGTGCGCATTCTACTCCGATCGAGCTTCAAAGTCCTAGCATGGGCGCGGTTCACCCTCGATCCAAGCAACCTTTTTAAACCAGACTTTGAACGGTCAATGTTTGTCTCGCCCATCGAAATGTAGCACAAAAGTCCAATCTCCATTTTTTATCAAATTGTGGTGGATTTGGAAAAGTGAAAAATTCCTCATTTTTCAAAACCAAGCCCACTCTCGTTTGCTTACCGAGAAAAACTTGGAGTTGCGAAACTAATTGGTTTTGCGATTGTCAGAATTTTTGTTGAACAAGAACAAGTAGATCCTTCGGATTGAAAGAGAAAAATTGGCAGCGTCAAGTTGTAGAAAAAGAAATGTCGAAGTTGAATTCGGCACGTGTTTTTAGCCAGACGTTGAAAGGTGAGTGAAACATGTCATATTTTTTGTTATTCCCGTAACTGCAGTCTCGAACTCTATGTGAGTATTTATAACAGCTTATTTTTACGTTTTTGAACTTGAATGCCGTTATCTATACTTAGATATCATCTATACTTAGATAACATCTGTATTTAGATAGAATCTGTACACACGAGTAGATATCATCTAGACTTAGATATCATCTACACTTAGATATCATCTATACTCAGATATCATCTATACTCAGATATCATCGATACTTAAATATCATCGATACTTAAATATCATCTATACTTAGACATTTATACTCAGATATCATCATTTATACTTAGATATCATCTATACTTCGATATCATATATACTTAGATATCATATTTACTTAGCGATGATTATCTATACTTCGATATCATATATACTTAGATATCATATTTACTTAGCGATGATTATCTATACTTAGATATCATCTATACTTAGATATCATCTATACTTAGCGATGATTATCTATACTTGGATATTATTATCTATACTAAGCTATTTTCATTTATACATATATATTATTGTCTATACTTAGATATTATTATCTATACTTAGCTATTTTCATTTATACATAGCTATTATTTTCTATACTCAAATATTATTATAATGCGCAGTGGTGACCAATCAAGCAGTCGATTCATCATGGGATATTCGGCTCACCCAATATCCGTTTCATCCTAGCACTTACCTTTCATTTAGCGCTCAAGCATTGCCCTCAAGTGGGAGGGTTTTTCTCGTATTAATTTCCCCTTGACGGTGCCAGATGCAAGTGGCTGTCTAATGCATGTAAAAAGAGGTCTAGTCATTTTCCCGGCACTCGCGATGATGAGCTCAGAATAGTAAGCCCTTCAAACTGTATTCATATACAAGTGATGTGATATGCCGGGATACGTATTATACATATACACGTGTTCTCTCCATCCTTAGATAAATTCAATTACCCGAATCGGAGCTAACGCGATGGACGTGAAAAAACGAAGCGTTGAAAATTGACAGAACCCATAATCGTAAAACACGATTCGTACCGTTAATACAATTTTTCCGCTCTGATAATCATAAACGGTTCGTTTGGATGGAAACGCAGAAAAGAGGAAATCATCTCTCTCGATTTGCGACGATATTTCGTGCGGCTTCGTTTCACCTGGATTTCCATCATTTTCTTCCTACCGATGCTGCGTTTTGTCCACGTCCCGTCGTATTATCGATTTTACTTTGGTGATGTTTTCAGTAAAATCACAAGATTCTACCGTCTTTCGTATCCAATTTGTTCGATGCTTATGCTACTTTGCCATATTGCGAAAAAACGGGAAATGCAGTTAAACGGTCACCCATCCAAGTATTGGCCCAAGCCAACCTGGGTTGACGCCAAAGCCGCGCACATGCCCTGCTCACACCACTGTTGGCATGTATTCTGCTTTCTCTATTTTTAGTCTTTCTGACAACAGCATTCTACGGAGCAACTTATTTTAGCTGCTACATCGTTAAACGTCTAATCCTCGGATCGAACTGCCTATAAATCATTTCCGGCCGTATTGTACAGCGAAGTGCAAACATCATTTCGAGATAATGTGGCCAATCTCGTGTCAAACCATCAGCTATTTAAATACCGTACGCGGTGTACCATTTTTTCTCCACTGTACCCCTCCACCTTCTATTCCTTCTATTCCCTAGAAATAGTAATATTGCAACGGTACAGGGACAATGATTTACGCTTTATAGACACGTGAGAGCATATGGCTCTCTATATCGTTGTAGTGAGATCAACGCAAAAAGGCAGTGCGACGGTCAGGGGAAAACGGGGAAGGCAAACACTGGACTACATCCATTGGACGTGGGTCTTCACATATGGAAGGCCATGAATATGTGTGCATGTATATGTATATGCATATATACATGGTGTCCTGTTATGCACGGATAACCCTGCAACTGTCGATAGGTCAGATCGTGCCCTACTATACGCTGGAATTGCGGTTTAGTAAAAGTCCCACGGTTTTCGAGGTAAAAATCATCTGCTTTTGGTTTTTCGCATACCATTTCTACAAATGAGAAACTCATTTAGCCGGTTTTTTAAAAAATACTCTTGGTTACTTGTTTTGCCTAGAAAAGTCTTCTTTTTAACCTTAAATGTTAACCCCTTCGTTGGCACTGACGCAATAGTGCGTCAAATAATTCTGTGCCCTGTGTGGCATTGACGCATAGTGTGTCAACCTTCATTGCCCTATTTAACTTGCTCTAATTTGAAATCGGAACCTCAATCGAGGGGTTTTTGGACTCGCTGAAGCCGAATTTGAAGTCAAAATTTGGAAATTCAAAATGGCGGCGCCAATATGGCGGACCGAAATTGAAAATTTTACTGGATTTAGTTAAAAATTGGTACTCGGCGATTTTCGAGATCGCTTATTACGAATATGAACACAAAATTCAAAAAATTTTAATGGCGGACGAGAGTGCAAAAAACAACCCGATTTGGATCAATCTTGGTACTCGGGGGTTTACGGGGACGCCGAATTTGATGTTGAACTCAATATGAAGGAATTTTTCATGGTGAATTCAATAACATGGAGCATAAAACAATAAATAGGTGGAAATATATGAAGCTTGAGTACAGAGTTTCATCTAAATCAATCTGTAATATTTTTATTTTCATTCGCCATATTTGTGCGTCATTGTGAATTCCTGAATTTTGAGTTCAGATTCGTAATCAGCACCCTCAAAAAACCCCAGAGTACAAGTGATCAGAATTAAAAAAATGTCCTGCCATTTTGGGCACTTTTTGTCGAATTCTCGCCTGCAATTTTCATGCAAACTAATTCGAACGTCTGACTTTGATAGCTTGCGGTGTAAAAACGAATGTACTATAATACAGTCGTGCTATCGCTGAAAAACCGCGTAATCGGAAAAAGTTAGAAGAAGGCCAGTTTTTTGACAGATGATTCTGCGGGTGCTGCGGGTGCTAAATTCAAGTTTGCCTAAAAATCGGGCTGCAGGGTTTAGTTTAGGGGATGAAAG
This sequence comes from Ophion costatus, assembly GCA_951751655.1. Classification (NCBI taxonomy): domain Eukaryota; kingdom Metazoa; phylum Arthropoda; class Insecta; order Hymenoptera; family Ichneumonidae; genus Ophion; species Ophion costatus. Next base: position 12,066,148 of record OX632366.1, on the reverse strand, counting down.
GGGATGAGGGTGGATCGATGCCAAACTACAACCCCTACAAGGTCGGCGCCGTGATACAAAATGTTCAGAAAAATCCGGGCTTTAATTTTGCCCACAGCGCCGAAGCCGTGGGAGTTAATTTTAGGGGTGAATAAGTGGAGTGAAATTTTGAAAAATCAGTTTTAATTCAATACATCTTTAGGAAAAATTCGTAGACTTTTCGTTCAAATGGGAACGTTGTAGCCCTTGAAAAAACGCGTCGATGGAGTCTTTGATCATCACTATCCGATAATATCTTCACCCCCAAAAAATTGTTGGAATACCAAAGCAAAATTATCTATTGAATAACTCAAAAACAATCGATTTTTGGTGTATAGTTTAAATGTACGAAATGTAGAGAATAATTTTCTCTATATTTTAGTTCCTATGGACCACTCTTGAATTTTCCCTTTTAATTTCCAACCCCCCTAATTTTCCCCTTCAATGTTCAACCCCTCTCGGGGGTTGGAAATAAAAAATGAAATTCTGGGAAAGCTCTTGACTATCATTTGTAGAAATGGCATGTGAAAAATCAGAAGCAGATTGTTTTTTTTTATATAAGATAAAGCCCAAAATCTCGAAAACCGTGGGACTTTTACCAAACTGAAACTGCAGCATATAGGACATGATTCGACCTATCGACAGTTGCAGGACCATCCATTCATAACAGGACAGCCTGTATATACATGCATACATATTCATTTGCATATTTTTCGTGACGCCTGCATGAATGGGTGACCAATAGAGGACCGCCATAATCTCGTGTCGCGTTACGCGCAGCTCGCCCAGAAGGGCTGTCCAAGATCAACCAATACATTTGATCCACCCTCCCCTTCGCCACTACAAATCCCTAACGATCGCGTTCGTGCGCCATAGCCTCCCGAGGATCATTGTCAAATTGCCGATTGATTGGCAGTCAATTTACTCGCCCACTCTATACCGGCAAAAAGTACCCCTTTGGAGCTTTCGATCGGGACTGAAACGTTTCGAATTTCTACGATCCTCGATCTTTGGCAATAACGCGTGTATGCGTGAAATATTACTCCGCTGGGAGACATATCGCTGGTTTTCATGCTCGAACGCCCAATCGACCCTGGATCATTGATAAATTTATTCCAACTCGATTCACTCGAATTGATGCGCCGGGTGTTCGTTGGTCCAGCCAGTCGGGGCTCGTCAAACTTTGTTTTGCTGCGACCGTCAATAAAGCGCAGGGATGATTATTGAACGTTGCTGAAATATTTCTGTGTACACCGCGTTTGGATGTTACACGTGACAGGACCACGAACTGTCAGGGGAAAAAATATTGAATGATGGAGTCTAAACCTGATACTTGGACGTCAGTTACAGCGAGCAGAGGCTGCTTGTGCGGGAAATAAATTATTTACTCATAGAAGCCTTTACATACGTTTGAAGAAAATCGTATGATTTTTTCAATTGGTTCGAATCATGTATAAAGATCCGAAAAATGATATGAACCGAAAAAAAATGTGTTTGAACCTTACAGCGCGTTTTTCGTGTAACCATATTTTCAAATCGGTCGAAATCGTAGGTCTTATAATGTTTAAGGGGAGGTACCTGCGTAAACATCGAGAAAAACAGGTAAACTTCGGTAATTATTATCTCAAAAACTAATGTTTCGATTGGATCCGGGTTTTTTTTATTGGAAAATATGTACATTGAGGTAAGTTTGGGAATTTTTTAAAATAAATTCGTTGACTGGAAGCGATTAAAACGCGATTATCTCGAAACATAGCTTTCAAAGTCTGTGCCAGATGTATCTCGAAAATGGCTTGTCCGATTTTCTCCAAATTTGGATACAATATTCTTCGATAGTTTTTCTCGTTCGCGACGTAGGAGTTTTTCATTTGATTGAACCATTGCTTTTTCATGCAACCAAAATCGCCGGAAATTGCGAACGAAAAACGAATGTTAAATTAAAACGATCGCAATTCCGTCAAAAATGAAAATGTCAAAAAAAATCCTGCCAGGCTCAAATGCGATTCGAAACGAAAACAAAAAAACGTTTTCTTCAAATATGTCTAACTGGCTACGGATTCACGATCCACTTTAAGGAAATTCGAAAAATACGAAAAACGACAGCTTCTCCAAAAGTTATTGTTACTAACAAATGAGTCATCCAATTAAAAAATGCGATCGCCAACCGAAAATGACTACTGTTTGAGCGCTAACTGTGCAAATTCAAGTCAATAGAGTGAAAGTTGCACAAGACATCAATCCCGCCGTGTCAAGATATGTAGTTTCGAGATAATCGCGTTCACACTCTACGGATCGCGGTAAACCCGACGCACACTGTTCCACTGAAATAGGTGTAACATCGTCAATTTTTAGAATTTCAGGGTCCGGTTGGTCTCGAAATATTCTTGAAAGTTCTCTATAACAATATGCAAAATAAACGATTTTTGTTTACGTGTCCAGAGAGGCATACTCCCTTGAGGATCTTAAAAAAATCAACGCAGCTTTCATTTGCCAAAGAAACATTGGCAATTGGAGAAAAATAATGTTTGTTGCGTTCCAACGTTGCAAACTTCAACATCACTCTCTCAGCAGATTGCTGATGTTTTTTCCTACGCTGGCCAAGGGTGTAAAGGAGTCGACAATGGACGGTGCTGCCTCGCAAGGATCTGTGGTGTTGGGCAAAGTTTCCGCTCTTTGTGCGGTTTCACCCTCCGCTTCTCGCAGTCAGTAATCGATATCACGCACGTTCGGCCCTTACACATATTTGCGTAAGCGCTCTCTCTCTCTCTCTCTCTCTCTCTCTCTCTCTCTCTCTCTCTCTCTCTCTCTCTCTCTCTCTACCTCTCTCTCTCTCTACCTCTCTCTCTCTCTCTCTCTCTCTCTCTCTCTCTCTCTCTCTCTCTCTCTCTCTCTCTCTCTCTCTCTCTCTCTCTCTCTCTCCCCCTCTCTCTCTTTCCCTGTGTAATTCACTGTGCCAGGATACGTATACCTTCGACCCTCTGTCGCTGACTACGTATCTCCGCGTTTCAGTACTACGCAGCGCCACCCTTCGGGATATAACACTTTTATTTGTACGCAATATTATTCATATCTTTTCATTTTTCTGTAGCTCGGTCCAATATTATTATTATTGTTGTTGTTGTTGTTGTTGTTGTTTATCCAAGCTACTTCGAATTCTCTTTTATTGCCAAAAGGATCCATCGATTCATTTCTATTAACGCAATGCATTGTACCTATGCGAATAAAGGAAAAATATGCTACCGAACACGTAGAAAAACAATATTCATGGTGTTGAAGTTTGCGTCTTTGGAATGCAACGAAAATCTTTCATTCTTCACTTCTTTTTTTTGATGACTATCCAAAAAGCCTTTTTTTAAATTTTAGGTTATGGAATCCTGGATCTTTGAAAAAAAATTCAGTGCTCTTTGTAACCCAAATGGACAGAAAATAGGGCAATACAGGGAAAAACGGAATGTCTCCCCGTCGGTTATCGGACGAATAAGCGTATATTATTCGTCCGGATAGCGCCTCAGTTCACGCCGTATTTTCAGTAGGCGTGCATATTATTGTGATTCGTGTAAGCTAGTATCCGGACGAATAACATATATATATAATTGTTCGAATAGATTGTGTTAAACTGTTAAACAAACTATCCGGAAGAATAATTTACACGTAGTCATCCAAAGGAAATCTTTATAATTTTGTTTGGGTTCGATTGCGTTTGGGTTTGAATGCGTTTGGGTTTGATTTGTTTTCGGGTTTGATTGCGTTTGGGTTTGATTTGCTTTTGGGTTTGTTTGCGTTTGGGTTGGTTTGTTTAGCTTGGTTGGTTTGGTTTAGGTTTGGATTTGTTTATTTGGGTTTGGGTTTGTTCTTTTGGGGTGGTTTATTTGTGTTTATCATTTTGGGTTTGGGTTTGTGCCATTGGGTTTGATTGCGTTTAGGTTGGTTTGTTTATTTGGGTTTGGGTTTGTTGTTTGCTGTGGTTTGTTTGCCTTTATCATTTTGGGTTTGTATGTTTGGGTTTGGGTTGATTTGTTTGAGATTGTTTGTTCGGGGCGTTGTACAGCGTGAGCCGAGTGAAATTAGCCGCTATCCAAACGAATAACATACGCGTATTGGTCCGATAACCGAACGGTTAGCGAAAAAAATGATCTTGAAGTTGGTATCGTTGTAACGCAACGGAAATTAATTATTTTCGACTGATAACATTTTTTTGTCCAATGCAGGCTACGAAAATCACTAGAATACTTTTACGCATTCTCGTCAGATTTTTACGACCACATTTTACAAAATGAGAGTTTCAGATGAGAAAATGTGATTAAAAAATTACAAAAAAAATCGTTGCACTCCAACGATGCAAATTTCAATGTCATAAAGGAAATTTTCGTGGCACCTCAACGATGCAAGCTTCAATGTCATCGATATTTTTGTCTGCGTGAGAACGTGCAACGAATTTAAAGTACCCACACCCAACGTAAATCGATCTAACGAGTGTCGCAAATTTGAAAAAGTTGATCCCTAATAAGTTCCAAGTTTTTAAGATCACTAACGATCCACTCCGTTCGTCCTCGTGCTATAACCGTAGCCTGAATACACAAGATTTTGATGAGAATTTATCGCCGCGTAGCCGAGAAGTTCGGTCTCGTCGGTTAATTAAACGAAAGATCCGAGACGTTCCGAGTCTCGCAACCTTTGCCACGCGTCAACAAAACACTCGGGGTTATTCCACTTCGATACGGTTCTCACAGAATACCGCGGTAACCCCTCGCGTAAGACCAATTTTTAGTGGTGCAAATTAATGGAGTTTGTTTTTACAAATTGAGTTCGTTACGTTTTTTAATACGACCTTGGAATTGAAATATTTCACTCCAACATATGACTTTATATGCAAATTGGTTATTTTCAACTTTGCATTATTCATGGAGAATTATTTACTTCTATCGATAACAGATTATTTCCATCGATTCGAAGATCCGTCGTGCCTTTATTTCCATTTAAAGCAAAACAACAATCAAAGTTATTTCGACCTTTTTTTGTTCTTTTTTAAAATAACGATTTTAAAAAAATAAGATTTGAAAAAAAACTTTGAAAATTTGATCGTAATTATAGTTTTCCTATTTTTCGCTTTGTAAAAACATTTTTCCCCCACTTATTTTCATCGATCGCAAACAAATAATTATTCCGTAAATTATCACATACTCGGCCAATCTTATGAAATTGACGGAATCTCATTAGCCGTTCGCTATTGATATGTATGGAGTACTCAAAAAATAAAGGCGCGAGCTATGTAAAGATAAGACGCGTAACGAAGATAAGAATAAAGTAATTTTATGGTAATATAAAATTTATTATATGAAAAACAATCACGTAAAAAGGAAAAAAAAATAAAGATAACGAAGATCAACTCAATAAAGGTGAGATAAGTAATAGATAAGAATAGATGTTCAATTGATTGGAAAAAGTGTGCTGTACAAGCCAAAATTATACATCGACCATACATCGATTTTAGCGTGTTCCAAAATCGTACTTTTTAACGAGGTCGAAGTTTGCATCGTTGGAATGCAATAAAAATTAATGATTCTAAATGGCTTGAATTTATTTTGGCATATTTCGCCTACAAAAATCCTGCAAAATTTTGTTTAGATCTTTATTTAGCAATCTACTATATAAATCTACACATAAAATCTTGTATAATAATAAAAATAAGGAAAATGAATGTAAAAAAGAACTCTCGCTATAGTGTTAAAGCTTGCAACGCTGGAACGCAAGTTCTTTTCTAAATTTTAATTTCCTTATTTTTATCATTGAACAAGATCTTTTTTTGTAGATTTATATTTTAGGTCGTTGATCTGAAAACATTTCTTGTTTTGTAAAGTTTTTTGTACTTTTGTAACATTTTTTGTACATTTGTAACATTTTTTGTACGTTTGTAACATTTTTTGTACATTTGTAACATTTTTTGTACATTTGTAACATTTTTGGTACATTTGTAACATTTTTGGTACATTTGTAACATTTTTTGTACATCTGTAACATTTTTGTACATTTGTAACATTTTTTTTGTACATTTGTAACATTTTTTGTACATCTGTAACATTTTTTGTACATTTGTAACATTCCTAACATTTTTTGTACATTTGTAACATTTTTTGTACATTTATATTGTAGGTCGTTGATGTCTGAAATAATTATTGCAGCGTTTTTGTAGGCGAAAAATGTCAAAATAGATTACATAAATTCCTAAATGGTAATCTTGATTGCATGCCAACGATGCAAACTTCAACCTTATTAGAAAGTAAAATTTTGGAATACAATAAAATCGATTAGTCGAAATTACATTCCCGACAAGCCATTGGCCTCGCGAATCATTATTACTCTTCCGTTTGCTCCTTCTCATTGCCCACCGTTCGTTCTCTCTTTTTAGTTCCATTCGATCGAAGTCTGAAAGACCGGACGGGCCGGATCGTAACAGGCTTGAATGATACGAACAAGTGCGACGCCTCTCGAATTCGCGAAAATATCCCGCGTGCAACCTCTCGTCTTTATTTCGATCTGCCCGCACTCGAACGTCAAGAGAGTTTGTACACACGTGATGAAATTCATTTTTGGACCACGGCCTGCCTTAATACTCGCATAGTTTCTCGAATAATCAGTGTCGTTTTGTATTCATCCCATCGCCCATTGAAATGCGTTTGTGAAAAAAGAATCAACTATTGACTCGATCGGCATTTGGACATTTCGCAATTTGGCAAACGACCGAAAAAATAATAAGAATTCCTAAAATAAACACTGAAATAATAATTTCAAATATTAAGATTTCCAAAAAGTAATTAATGAATAGTTCGCGAAGTAATAAATATACTGCGTCTTCGTATGAGATTAACTAATCAATTTTTTTAGTCCGGAAGTTTACATAATTGGAACAGAACGAAAGTTTTTCTTTACGTTTCAACTTCTTTATTTTTATTATTATACAAGATCTTTTTTTTCGTAAATTTATATAGTAAGTTGCTAAGTATATAAAAAATTATTGCACAATTTTTGTGGGCGAAATATGCCAAAATAAATTGAAGGAAACTTAGAAATATTAATTTTCATTGCATTTCAACAATGCAAACGTCAACCTCATAATTTTCTAAAATACTTAAGAATTTTTCAATTTTTTTGTGGTTGCCAATTCCTACTTTTTACCATCTCCATTTTTGTATTTACGAAACTGTTCGTTCAATTATGGAAAGGCCTTTCAAAAGCAATAAAACCGTTCTATAGAGAAAAACAAAACAAAGATCGCGATTGTCTAAAAATTTTCGAGGATTAAGAAATAGACGGAAAGTCCAGAAAAAAATATTGAGTATTAAAAAAATCAGCGAATTAATTGCATACGAGGAATTTTTTTTGACAAATGATTTGTTGAATTATACTTTTATAGTGTTTATTGCTAACATTTTAGCATGACCATTATTTTTAACCAACATCCGTAACAATCTCAATGTTTAATTTTCTTCAGATGTTTGTTTGTCATATCTCGGAGTCCTGAAGTTCTCGTCGGAGATGACTTCTAGCTGGTGATGTACAAAAAAGTTGAAGCCCCTTAAGGTATCTTGAGGTATGGTCAAATTGAAAGAAAGAAAATTGAACCGCTCCAATCGTACTCACATAAATAATTATCGGATAATTTGTGATCTCCAATGCTTGCCAAAATCAATCGATACTTTAAAGTAATTACACATTGACGGTGTTGAAGTTCACATCATTGGCATCCAAGGGAAAGTCTTTATTTTTCATTTTCATTACTACCTAAACCCTTTTTTCCTAATTTAGGTTATGAAACACCGATAAGGGTCTCCAAAAATGTTTCAGTGACTTCTGTAGCCTAAACGGAGCAAAAAAAATTGATGACCACCAAAAAAATTCGTTGCATCCCAACGATGCAAACGTCGTTCAAATCCGTCAACTTTTATTACCCTACTAAGAAATAAAGAATAGCAAACGAAGAAAGGAAGACAGACACCTGAGAAAAATCACTCTACGTTATACCTGCTAATTAATTCCCTCATTATTTCCCATACGTATTCCATTAGTCATTTTCGTCGACTACTATATGTAGAGCGATGCAAAAAAAAGTGTCCCTGGGATTTCAAGATGAACGAAGCTGGGACGAGGTGACGTGAATTTTATGAGCAAAAGTGGGAAGCAACTGAAAGGCATGAGCAAGCATTAAGAGGAGCCATGTGGCGAGAAAGTTCTACGGCCAAGGGTTCCGGTTATTCTGGTTCTGGCCTTGCCCGTAGGTTTCGTGTTTTTCGACCCTCTCCCGCCCCGTCGTCGAAATGAAACAAAAAAAGAGACCTAAGGAAAAGAACGGTCTCTGGCGGGACTGCCAAAAAAAAACGAGACCATCTTCCTTAATTTTTTTCCCCACTTGGGGAGTATTAAAAAAATCCTGGGCGGAGTGTGCCGGTGTCTTGGAAGCAGGAAGTGAATGGAACGGGGAGAAGGAGGAAAACGAATTTAAGAAAATCCTTAAAAGTTTAAATAACTCGAGAGCTTTTCCGTTCTTAGCGATGATCCCGAGGATTATTGGCTTCTTGAAATACCCAAGAAAAACGTTCAATCGCGAATGAATGAGTTCTTTTTTAGTCCAGTTGGAGCTGCGAAAACAGGGCTCGACTTTTCCTAATAAACAAGCAGCCAATTTGCAAAGCAACGAAAGTTTATCCATTTGGAAAGATCGACCGAAGGAAATGGATTGTTTTTTCCATCTTCCCGATGTCATCATGTCATCATTCCATCATGTCTTGATTCCATCGTGTCATCATTCCATCATATCATCATTCCATCATGTCATCATTCCATCATGTCATCATTCCATCATGTCATCATTCCATCATGTCATCATTCCATCACGTCATCATTCCATCACGTCATCATTCCATCACGTCACAATTCCATCATGCCCTGTGTCGACTTCCAAATTCATAATGAACCACTAAACGAAAGATCATCAATGTGCAAACAGGGGACCTAATACCCATGTCTATCCAACAAAGCTAGTTATTCGTTTCGCTTCGGGAGAAATTCATGAGGTTGAAGTTTGCATCGGTGAAAGATGCAACGAAAATTCTTTTTGTTCTTTTTCTTTTTTCTCCATTTTTATTGTTATCCAAAATCTTTTGTGGTAGATTTAGGTGTTAAGTCTCTAATAAGGAACTTACAAAAGTTGGCAGTAGCTTTGATTTGCCAGACAAAAAAAATGTCCAATTGGAATAAAATGGTTTTCGTTGCATTCCAACGATGCAAACTTCAACATCATGAGAAATTCTGATCACAATCAAATGCTCAATCATCCCCTCATTGGACATTGCAGCCACTGCTTTCTGTCCTTTCGCACGTCAATACGCAAATACATCTATGACCACGAGATCAGCCTGATGAAGCGACACACTACGTTAAGGGGTATTCTCACTTTGGACGTTATTTCGTTAAATCTGATATTTGTTTTCGCTATAAATCAACTTCGAGATTTTTGTATTCACAATTTCGATTAATTATTTTAAAGGCTATCACAAGATAGATCTATCTATATTGGAACGTTTATCATTACTGAATTCGACATTTTGGTCCTTCTGAATATTGATCGTTCGAATTTCCAATCCCCACCCCTATTTTCATGAATTTTTTTCTAGGTTTATATTATTGATATTGTTGTAAAGGGTGTTACACTTAATAATTATATACCTCGAAATACACTTAAATTTTTTATTGATTTATTTAAGTTACTATTTATAGACGAGAATGGTAGTTGAAAAAATGTCCTAAAAAAATGTTAGGACTGCGATGTTGATGAAATATCGGAGATGGATCATCCGAAACAAAAAAATCAAATTTTAGATTCAGTATGGTAATGGTTACAGTGCATATCATGATTTTTGATATATGCAAAAATAACGAAACGGCGGACATTTTTCGAAAAATCAAAAAAGATGTTTTTGGCAAGAAAAAGTAAATATACATTTTTTTTAATCCTTGATATGAGCTATAGCTATATATGAGAAGAATATGTGGTTAAAATATTATAAGGATCGGTTCAGTAGTTTCGAAGATTTTATCAACAAGCCATCGAAAAGCGTTGTTTCGAGAAAAACGCGTTTAAAGTTTGTTTGGGTCACATAAATACATAAAAAAAATGTTTTTATGTATGTAGAAAGTGTATTTATTAAGTGTAACAACTTTCATATCAATATCTACAATATAAACCTACCAAAAAAATGATGAACATAGCCTTGTTTTAGCGTCTCACCCCTTAAGGGGGGAGATACCTTTGGGCGTGGAAAAAATTTGCTGATTTTCATCATTTTTTATTAAAGGCAAGATTCCTCCACCATTTTTAAAGCTTAGTTTAATTAATTATTAGTTATTTTTAAGTCTTCGAAACTGCATTTTCAAAACTGGCGCGACATATAGCTAAACGAATCGACCGACTTTGATGGAATTTGCTTTAAACCTTTCTAACCCCTTATTGTCAAAAACATGACCCTGAATGTTTTTGAAAATGAAGGGAAAAAAAGTCTTTTTTTTATTGCATGATGTAGCCTTTTTTTCGGAAAAATGCAATCTTTTTGTTTCGAAGTTTAGAAGACCGTCCCATAGTTCCGCCATTCTTGAAGGTTAATCAAATAAAAAAATACCACGTAAAAGCCAAAAGTAGTAATAAAACATGCGTCAAGTCCCAAAAATGGTGAAGCAATCTTTACTTCTGGAACAAAACCACAATAATCAGCAATTTTTTTCTCCCCTAAAGGTATCTCTCCCTTAAGCTCGCAGCTCGTTAATGTGTCAAGCTCCAATCAACGAAATCGACACCGCTAAGTTCAACGAACCTGACGACGTTAAAATACCAAACAATTGCCCGCTCACCACGTCACACCGGATGTCACGTGGTCACCGACGAGAAAGGGGTGGATCGTAGAACTTTCGGTTTGCCGCCCCCAGATCGGAAGGTCGTTACGTAGCGGGTGCCGAATTTTTATCCGCCATCGTTTTTTCTTCTTCTATTTTTGGTCACGTTATTATAATAGCTGGATGGGACAATGGAGAACAGTAATTCGGCATGTGTGTCAGGCGGAGCGTCACTAATTACCTTACCGTTGACGACAACCCTTCGTGAACTTTCCAATCTATGAACGCACACAGTCGAAATAATTATTGCTGTTGCTCTACTACTTGCTTTCAATATAAGCAACATAGGGTTGATATCTGCTTCGTTGAAATGCAACGAAAGTTAGATCTCCTTAAGGCCTTAGACCACAGTAAGGGATATAAAATCATGTTGCGAATTTAACAATTTTTTTTTCGTATGAAAAAGTGATTCACTCATAAAATTAATTACACATCTATTTAGTATGAATATGAAGCTGTTAGAATTTTTTTTTTCGATGTACACAATGGCCCACTACTCGAAACTTCTCGAAACAGCTTTTTTCCAATTGGCGTGACAAATCACTTCAACAATTTTCACTCGATTCACTTCGAATTTGAAAGTTATCTTCCTAATAGCATTTCGCAGAGAAGTACGAACGGAATTTCTGATTAATCGAAAACTTTTCATTTTACGAGCGGTTTATGAGCAGTTATAACGAAATATTTCATTGAAAATTCATTTCTTAAGTTCAAATACCTACAACTTTTGAATAAAATAATATTTTTAAATTCCGTACGTACTTCTCTAGGTATTATAATGTAGATTGACGAGAATTTTTGTTTTTTTGTTCTAGCTCTAAGATTGTGGATGCTAAATGTCACGCCGAGGAGCGACTAAAAAAAAGATAACAAGAGAAAATATTAGTAGTCAGCCAGTTTGTGCATCGAAAAAAATATTTCATATATATTATCGTATATATTTCGTAATATATATTATATGAATTATCTTCTTTTATATTATAGTCTTTTATACTATATATAATAGTCTTTATTTATACTTTTTTGAAGTCTTTATTTATACTTTATTTATACTTTTTTTATACTTTATATTATATGTAGATTGACGAGAATTTTTGTTTTTTGCTCTAGGTAAAAAATTGTGGATGCTAAATGACACGCCGCGGAGCGCCTAAAAAAAGATAAAAGAAAATATTAGTAGTCGGCCATTTTGTACATCGAAAAATATATATATATATATATTTTTTCTAACAGCTTGATATTATGAGTGAATCACACTTCCAAACGAAAAAAAATTGTTAAATTCGCACATGATTTTATACCCGTCACTGTGGCCTAGGGCCTAAATGGCTCAATTTTGGGTTTTCGCCAAATTAGGATGCAAAAGTTGTTCAAACGTTATTACGTACTGTTAGTGGAAATTTACGACCTCAATTACCAAAAAAGGCTTTGTATAATGATAAAAATAAATAAAAATAAAAAATATCGTTACATTCCAACGATGAAAACTAATGTCATAACGTTACTATGTTTCGTCCGTGGCAAATTAAGGGGTTAGGCTACTGTGAAAATGACGAACACTCGTTTGTCCCTTGAGGCAACTCAAATTGAAGGGGAAGGTCCAACATGTGGTGCAGAAAGCGTAGGTTAAAGGGAAACTTATAATTACAAGGATATAACTGCTAGTAAAACTTTGAACGCGTTTTTCTGGAACCTATGTTTTTCAAAACGCTGTACACGATTTCTCGATATCTAATTAACGGATTGACTTGAAATTTGGTACACTTATTCAGTGTAATAGTACTTTAGTCTTGACCGAGGTTTTTTTGTTTATTAAATTGGTTGTTCATGATTATTAACCATATTATTTTTCCGCGAAAAATCGAAAGTAAATTAAAAATTTTGTCTTTTGCAATTGCAACTCGATAACAAAAAGAAGCTGGGTCGTCTTAGCCGATATTATCTATTTTAAGGAAAAAAAAACGTTTTTGTTTTTCGGTTCAGATCAACCGGTAGGCAAAATCAAAAACTATTCTACAATCACCTTACCTACTCCATCAAAATACATTTTTTGAGTAGACCTGATTTTCGAGTCATCGCAATACTCTAACCCCTTAAGAATTACTTATTACACATGATAAACTATTTACCCATTTTTTAAACTTATCTTTTTCGCTTAAAAAATTATGAAGATTTTTTATTCCTTTAACCATATTCCAGCGGTTCTTCCTACTCATTTCCTTTTTCCTTATTAAATCGATTTTTTTCCCTCCAAGTGATAAATCTTCGTCTATAGGTTCTGCGCCATCGTCGTCGACGAGGATGGCGCTCAAGATCTCATTATCGGAAGGTTTCTTTCCTCAAATCCATCTCCGCTATTCTGCACCCGCCCCCTGCCCACATTCCCTTGGTAACCACAGGCTACGTGGAATAAGAGGAGAGGCTATAACGAGATAATGACGATCACACGCGTATCTCTCTTTTTTATTGGGGCATTTCAGAAAAAAAGGCCCTTCCTTGCCATCTCCACCGGAGGGAGGAGATTTCACCTATAATGATTTTCTGTCTCCGTATTTAGGGGGGATTACCGACTATGAAAAATAGTCATCGTTCAAGGTAGCCTTTGGACCAACGGCGAGTGATTACAACCCACTTATGGGTGAGTTCTCATTTTGAATCCTATAATCATCAAAGCCTAATCCAACTAATCCCATAATAATTCGATTCCTACCAACGGTTAGTTTGAGATTTTTTTTTACATTAAGGGGGTTTTCCACCCCCAAAATGGCGGAATTTTTCGTGAAAAATAGCACTTTTCTCTTTATATGACCACCAAAAATTTAGAAATGAAAAAAAAATGATCAAAGACCGTTGGGGGAGGATTTGATGATGCTTTGACTAAATTTTAATGGTACTTGATTTCAGATAATTTCTAGCTGAGATACAGTGAACACCGCAAATCGTGTATTTCCAAAGGCGTTCTTGGAAAAGCTTTGTCACCGGTTTGTTTGTGGATATTTTCGCGTATAAATTTCACAGAATGTTCTTGAAATGACACTTAACAATGTAGAAAAGGTTTCAATAAATTTACTCTATCCATATAAATAAAAAAATTCGCAAAAAAGTGTTTTTTTTCACGCTGAAACCCCTACCCTTACCTTAAGGGGTTAGCCCCACTTGCGATTTTGAAAAAGTCGATTTTTTTATTGCATTTTTTTGAAGTATAAGTATCTGAGAATATGTCCTGAAAATTTCAAGTCGATCCGAACAAAATTGACTGAGATATGAGCGTTGATAGAGAAGAATCCGTGAATTGAAGAACTGATATTGAAACTTTAAACGCGTTTTTCTCAAAATGGCATTTCTGAAGTCGGTGACCAAGATTACTCGAACACTAATGAACCGATCTTCTTGAAATTTTGCAGGCTTATTTAATACATAAAAATGTAGTCTTTAATCGTTCGATTTTTTTTTCGAAAAAAAATGGCCGTTTTATAGCCAAAAAACGGCCGTTTTTTTTTCGTTAAAATCGAACCATTAACTTTGACTGTCCGCCATTTTGTGAAAAATGAATATTTTTTAAAATCCTTCGAGTAAAGACTAGTTTATACTTATATTTGACTAAATCCATCCGCATTTTTTTTTCAGATGATCCACTTCGCCGCAATGTTGGTCACCGCAAACCGTGAATATAAAAACATTATTTCATTGACGGCCATTTGCCACTAAACAATGTAATATTTTTCAATAAAAAAATTACTGAAAGTTCTTCAAGATGTGTTCTTTAAGATGGTATATTGATCGATTAAAAAAGTTTTGTAGTTTTCTTTAAAAAAAAATTCATGAAAAAGGCCTTTTTTTGCGCAACAAGTGGGGTTAACGCCTTAAGTGTGTAATTTCAACGCATCAAGTGTTACCAAATTCATAAGCGTGTAGAGTCCATGTGGCAACGCGTGGCTCGCCTTTGTGTTGTGTTACTTCTACATACTTTGAACACACGTCAAACAGGTCTAGTTTTTGCAATGTTCTATGTCATTGGTCAATATCTTCTGCCACATTCAGACAGTGGATCTCCAGTAAGAATCCTAATAAATGTCCTAGTGAATTACGCAGTCTGAATGTACCATAAAATGAGCAATTGAAGACAAAAAATGCATTGCGTTGCAAGGTTGCAATTTGATATACGTACACACGGACAGCAACAGGAATAGGGAGGAAATCAAGATAATAAGAAGAAACTAATTTTCTTCTGTACCTAAGAAAAGTGGAAAATAGCCCTGTCCGTTCATTCGTAGACCCGTGGGAAAGGGCCTTAGATCTTTCGGGATCTCTGAAGCCGCGGTTAGGTCCGATCTTCCACCTGATGACCGATCCATCCTCATGATCTTCCACGCCGCCTTCTAGATCACGCAGCCCATTTAAACGATCGATAATGAACCTGGAGCAGGTTTTTTTTCCTCGAATATCCTCTTCTTTGCCGTTGTTCGAATCTCCACAAAACAAATGTAATCAATTTTTCGTTAGATGACGAGGATGATCGTGTTGGAGTGACTAGCCAAAAGACGAGATGAAGAGACGAAATAGACCGTTGGTATTAATACGGGGAATGAAAGGGACCCGGATGATGATACCATGAGAGCGTTTCTTCGCTTCTGGGTGTATCAACAGCCTCGTCATCCACGAATGTTTGACTTTTGTAATTATCGTTTCCTTCGCTGGAGAACGACTTGAAGCTGTGTCCACAAACGGGGCCATCGTGAAGGTTTACGCGTTAGTTGATGTATGCGAGCTGATGCTAGACCGGTCTTTTTATTTCCGGCAAAATGAGATGATCGAGGCAGGCCCACGAGAAGCGTTTACACGTACCGACAAACATTCAGCTGCGTTCGCGGGAGCCTTACGATTTACAACGACGTATAAATATGTGTACGCAAGATGCACCCTCTTTCTTTCTCCCCCCCCCCCCCCCCCTGGCGACGTAAATTGGAGAGGTTAACGTTGCATGAGGAATCATTTATCTCGAACACCCGTCATTTCTAGAGTCTGAGGCAGTTTTTCGGGATTTTTTGATATTCTGCTCCGCGCGGATCTCATTAAAAATAGACACAAAAGACTTTCATGGGAATATAGTTATGACTTGATTTCCTGTTTTATTTTACGAATATCTCGATAACGAGGCAGACAAAACGCTGTACTCGTCGTTGAAATTGTTCATAACAATCTCAAGAACATTTTCCGTCTATTTCCATTCAATTCTCGCTATTTTCATTATGTTGCGATAGTATTAGAGTTCTCATGAAGATTTTGCTATGTCGCCCGTGTACAAGAGCCTAACTTCAATCATTAGTTGCTCAACAATCGCGCAGACCAAGTAAAGGCATTGGCGTATTTGAAATTTTCTTCTGGGGGGGGGGGGGGGCTGTTTGATCTATATATACATATTTCATCTACATATTTTATCTGTATGCAAATATGTGGAAACAAGGATTTTTACATCAATAAAGCCTTGCTTAATTATCCGTACCAACGAGGCTGTGATGGTCACAAACCAAACAGAATAGCAGTGTTATCGCGTATCGGGAGTTGAGGACACTTGTATACCAGCCACGTCTTATTGCGTCGTCGAAATGGGGTTGGTATGGCCGGTTAACTACCAATAAGAGCGACTTCTTGGTACCGTACAGGCAGCGGCTCAAGCGGTCTATACAGGAACTACCAACGCAAGCGGCCTATGCGGGAACTACTGAGTTCTTATTACCGTACAGACAGCGGCCCACGCGGTCTATATAGGAACTACCGCCGCAAGCGGCCTATGCGGGAACTACTGAGTTTTTATTACCGTACAGACAGCGGTCCACGCGGTCTATATAGGAACTACCGCCGCAAGCGGCCTATGCGGGAACTACTGAGTTCTTATTACCATACAGACAGCGGCCCATGCGGTCTATACAGGAACTACCAACGCAAGCGGCCTATGCGGGAACTACTGAGTTCTTATTACCGTACAGAGAGCGGCCCAAGCGGTCTATACAGGAACTACCAACGCAAGCGGCCTATGCGGGAACTACTGAGTACTTATTACCGTACAGACAGCGACCCAAGCGCGGCCTATGCAGGAACTACTGAGTTCCTGCATACTTGCGGTGGAAGTTCCTGTATGGGCCGCTTGGGCCGCTGTCTGTACGGCAATAAGGAATCGCTCTTATCGTTAGTTAACCGCCATACCAACCCAATTTCGACGACGCAATAAGACGTGGCTTGTATACAAGTGTCCTCAACTCCCGATACGCAATAACACTGCTATTCTGTTTGTCTGTGCCCATCACAGCCTCGTTGGTACGGATAATTAAGAATTCTTACACAGTTGTTATCATTTTGTTGTTGCTATCATCACTACTGAGTTCCTGCATAGGCTGCTTAATTCGGGCGGTATATACATGAGAGATCGTTCAGAATGCGAACCGCCAGCGGTCGTGTGACATACGATGTGATCGCAGCTATGTGGTTAACCACCTAATTGATAACCACCTAAATCACTTACAACGAGAGCTTCACTCTTGCCATCGAAAAAGTAACAGTGTAACCAGATCGATACGTATGACCGTGAATAAGACAGATTGAGAAAATCCTGGGGGGCTATACAGAATTTGGGGGGGGGGGGGGCCTTGGCACCTACCTAGTTACGCGAATGAGTAAAGGGTTTTGCAATAAGGGCCGGTAGATGCTGAAATGGAACAAAACAAGTTGTGTGTGAGGTATTAACAAAATTCTTTATTTATTTGGAAGGCCTATGTATGCCATTATGTATGGAATATAACATCGTTCAAATGTCCGCCGCGGTTTTTCACGGTGGCACGGATCCGAGTGGTCCAATTTTCAATGACTCTGCCGCATGGATCCGGCTGAATTTTCAGCCGGATCCATGGCGGATTATTCTTCACATTTTCGACCCTCCACACCTCTACGGGATCGAAGATGAAGGCGCATATTTGGATAGGACGTCGAGACAAGATGCTCGAAAATACTGACGAACAATTCAAGAATAATAATCAGCATAATTAAAATAATTTCAAGCCTCGTGGACCTCCCGCCCAGTTTTTCTTGCCGGATGAATTTATTTTCGTAATCACCCCATGCCTTTTTTTCCTCTCTATGTCATCTTTTCCTCCAAATATCTTCGGCAGACGCGGTCGCGCGCCCGACACGCCCGACGTCTCCACTCCGCAGACATCGCTGGCGTCATTGACTCGCGTGCGCGTTGGCCACCTTTTTCAGCCTTTTCCTTCCCTCCGTCTTGTTTTCCCCTGCACAATTCTCTAGCAGCTACCGATTTTTTTTTTGTAAACGGCAGATGTTTTTTCCCCCGCTTCGCCAGCTTTCGTTTCAAGCGTTCTCAATGTAGAGTGAAAATGACGCCAATGAAAGGTGAACGGAAAAATAAGCGTTTTGGACTGCTGGCTCGCGGGCGCCTTGCAGTAACGGCGCGCGATAAGGCGTGACCGTCGAGCCCAAACGTCATTTCCGCACAAAAGGGCCTTTAACTTCTCGCTTCGCGTTTTGCCGCAAATTTGGACCGTACGTTTTCTACACGTGTACGGATTGATTTACGGATATCGCTAACGAGAATGGCAGCACCATTTTCGCTATATGTAATAATTTTGAAAAGTTTACACGTCAACATTCATTTACGTAACTCGTGTGTGTATATCGAAATATTTGTGTAACTGAAATAATAATAAATCAACTATTATTATTGAAGATTATATGTTGTTATTGAATACATTGAGTCAAAATATACTGATGGAATATTGAAATGCTTAGATATTTTTAATGTTTAATTTGTATACTATATGCGTTTGTAGAAATTAGTAACATTAGTGATGTATATCAATTGAGGCGTTAGGCCACAGTAACGGGCATAAAATCATGTGCGAATTTAACAATTTTTGTTTCGTTTGAAAAAGTGATTCACTCATAAAATTTATTACACATCTACTTATTTAGTATGAATATCAAGCTGTTAGAAAATATATATTTTTATTTTTTCGATGTACAAAATGGCCTACTACTCGAAACTTCCCGAAAGAGCTTTTTTCCAATTGGCGTGACAAATAACTTCGACAATTTTCACTCGATTTACTTCAAATTTAAAAGTTATGTTCCTAATTGTATTTCGCAGAGAATTACGTACGGAATTTCTGATTAATCGAAAACTTTTCATTTTATGAGCAGTTATAACGAAATTTTTCACTGAAAAATCATTTCTTAAGTTCAATTACCTACAACTTTTGAATAAAACAATATTTTTTAAATTCCGTACGTACTTCTCTAGGTATTATAATGTAGATTGACGAGAATTTTTGTTTTTTGTTCTAGCTCTGAAATTGTGGATGCTAAATGTCACGCCGAGGAGCGCCTAAAAAAAGATAACAAAAGAAAATATTAGTAGTCAGCCATTTTGTGCATCGAAAAAAATATTTCATATATATTATCGTATATATTTCGTAATATATATTATATGAATTATCTTCTTTTATATTATAGTCTTTTGTACTATATATAATAGTCTTTATTTATACTTTTTTGAAGTCTTTATTTATACTTATTATTATACTTTTTTTATACTTTATATTATAGTCTTTTATATTATATGAATCTTCATTATATGGATCTTATCGTTCATTATATGAATCTTAAATAATGTTTGACTTTGTGCAAAAAATGCACTATACACAAATTATTGCAAATAAATCGTGCATGAAATTTCGATGTAAATATATTTGTATTGATACGTTGGTCACATTCAAGGTCACATAGTTCGAATGCAACAAAAATAAATTTCTTTCAACTGCTGATTTTTTTGTAAACCGTTGGCGTCTATTAAAATCATTGAAACGCTTTCGTGTTTTCTTATGAGAGATTTATGACCTTAATTTGCTCAAAAAGACTTTGGATAATAATAAAAAACAAAGAACTGATAAATGAAGAAGAAAAAAATCGTTGCGTTCCAACGATGCAAACTGTAAATTAAACGAATTAAAGTAATTTGAATTAATTTTTGCCTCGATCAATTCAACAAACTTAAGACAGACATTTTGCAGTGGAAAAATTGTTCGGAGCGTGCACACGAAACGTAAAGTTATTCTTGATGGAGACCGTACCCGTGCTCGCCATTGTAAAAGGGGGGCGAAGTCTTGTGTGTGTGTAAAGAGAATTTCGGAAGCTACCATAAAGGGCCATTAAGATCGATGCATCATGTAGCGTCAACGTGAAATGTCGTTTAGGACAGAATGATGTGGCTTTGATTAAGCCGACTACAACGGCACACGACCCACGAAGATTTCGAGATTTCATCTGATTTTCGAGTCCCGAGGGGTCCCAGCGTGAACACGAGACGGGACGAGGCGTGGCGTAAGGTATCGCGATGGGAAATCGAATTTTCCAGATCGGAGACACCATGGGCGTGTATATCTCGAAATCTATTCACATGATCTATATATATATATACGCCTCGATGTAAAATTAAAATGAAAATAATAAAATATTACCATTATCATATTATTATCATTCATATATTAGTATTAAATCTATAAAATGAAAAAATGATATATTATCATTCATATGTTGTTATTGTTAAATCTATAGTGAAAAAAATATTACATTATGGACTAGTGGAAAAATTATTTTATAGGATTTATTTTATTTATAGTGATCGAATTTAAGTAAATAAATCCTCTTTTAAGGATGTTGAGTCCCCAATCGCAAATGATAATAAAATTCTGAAAATTTGGAACGTTTTTGTATGAAGTATTTCGGAGGTCGTGTAAAAATTTCACGACTATTAGGAAGCTCGTTATTGAACAATTAACATTCAAAAATCAAATGTTGCCTTAAGGGAGCTTTCCAGTGTGAAATTTTCAAAAAATCGATTTTTTTTTTGCTTTATCGAATAGTATACACTCTTCCGAATATTCCCTGAAATTTTCATGCCGAAATTCAGATTATTTCGGTTACTGTACAGCATTTCTTGGAAGAAGGCAACGGAGCGCTACAGCTACAGCGAAACTTTGAACGCGTTTTTCTCGAAACAGCATTTTTCAAAACGGTGTCCAACTTGGAGGGCAGAGTTTTAAAGCTATCGAGTTGAACTTTTTACACAATATTCTTAACGTCATTGCTTATCGTGCTATGGAAGCTTTTTTTTTTGACATCTTCCTATTTTTTTGTAAAAAAAACTGCCAAAAAAAATGCTAAAATCGATACTTTTTGTTCAAACCGGCGCCATTTTTGCAAAAAAAAGCCTCCATAGCACGAAAGCCAATTATATACCGATCAATAATCTTTTTGTATTTTTTGTTTCAGATCAAAATTGTGACCCCCAACGTGGACACCACATCCAAGTGCATTTTCTGCAACAATTGTTTCATCATTTTTATAGATATTAATTAATAAATAAATCGATATTTAAAAAATTGTTTTGTATTCTTCAATACCCAATTAATATACTAAAAAAAAAACCAGACCGGTTAGATTATTTTTTCTTTAAAAAAAAAAATCGCGAAAAACAGCGATTTTTCGGGCTGTCACACTGGAAAGCTTCCTTATGGAAACTGATGTAACTTCGCAATAAGTGTTTTTTTTGCTTCTCAATTTTGTAATATCTACAATATACTGTAAGCAACGGACACAAAACGAAGTTTATTGATAATTTTTTTTTATTGCTTTTAAAAATTCTTCTTAACAAAATGTTAATTTTTTAATAACGAGCTTCCTAATCGTCGTGAAATTTTGACACGACCTTTTAAATACTTCATACAAAAACAACAAATTTTCAGAATTTTCTTATTTTTTATTTCAACTCCTAAGGAGGTTGAAGTAACGATGATAGAATTCCGAAAATTTGGTATGTTTTTACATGAAGTATTCAGGAGGTCGTGTAAAAATTTCATGACGATTAAGAAGCCCTTTATTGAACAATTAACATTGACATGTTTCATAGGGGCTCAACATCCTTAATAAACAAATCCTAGAATTTTGTAAATAATAAAATGCCAATGAAAAAATAAATGAAAAAATTTTGGAAATTCTTTAGACAAGTGACCTTTCCGAAATACGAACCGAACTTTTTTTATTTGTTTAGGTTTATTTGGCAACCCAAACAAACCCAAACTAATATTTCGGAAAAGTGGTTATCCAAAGAATTACCAAAATCTTCATTTTATTAATTTTTTTCTCACTATCCAAACTCTTTTTTTGCATGTTCACGTTGTGTATCTCTGAAAAGGATCTTAAAAAACGTTTCAGTAATTTTCGTAGCCCTAATGAGCAAAAAAAAAGTCGTTCATAGGGAAAAATAAATATTTTCGCTGCATTTCAACAATGCAGACTTCAACATTGCAAAGTCTCCGGGTGTCTTTGCATCACTCGGATCCCTCGATTGTCGTTACCCCGTCATCGGGCAGAAACGTTTGCGAACCAACAGAAAAGCTGGCAGTCATCACTTTCTTTGCCAATTAGGCTCGCTAATAAGAAGGCATTAAGCCAATTAGGAGAAATTAAACGTGACGGGTGCAACGACTCGCCACCTCTTTCTTGAGGCCCGGTTGGATTGGTGCACGGTGGTAAAAAAGAAAATACGACAAAACGACAATAACAGAGTAAAGAGTAGAGAGAGAGAGCGAAGGGGAGAGAACAAGTGAGAAGAGTGCATATCGGATTACGAAAGAATTCACGACGCTTCGTCGCATTCCAAGCTTTAAATCCCTCCGCGAATCCGAAAATGTTCTATTTCACAAACGTCAGATCTCTCAATTGGCATCTCTCTTGATGGGAATAAAAATGCTTATAACTTCATTAATGATAAATATTTTTGAATCAAATTGCGTAGAGAATTTTTTTCAAAAATCTTACCCTTAAAAATTATTTGTTTAAGTAACCCCGATTTTGGACGATGTTTGCATTGTTGGTACGCAACGAAAATTTATTTTAATTTCTTCACTGCCTCATTTTCGTTATCATTCAAAATTTTATTCGTATATTTAAGCTGAAGATCTCCCAAAAGGATCCTGAAAAAAGTATAAGTGATTTGGGAAGTCTTAATTTGTCAAAACAAAAAGTCTGCTGCGTTTCGTTGTGTTTCAATGATGCAAACTTCAATGTCATGATTTTCGGGTCGTCTCAGTTTAACCCTACAAATGTCTACAATTAAGTGATTGTCCGCGTTTTTTTTTTGGTGGAAGGACAAGTAAGAGAATAATAATTTTCAAGGATGTTATTAGTCATATCGCCAAGTGAATAAAAAAAGCGTATATTATAAAATTATTCAATGTGGCGACGCTGGAGACATTCTCGCGAGGCATGTTGAATTCGAGACGCTCTGCGGCACGCAGTGTAACTGACGCAAATTTGAATTTCGAAAAAAAATACACTCGTTACAAAGATTAAGGGAGCAGTAAAATTCAAATTTTTTTCAATGATTTTTTAATAGCTGTAATTTCGAGAATGGTCGTATCGTAAAAAAACAATGGGGTTTTAAAGCTTGAAACCTCTAGTTTACGAATCTCAGCAGTAATTTTTTTTTAAGCAACACGCTCGGCGTGAATCTAAGAAATAACGGAAGGAAAAACTTTTCGATTTTTTTTTCTTCAAAATCGTCCACGGGATTAAACATTTTTTTTTGAGCTTGATCAATACTGGGTTTATTTAGCCTGATTCTTCGGCTTCAAAACGGTAGTCTTTGGACCTCTGTACGGCCATTTGTCGCCGAGATATCGGCGTTTAATGAAAAAAGGAGCTTTTTTCGTAGATCATCATTATATTGTGAACAAGTGATCGTACAGCGAGCTAAAAGTGGGTTTCGTAAACTGGAATAAATTCTCTAAAAGCATCTTTTGCTACTTTAGAGATTTTTTTAACCTTAATGTTTATTTGAAAAAGTACGAAAAAATGACTTTTTTCCCATTTTTGGAAAATCCACGTCAACTTTACAAATATTGCGAAAATGATGCCATGCCATGCCATGCCCAAAGACCCCCCACAATTTAAAATTGATCGACTGGATCCGTTATTTTTTACCGAAGCGTCAAAGTTTTATAAAAAATTAAAGGGTTACCCCCACTTGCGATTTTGAAAAAATCGATTTTTTTAATTGCATTTTTTGAAGTATAAGTACCTGAGAATATGTCCTGAAAATTTCAAGTCGATCCGAACAAAATTGACTGACAAGGAACATCCCTCAGGTGTCCGCCTCCGATTTTGTTGAAACTCATATATGTGATAGAGCATAAAAAATTTTGAGACACGTATTTTTTTTTATCGGCGGAAAAACGGTTTTGAGGGGTGAAACGCACCCTCGAAAATGGGGATGTTTTTTCGTTTTTCGTCGATAACGTTTTAACGGTATGAGATATAAAAAAAATTCAAATTGCAACAATGTTTATTTTTTCATGTACTATACATTGGAGATGAGAACGATACCATTATCGACGAAAAACGAAAAACACCCCTATTTTCGAGGGCGCGTTTCACCCCTTAAAACCGTTTTTCCGCCGATAAAAAAAAATACGTATCGCTTACTTTTCGGTGCTTTATAACATATCCAAATTTCAACAAAATCGAAGGGTGTCACCTGAGGGATGTTCCTTGTGAGATATGAGCGTTAAAAGAGAAGAATCCGTGAATTGAAGAACTGAAATTGAAACTTTAAACGCGTTTTTCTCAAAATGGCATTTCTGAAGTCGGTGACCAAGATTACTCGAACACTAATGAACCGATCTTCTTGAAATTTTGCAGGCTTATTTAATACATAAAAATGTAGTCTTTAATCGTTCGATTTTTTTCGTTAAAATCGAACCATTAACTTTGACTGTCCGCCATTTTGTGAAAAATGAATATTTTTTAAAATCCTTCGATTAAAGACTAGTTTATACTTATATTTGACTAAATCCATCCGCATTTTTTTTTTCAGATGATCCACTTCGCCGCAATGTTGGTCACCGCAAACCGTGTATATAAAAACATTATTTCATTGACGGCCATTTGCCACTAAACAATGTAATATTTTTCAGTAAAAAAATTACTGAAAGTTCTTCAAGATGTGTTATTAAGATTAAGATGTTCTTTAAGATGGTATATTAATCGATTAAAAAAGTTTTGTAGTTTTCTTTAAAAAAATTCATGAAAAAGGCCTTTTTTGCGTTACAAGTGGGGGTAACGCGTTAAGGAATTCAGAAAAATTAACATTCATGGCACTCCAACGATGCAAACTTCACTTCATTGGTTTGTTGCAAGTGACGCACGTTTATTCCCCGTCGTTGATAATGTCAATGGCGATTATTAGACGTGAGATCCGATGGAGGTATCCTTCCGCGGTAACGTGAGAGGACGGGCCAACGGAGTTGGTGAGCAGACCGTCAGTTTGCACAATCGAAAGAAACCGCACAGTTCGCTTATTCTATCCTTTCTAACGAAACGTCCACCGCCGGCTGTTGGGCTCGGCTTGGATCGAATCCACGTGTTTCCTGCTATGGCGATGTCACCATGACTACCGAAATTCGTGCCAGGTAGTGTTCCAAGGTTGGGAAATTGTGCCGTCGGGAGGGGGCAGTCGAAAAAAAAAATACGTCGCGAGTTGGGACCCGGAGCAGTGGTCACGGTCTGCCGACACGAGGATCGATGGGGCCTCCATAAAGTCGAGGGGAAAAAAGCTCAATTTTCATAGACATACTTTTACGCGTACGAGTATAGAATGTAGAGACCTCGGCTGAAATGTACACGTCGACCCTGACGGAACACGCTCTCACGATCCCGTCAAGCCCTTGGGCTTCAACACCTGGCTCTTATCGATCCTTCCAACTTCACGAACGCTGGCCGAATTTTTATTCTTCCTCACAAAGACACCCTGCACTTTCGGGCTACTTCGCGAGTCGTGATTAATCGGAAAATGAGGATGCTTTCTGGCAATTCGTCGACGCTTGTGGCGGTTGATGGATTTTTGTGAAAAGTCAGATCGGCCACTGCACGAAGTGGCCGAATGGGTTAAAAAAAAAATGTCGACGTTTAAACGATTTCATGGGTCTATCCAACGGGAAATTTCACGCCGGTTACGAATATCACGGAGCTTTCGTCGAAAGCTCGAAATTACGATGACTAAACGCGAAAAACGTCGTTTCACAGACTTTTGGAGATTTTTTAACGAAAATTTTGGGTTTTGGGAAAAATGAATGGTGAATTCGTGTTCTGGAGGGAAAAATACGTCGAAATAGAATTTAAAAAGAATATTGAAAATAAAAATTTTAAAAATCCTGTATCGGGCCAAAATCGGCTTCACTGAATCGGCGATCATTTGTTTTCGGTTCGGATTTTGAGGACCGTTCTGCATTCTCGTCGTAATCGTTTTCTCTTTAAAATTCCGGTTGATTCATGGAGCTCCGATGTTTTTTTTTCTTCGATTTTTGACAGAATTTCAAAAACGGATCGCAATTTCATGGAATTTTGCCGATTTTTTCATACGCCTTTGGCTCTTTTTCTGCCATTTTTCAAGTAGACTTTCCGGAAAAACTAATCGAGATATCGGACTGAATCCAGCGGCATTATCGAAGTCTGTCGGAATCTTTTCCAAAAGCCCTTTAACGAAAGCATAGCCCTCTAGTGAGACCGACGCTACGGCCGTTTGAAGTTTCGGGATTTTGGCGGTTCCGGAAGTGGCCAAAAACGTCGAAAAACTTTTTTTCGCCTTTTAAACCGATTTCGAGGTACTATCTGATGGGAAATTTCCCGCCGATTACGAATATCATCGAGTTATTGTCGAAAGCTCAAAATAAAGCTGGCCAATCGCGAAAAAACGTCTTGTCACAGGCTTTCGACGAGTTTTAAAAGAAATTGGTTCGGTGTTTAGGTATGCGTACGGTGTTGAAGATCAAACTGCAACTTTTTTGCGTTAAGGGGTTACCACCACTTGCGATTTTGAAAAAATCGATTTTTTTATTGCATTTTTTTGGAGTATAAGAATCTGAGAATATGTCCTGAAAATTTCGAGTCGATCCGAACAAAATTGACTGAGATATGAGCGTTGAAAGAGAAGAATCCGTGAATTGAAGAACTGAAATTGAAACTTTAAACGCGTTTTTCTCAAAATGGCATTTCTGAAGTCGGTGACCAAGATTACTCGAACACTAATGAACCGATCTTCTTGAAATTTTGCAGGCTTATTTAATACATAAAAATGTAGTCTTTAACCGTTCGATTTTTTTTTTTCGAAAAAAAATGGCCGTTTTATAGCCAAAAACGGCCGTTTTTTTTCGTTAAAATCGAACCATTAACTTTGACTGTCCGCCATTTTGTGAAAAATTAATATTTTTTAAAATCCTTCGATTGAAGACTAGTTTATACTTATATTTGACTAAATCCATCCGCATTTTTTTTCAGATGATCCACTTCGCCGCAATGTTGGTCACCGCAAACCGTGTATATAAAAACATTATTTCATTGGCGGCCATTTGCCACTAAACGATGTAATATTTTTCAATAAAAAAATTACTGACAGTTCTTCAAGATGTGTTCTTTGAGATGGTATATTGATCGATTAAAAAAGTGTTGTAGTTTTCTTTAAAAAAATTCGTGAAAAAGGGCCTTTTTTGCGCTACAAGTGGGGGTAACGCCATAATTGCCAAATAATGTTGGAATGATACAATCCATTTGATTTATTATTTTACGAAGATACTATATAGCCTATATAGAATGAATTACATTATTCTAATATAATGTAGCAGTTATCCGAAGTGATCGAAAGTTTTGTAATCATCTGAAAAGAGTCCGAAAACTTTTAACGAGTAGTGTAGATATCGGAAAACAGATCTTACCTTGCACGGCTCTTTGCTCTTGGTCCGACAGAAACCCGGCATCTTGATGCCTCCTATCGGTATCTTTTTTTTGGGCTTCTGTTCCTCCGACTCGAGATCCGGCGCGGGTGCTGCACCGGTGTGTTTCGTGTTCTCGGCGTTCAGCATCTTCTCCCTCTCCTCCTCCGCGATCTCTTTCTTGTCCATACTCTTTTGATCCTGTTCCTGATCGGCGGTTTGACTCATTGTCTCGTTGTCTCGATAACGGAACTCACTGCGACCATCGAACCAACAGAATTGTCGATTAAAATAAGAGGACCTCGTGAGGCTCAAAATAAGAGGCTCACGTGACGAGCGAGAATTGAATTATGGACAAATCGTAATGTCAATGCAATCAACTGTTCAACTGTGTCAAATAAATCATGGATTCCATAAATTCCGTATTCAATTAATCACACGTTGCAAACGCTGTACTCAATAAAGGCTGCAAAGTTTATTTTTTCCATTTCGCGCCATAAATCACAATTTTAGAGTCGATCGAGTCAAGCAGGCTAGTCAAGGTGGGCGACTGTGAAAAGGACGAACCGCTAGTCGAACTTTAAGGCGTTGCGCTTGTAGCGCAAAAAAAGGCCTTTTTCATGAATTTTTTAAAAGAAAACTACAAAACTTTTTTAACCGATCAATATACCATCTTAAAGAACACATCTTGAAGAACTTTCAGTAATTTTTTTATTGAAAAATATTACATCGTTTAGTGGCAAATGGCCGTCAATGAAATAATGTTTTTATATACACGGTTTGCGGTGACCAACATTGCGGCGAAGTGGATCATATGAAAAAAATGCGGATGGATTTAGTCAAATATAAGTATAAACTAGTCTTTAATCGAAGGATTTTAAAAAATATTCATTTTTCACAAAATGGCGGACAGTCAAAGTTAATGGTTCGATTTTAACGAAAAAAAACGGCCGTTTTTTGGCTATGAAACGGCAATTTTTTTCGAGAAAAAAAAATCGAACGATTAAAGACTACATTTTTATGTATTAAATAAGCCTGCAAAATTTCAAGAAGATCGGTTCATTAGTGTTCGAGTAATCTTGGTCACCGACTTGAGAAATGCCATTTTGAGAAAAACGCGTTTAAAGTTTCAATTTCAGTTCTTCAATTCACGGATTCTTCTCTTTCAACGCTCATATCTCAGTCAATTTTGTTCGGATCGAATGAAATTTTCAGGACATATTCTCAGATACTTATACTTCAAAAAAATGCAATTAAAAAAAATCGATTTTTTCATAATCGCAAGTGGGGGTTAACCCCTTAAACGCGTTATTCTCGAGATCATGTTTTTCAAAACGGTGCACACGATTTTGCGACATCCAATGAACTGATTGACTTGAAATTTGGTACACGTTTTTGGTGCAATAATAGTTTAGTCTTGACCGACGTTTTTCTTTTTAACATTCGTTTTTCTTTGTTATTAACAACGAAGTCATTTGTCCGTGAAAAATCGAATAAAGTCTACATTTTTTTGATGACTGAAACACGATGAAAAAGAAAAGCTCGGTATTTAAAAAATGAAATTCGTTTTTTTTGCTTCAGATCAACCGGGTGGCGAAAATAAAGTAACACCGTTGAGCCCCTCACGTTCGAAGGTCCTTACTTGATTGTTTATAACGCCTTCGATTATTAACATTGTTTACGAAACTTGATACACAGCTCCGTTAATGTACGTACAAACAAATGATATGTTTGCTTCGTTGGAACGCAACGAAAATAACTTTTTTTTCCGATAGCCAATTTTATTTTGGCAAATCAAAGCTGTTGCTTTTGTGAGATCTTTATTAGATACCTGAATCGATCCGAAATGATTTCAAATAACAATAAAAATGGAGAAAAACGAACATAAAAATGTATTTTCGTTGCATTCCAACGATGCAAACTTCATTAACATAACAAATCCTCAAATGAATTTACAATCATCTCATTTGTACCTTCAAAATTCGATTTTTCAAATAACCCTGATTTTCGCTTCGTCGTGGATTCGTAGTAATGATCGTACCTCCTTAAGATCGGTATTTTTTTCTCTCCTCAACGTACAAGGGAAGAAAGCGTCGAGATTCGTAAGGCGTTGATCGACGAACAATACCATCTGACTAAATTCGAGTGGAATTGAATCGTCGTCAGTGTGGCAGTACATACACACACGTCTGTTTTCAAAGGTGACGGATGCATTTATTTAATTTCGAGGGTTTCAACGCGCCATTCTCGAATGTACAAGAAAGCTCGCGTGGCACCGAGGGGAGGAGAAAGAGGAGAGGGTCTCGCGTGTGGCTTCTCGCAGTTGAAAGAATTAATAAAAAAAAAATATATATATATATATATATATATCTTTCGCTTCTCCAGGGTCCTCTCTTTGGTCCATTCCCATTCTATCTCTCTCTGCCTTTTTCTTTCGCTCGCCCCCTCTCGCTCCCTCGTCCCCCCTTCAGCTTCGTTCCTCTCCCACTCGTCCCTTTTTTGTTTTCTCTCTCCGATCCCCGATAAACTTTCTGGATCTTCGTGTCTTCTCATCTCGTTGAACATCTGCGCCGGACCCGGACCCAAAACGACCGCGGTTCCAGTTTCTTAGGCAGACTCCGCCCAACTCGAACGTTGCCTCAAGCTCGTGAAACTGATCACTCTGTTGATCGTACCCTCGAGTTTGCGGGCCTTGCAATGCAGGAAACGGGTCAGTTTCACGAAAAGGCATTTTTACACGCTCGCTTGGATGTATGGGCATGGACGAGTAATGAAGTGGAAGAACGAATGTGAAGTCATCGAGTCGAGAATATCAGAAAGTCAACGGATGAAAAACACGCCGAAAAAATGAGACTATAATAATGTAACAATGACGAAAAAAAGAAAGAAAAAAGAAAAACCTGTAGAGTGTGTGTCGTAAGACGCAGGAGTCTGCACAAGCTCGAAATGTTTAGAAAACATTTTTTAATTGCGGTTTTATGGTCTAGGATGTTGACTTTAATTTGCAACAAACATTTTGTAATCAGTTTGAAAAATCAACCGAGTTGTGGACATTTTTGCGAGCTATCTTAAATTTTTTTACGAAATGGTGTAAGTCGTAACTTAACGGACAACACCACTGTGACGGCCTCAAAAAATCGATTTTTTGAAAACTTTTTTGTTTTTGTTAGGGTTTGTTAAGGTTTGTTAAGGTTTGTTAAGGTTTGTTAAGGTTTGTTAAGGTTTGTTAAGGTTTGTTAAGGTTTGTTAAGGTTTGTTAAGGTTTGTTAAGGTTTGTTAAGGTTTGTTAAGGTTTGTTAAGGTTTGTTAAGGTTTGTTAAGGTTTGTTAAGGTTTGTTAAGGTTTGTTAAGGTTTGTTAAGGTTTGTTAAGGTTTGTTAAGGTTTGTTAAGGTTTGTTAAGGTTTGTTAAGGTTTGTTAAGGTTTGTTTAGGCTTGTTTAGGGCTGTTTAGGTTTATTTAGGTTTGTTTACGTTTGTTCAGGGCTGCTTAGGTTTGTTTAGGTTTGTTTAGGCTTGCTTGGGTGTGTTTGGGAGAAAATCTCAAAAGGTCACGAAACTCTCATAATTGCATGAAAATAAAAAATTGGGGGTGCTGGGGTTTGTTTAGGCTTGCTTAGGTTTGTTTAGGTTTGTTTAGGTTTGTTTAGGTCTGTTCAGGATTGTTTAGGCTTCTTTGGGATATAACCCAAACCAACCCAAACACCCCCAATTTTTTATTTTCATGCAATTATGATATTTTCGTGACATTTTGAGATTTTCGTGACATTTTGAGATTTTCGTGACAATTTTAGATTTTCATGAGACTTGGTGATTTTCATGAAATTTCGTGATTTTCACGAGATTTTCTGATTTTCATGGCATTTTGTGGCATTTTGTGCTCCGAGAACCGGTAGGAGCACCGATGTTATCATCGTTAAATAAATAATGCTATGGTTCCGTCGTTGTCGCAAGATCGTCAGACTTCTCGACTCAATCTGACCGATTGCGTAGAAAATGTTAACCCGCAATTCGCAAACGTAGGTCGTTTGCGTCCCGCCCAAGATCATTTTTTTCACTTAGAGTTTATTGAAA
Organism: Ophion costatus; assembly: GCA_951751655.1. Classification (NCBI taxonomy): domain Eukaryota; kingdom Metazoa; phylum Arthropoda; class Insecta; order Hymenoptera; family Ichneumonidae; genus Ophion; species Ophion costatus. The sequence continues at coordinate 12,034,283 of OX632366.1, read as the reverse complement.
AAAAAGAAAAATCAAAAATAAGGTAGAAAACAACCCTATTTTCCCTGTAGAAGTACGGTCTACAACGGGCTACGGTCTCTTTCTTGTTCTCCCTCTCTCTTTCCCTCGTACATTTGCAGGATACCAGACATGCAACGCGAGCCAGCTGAATTATCATTCAGTGACTCTCAAACGATTGATATAAACATCTTAAATTTGATTGAAAAAGAAATTGAACACATAATGTATGTGGAAATAAATAATTCGATATTCAGGGTATGGATGTAAATATGGAGAGCCTCCGTATACATATAGGGAAGAATTTTGAATACGTTTTCAAATGTATGTGTTTGTAAGCTCATAAGAAATTCTAAAATTTGAATGAATAAAAAATGCAATACTGAAAAAATAGATGTAGCAGTATTCATTATTTCAGGTATACCCCTCCAGAGTGTTTACACGTAGGCCCCCCCCCTACATACATGTTTCCCCTCACAAAATTTTCTTGCTAACTTATATTCTATTGTTGCTTTGCCTTTCGTTTCGTCTCGCATTCGCTTCCTCGTTTACTATTTTCCCAATTAGTTTCTCGAAGTGTTTTATGCATATACATAGTTCAGTCACAGGCTTCATTCTCAGCATCGTCTGTAGCTTTCTATCGGTTTACTCTCCTCTATCCCTCAAGATAGATGTAAATATATCGAAAATGAGCTTGTGTGTGTGTGTGTGTGTGTGTGTGTGTGTGTGTGTGTGTGTGTGTGTGTGTGTGTGTGTGTGTGTGTGCGTGCGTGTGTGTGTGCGCGTGCGTGCGTGCGTGTGTGTGTGTGTGTGTGTGTGTGTGTGTATTCAAAAGAATAAGAGCATACAAAAAGAATATAAAATATAAGGTAAAAATGAAAAACTATAGAAATTTGTACCTCAATATATTTTTACCATGGTACTTTTACTATTTTATACAGTAAAAATCCATCAAGGTACAAATTTATATAGTTTTTAATTTTTACCTTATATTTTATATACTTTTTGTATACTCTCATTCTTCCGAGTTCCAACGTATACCTTTGAGGGTTTTTACGTAATACCCTTTCCAATTGAATCCTTATCAATTGGCACTTCGCTAATCAAACCTAATGTTCCGTTGCGTCCTTTGAGCCACCCTACAGGCTCTATCAATAAAAAAATCGATTATGTCGAATGCATCGGAAATAAATAAAAAAATTCGAATTTCCCCCACCTCCCGCCCCCCATATGACTGCGTTCCGGAACATTAAGAGGGTTGATTTTTTTATTGGAGTCGTCTTTTGAGCCACCCTACAGGCTCCATCAATAAAAAAATCGATTATGTCGAATGCATCGGAAATTTTAAAAAATTCCCAATTTCCCCCACCTCCTTCCGCCCCCCCATATGACTGCGTTCCGGAACATTTAGAGGGTTGATTTTTTTATTGGAGGCGTCTTTTGAGCCACCCTACAGGCTCCATCAATAAAAAAATCGATTATGTCGAATGCATCGAAAATGAAAAAAAATTTCGAATTTCCCCCACCTCCTTCCGCCCCCCATATGACTGCGTTCCGGAACATTTAGAGGTTGATTTTTTTATTGGAGGCGTCTTTTGAGCCACCCTACAGGCTCCATCAATAAAAAAATCGATTATGTCGAATGCATCGGAAATTTAAAAAAATTTCGAATTTCCCCCACCTCCTTCCGCCCCCCATATGACTGCGTTCCGGAACATTTAGAGGGCTGATTTTGTTTATTGGAGGCGTCTTTTGAGCCACCCTTCATGCCCCATCCATAAAAAAATCGATTATGTCGAATGCATCGGAAATAGAAAATGTTTCTGAATTTCATCCCCCCTTTCTCCCCCCCATATGACTGCGTTCCGGAACATTTACAGGGTTGATTTTTTTATTGGAGGCGTCTTTTGAGCCACCCTACAGGCTCCATCAATAAAAAAATCGATTATGTCAAATGCATCGGAAATTTAAAAAAATTTGGAATTTCCCCCACCTCCTTCCGCCCCAATATGACTGCGTTCCGGAACATTTAGAGGGTTGATTTTTTTATTGGAGGCGTCTTTTGAGCCACCCTACAGGCTCCATCAATAAAAAAAACGATTATGTCGAATGCATCGGAAATAAAAAATGTTTTCGTATTTCACCCCCAGGTTCTCCCTCCTATATGACTGCGTTCCGGAACATTTTAAGGGTTGAGATTTTTTTTCGTGGCCCTTTTCATGCCACCTTACATCGACGCCAAAAAAAAAAGCGATTATATCAAACGTGCGGGAGATAGAATTCTTCAAATTTCACCCCCCTATAAGGGTTGGTCCGGATGGTCGAAAATATTTTAAATTCATTTTACCATGTTTTTTTAGTCACTAGAGCCGAACTGAGTAAGAAATTGTAGGAAATTAAAAAGTTAAAAAAAAAATGAAATCGTTGGATAGCAACGATGCAAACTTCAGGCACATTTTCTTGTGGACATTCTTTCCTTCAGATATCACCAATGTGGACAATGTTTAAAGTGACGTTTAACAAGTTCATTAATTGCAATACTTGTGCAATCTTTTTGCCACGCTTTACATAAAACATGAAGTTTTATTATAGTTTTACATAAAATAGAGTGTAAAATTTGATAAACCGTTTTATAAAAATCTACGTTTTTCCTACCAAATGGACGAATCAGAGAAACAGTTTTTTGACCAGTACGATCACATTCCGTCAATTCGTGATGATGTTGTAGTGCCTTATCAGATTTGTGGTGTTATTCGAGGGCAAATATACACTTAGGTGCCGGAAAAAGGGTCATTTTTGTGAATTTTTTCAAAGCAAACTATTTGAAATTTCGGATTGGGGTTTTAATTATCTAAAAGTATATACATTCAAAAATATGTTTAATTTTCTTTATTCAAAAGTATCAAAAATATGATCCTTGGAGCGCCGTAAAAAAATCGGTACCCAAAATTTCTCGAAAACCAATGAACCGATTGCCTTGAGGTTTTTTGTGGTTATTCTATACACCATTATCTAGTACTTGTCATAGGATTTTTTTTCCGTTACTTAGTTTTTGGTTTTATAGGCAAAATAATAACTAATTTTTGGCCCAAAAATCACTATTTATGTTCAAACGTCCGCCATTTTGTCATATATCGATATTTTCAAAATCGGCTATAACAAGTACCAGTCAATGGTGTATAGAATAACCACATAAAACCTCAAGGCAATCGGTTCATTGGTTTTCGAGAAATTTTGGATACCGATTTTTTTACCACGCCCCAAGGATCATACAATATCCTTGTATATTTTTGATATTTTTAAATAAAGAAAATTAAACATATTTTTGAATGTATATACTTTAAGGGCGGGGTAAAGTATTAAAATTTTTTTTTCATTTTTTTAAAATTTAAATGAATGCATAATATATCAAGAATATTGTGTTAAAATTTCAAGTCGATCGTAGTAAAATTGACGAAGTTATGAGTATTTGAGCATCTATTGCTCCATGCCGGGTTTTATACCTGGGCGGCAGCTGCGCGGCGCGCTATTGCGAGTTTTGCGTAGACAAACGCAAAAAGATGCTCTCGATCATCTTGATGGAAGCCTTTTGCTCTACGGACCTGGCATCGACGACTTTGAGTGAGTATAAGAAAATTATCGAGTTTCATTTTGAATTTCTAAAAATTCAAAGATAATTGAAAAATTGGGTTGCGGGGAAATTTGTTCACCTATTTCTTTTTTTTTTCATCATTTCGTTAATAACATTTTGGAATTATTATTATGCAAAATTAATATTTTGAGTACCTTTAATATGCATGAATTTTCTCAGATTTTTATGCAATCGAGAAGTGTTCTCAAACTTATGTGCAATGAGCGCTAAGCGACCAAACTCTTCTGCGTTTTTCAAACCGTTTTTCTGAGACTTGTCATATTTGAAGTCCGTGTGCACGATAACTCAAAATCTACTGGACCAATCGCTTTGAAATTTTGCATAGTACTTCTTCACATAGTTCACCAGGTATTGTCGAGAGCTTTTTTGTTTTTTTAAAATAATTACTAATTTTTCAACAACAAATTAGCGAATTTTTTTTTAGCAAAAATCGGGTTTTTGGCTCCCAAGTGCTACGAAAAATCGAAAAAAAAAAAATCCTCCCGCCATTACCTCGAGAAACATCTCCTTTAACAAATGCATTTTGATTTTTTTGTTTCAGATGATTCTGTTGCGAGTTATGGTGCACACCGCAAACCAACTTTTTTTCGAGGCGTCTCCGGGGTTTAATTTTCACTCGCTCAATTTTGAATATTTTGCAATGCAAATTTAGGAGAATGTTGTTCAAATGTTACTTTATTATATGTAAATTTTTCAATAAACGATCACTATTCGTTACGCCAAAAAAAATCTTAAGAACATGCCTTTTTTTCGCCGAATTAACTTTACCCCGCCCTTAAGATAATTAAAACCCCAATCCGAAATTTCAAATAGTTTTCCGTGAAAAAAATTCACAAAGATGACCTTTTTTTCTGGCTCCTAGGTGTATATCTGCCCTTAAGGTCTCGCGCTCTCACATCGTGGTGGCAGATGCCCGGCACGTGTTAGCCCGCCTACTCGAACAGTAGTATTCGTTATGACGTGTGCCCTATAGTGTGCTATATAATCGACGATGAGGGTTCTAGGATCCATTCGCAATGCTACCGAGTACTCGTTTATTGTATACTACTATGAAGGTTATTGTACACCTACGTTCAACCCCTCCAACTTCACATCCACGGGTGGTACACGACATCCATACAGGAACACAAGAGAGAGTCGAATTCGTATATAGGGCGCAACACCATAGGCTTTGTGTCCGATCAGGGGCGAACAATGGACGTTCACTAATATACAATATACCACCTCTTTTTCCATTCGCTGAGCCGCCCCCTACTGGTACCGGGCGATTCGTGGACATTGTCAACCGTGTGTGAGTGTCGGTCCCCTCGGGAAGACCGCCAATAGATTACAATCACACTATCGTCCAATCGTCTGTCTGATTTTCAACGCGACCAGACATGTCTATGTGTGAAATACATGTATCGAATAAATAAATTACGCATGCTCTGTAGCTACGTGTTGTAGGGATCGCACGATCGCAAAATTGATCGCGTACCGCGCGTTAAGAGAAATGTTGGTAAAAACCGCGGAATATAAATGCTGAGGAGGAACGAAGGGTACCGATAAGATCGTAAATTCATCATTTTCGATGTGGCTCGCGTGATTACGACGCCCACGAGACACGTGGGTCGAGACTTTCGATCGGGTACGTGCACATGGGCTGCAGAGCTTCACACACCAGGTATTTTGTGGATAAATTGGCCGCAGTGCATTATAAGGCTTGGAGAGTGAAAATAAATGGAAAACGTGTTGACTTTTGGCGCACCAGTCTCGGGTCGCGTTATTAAGGGGTTACCCCCACTTGCGATTTTGAAAAAATCGATTTTTTTATTGCATTTTTTCGAAGTATAAGTATCTGAGAATATGTCCTGAAAATTTCAAGTCGATCCGAACAAAATTCACTGAGATATGAGCGTTGATAGAGAAGAATCCGTGAATTGAAGAACTGAAATTGAAACTTTAAACGCGTTTTTCTCAAAATGGCATTTCTGAAGTCGGTGACCAAGATTACTCGAACACTAATGAACCGATCTTCTTGAAATTTTGCAGGCTTATTTAATACATAAAAATGTAGTCTTTAATCGTTCGATTTTTTTCGTTAAAATCGAACCATTAACTTTGACTGTCCGCCATTTTGTGAAAAATGAATATTTTTTAAAATCCTTCGATTGAAGACTAGTTTATACTTATATATGACTAAATCCATCCGCATTTTTTTGTTCAGATGATCCACTTCGCCGCAATGTTGGTCACCGTAAACCGTGTATGTAAAAACATTATTTCATTGACGGCCATTTGCCACTAAACAATGTAATATTTTTCAATAAAAAAATTACTGAAAGTTCTTCAAGATGTGTTCTTTAAGATGGTATATTGATCGATTAAAAAAGTTTTGTAGTTTTCTTTAAAAAAATTCATGAAAAAGGCCTTTTTTGCGCTACAAGTGGGGGGTAACGCGTTAAGGAAACATCAATGTGAAAATTTCAAAAAATCGATTTCTTGTTGCGTTGTACGATAGTATAAACGGTTATAAACCTGGACCTGGCATCGCCGATTGATCGTAAGTAGACAATTTATATGAAAATTGCGCACTCGAAACTTTAAACGCCTTTTTTCTCGAAATGTTATACAAACCGGTGTACACTCTCAAGGGAAGAGTTTTCGAGCTATCCGTCTCAAATTTTGACACGACATTCTTCACGCCACTCTTTATCTTGCTATAGGAGCTTTTGTTTGATCGTCATATTTTTTTTAACGAAAAAGTATCTAAAAAATAGCCTAAGCTCGATACTTTTTTTCAAAGCGCCATTTTGTTAACTTTGTTAAAAAAAAACCTCCATAGTAAGATAACGGCTTTCAAACTGATTAATAATCTTTTTACAAATTTTGTTTCAGATAATATTTACGGCCACAACCGTGTACACCGTGAGAACTCCTTTTTCTCGAAGACATTTTCAACGTTAAAAAATGTAAAAAGAAAAATAATGAACGTTTAAAAATGTATTTTCTGTTCTTTATGAGTGCTTTGATTTGACATACAAAAATTGGACTGGTTAGCGTATTTTAACCATCGAATAAAAATCGATGCGAACAGCTATTTTTTAATCCGTTACACTGTGTTGATTCCTTAAAAGCGTTTTTCTCGAAACTATTTTTCTCTCTTCAAAACGGTGTACACGATTTCTCGACATCTAATTAACGGAATGAGTTGAAATTTGGTACACTTATTCAGTGTAATGGCTGTTCAGTCTTGACCGACGTTTTTCTTCTCAACATGATTTTTCATGAGTCATCGACAATAATGGTGCCGTTTCTCCTCGAAAAAATAAAAAAATTTTAGATTATTTAAACACGATTACAAAAAAGCTCCGTCAAATATTAGCCATTATTATCTATTTAAAAAAAAAAATCGTTCTTATGTTTCGGATGAACTGGGTGGTCGAAATCAAGTACACTGTTGAGGCCGTCACGTTCAAAAGGTTCTTGACGAGATTGCTTATAACTTCTTTAATTATTAATATTTTTTTATAACACTTGGTACAAAACTTTGCTAATGTACATACAAATAAATGTCAAAACGATTGTTCAGACATTTCACTTATTCCTCCAAAAGTAATTTTTTCAAATAACCCTGATTTTTTCGCTTTTTTCAGACTTGGTACCAACATAAATAGTTGTAAAGAAACTACTCCACTTTGGGCACTCAGTTGATACTTTTTTTTAAGCTGTTTAATAAATCAATAGTTAAAAAAAAAATGCATGCCCAAAATGTTCATAATCTGACAAATAAAAGTTTTAAGGGGCAAGAAATATAATTTTTTTGTAAATTTTTTAAAAGTCGCCGAGATTACGAACCCCTGCCAAAGTTTATAACATTTGTACCCGTTTGAAAATTTTTGGCACTCTTTTTAAGTAATTCTTGTAAATTTAAAAAATTTACAAAAGAAAAACAATTTTTGCCACTCGAGATCTTTTATTTCGGAGATTAATGTGGGAATTTTAAGCAGTCATTTTTTAAAGTGATCATTCGTTTATAAGCTTTCAGAAAAATATCAATTGAGTGCCTAGAGTACGGTAGTTTTTTTTACAGTTATTGGTTTTTGGTAAGATTGAAAATTTATTTTTTTTAAATCTTAAAACAGGGTTGTTACGCATTACTGAGTCAGAAATTCCCTGACTTTTCCAGGTTTTCCATACAGCTTTTGCAGGAATTCCAGGATTTGCAAATTAGCCAGATTAGGGTCAAATATAGAACATTTTCTTTTCATCAAACACATATTTTTTGAGTTAGAGAGATAGTCTTTGTAAACGTTACAAACGATACGGGAAAATTATGTCCGCAAAAATAGCAATGACTAATTTTTGTGGAAAAAAAACAACATTTTTAACCAACTCGAAGAGACAAAGGAAATTCTCAACTCGATCCTTCTATCAAAGAATTATGTTGAACTGGATGACATAATTTTTTTACGACCAAATCTATGGAAATTTGAGAAAACAGATATTTATTTTTAACAAAATTTCGAAACATGATTTAAGCATTATAAAGTAGAAAAAATGCATTAAAAGCAAATACAGAACCTGTTCTTCATTATAAACAAAAGTTTGTACGCCGGTGAAAATAAACAAAAAATAACTATAAATACTTATCTATAATGATAATGATGTGGTTGTGCATCGACAGATCGAATGCAAATGTATTTTTGCAGCTTTACTTTTAATTTATATTAATTTACAAATGGAGCTTCACAATAAATTAGTTTTCAGCTTTTTAAATTCTCACTGTTTGGCACTGACATAACTTTCTTTTGTGTATAATCAGGAATAATACAGATATTAAAGATGTACAAAAATATTTCTTTTTATACTGTCCAGTTTCTTTTAAAGTCGGTTTCATTTTTCGTATCTCTTTCAAAAAGTAAATTGTGAGAAAATTCCAGAAAATTTCCGAAATTCCCTGAGTTTTCCCTGTTTTCCATATGCGTAACAACCCTGTAAAACCACCATAACTCGGAAACCCCTCATTTTCGACCCCTAATCGATCGGGATGGATTCGTCGCAAATGCACTCTAGTAGGTATAACGCTTATCAAGGAATAGGTCGAATCTTCCAAGGTGTACTCCATACCATCGTCATTAGAGTTATCGAGCAAGTCAACGCGAATGCGAGGAAAAACGACTGGGAATCGATATTTTTTTTTCCTCATTTCACTATGTTGAATAATTAACGTACGCATGTGTGGAGTGTTCGTAAGAGAATGGACAAAGAGAGGATAACGATTACCGGCTGTTCGAAGCTATACGGGGAAGAATAAAGTTTGCGGTGGTGAAGGTGGATTATCGGGGCAGTTTGAGCGTCGTACTGGCGCCAGGGGGGTCTCGGGATCCGAGAACTCGCGTGTCCCTTCGTGAAAATGCAGCGGAAAGTTTATACACGCTGTCGGATGGACATGTGTGTATACACGTTTATCCACACACGTATACAACGAGAGAGAAAAAAGGCAAGAATAAACGGTAGAGTCTGGTAATTCTGACATTCGAATGTACCATCGTGCGGATCGAGTGAGTCACGTGTTACCACTTGAGAAAGTGCTTTCGAATATGATCCGTGAGAGACTACGTTTTTTCCCTCTCATTTATTCCCTCGCGAGATATTCGTCCTCGGTACCACTAGTCCAGTCATTTCGTCCGAAAAAAAGGCAAATAAAAGAAAATGAATTTGCGCTTCTAATTTTTTAATATGTTGTAGGGGATACCTAGAAAAGCTTAACTTGAGATTGTCGACCAAGCTTTCCTAGGAGCTTTCGCCGCCATCTTGGAAAACGCTTAAAATTTGTTTTTCGGCAATAACTCGGCTATCCGATGAGATTCGAAAATTTTTGTAAGACACTTTTTGTAGCTTTCTTTGTGCTCTACAATAACGCTTAAATCATTTTTAGCGTATCATGCATCGTTATCGAGATATCGATCGATAAAGTCAAAAATTTAGGACACAATTTTTGTTTTTTCCTTTTTTTTTCTTTGGGTCTTAATAAATATGAAAAATTGTGGAATTCAAACTTGTAGAGCATATTCAGACCTACAATTTCCTTCTTGGATTTTTTTATGTTGGACAAAAATTACGATCTCCAGCGCGCCGCAAAGTCGGTGAATCCACGCTCAGCGTCGAGCGCGCTCAAGTTAGTATATCGTATCGTGTTGAGTTTTTGCTGTGCGTAGTGTAAATCGAGGGTTCCGATATTCTGGGCAAAAATTTCGATATCTAGTTGGCTGTAAACTCGTTATAACGGAGTGCCCGCATAGAGCGTCCGTTGGAGTTGGAGGGGTCAGGTATAAAGGGACCCTTTTGTTAGGGTCTACGTGTTGAAACGTGTTCTTCTTTTCGTAGCATCTCGGTTAGTTGCCTCGAGCCTTTCGAAGTGAGCACACGTGTTTCAACAATTTTGTGACCATGGGAGACTGTTTTATTTGTAAAAAAGCGTTAATCGACGACATTTATGTTGCTAAAAAAAGAGCTGTTCGAACTCTCTTGACGGTGAGTGAGAAAAGAGGACATGTGGACCATCAACGCATGCTAGAAAGTATCGAATCTGTGAGTGTGCATAGGGCGTGTTACAAGAATTATGCGAACGAAAGACTCGCGTCGTTTGTCGCTCGTCGAACAAAATCAGTCTCGGAAGAACAGGAACCTGAACCTGAACCGGAACCCGAACATCAACAGCAGCTCGAAGACCGTTTCGATTTTAAAAATAAATGTTTGTTTTGTGGAGTACCGTTTTCCGATCAAACAAAAACACCAATGCATCGACGACACGCAATTCGAACGGTTCGAGAAAAGTCTATGAAAGATAACGTCCTAAAATATCTGCTCGGACGTAACGATGAATTTGCCGCTTCTATCGTCAAGCGTGTCTGCTCGGTACCTGATCTCATCGCCGTAGAAGCTCGCTACCATCGCGAATGCATGCATCGTGTGTACAACCCGCTACCTGAGGAGGGTGCGAAAAGAGGACGACCGACAGGTAACAAAGTCGACGAGGCAATGGAGGGGATTTACTCATTTCTAAAAGAAAATTCCGACGAATGCCAGTTTTCGATGACTGAATTAATGAGTCACGTAAATGGAAATTTTGTTCCGCACATAAAAACGGTTAAAGCACATTTAGAAGCGAAATATGGCGAGGACATTCTAATTATCGAGAAACAAAAGCGAAATTGTGTAGTTTGTTTCCGAAACACCGGATTTAAAATTCTTGCGGATAAATGGTACCAGGAAAAGAAGCAGAACTCTCACGAGGAACGACTCCGAGTTATTCGCGAAGCTGCTGCTATAATTCGAGAGGACATAAGAGGCGTCGTTTACGACAAACAAAATTATCCTCCCTCGGATGAATTTGTACGGGATGTCGAAGCCGCTGTTCCGGAATCTCTACAAGTTTTTCTTTCAACAGCAATAATGAAAGATAAACGTGGCGCACTGGACTCGTGGAAAAAAAAGTGCACATCGATTGCTCACGCAATAATTACGGCTGTGCGTCCTCGTTCTTTTTTCTCTCCGCTGCAGATCGGTGTTGGAACTTATCTGTATAAGAAATTCGGTTCCAAGAGCCTCATCAACATTTTATCGGCAATGGGGTTCAGTGCACCGTATCGAGAAGTGACGATTTTCGAGAATTCGTGCATTCATCGACCTGAAAGTGAAATCCTGGAAAATTCATTCAGTCAATTCGTATTTGATAATGCGGATTTCAACATAAACACTCTCGACGACGACGACGACGATGTCTGTAACGATGATGATGACGATGCTCTCATCGAATCAGCATCATTTCCAACGTTTCAACAGACACAACAACTCGAAGAGTTTACGGAGGACGAAGATCTTCAGCCTGGACCATCCAAGCGAAAAAAGACATGAAAAAAGTCCATCGTTCGTGTCTCGAGTGCAGAAAAAAATATTTTTCTTTCCGTTTATTTTGTTTTGTTTATTTTGTATTGTAAAAAAATAATATTTTTTACTGCACAAACAAATTATTTGTTTAATAAATTACTATTGTGTGATCCTTAATTTGTTGCTCTATGTACTTATTTTTTATCCCATCAATTTCCTGAACAATTTCCCATTCGATTCGACATCCAGACACAACCGAGCGAGCAGCTCGCTCGACGCTGAGTGTGGATTCACCGACTTTGCGGCGCGCTGGAGATCGTAATTTTTGTCCAACATAAAAAAATCCAAGAAGGAAATTGTAGGTCTGAATATGCTCTACAAGTTTGAATTCCACAATTTTTCATATTTATTAAGACCCAAAGAAAAAAAAAGCAAAAAACAAAAATTATGTCCTAAATTTTTGACTTTATCGATCGATATCTCGATAACGATGCATGAAACGCTAAAAATGATTCAGGCGTTATTGTAGAGCACAAAGAAAGCTACAAAAAGTGTCCCACAAAAATTTTCGAAATCTCATCGGATAGCCGAGTTATTGCCGAGAAACAAATTTTACCCCTTTTTTCAACATGGCGGCGAAAGCTCCTAGGAAAGCTTGGTCGACAATCTCAAGTTAAGCTTTTCTAGGTATCCCCTACAACATATTAAAAAATTAGAAGCGCAAATTCATTTTCTTTTTTGAATGTACGTAATGACTGGACTACACCCGGTATCTCGTAAATGCGAGGCACGGGCTCGAGATTGGAAAAAAAAATCCTGAGATTCTTCGCGGAGGCGGGAGGGGGGGGGCGGGGGATAGAAAAAATGCGTGGAAAAATATGATATTGGAGTTTGCATCATTGCTACGCAACGAAAGTTCCAAAGTCCAATTTATTCAGCAAACTTACGTTTCCAAAATCGCTTAAGGGGTCAGTCCACTTTGAAAATGTCAAAAAATCGATTTTTTTCACTGCTTTCGAAAGTACATACATTCAGAAATATTGTTTCGAAATTTTATGAAAATCCGTTTTCAAAATCTAGCTCCATCGTATCACTGAAACTAATAAAACGATTCTCTCGCAATTTGATTCACATATTGTAAACATGATTCCCAACAAGGTGACCCTCGAGGGTTTAAATTTTTTTATTTTTTTACTCTTTTTCTTTTTGTGAAAAATTGCGAAAAACCGCGTTTTTAAAACTTTTTTCGTTTTTCATCTGCCATTTTTTTAATTCTTTGATAAAACTTCATATCCGAGGGTCATTTTGTAGCTGGTGTCATACTGAATCTAATGGACTTTGATTTTTTTTTGTTTCAAATAAGCCGTTGCCGACTTGGGATGGAGCTACCTAGCCCACCTATTTTTGAGGCGTTATGTAAACTATAGTTTTTGTACTTAAAAATGAATAAAAACGAATAATTTTTTTTTTAAATGTATTTCAAGACTTTATTTATCAAGCCCAACGACTTTTATACTCATATCTTTTATTTTAATCGCGAAAATAGCCTTTTTCGTGGCTCCAAAGTGGACTGGCCCCTTAAGGCCAGAGAGATCATCGCAAAAACGCTGCACAGCCGCCATTTTGAAATTAATAGCTTTAAAAAAATGATCGTATACAGTCACTGATACGTATGATAAACACCCTTCTTTGTAATCTCGATTTATTTTGTAGTTTTTCTGAGAAAAAGAAATCCCCAAAAAGCCGGTTTTTCGGCCTCTAGACTGGCCCAGGGCCTTAATCAAGAACGAAACGAATAACGACGAATTAATATAAATGTTTATAACCAATCGCCAGTATTCATATTTGCATATATTTAAAATATTGGAGCTGATCAGAGAAAAATATTGAAATTCACCCGGTTTTCTTGGGGTCCCCAAGCAGATCCGTTCAGACTCTTCCAATCGCCACACGCGAGAATCATTTTTCAAACGCTTGTCGAACAGGCGCGTGTCATCTTTGAAAAAAAACACGAGACAGCTGTTTCATCGAGTCCTCACTTTGAGGAGGGTCGAGCGTTCCACCGATGAAGGTTAAGGGGATCTGACTTTTTTCCTGGCATCGATACGTCCAATGAACGTTGAACATGCAAGTTTGACGTTTCCATAAAGCTTACTGCGTCCTTTTCGCGATAAGAAGTATGAAAATCGAAGGCTGTCCGGGGGTCTCAAATGCCAAGTTGCTCAGGTCTTTATCCTTCCAATAATGTTATAGTGAGAAACCTCCCAAAATTGAAGCCAGACCGATCAATAACTTTTTGAGTATGACATGAGCAGTTTTTCAAGAGACGCCTAAAGCAATGCCTTCTAACGCCGCCATTCCGTTTTGTTTATAAAGAATTTTTTTTTCAACATTCGAAAATCCCAATAAGATGATGTCAACATTTTTAAATGATGCGATTATTTCATCACCTTTAAAAAAATCATGAAAACGACTCATTTTCGGGCGTTTAAAACGATCCCATTCCCCCTTAAGGGGTCTTCGCACTTTAGACGCTAAAAAGCCTATTTTCATGAATATTTTTGATAAGTTTATATTACAGATATTGATATAAAAGTTGTTACACTCAATAAATACACTTTGGAAATACATTAAATTTTTTTGTTATATGTTTATTTAACACAAACAAACTTTAAACGCGTTTTCCTCAAAACGACGTTTTTAGAGAGAATAAAACGATGAAAATCAGCATATTTTTTCTACGTCCAAAGGTATCTCCCCCCTTAAGGGGTCTTGTTACTTTAGACGCTATAAAAGGCCATGTTGATGAATTATTTGATAAGTTTATATTATAGATATTGATATAAAAGTTGTTACACTTAATAAATACACTTTTCAAACATATAAAAAAAAACTTTTACGTATTTATGTAACCCAAACAAACTTTACACGCGTTTTTCTCGAAACAAGGTTTTTCGACGGCTTGTTGATCAAATCTTCAAAACTACTAAACCGATCCTTAGGAAATTTCAACCACATATTCTTTACAACTAGAGCTATAGCGGGTATCGAGGATTTTTTTTAAATTTTGATATTTACTAATATTTTTGTCGAAAACGGTGAAAACCACATTTTTTGTTATATCGAAAAATGTCCGCCACTTTGTTATTTTTGCATATATAAAAAATCGTATGATATGCGCTATAGCGCATACATAACTACAGTCCGACCCCCCAATAAGAACGCAAAAGCCCCCGAGAGGAAGAGTTTTAGAGTACACCCCCGCCAGGCGCGCGCTGACTCTTTCTGTCTCTCTCTTTCTTTTCGGCATGCGAGGTTCTCAATAAGAACGGCCGCTCGAACGACTTTCTACTTGTAGCCCGCGCGCAAAACGTTCTCCATCTGTTCCACTTAATTAATAGTTTTTTTTCAATTTTATTCATACATATTAGTAATTGAATAATAGTGGATGATCACCAACGATATAAGATGTCACAGAAGAAACGAAAAATAGACTGTTGTTTATGAAAAATAGTTTGTTGTAAACGCAAACAAAGTCTGTACCGCAAAGTAGTACTAATTCTACCGAAAACGAATTGCTAACTTATTGAGTGTAACAACTTTTGTGTCAATATCTATAATATAAACCCATAAAAAAAAATTGATGAAAATTGCCATTTTCACATCCAAAGTGAGAAGACCCCTGAGGAAACTTCGAATTTGGACTTCAATTGGACATATCTGTGAGGCAAAAAAAATCGTCAGGGAGACCGGCGACGTGAACCCAAATCCTCGTGGCTCGAATCCCCCACATTTTTCCTACACCCATCCCGAGCAACGAGCTTTTCTCGTCTATTTTAATAAACTCACAACCAGCAACGAGCTTCAGGTTCTCACGTTTATTTTTCTAAACTTCCAGACCCGTGGAAGATGCGCTCCCGCCACTTTTTTGAAACTTATTTCTCTGCCCTCTTCCCTTCAACTTCCCTTCGTCGCTGTCAACTGACTTCCCTGCCTTCTTTTGTTTTTAATATCTCCAGACGTCCCCCACGTACTGGTGTACTCGTCATAGCCATTTCGTGCATACCCGCCAAGTACGCGGTGCTATTTACGAATGGACGATGTTTTTCTTTAGCGACAGTTCGTGTGTGTGGACGGGTGTGATCGGTGTGAATACGATAAGAGACGAATTCGAACCGGAAGTCGTCGGATTTCTTACGGTCTGATTAGCCATTGCCAGGCCTATCAGATTTCATTTGAACACGGTATGTGCGATCGCCGTGCCAACCTATATTCTTTCAACGTGCAAATACGTCTCTTAACGCCCTTCAGCCGTTTATCGAAAGCGGTGACCGTTTGCGGCAACCGATAGTCCCAAATTGACGACGAGCATCAAGTCATTAAGGGGTTAGGCCACAGTAACGGGTATAAAATCATGTGCGAATTTAACAATTTTTTTTGGGATGAAAAAGTAATTCGCTCATACAATTAATTACACATCTATTCAGTATGAATATACTGTTGGAAAATATTTATTTCTTTTTCGATGTACACAATGGACGACTACTGATATTTTCTTTTATCTTTTTTTAGGCGCCCCGCGGCGTGACATTTAGCATCCACAATTTTTTACCTAGAACAAAAAACTAAAATTCTCGTCGATCTACATTAGAATACCTAGGGAAGTACGTACGGAATTTAAGGGGGTACCCCCACTTGCGATTTTGAAAAAATCGATTTTTTTTATTGCATTTTTTTGAAGTATAAGTATCTGAGAATGTGTCCTGAAAATTTCAAGTCGATCCGAACAAAATTGACTGAGATATGAGCGTTGAAAGAGAAGAATCAGTTCTTCGTGTAAACTGAAATTGAAACTTTAAACGCGTTTTTCTCAAAATGGCATTTCTGAAGTCGGTGACCAAGATTACTCGAACACTAATGAACCGATCTTCTTGAAATTTTGCAGGCTTATTTAATACATAAAAATGTAGTCTTTAATCGTTCGATTTTTTTTTTCGAAAAAAATGGCCGTTTTATAGTCAAAAAACGGCCGTTTTTTCCGTTAAAATCGGACCATTAACTTTGACTGTCCGCCATTTTGTGAAAAATGAATATTTTTTAAAATCCTTCGATTAAAGACTAGTTTATACTTATATTTGACTAAATCCATCCGCATTTTTTTTTCAGATGATCCCCTTCGCCGCAATGTTGGTCACCGCAAACCGTGTATATAAAAACATTATTTCATTGACGGCCATTTGCCACTAAACAATGTAATATTTTTCAATAAAAAAATTACTGAAAGTTCTTCAAGATGTGTTCTTTAAGATGGTATATTGATCGATTAAAAAAGTTTTGTAGTTTTCTTTTAAAAAAATCATGAAAAAGGCCTTTTTTGCGCTACAAGTGGGGGTAACGCCTTAAGGGCAGATATACAACTAGGAGCCGGGAAAAAAGGCCATTTTTGTGAATTTTTTCAAGGAAAACTATTTGAAATTTCGGATTGGGGTTTTAATTATCTAAAAGTATATACATTCAAAAATATGTTTAATTTTCTTTATTTAAAAATATCAAAAATATACAAGAATATTGTATGATCCTAGGAGCGTCGTAAAAAAATCGGTACCCAAAATTTATCGAAAACCAATTAACCGATTGCCTTGAGGTTTTTTGTGGTTATTCTATACACCATTATCTAGTACTTGTCACAGCCAATTTTGAAAATATCGATTTATGACAAAATGGCGGACGTTTGAACATAAACAGTGACTTTTGGGCCAAAAATTAGTTATTACTTTGCCTATAAAACAAAAACTAAGTAACGGAAAAAAATCATATGTCAAGTACCCCCAAACGATTTTTCAATCATCTCACTTATATTTCTTCAAAATGATTATTTTTTTGATAATTCGGATTTTTGTGTCGTCGAAATAACCTTCGGTCGAAAAGCTAACCCCTCAATTAATCATCACTAATAAGTAAACGAAAATTCCATCAATTATAAAAAAAATTATACATATAATAATAAATAATAAAATATAACATAAATATAACAAAAAATAAAGAATATAATAAATATAATAAAAAATAAACAATAAAACAATCATAAAAAAATATAATAAATAAAATATAACGAACGTGGATAAATTATTGGACTTGTTAAGATCTATTCGTAAGAAATTACGCGGTGACCAGCGAACGACGTGAAATTGCAACACCCTGTATCCACCCCCGTGTACGTAAAAACACCCACAGGTATGGCTGCTTGTATGATAAACTGTTCGTGTATACGTATGACTGTAGATGCACAGTGATGTATATAAGGTTTGAGGGTCGGTGCCCATGGCGATCGATCCGTTTGCGTCTGGGCGTCGCGACGCCGGGCAATGTTCTCAAGCGAAGAAAAACCTCGCGAGCTACCTGCAAGTGTCCTTCACTCAACCGATTCACCCTAAAGTTCTTCATTCAAAGATTTAACAAGTATGAAGTGCGACGATGAACAGGTCAACACCCTTCGCCCTTCTCCCATCCAATGAGTCTCCCCATCAAATGATGTCTCCCTCAAACGAGAATTTTATCGCGAAAGCAAGAAAGTTATTCGTCAACTTGTTCATACCTTTCTCACTGGGATCAGTCGAAACTTTCGGAACATTATTCGTAATTTTTCATCTCGTAGCAAAGTTTTAAAATTATCGAAAATTCGAAAAATTCATTTGATTCAATTTTTTAGAGGCAATGGAAAATTGTTTAGCAAATAATGTTGGGATTAACATTAAGGGGGCTGCATGGGATTGAAATTAAAAAATATATCATTATTTTATTGCATGGCTTTATAGCCTCGAGTCTTAAAAGGAACATCACTTTGGTGTCCTCCTCCGATTCTGTTGAAACTATTTTATGTGGAAGGGTATCGAAAACTGAGAGACACGTGTTTTTTTTTATCGGCGGAAAAACGGTTTTAAGGGGTGAAAGGCACCCTCAAAAACAGGGATGTTTTTCGTTGTCTCTTCCACATAAAAAATGTTCAACAAAATCAGAGGAGGACACCAAAGTGATGTTCCTCCTTAGGTTCAATTTGCAACGAAGATTTTGCAAAAACTCAAAAAATTGAATAATATTGAAGTTTTCATCGTTTGAACGCAACGAAAGTTTCGTATCATAATTTTCATTTTGGCAAATTAAGGCCACCAAAATAACACACTTTTTTCGGAATCCTTGTTAAAGATTTTCAACCTAAATATGCAAAGAAAATAATTGTATGATAAACATGAGGCAATAAACATATAAAAGCGAATTTTCGTTGCATTCCAACGATGCAAATTTCAACATCCTAAAAACTGACCGAGTCGTGCCAATTTTTGTAAAGTGGCGCCCACTGCGCTATGGCGAACTTTTTTGCACGAAAATGTTTTATGAAACGGTGTAAGTCGTATCTCAAAATCTATTCGATTCACTTCAAATTCTTACAGAGCATCGTTTATAACACTTTCTATCGAGTGACCGACTGATTTCTTCACGTTCATCGATTTGGTAATAGCAAATTAATAAAGTTGCTTGTTGTGGTCGAAAGTTGAACTTTTTTCTCCAGCTCGCCATTGTCGCAATTTTCAAAACTTCAAAAAAAGTATCCGGCCATGCGAAAGTTTTATTATTATTGCGTTTTATTTATAATTATAGTAAAAGTATTTGCTGCAAGGCCGAAACATTGTTTAAATAATAACCTGAATTTCATCAATATTTGTCAGTATTTCTCAATTAAAATAAAAACTCAAGTTTGACAAGACTATGTATCAATTATGTGTAAAATCCCAACATCGTTATCCCGATACTGTCGTCAGAAAAGAAAATTGAAATCGTTCCATTTTTTGGACCTGATGCAGACTCCTTAGCACGCAGTTAGATTTTTCTGCTTATAACAATAATAACAATAATAATAATAATAATAATAATAGTAGTAGTAGTAATAACCCTTGATGGTCACACCGGGTGAAATATTCCCCAGCCGTTTTATGACCTGGAATACCTTCCAGAATATTCGGGAGAATGTGACATTCTGTGCACATTTAAAATCACTTTTCAAAAATAATCGGTATGGTCGTGTTGAAAAGAGTTGAAACTACATTGTAGTATTTTTTTTTAATTTTCGACTAATTTATCACATTGCAAAATGATTGTGGTGAATTTCAAGCCCAATGACTTTTATGTAATTTTTTCGAGGTGTGACTGGTAAGGGTATATAATAATGGATAATAATAAGGGCATATAACAAGGGTAATAATGAATATAGTATGAAAAATATATATATATATATATGGAATATTAAAAAAATAATGGGTCATAATATGAATTATAAATACATTTCGACAATAAAAAAAACGGAGTGTCTCCCCGTCCGGTTATCGGACGAATAAGCGTTTGTTATTCGTGCGCATAGCGGCTAAGTTCACGCCGTATTTCCATTAGGCGTGCATATTATTCCGATTCGTGTAAGATAGTATCCGGACGGATAACATATATTTTTATTGTCCGGATAGAATGTGTTAAATTGTTAAGCAAACAATCCGGAAGAATAATTTACACGTAGTCATCCGAAGAAAATCTTTATAATTTTGTTTGGGTTGGTTGTGTTTGAGTTTGGGTTGGATGGTTTTGTTTGGGTTTGGGTTTTTTTTGTTTTGTTTTTGGGGTGGTTTGTTTGCGTTTGTCATTGTGGGTTTGGGTTCGATGGTTTTGTTTGGGTTTTTTGGACGTTTTGTTTGCGTTTGTCATTTTGGGTTAGGGTTGATTTGTTTGGGTTTGTGTGTTGGGATCGTTTGTTTGGGGCGATGTACAGCGTGAACGGCGTGAAATTAGCCGCTGTCCGGACGAATAACATACGCTTGTTCGTCCGATAACCGGACGGCTAGCCTCAGCGTACGAAAAAAAGATATGAAAAATCCTCCCTTTCTGCTTCTTCTAACAGAGCGCAAGGATTTTTCTTTTTTTCCCCCGAATATCAACAGACTCGGAGAAAAGTGAGAAACAATTTTCCAACCATCTCTCTTTCCCGGACTTGTGTGCGTCACCCGTATGCATCTTTCACTTCGCCTGAAAAGAAAACCGCGAGAAAGCTCGAATCGCGAAATTAATACAATCGACGTAGCTTCACCGATAAAGCGATGCGTGCGACGTTCTCATATCCGCAGAGATTCGATATCCACATATCAAAACCAACACTGACTGAAACTGTAAACGCATCGTCTTGTCTTTCCACTCGTATATTCTCCTTCTCTACGAGGCTGCACGACTTGCGACGTACTCTCTACCAAAAACGTCGTCACACCCACATAGTCTCGCAATTTAACATGGTATTGAAATTTGCATCGTTGAGATGCAACGAAAATATTTCTTTTTGGCCCATTTACGCTACAAAAATTACTGGAATTTTTTTTTAAGATCCATATTAGGGTTCCGTAATCTAAATTTGGTAAAAGAAAAAAAAAGGTTTGGATAGTAATAAAAACGAAGAAATTAAAAAATAAAGGAGAACATTCGTTGCATTCCAACGATGAAAACTTCGACACCATAATTTAGCGATATTTTGTGACGAAGTTTGCATCGTTCGAATGCAAAGAAAATTATGTCTGTTTAAGGAGTTAGGCTACTGTGGAATTTTGAAAAAATCGATCGTCGCTTGAGGCAACTCAAATTGGAGAGGAAGGTCCAAAATATGGTGCAGGAATTGCGGATTAAAGGTAAACGTATTATTGCAATGATAGAACCGCTAGTAAAACTAAGGGGAGACAAGTTTTTTTCTCACTTTCATGACTTTTTTTTTAAGGAAAGATTTCTTCACCATTTTTTAGACTCAGGGTATGTTTTATTACTATTTTTGGCAGTTACATGGTATTTTTTTTTATTAACTTTAAAAAATGGTGGAGGTACGGCACGGTCTTTTAAACTGCATTTTCTGGCGTGACGTATAGCTAAAAAAACTAATAGATCGATTCTGATGAAATTTGGGACAAATATTTCTACCCTTAGTGTCTAAAACATGACCCTAAATGTTCTTAAAAATTAAATGAAAAACAAAAAAATTTGCACAGTGTAGCCATTTTTTAAATGAAAATCCCATCTTTTGTTTTGAAGCGTAACGTTATTTTTTTATTGTATAAAAATGAAAAAAACATTTATTGTATAAAAATAAATATCGTATAAAAATAAATAAACATTGTATACATTTTTTTAAAATTAATCGAAGCCTACCATTTCATCGATCTCCAACATTTCTCACTTTTTCTTGGATCATATTTTGCGTATAAGTGTTAATGAAGGAAAAATCTGCGTTGGGGTTTTTCTATTTTTTTTCAGGTTAATCCTATTTATAAGTTTTTTAACAAGATTAATTTTTTATATTTTAATAATTTTTGAATTTATTTTATTTATTTTAATAATTTAATTAATCCTAATAATAATTTTTAAAGATGAATAAAAGATACCATGTGGCAGCTAAAATTAGTAATAAAACATGACTTAAGTCTCAAAAATGGTGAAGAAATGTTTCCTTTTTAAAAATCATAAAAATTAGGCGTTCTTTTCTTGCCTAACGATATGGCCCCCCTTAAACGCGTTTTTCTCGAAACTATGTATATTAAAACGGTATACACAATTTCTCGACATCTAATGGACAAATTGTCTGGAACCATTATTCAGTATAATAGTAGTTTAGTCTTGACAGACGTTTTTCTTAACATTTTTTTCCATTAGTTGTTAACAATGTCATTTATCCACGAAATTTTTTTACAAAATCAATTTTTTTTTTGACGATTGAAACCCCATTGCAAAAAGGGTAATTCTCTAGATAAGTGACTTTTCCGAAAAATAAGACTAACATTTTTTGTTGCTGTTTCCTCATTTGTCGAGTTATAAATGATGATATTCTGTCGAGGAAGCTCATTCCCCTCCCCCCCCCCGCCCCATTAAAAGTTAAGGGATTTTCAAGTTCGTGGCAACACGTGATAAAATAGGACATTATTTTTTAACATTTCGACGCCTATATTGAATTTGGGTTTTTTAAAAATTCGAAATAATTTTAAACGATTTTTTGCTCGTAAAAATTTGATAATGAAAAAAGCCAGTTTCCCCTACTGGGAAAATAAAAACAAAAAAATTCGGAAAAGTCACGTATGTAAAGAATTACCGCAAAGAAAAGCTCGGTCAAGTCTTAGCCAATATTATCCGTTTTAAGAAGAAAACTCATTTTTTGTTTACAACTTCTTTAATTATTAATATTTCTTTACGAAATTTGGTACACAACTTTGTTAATGTACATACAAATAAATGTCCACACGATTTTCCAATTATCTTATTTATTCCTTCGAAATCAATTTTTTCGAATAATTCTGACTTCGGATCGTCTCAGTGGCCTTAAACCCTTATTGCTTTTTCTGGTTTAGGGTGTAAAAATCACTCAAACATTTTCACGTATGCTTATAAGAGATTTATGACCTCAAATAGCCAAGAAAGGCTTGGATAATTATCACAATGAAGAAATGTTTAAAAAATTTTGCACTCCAACGATGCAAACTTCAACGTCGTGATATATTGAACCTCCTCTTTACTGGCGTTGAAGTTAGCATCGTTAAAATACTAAGAAAATGATTCTCTTTTCATTTCCCACATTTCCTTGGACATATTTGAGCTACGAAAATCACTTATACGTTTTTTAGGACTCTTATTTAGCAATCTACAAAAAATTTGCCAAATATCATTTTGGACAATAATGGGAATAAGAAACTGAATACTTTTAGTTGTATTCCAACGATGCAAGCTTCAATATCACCACCCCACCCCCGTAGTTGGTGAAATTCTTAAGGGGTTACCCCCACTTGCGATTTTGAAAAAATCGATTTTTTTTATTGCATTTTTTTGAATGCATAAGTATCTGAGAATATGTCCTGAAAATTTCAAGTCGATCCGAACAAAATTAACTGTGATATGAGCGTTGAAAGAGAAGAATCCGTGAATTGAAGAACTGAAATTGAAACTTTGAACGCGTTTTTCTCAAAATGGCATTTCTGAAGTCGGTGACCAAGATTACTCGAACACTAATGAACCGATCTTCTTGAAATTTTGCAGGCTCATTTAATACATAAAAATGTAGTCTTTAATCGTTCGATTTTTTTTCGAAAAAAATGGCCGTTTTATAGCCAAAAAACGGCCATTTTTTTCGTTAAAATCGAACCATTAACTTTGACTGTCCGCCATTTTGTGAAAAATGAATATTTTTTAAAATCCTTCGATTAAAGACTAGTTTATACTTATATTTGACTAAATCCATCCGCATTTTTTTTTCAGATGATCCACTTCGCCGCAATGTTGGTCACCGCAAACCGTGTATATAAAAACATTATTTCATTGACGGCCATTTGCCACTAAACAATGTAATATTTTTCAATAAAAAAATTACTGAAAGTTCTTCAAGATGTCTTCTTTAAGATGGTATATTGATCGATTAAAAAAGTTTTGTAGTTTCCTTTAAAAAAAATTCATGAAAAGGGCCTTTTTTTGCGCTACAAGTGGGGGTAACGCGTTAACGAGGCTCTTCGAAAAATAACGATCGTAGCACAACGGCTGCAACGTTTGTGATCTTGAACTCGCTACCTAGCGTCGAAAAGGTCACCTTGCGGATTCGCGGAAGAAAAAGTTTCCGTAACATTGTGAGGTCCCTTACGAAATTGAACGATGGTTTATTATCCTTCCAGGCAAGGAAACCGTTACTGCGAGGTATGTACTTTGCTGGCTTTACGCGTGTGCGTAAACGTAAAGAAGAACTGGTATGTACGTAGGACGAAGGATGAAGGCAGGTCCACATAATTTCACAGAGCACAGGGTTCCCTTTGAGACGAAACGCTACAATTTGTACGTTCGTGTGTATATACGTATATACGTACCCCGTGTTACGAGGGCCCGAGAGTATACTATTTTTGGCGACGTTGCGAGAACCTCACGAGTCTCTGGACGGATCAATGCGGATCCCAGTGTTCGCTCTCTCCCTCGCTCTCGCTACCTACGGAGCCCTTCGAGCATCAACCCCCTTTGCCACCGCTTACGCTCTTTCTCCGAACGTGATCCCCTCGTGCGTCCAATCTTTTGCCTAGGGTGCGTCGACTGTACGCTTTTTATGTTATTTATTCACGCGATGGATTTGACGCGATTATTGCAGTGAATGACGTAACGAGAGGCGCCTTTCCTAATCAGATCATTTTTAGGATAAAGCCCGCGGCGGGGGGGGGGGGGGGGAAGTACATGAAAATTGTAGCTTTTTTCTAAATATTGTACTTTGAACACCAACTGTTTGTTTGGCTCGAGTAAAAAAGCACGCGATAAGAAAAACGTATGTGAAAAAAAAAAGCTCGAGCTTTTTTTTTTTGCTAGAACAAAATTCTAGAATGTTTTGCTTGGAACATAAATCGTTTGGTTTGTTTGGGTAGGGTAACAAAATGTCTGCAGGAAAAGGAAGTACACGAAAATTCTGGAGCTTTTTTAAAGCCAAATTCTCGAATATTGTGTTTGAAATGTAACTAGTTTGGTTTGTTTGGGTTGGGCAATGAAATGTCTGCGAAAAGAAAATCGTATACGAAAATTCTAGAGCTTTTTTCGAGGGTTTTTCGGGAGCTTTTTTCAGAATGTTGCATTTGAAAAACAAATAGTTTGATTTCTTTGGGTTTGGTGAAAGAAAAAGTGCGCGGGAAGAAAAAACGTTCACGATAACTCTAGAGCTTTTTTCTACAGAAAAATTCTAGAATATTGTGCTCGGAACATCAACCGTTTAGTTTGATTGTGTTCCGTAAAAAAAAGTCCGCGGAAAAAAAAAGGCGTATACGAAAATTCTAGAGCTTTTTCTAGAATATTTGGCTTGAAACATGTTTGAGTAAAAAAAAAGCTCGTGGCAAGAAAAGACGTATACAAAAATTTTAGAATATTGTTTTTTGGATCATCAACCGTCAGGTTAATTTGGGTTCGTTTACAGAAATTCTGGGGCTTTTTTCTGGGGTTGAATGTAGAATATTGTGCTTGAACCATAAATCGTTTGGCTTTGTTTGGATTGTGAATTAAAAAAGCTCGCGGCAAGAAAGGACGTATACGAAAATTCGCACATCAGTATTTGGGTTTGTTTGGCTTGGGGAGAAAAAAGCCCGCGGGAAGCAAAGCTATACACAAACATTCTAAAATAGTGTTCGCGGAGCATAAATCATTTGCTTCGAATTTCCTTTCGGCGCAATTTGATTGGTTCAGAGAAAAAAACAAGATCGAGCGTATGTATTCGAGATCGAATTTCACGTAAATTTCGCGCAAATGTATTTGGGAAAATCGTGCTTTGGCGATACAGCGCTTGAAGAATCCACGTGGGTCCTGAGCTCAACGTTTGTTCGGGCCCAAGTAAATAACCGCCACTTCGAAGCCGAAAAAACGCGAGAAAACATCGCCATTCGATAAACAATTGTACGCGTGTAAGAATTTTGCTGGATGAAAGTTTTAAAAAAAACCTCGAGACGTACAAAAGAATCAAGAGTTTGAAGGACGCGAACACCGGCTTTTTTCGGCCCTTTGTGTCTCGCGGCGTTCGTCGCGGCAGCAAAGATGCGAGAAAATGATTTCACGAGCGGAATAAAAAAAAAGAGCGCGGTTGCCATCGGCCAACTCAAAAGCTAAAAAGAACAAGGAAAACGAAGTGTTTGCAGCCTTGCCTACACCGAAATTGAAAACAGAATGTGATACATAATAGCGAGGGAAAAATTGAAGTCTTTGAAGACGCCGACAAGGGACGCCGCTTTTTGTCCCCGAGCAACAAAATTCGATCATTTTTTTCAGCCAAACGAGTCACTTCATCGTGTTTATTTTACAATTAGTTCAAGATTGATTCTTCGTCACCGCCGCGGTAAAATTGTCACAAAAGTTGCGAAAAAAAACGTTTCTCACCTGTCGATCTAACGTTTCGAACGTTTTCTCGTCCCTTGGACGAGGCACAAAAAATCACAACTCGCACGATTTTACTTTGCAATGCACCGCGAAAATACGTTTTTTTTTTGTTTTTATCGATTTTCCGAGAACGTATGCGTCGCGTGACGCGTAACGAAAGCCGGCCTTTTCTACGAGAGATCGCAATTGATCGTTGCCGTCAAGGGAACTACACGTACCGCTACCGAAGACCGAATGCAGAATGCACGACGCGACGCGCGCCTCCGACGTACCACCGGCGTTCGCTTCGAAATTCCATGCAGTGCCATCTCTCGGGCCACGCCGCGAAGCGCAAATGCCGGTAGGCGCATGCGCCGCGCGCCACCTCGCCGGTGCGGGAGGGGATGCGAAAGGTGAGTGGATACAGCGATTCACGCAGGCGCACGGAAGTTTCCGCCGTGGAAGCAGACGTTTGCAGTTGGACCGACGGAATAGATGTCACTCGGATCGATCCCGATGCGAATTACGGCTTATAATATCCGGCCACGTTAAAACGGTTTGTTTGCCCGGAGAGTTTCGTTATTCAGTTGGTCTCGTGAAGCTTTTGTCAGGAACGATAACGTCAGGCTCGAGGCAGTATCGCCACGTAGCTTAAATGAATCTTGAATAGCATTCCATTGCTCCTGTTATCAATCTACAAAAAAATGGACTACTGGACGCCGTGGCTCTTCGTTACTTCGTTTCTCTCCTTTGTATTTCTCTCTGGCGGAGTTGAGCTAACCTTCGAATTGCCGGACAATGCCAAGGAATGCTTCTACCAAGAGATCGAGAAAAACGTCACTGCGTCTCTCGAATTCCAGGTATGAATCAGTCGATCGAATTGCCCGCCTGAAATAGGTCGCGATGCAACATCGTTTTAACTCGCTGCCCTTTGCGTCGATGATTCGTCTTCGACAAGGTCGTGACAGGCGGACAGTACGATATCGACGTTACCCTCGAGGCACCCAACAAGGAGATCATTTATCGTCAAACCAAAATGCAATTCGACTCGCACGTATTCACCGCGCCGTACAGCGGCGAATACAAGGCCTGCTTTAGCAACGAGTTCTCCACTTTCTCCCACAAACTGGTCTACATGGATTTCCAAGTAGGCGAGGAGCAGGCCCTTCCCGGACTGGAGGAACATGTCACTGTCATGACTCAGGTTACTATGATTTTTCCTGAAATGCCGGACTTCTCAAATCTCCAGCGATTATGAATATCGCGACAGTGGTCTACTGTTACCTTTTCGATTCAAATCATTTTGC
Organism: Ophion costatus; assembly: GCA_951751655.1. Taxonomy (NCBI): domain Eukaryota; kingdom Metazoa; phylum Arthropoda; class Insecta; order Hymenoptera; family Ichneumonidae; genus Ophion; species Ophion costatus. Next base: position 12,006,536 of record OX632366.1, on the reverse strand, counting down.
GGTGTGTCGTGAGATTCAGGAATGTCTGACACTCAGCGGCAAAATGGGAAAAAGGAAACAGGCAAATGAGGAAAAAGAGGACTTTCCTCAACTAGACCATAGGCTTTTGAAATGATGTTGAAGTTTGCATTGTTGGAACGCAACAAAAATAAGGTAATTCTTTAGATAAGTGACTTTTCCAAAAAATAAGCCTGAAATGATTTTTTAGCTGTTTTCTTGTTTGTTGGGTTATAAATGATGATATTCAGTCAGGGGAAGCTGAAATTTTTCATTAACAATTTTTTCATGAGGAAAAAATGGTTAAAAGTAATTTCCAATTTTTCAAAAACCCAAACAAATCCAATATTAGTGTCGGAATGTTCAAAATTGCTCTACTTTATCACGTGTTTTCCGCAAACTTCAAAACCCCATAACTTTTTACGGGAGCGTGAGTTTTGTGGAAACTTGTGATGAAGTAGGGCATTTTTTTAAATATCGACACCTATTTTGGGCTTGTTTTGTATGACGGGTAGAATTCAGCTTCCACCGACAGAATATCATCACTTCTAACACAATAAATGAAAAATAGCAAAACAAATTATTCTAAGCTCATTCTTCGGAAAAGTTATCCAAAGAACTGCCCAAAATATGTTTTCTTTTCAATCGCCGACTTTTTTTTGGAAATCAAAGCAACAGCGAACTTCTGTAGATCGTCAGTATAGACAGACAACCTAAATCGATCGAAGATTATTTTGAACAACAATAAAAACGGAAAGAAACCAAAATGAAAAAGTAATCTTCGTTGCATTCCAATGATGCAAACTTTTACAACATCTTTTGAGCCCTAATGATTGAGTTATGGTATTCCTCTCACGAACCTGAATATTTGACGATTGACTCATCTTCGTCTATAATGAAGTAAAAATAGATACCATTATACTAGTAGAATTACAAACCAATTTGCTGAACTTTTAAATGATGAAGCTCGCATCATTGGAACAACACGAAAGTTTTTTTTCACATTTTAATTGTTTTGTTTTCGCTGTACAAAACTTTTTTTTCGAAGATTTCGGGCTTTTAGTTGGCGAAATGTGCCAAAATAAGTTAAAGGCATTTCGGAACGTTAATTTTCATTGCACTGTGACTGCGCAAACTTCAACCATGTACTTGTTATGAAAAGTTGTGACTAAAAAGTCGTTTTGAAAAACGACTTTTCGAATCCCTTTTTCTGAGAAAGGCTGTACCGGAATAATTCGAATTTCGCCCCAAACATTGAACAGCATGGCTATAATCGTCCATACTATCGGATAATGGAAAAAAATCGATTTTTTGAAAATTTTATCCTGCGATGATCCCTTAAAAATCGTCAAAAGTCTGTGAAAAGACGTTTTCCGCGTTTAAGGTGGTTCGGTAGAAACAATTCGAAAATCGACTAACGTTTAACCTCCTATTTGCTTGTAAGAAAGAGATAGTACATCATTAACCACGTTGAAATAAAAAAATTTAGGCCACTCCATCGTACCATTTCCGAGATGTGAACGTTGAAAGTTGGCCTAAAATACACGCACTCAAACGTAACCTCCGAAAAATTTACCGGAAATGATAACTTTACGTAAAATTTAGTCGTTTGACCCAACAAACAAAACTTCTTATTTGAATCTTCGATTAATACGGAATTCAACTGCACAAATGGTAGCTGATCCGCCGTGTAATTTATTCACAATAATTTATTAAATTTTGCTATGCGGCATCTGTCTAGAAATTCCTAGACAGCAATTCACGCAGAATGCGATATGAATGTCGCCGAACGCCTACGCTGCAGATCATGCTGAATATGATAAGAATAGAATAAAAGTGATAAAAACCAAAGAATAAAAAATGAATATTAATATGTCGATTGTAGATCTTAATTTATTTTGATTGATTATTACGTATACAAATATGTTTTTGCTCAATGCGAGATTTTTTTGCGAAACGACCACTTGCACGTAATAGTGCCATGTTTTGACATTTGTCGAGTCGTTGAGAGGTTATGTTTGAATTCTTCTAAAGTGAGGTTATGTAGCGTTGTCAACTGCTTAAAACATGAACTCACTAGTAAAGTCGATAATGATCAACCGAGTGCTCAATAACCAATGTCGATTGAAAGTATTTATGAAAATCATCATAAATTTTCATTCTAACGGGTATCAACATAAAAATACTTTTTTATGAGATCAAATTCTATTTATTTCAAACATTTGAAGTAAAAAAAATAAAAATCGTTGAAATTGTCCGTTTGACTTCCGGTTCATCATCCAAACTACCTTAACCGGCTTAGCTTTGAGCTTTCGACAATAACTCCATGGTATTCGTAATCTGCGGGAAATTTCCCATAAAATACTCTTTAAATGGTTTACGAGTCGAAAAAAAGTTTTTTCGACCTTTCTCAACACTTTTCCGGAACAGCCAAAATCCGAAAAAGGCTGTAGCAACAGGAAAGATGGATTTTTTGAAAATGTTACACTCATGATTGCGTAAAACCTAATAATAAGCCAATAGCCAGTGACATGCGTCGTTTACATGCGTAATTGAAGTATTTATCGCAAAAGTATCCTCAGGTAGCTGTCAATGGGTTAAAAATTTGAGTTCCCTTTGCAGATGGAGGCGGCGGCGCACGAGGTGCACAAGAACATGCTACGGATGGTCGAGTACCAAACGTATCACAGGCTGCGAGAGGCACAGGGTAGAAAGCGCGCGGAGGATCTCAACGAGCGAGTGTTGTGGTGGTCGGTGATGGAAACTGCTGCGATCCTCGTAATAACCGTGGGCCAAGCGTTTGTCCTCAAAAACTTTTTCACCGAGAAAAAAAGTTTTCAACGAGCGTACTAATTTCTCCGCAATAATCAGCCGTTACGGTAATCCCGTGCCGTAAACGTTCGTGTTTCGCAGCGAGTCGTGCAATTTCTTTCCCATTCGTAACGAGTAACAAGGCTATCGCGATACCGTCGCCGTCCAAAGGAATTTCCGAACCCGACGTGTGTTGTCTTTTTCTTTTCTTCTCGTTCTCTTTATCCCGGGCCGAGACGAGTATCGTGGGTTACGAGTGAGATTGCGACAACGAGAATACTGGTGAACTGCGTTCAACGAGAACATTAGGGAATTTTCATTAATTATCAACGACAGCGCGTGGGCATTTTGTGAACGGGCGTGCACGTAGAGTTCGGACGGAGACGAAACTCCTGGCGAGTCGTCGGTAACTTCGTCGCCTCTCGATCTGCCACGTGTCCTTTCAGGAACTTCGTATTGGCTTCGTTTGGTTCAAAGTTGTCACCGAATCGTCAACTGGTAACGATACACTCGTAATTTTCACACGATGTACCTGTTATGTAATTAAATTAAAATGTTTTGTGTGAAAAAAAATATTTGCTTCCGAGACGATGAAATTCGCATCGTTGGAACGCTACGAAAATTCTTGTTGATTTTTTTCTTTCCTTTGCGTCCGTTACTATCGCAAATCATTCTTCCCCAGGTTTTGGTTGGCAATTTTGAATAATGATGCTCAAAATCGTATGAGTTGTACAATTAGGCAATTGTGCGAAAAAAACATATGGCTATACGAAAAAGTATATTTTTGTTGCGTTCCAACGATGCAAACTTGCATTTCTTATTTTTTTCTACTCCGTATGTTCGCCGGCTGCTGAAATGCGAAAAAATGTTGCATTCGTAAACGTGCTATTTATTCTTCAATAATCGACGTCGCGTGTTTTACTCTGAATAAGAATGCAAGTGTTTAAACTCGTTGCTGCGTATCGTGTGTGGCTTGGCCCACGTGGAGACTTTTTTTTATAAATTCAGATGTGGGACGGGGAAGAACTTTAATCTAAACTAGGAACCTTCTGAATGGTTTTTCCGCGTATATGATTGCAAGGAGAAATGTATTTTGTTCATGATTCCTCCATTTTTCGGGACGTTGCAATCCAACCATAGTGAACACATTTAAGACATTGGTTTGCAATAATAATAATTATTATTATAGTACTGCGAATAATGCTAAATAATTATTATAATTGTATCGTGTGCAATATGCTAAAGTTATGTCGAGTTTCTCTTGTTTTGAATAATTAAACTTTGTCGTACGAAGTAAGCTTCTGGATTAACTCATGAACACGTTGCTTTTGAATGGCGTAAACATTTTTCAAAAAGTTGACTAAACGGAAGAACTTGGAAGAATTGTTTATTAATAATAAATTCGTATATTCTTGTTGATAATATTATTAATTATATTGATATCACATTATTCGTTATTATGCATAATAAATTGAGATATTATGATTTTGCATGAAAATGTAGAAAAGCTTCAATCTAAATGTGAAACAACCTTCTGAACGGTGTTAAATGCGTTCGAGGAAAAAATCATTTCGTTAACGATGTCACTAACTCACGGGGCCACATTTGAAACATCGATTTTCGATAATCATAATGATACTAATGTGAACAATTCCAACACCTAATTGAAAATGTGAACCCTTCGTTGACACACGTATATTCGGCCACGATTTTGACACACTAGGTCAATTTGACCCGGCACTTCGTCCATCTGCCATTAATAACCCATCGGTCGGTTTTTATTGAAAAAATCCGAGATACACATTAAACCTTTCTTAATATGTTTGCATAATTGAAATTTGGAAAGTATATAATTCAATTGTAAAAAATTATAGACAACTTCCAATTTTGGGTAGGTGAGCATTATTTTATTTGAAATTTGTCTGGGTCAGAATGACCCAGTGTGTGAACGTAGGGTTAAGTGTATTGCATTATTAATGTATAAAAAGCATACAATAATAATTTTAAATGCAATAATAATTGAAAATGCGATTATTGAAAATGCAATAATTGAAAGTGCAATACTAATTGAAAGTGCAATACTAATTGAAAGTGCAGTACTAATTGAAAGTGCAATACTAATTGAAAATGTAATAATTGAAAATGCGATAATTGAAAGTGCAATAATTAAAAGTGCCATACTAATTGAAAATGCAATGCAATGCAAATGCAATACTAATTGAAAGCGCTATAATTGAAAATGCAATACTAATTGAAAGCGCAATAATAATTGAAATTGCAATAATAACTTAAAATGCAATAATAATTGAAAATGCGATAATTGAAAATGCAATAATTGAAAGTGCAATACTAATTGAAAATGCAATAATTGAAAGTGCTATACTAATTGAAAATGCAATGCAATGCAAATGCAATACTAATTGAAAGCGCAATAATAATTGAAAATGCAATAATTGAAAGTGCAATAATTGAAAATGCAATAATTGAAAGTGCAATACTAATTGAAAATGCAATCATTGAAAGTGCAACACTAATTGAAAATGCAATAATAATTTAAAATGGAAAGAAAAGTCTATCAATCTGAAAACATTTGTAGGTGTTAACATTGTTCGCATTATTATAACCATTATGATTATCATCAGCATCATTTTCATCATTATCATTGAAAATCGATATTTTTAATGTTTCCCTGCGAGGTAGTAACGTTTTTTTCACGGAACGTCGTTCCTCATGTAGATTAAATTTTCTCAACATTTACATTCAAAATAATAATAATATTCCATTTATCGAAATGGAATCTTATCATTGGTAAACAATTTTCCGGGTACGTCCATTCATTCAACTGTTTTTAAAACTTTACCCCAGTCAAAAGCAACAACCCATTCGCGACCAAATACAGAAGTATACGTCGGGCGAGAAAATGCGAAGTCTAAAGCGTTGTCCTAACAGCACGCGATTACGCGACTATCGCAGGTTCGCGCGAATTTTGTTCGTACGAAGCCGCGATCTAAGGGTGCGGCCTCATGCAGTCGCTCGACGCTCGTACAGCGACAAATCTGGTCACGTGATATGCAGCGACAAATGAGCTATTTTTTTGAGTCGCGGGAAATTCAAAATAGGGTCACGTGACCAGATTTATCGCTGCACACGAGCGACGAACTGCATGAGGCCGCACCTTTACGTACGGGTGACGATTGCATCGCGCGAATGTTAGGACTTGTGATGGTCGCGTAATCGCGTTCTATTAGGACAATGTCTAATAATAATAATGACAGAGTCGAAATAACGTGGACACGTGTACTGTTCACGATGCATTTATATCCCAGAGAATTTGTCGAGCTGGTTCATGGTACTATTCCATGTCAACCAAGCCAAGGAAAGATACGTATCGAATCGATTATTCTATAAAGCATAAAATGATAAGACATTTTTTCCCAAGGATAAAAACGGCTGGAACAGATCAGAAAGAGGCTCCACGTTTTTATTAACAAACATAATTGATTCGCTGCGCTCATTCAATTTTAACGTTTTCCGTGTTGGCTCGGGGAGTTCCACGAGGTGATACGCACTCGAAGCGGAGCGAGCGTGACACGTATGGCAATTACGACGGAGCCACGGAAGCAAAATTTTCGAAAGCGGCAAATGACGCACCAGTGGGTGTCCGGCCAATGCGACGTACGGTGCAGTAGGCATATGACTAAATTGTCGGATGTCCTAATTATCAATGGCATATGAAGGCGCGCGGATATGCGGCAGGTTTGCTTGATAAAAATATGCTAAACTTTGAACATAAGGATTTTTCCGGGAGATCTTAATACGTGAAGAGCTTATGGCTGAAAATGAAAGCCACGTGGAAGCTGAGGGACTACTTTATGGCCCCGGAATCGCAGATTAATCGGTAGGTCGCTTATAGTCACAACATTTTTGAGTCTTGGAACTTTAAACGCGTTTACCTGTAAACTATTTTATCGTGAACCCAGTACAAGATAACTAAACAACTATCTAAATGACAACTTTAAAATTTTCCACAATTTTAGATTACATAATTATAGTCCATGTGAACATAAAGATTCTTGAAAATTATTTTTCAACGACGAATTTTTCATGAACTAATGTTATACTAGAAATTTCACGAAAAACAGAACATTTTCTTTAAACACGTATTATTCTTCAAGTTTTCACTTTTCTTCCGATTTTTTAGGTTCACCGAGATCGTGTGGGTCTTGAAAATAGAAAACTTTTTACCTGTGATGTTTCAGATGAATGCACCAGACGCCATTTTTAAATATTTAAGAAAAATCGAAATAATAAGCGATGTAGTATTATGTACATGACATTTTAATTATGTAGAATACATAGTTTCGACACAGAAAAATCTTGAAATCTCGCTTATTTTCGGCTGCCTAAAGGGAATCCCCCTCCCCCAAATAAAAGACACGTAAAACCGCCTTAAGAGGGAATGATACCTTATCGCGGTCGGTATGGTAGAACGATTATAGATTCCCACTATCTCTGAAACGGCTCTTCAGATCCCGTCGAAACTTTGCCAAACGACGTCAAATAGATAGATGAATGGCTCTCTTCTTCTCAAATTTTCTCAAATTCGAAAAATTTGAGGAGAAGACAGCCGTTCGTCTATCTATTTGACGTCGTTTGGCAAAGTTTCGACGGGATCTGAAGAGCCGTTTCAGAGATTCGTGGGAATCTATGATCGTTCTGCCATACCGACCGCGATAAGGTATCATTCCCACTTAACCAGAAGTGTGGCGAATAACGGTTAAGAGGTTATAGGCTACTATGAAAATGACGAACGCTCGATCGTCGCTGTAGGCAACTCAAGTTGAAGAGGAAGGTCAACATATGGTGCAGAAATCGCACATGGAAGGTAAACTTATGATTACGATGATAGAACTGCCAGCAAAACTTCAACCGCGTTTTTCTCAAAACTATGTTTTTCTAATCCGTGTACACGTTTTCTCGACATCTAATGAACAAATTGATTTGAAATTTGCTACACTTATTTAGTTTAGTCTTGACCGACGTTTTTCTTCTTAACATTTTTTCATTAGTTATTAACAATAATATTATTTTGCCTCGAAAAATCGAAAAATAAAAAAATAAAATTTGGCGATGATTGAAACACGATAACAAAAAGCTCGTTCAAGTCAGCCAATATTATCTATTTTGAGAAAAAAAATCGTCTTCTTGGTTCGCATCAACCGGGTGGCGAAAACCAAGTACACCGTTCACGCTGAAAAGTCCTTCACGCGATTGTTTATAACTTCCTTAAGGGGTAACACCACTGTAGAATTTTAAAAATGTTTTTTTTTTTCTATTGGCTTAAGAGATGCTTAGAACCATCTAGAATGATGGGATAAAAGTTTGCTACCTGTAAAAAAAGGCTTGCAGTAGTTTTACCCCTTAATTATTGATGTTTCAAAATGAAATTTGGTACACAACTTTGTTAATGTACATACACATGAATATCCAAACGATTTTTCAATCAACTTACTTATTCCTTCAAAATTAATTTTTCCAATAACCCTGATTTTTGGGTCGTCACAGTAACATAACCCCTTAAGGTATTTATGTCCAGGATGGCCGTGTTTTGTGGGATCGTAAAGAAGGCCCGTCTGAATCATTGATAAATTCCGGTGGCGCTAAATAAACCACAATCAATCATTATACCCAACGTTAAACTGGAATGAAAAAATGTCGCGTACATTTACTAGATTTAGAAATGTTTACATTGGCTCTGAAAAGTCACAGCTACGAAAATCCTTCTACTGGCCACATTTTTCTCAATTTTACCATTCATATTTTCTTCAAACATTCTGCTTTGTCCAAGCTTTGTTACATCGCCTACTATTATTTCGATCTAGTACGATCCTTCAAACATTTTTTACATTACTAAACAGTCCTGTATAACTCAATTCCGTTTCAAATGAGTCATTCATTCGTGACGATCCAATATACAAATTGCAGTTCGAAACTCGGGGTTGAAAGCTGTCGAGTACCGCTGAGCGGAATACGACCGAAAATGTCGGCGCATGCGCGCCGGTGGCGCAATGGCAGCTCAAGATGGCAGCGCACCGAACAATAATCTGTTTTGATCGCGCGTAGGGCGATAAAAATCTTTACCACGCGTACCATGGAATACGCGAAGATGTTTTTCGATGCGTATCGGACATTGAGCTGCCTTCGTTGACCAAAATGAATGAGTCTCCTCGGTAGAAGCAGTTTCGATTAATTTCAACAATAAACGTCGTAGATTTACGAATGTCGATGGACCAAACGCGCGTGTCAGTTGTGTATACGTCGGCTCGCGTAATAAACAGAAGACGATCAAAAGTGTGGAACGCAATTCGTTTACAATGGATACGCGAGTTAGGTGATCATTGAGGTGAAGAAGGAAAATCGCCGTATGGATAAAGCAGACGAGGGAAGAATCGAATTGAGAAAATTATGAGGTTGGAGGAAATGCCGCTGCGTATGAGCTCGGAAGAACGCGACTTCGAAATGGACGAGGAGACCGATTATCTTCTCCAACCGACTGAAGATAGTATGAGGCCGCTTATCGCGAGAACTCGCCGTATGAACAATTGCTCGAAATTCTTCAAGCAGGTTCTCTGTGGGTATGTAGCCTCCTTGCTTCGTATTCTCAATACCTGGCGAGGCGGCGGTCTCAAAACGACTCGAAAAATGTTCGTCTCGTTGTTTTCGCCTGTGAGCTTTCCTTTACCCAATCCAAGTGCTATCCAGTTGATAAATGACAAAAACTCTTCGAACAACGCGCTTAATGGACGAGTGCCCAATTTGGAATTTAAATTTTCGCGGGGTTGACGACAGTTGGTAGCTTGATACTGGGCCGTTCCATGGACGCAGTTGTATTCAACAGTTACGGCCGTCAGTTGCTTCCTTAAGGGGCTACATCTATCTAGAGACCCGAAATAATGGGCACATCCTGATTTTTTTTTTGAAAACGGTTTGTAAACAACCTACATTGTTTTTAACACAAAGGCATTTCAAATAATCACCAAAAAGAAACAGAAAAACAACAAAAACATGGCCGCTGGCAGATGAATTTTTTTTCGCGATGTTTGGCGGTGGACACTCTCCACCTTAAACGGTCCATCCGAAACATAAAAACCAAAGGCATTATTCAAGTTAACAATAAATACGAGTCGTTAACGATCGCTGATTTTTTAAATCTTTTTTTTTTTAATCGTGGCGACCAACTGAAACTCGAGCATACAAAAACTATGAAAGAAATCATCATTTTTTATGTGCCTGTGAAAAAATGATAATCGATTTGAAAAAATTAAAATCGTCAACGACCTTTAAGTCTTTCTCATCGTAGCTCCTATCAATTTGGAAATAATCCATCAAGTCCTACTCGAGATATCATGTCCACCGCACAGAAGCTGTTAGAAGCTGTAGCTCATTCAATTTTGGGAATATTACAATGAAATTTTCAGGAAATATAGCTAAAAGCCGATACTATCGAATACGAATATTTTTGGAAAATAAAATTTTTTGACCCACCGATGTTCAAACAGAGATTTCTCTGAGACGATGAATACTTTCGGCGAAAGAAAATCGTCAGCTTGATCCTCCGTTTTTGCGAAAAAGCTTGACCACGGAAAACTGCTCGAAAATTTGTGAGGTTATGTTGACGTGCCTTTGAACGCTGTTAGCAGCACTTGGAGCATCGATTACACGACTAAGCACAAGATTGGCATTATCTTGAGATGTCAATAAGGATATTCATTTACAACAAAGTAATTTCAGTTTATTGCCGATTTTACGTCTACTTTTAAGTTCCCCATTTGTTTAGGCTTTGCACTTGTATGTGTCTTTTCCCAAGGTATGATCCTCCGCTGTACTTCCAAATAGCTGTTACCTCCGATTCAGCTGACATGTTGGACAGATTTTTTTTTTGACAATATAAGTCACTGTCAAAATGGATTTTTGGCCCATCGCAATAGTTTACGAAATATCGAACTTCAAAAATGCATAAATCAACGCACGTGTACATGTTATGACGTGCTACGACTAACCCTACTTTATTGGCGTGTCGCTCGTGTCGAGTGTGTATTGGTTTTGATTGCCCCGGGTTTTGGATTTTTGGGCCTGGGTTAATTGTGATTGATTTGTATGGGTTTCGTAGGGCTTGTTTACAAACATTTAGAAAAAAACATTTTTCGAAAACAAATTTTCAAAAAATTAAAGAAAAAAGTTAACTTTTTTTTCAGCATGTTCACAATGCTCAAAAACTGTATTTCAACGATTGAAGCTGCGAAAAATCAGTCAAGCTGAGAGAATCAGTCGACCATAGGGGGATATATCATCTTTTTTAGATTAATTTTTAAATTGACATTGAAAACAGAGGCGGTTAGACTGGTAAAAAAAAAATCGACCAAATTTTTTTGACAAGAGGAGAGTATCTTTAACACGTGAAAAAAAATGTTTGAAAAAAAAAAATTCGAACAATTTTTTTTTTTTCGAAAACATTTTTTTGTATTTTTTCTTGGTAATTGATGTTTTTGAATATAAAAATTACGCATTATTGCTAGAAAACCATTTTAAAGTTGAAAAAATGAATGAAAATCGAAAAATTGCTTGTTACGCTGATTTTTGACAGAAACGATAAATTTAATCCTTTGGGGCACTAAGAAAAAAAATCGCTGCGTATTGCAACTTTGAGGGTTTTTTGGGGACACTTCGAGGTTAAGAAATCACCGACGATATCCTTCGTTCATGCATTTTATCCAAAGTTATACCAAATTTTCCAAATATCCTTAAATTCGCAAATTTTCAACTTTTTTTCACTCAACATCACATCGAAAAAAAATGTCTACCAACAGCCACTAATTGCATATCATAGAGAATGTTTTGCAGTTTCCAAAACCATACTTTGATTTTCTGTACGATCAATTTTACAAAGTGGCTATTTCGAAAACTCTTTCGAACTGCCCAAAATTCTTCTACGCACACTCGTATTGTCATAAAGAAGGTCTGTGCAAAATTCCCCTCAAATCGGAGATAACAGCTGTTCGGAATTTCATCCCGATTCTCTTCCACCGACAATGCCAATTTCTTCTGACCTATAATTGTAACTGTCTCGACCAATCCCGTTGCTGGAAGAACGGAAGTCGGGCAACGCGATTGGTCAAAACCCTACGGATGCGTATCAAAGTTTCGATACTCTACTCCAAATGTGGATGTCGTTGCGTATGGGTTTGCAATCCACGCCCGTCGAAAATTGCCGGAACGATACGATGATCAAGTCCATACACAACGAACGAAAGACCTATACGTCATTCCGATAATCCCCAACACAATACACGTTCGTCAGCAATAAAAGCTCGGCTCGCGATACGAAAATAGCAAGTTCGATATCGAGCGTTGCGCGACTTCCGTAATTATAGTAGCCTCCTGCGCACGCGCGCGCGAGCGAGAAAAATTCAGGAACATTACCGTGCGTAAACAAAGCGACGATCGTCATAACGTATACGCAGTGGTCCTTATTTCGAAGCCGAGCGACGTCTCGAACAAACGACTAGTTCGGGGTCAGCGGAGGAAGAATACGCGTCATTTGTGTATCGATAAACAGGTGACGAACGAAAGTGCTGCCGAGAATTTGACGTTTGTCATTGAACGGCGAAAAAGATCGGAGGATAAGCAAAAGGATCAGATTGCGCGTACGCAATGAGGTTATAAATGGAGACAACGAGCAATGTTATTCGGATGTCAAAGGAGGACATTCCTCTGATATCGAAACCGCGAAATGACAGCTCCTGGACAAGGTGACGTAGCTCGCAATTCAATCCGATAGACCGTCAGCTTTATTCACCACTGGCCAAATGGCCCTTTGTCGATATTTCAATCTCCTACCGAACAATCGAATCTTTCTCAATCATTGGTATAAATTTTGTCTCCAACGCTCATGCACACTGTGCGAATATCTGTTGGGATAGGACTTGGCTGTGATAACGCAACACTGACCAACGCGTGTTGGGTGCACCGAAATAGGAGACGAATAGGGTGAACCGACCAGTGAATGGACGAATAACGACACTGTAGGACTCGGACTATAAAATGGAAATATCAAAAAGAATATTTCAATGGCTATAGCTGCCGAAAGATATTATTCTGACAGTAGAAAAAGTTATTCTATGTAATTGCAACAAATAATGTTGAAGGAATTGATAGATAAGTAGCGAAATGACTAAATTGCCAGTGAATGAACGCTCAACCGCCAGTAAATGGACGTGTAGTGGGAACGAAAGCTGTCAAGCAAAAGAATTAACTTTTATTCAATGCTAGATTCGAAGCTCACTGTGGTGCACAATAATTATAATATTCTTATAGATATGAGTGTTATATTCGTTATTACGATTTTGTAGAAAATACACAGAGCTTTTTTACATCTTACGAAGGTATATACATCCCAGTATGCTGGTAAAATTTCAAGCCAAGTTACCAAACTTTCAACGGAAAACTAAGACTAGAAATCTCATTTATGCGTCGCTTTACGGAGATGACACACTAGCCATCTTTTCATCTAATCATTTGTACACTAAATAACTCTAGATGCCTGACTTAAACTGCTCTCGCGTGTGAAAACATCTAAAGATTCCGTAATGACAATAAAAACAGGTGGTCGTCGAATGTTTAGAGAAAAATAAATGATGGAACTTGGAAAAATGTGACTAGCAGAAGAATGTTCGTAGCTGCGACTTTTCCGAGAAAGTGTAAAAATGTCTAAATCTACTAAATTTGCACGAAATTTTTCATTTCAGTTTAACGTTGGGTAATTGTAACTTAGTTTTATCGAACACTGCTGTAATTTACCAATGATTCAGAAGGCCCCCTAGTGCCCTCAAAATAATGCCCTCCACCAAATGAATACCGTAATTTCTTCGGTCATGTTTTGAAAATCGCGATACAAGGTAAAAGTTATCGTAGTCTTCCAAAGCTAACATGTGTCTGTTGGTCAAACTTTTTTCGGCTCATGTTTCTCAGACATCAAGGGTCAGAAATGGGTTTGAAGTTTGCATAATTGAAATGCAACGATTATTCTTTTAACCCTGTTTTTCGTTATTATTGAAAATCATATTTTGTAGACTTGACTTGTAGATCGCTAAATGTGGAGCCTAAAAAAGGATTGCATGAGTTTTGTAACTTAAACCTGTCAAAGAAAGTTTGGGCATTGAAGAAAACATTTGTTGCATTCCAACGATGGACACTTCAACATCATAGGTCAGATAAACAATGAGAAACGCATGTTCGAGTTTCTGCGGAGCAGAATGAGTATATTTTCCTTTTGACTAAATATTAAATAGAGAGAATAGACTAGAGTTTCTGCGGAGCAGAATGAGTATATTTTCCTTTCGACTAAATATCACGATGTTGAAGGTTGCGTAGTTGGAATGCAACAAAAATTATGACTCAATTTTCTCAGATTTCTTTTGGCAAATCTTAGCCTCGTAAATTCTTCAGCAATTGTTGAATCAGCTTATTGACGTATCTACAATCTAAATTGGTACAAAAGATTTTTTGAGATGATGAAAAGGAGGAAATAAAAAAGAGTTTTCGTCACATTCTTCAACGATGCTAACTTCAACGGCATGTAGAACCACTGCGCCACTTAATACTAACCGTTGGTTACTGGATTGGCACAGCGACCATGGTTTGGTCGCTGTGCAATTCTGTCGCTACATTCACATGTTTAAGTTGAAACGCCTTTTCGGTTTACAGCGTTTCACCTAGTAAAAACGAGTTCTGACTGAACGCCTCTCTTACAACTAGTTTTTCCTAGTGACAACTAGAATTTACCGATGAATCAATTTGAATGATGGTTTCAATTATTTTCAGCTAGGAAGAACTAGTACTAACGAAATTAATCAATTGAAACTGGTTCTAAATTACCATTGGTGTACATTGATCGACTGAATGAACACAATCAATCGTATTGACGTTCGCATACTTGGAATGCAAAGCAAATCATTTATTTCCATATTGCCCTATTTTTTTGGCATATTTAGGCTGAGAAAATTACCAATGTAAAACATTTTCGACAATCCTCATTAAAAATTTATGATCAACAGCTGCAGAAGAATAGTTTTGGATGATCCAAATAAAGAAATGGGAAAATCGAGGAGAACTTTCGTTGCATTCCAATGATGCAAACTTTGACACCATCACAATCAACGGTCTTTATCTAGCCTAGAGTCAACGAACAATGAATAACATTTGTTTGGGTTTGCTCGTATCTCGGAACTAACTTTTCGTAGATAAGACAAGTTTTAATTATCATTCGAATTTGATTGTCCGTAAAGGCTAGTTTTTACTAGGAAAAACTACTAACAACAGCGTTTGGTAAGAACTAGTTCTTACTAGGGAAAAGCGGTTATAACTGAAGCATATACATACACGCACGTTAATGAGGATAAAACAGTTTAGGTTTGTTCACCTTTGAGTCTCATCTTTCAACAAATTGTGAACAAGAATTTTGCATTGCAGGGATACAGCAATTGGATAGAGAATGATAAAGGTTTTGAACAAGGGATGTCTAGAGTATAAGTAAAATTGAGAATTCATGAAACATTCAATATATCCCCCAATTTTAATGGGCTTGAAGTTTGCATCGTTGGAACGCAACGATTTGTTTTGCTTTCGTATTTTCATTAGCATAGAAAATCATGTTTTGTAGATTCAGGTTTTAGATCGCTAGATAAGGAGCGTCAAAATGGTCGTGGGATTTCTGTAGCTCAAATCGGTCAAAGAATATTTGGGAAATTCGGTAAATAAAAATATTTCGTTGGGTTCCAACGATGCAAACGATCAATTTTAATGTTCCCCTAAGGAATACGAGCCGAATGTGTTGCTTGTATTTCACATTACACGAATCTTAATAATTGAATTCAGTACTAATTCCGAAAGAACATATGCAGTATTTCGTCCGAAGCAGAGTGTAATTTTTAAGAATTAATTTGTACAAGTTACATAAATGGTCGTTTTGAATGACTCAATATGATGCTGTTGAAGTTTTCATCGTCGGCATGTAACAGAAATTCTTTGCCATTTTTGTTATCATCCAAAATCTTTTCCGATAGACTTAAGTTGACGATGTTGAAGTTTGCCATAGTTGGAATGCGACGAAAATTCTTTTTTATTCTTCTATTTCCTCATTTTCATTACCATCCAAAGTCTTTCCTTACACATTTGGGCTGAAAGTCTCTAAGAAGGATCCCGAAAAACATATGAGAGATTTTCGAGACCCAATTTTGCCAAAAAGTATGATGCAGAAGTTGGCATCGTTGGAATGATCTTAATTTGTAAAAAAATTAATAAAAACTATAGATTGTAATAGAAATAACGAAATTTAAAAAATTGAACAGTACTTTCTTTGCATTCCAACTATGCGAACTTCAATATCACTCAAGTTGTACGACTCTAACGAGGATCCTAAGAGAAGTTGCCATAGCTTCGATCCGGCACAAAAAAAATTCGTTGCGTTCCAACAATGCAAATTTCGATATTCTTCAACATGTTTACTCTTCTTGAAGTTTCCGCGAATGTGGAAGATAAAAAACCAGACTGGTTCGGAGGGCAATTATCAAACGGAAAAACGCTAGCCCACTGATAGCTAAAAAGTGTAATGTAAACACTTTGCGGAACCAGAGCATAACATTCCCTTGCGAGGGAACCATGTTCAATGGTTTATTCCAGAGGCGATGAAACGATCCGGCGGGAGACTTGAAATAAAAAAACATGGGTAGAGCGTGTCGATTCGCTGATGCACGTAAACGTACATCGAGTGCTCGACACCAATGGTACTAAAGTTGACATCGTTGGAATGCAACAAAAATGTTATTTTGTTCGTATTGTCCAATTTTTTGGCCCATTAAGGCTACAAAAATCACTAGAACATTTTTGAAGTTCCTTATTAGGGTTCCAGAACCGAAACTTGGAACAAAGGGGTTTAAATAGTTATCAAAATGAAGAAACGAAAAAATTAAGAATTTTCGTTGCGTTCCAAAGATGCAAACTTCAACACCATCGATACCTTTAGTTCGAGGCAAAACTATTTGCAGGGTCGCAAAAATACTGTAATACACCTCTTATCCAGGCGTCCGTGCACAGATGTTAGTCGCGCCTAAGATATTTGACGAGAATCTTGCATATCAACCGGCGGCTACCCGTCTCCGAGTTATAAATTGAATTGATAACAAAATCGATGGAAAATATGAGAAATACGGGTGAATCGTGGTGGAAAGACGATATCAAGAGGCATGTTCTACAAACTCTTTGTACTATTGCCTGTTACTGTACCAAATTTTTCGTTTGAGTCCTCGGCAGCTTTTTATTCCTCTTTTTTGTTTCTCCTGTGTCTTGAATTATTTATTCACTTATTTGCTAATCACTGTTACTACACCCACCGTGGGACTCTACTGAAATTTCGAATAATTTGACTTTGCAGATGTTGCACGTGGATGTGGCGAAGATGCTGCAGAAAGCGCGAATTGCGTGCAAGGACAATTCACATAGGACAACCGATGCACGAAAAATTTCCCACCAATGTCATAAGGAACCAGAAATACAATATCATAACGTTTTTACCGTTGGTAGGTTTTTGTTTTTTGACTCGCCTTCGAACGACCGCCCAATGTATTTATCCCTACCCATACGAACATCCGGCATGTTGCAGGTCCTCTTTCAACAATTCAAATTCTTCTTGAACCTCTATTTTCTGATAATGGCGAGTTCCCAGTTCATACCGGACTTGGTGATCGGATATTTGTACACTTATTGGGGCCCATTGTGCTTCGTGTTGACCGTGACGATTTCCCGCGAAGCCGTCGACGATTTTCGACGATACAAGAGGGACAAAGAAGTCAACGGTCAGAAGTATTACAGGCTCGTCAAAGGCTCCGACACGCCCGAATCTGTACCGAGCTCAAAACTCCGTGTTGGCGATATGGTAAGCGCCATTGCCGTTTCTTTCGTTTTTCATCTTAGGCCCTAAACGATCGATCATATTGCACAACTTTACGAACAGTGCAATGTTTTTCGCCGTTAAAGATTCGTATTGAAGATTGCGCAATGATCGGACAGAAGTTTGAGTGAGTTTAGATATTATTCCACCATAGTTTTTCATCGCACCGTGTGGGATTAGCATTGCACAATGAAAATATTGTACAACGGTAATGTAAAAAATGGCCAAATTCCGATTTTTTTGCTAGACATGGCTGGTGAAAGAGGAACGCATTTTTTTTTTAACACAAAGGCACATATGTTGAAGGCCTTTGCAGAAAAATACTTAGAATTGGCATCTGTAGCTTTGTAAATATATTCTTGCATAGTTTATCTAACGATTTAAGGTAGTCCTGCCAGGCTTCAATTCATAGGATTTTCATACTTTTTTTGAGCTTCACTAAATACATTAATAATCGTCTCTGTGAAATTTCAAGGTTGGTTATCGACCTTATTACAGAGAAAAAAACAAAAATTGCGTGCTTTTGCGAAGGAATCCCAAGACGACATACAAAAACCCAATTTCCGGTCGCTACAAAAGTGTACACAATAGTGAGAATCCGTCAGATTCTTAAAAATAATCAGATTTACATACTTAACACTTGTAGTAATCAAATGCTCTCAGAAAAAATACGCTTATTGACCTAATTTTCATGTAATATCAAGTTTAGTTTGAACTTCCGGCATTGGATTTATTACCACTTGCTACGATAAAGAGACGTGACGGCAAGGCAACAGCCGACTGTAGTCGTAACCTCATCTCACTCATTCGAATTTTCACACATATTTCATTTTTAACCGATATATTTCGCCGAGACAAATGTTCCACGCTTTTTTGTCAGTCGTGGCCCGAATACAATGCTGTACATTTCCCGCACCTGACATTGTTTTGACAGGTCGACGTTGAAAAGCATGGAGGTTAAACTCGCCTGAATGAGTAAAAGGAGACGAAGATAGAACCAATGTTGCCAAATATCAAATCAAGAAATACTACGCGAATCGTTGGAATGGCTATTTTTTCATTTTTCTAATTTAATGTGAACATTCGTTCAACAGGTTACAAATGGAAAATTTTAGTTATTACAAATTATTTTTTTTGCATATGTTAAAAATATCATTTGTACAGGTCTCAAGTATGATCAGTGGTATGGCTAGTGTGAAGCGATAGGACTACCTCGAGGTAGTTTGGAAGAAAAACCGGAAGTCAAACTGACAATTTCAACGATTTTTATTTCTTTCTTTCGAATGTTTAAAATACATAGAATTTAAACTCATAAAAATGTATTTTTATTTCGGTACCCATTAGAATGAAAATTTATGATGATTTTCATAAATACTTTTAATCGATATTGGTTATTGAGCACTCGGTCGGTCATTATCGACTTTACTGGTGAGTTCATGTTTTAAGCAGTTGACAACGCTACATAACCTCACTTCAGAAGAATTCAAACATCACCTCTCAACCTTTTCATTTTTGTTGAAAATTTCAATTTTTTTAAAACAATAAACGAGCGATTTTTTGGTCGCAAATCGAAAGTTATCTAACGGAAGCTGCCATTTTGTTAATGAAAAAAAAAGCTCCGATTAAGGACTAGTTTTTAATGCTATCAATAAGCACCCCAAATTTCATCAAAATCCATCGAGTGGTTTTTGAATTATAGTGGTCACCGCAAAACATGCCGAAGGGGGTCCGACAAAGATGGCGATATTTTTTATAAATAATGAATATTTTTCTTTGAAAGTTTGTACAAGCCAAATTGAAGTATAACATGAAAAGTCTGTGTAACCACTTTTGTAAAACAAACTTAATTGGTATAAAAAAAATTATTGAATATGCTCGTTTTTTCGCACCTCTGAGTGCATCTCGTTCCTTAAATGTATCTCGCCCGGTCGACAGCTCGTTCAATTTTAGCCGTAGCTCATTCAATTTGAGGAATATTTCTATGAAACTTTCATGAAGTATGTCTAAAAGGTGATATTGTCGAATTGAAATATTTTTGGTAAATGCAATTTTTTGTCCCACTGCGATAGATCTAGCCAGTTAACGGTGCGAAATCTTAAAAACGAAATCTCAGAATATTCCTTGAAGTTAAAGCCCACTTGTGTGAAGCGCCGATAATAATATGTACCGCTGTTTACGACAATCAGGTGATCGTCGAAAAAGGTCAGAGAGTCCCGGCGGATTTGGTTCTACTCCGAACGACTGAAAAGTCCGGCGCGTGTTTCGTGAGAACGGACCAATTGGACGGAGAGACGGATTGGAAGTTGCGCCTCGCAGTTCCGGCGACGCAAAAACTCGAGAACGATGCCCAACTGTTCGAAATCAAAGCGAGTCTCTACGTTGAGAAGCCTCAGAAGGATATTCATGGCTTCATCGGCACTTTCACCAGGGTAATGTGTTGAAAAGAACAATCTTCCGGGGGAGCGAAAAAGACTTGTCCATTCAGGTAGCTTTCTTAAACGTTTATTCGTTCCAGGATGACGGCTACAGTAGCGAGGAGAGTCTCGGGGTGGACAATACGCTCTGGGCAAATACCGCCGTGGCTTCCGGCTCCGCGCTTGGGGTCGTGGTCTATACCGGACAGGAAACGCGCTCACTCATGAATCACTCGGCGCCGAGGTCCAAAATTGGCTTACTCGATCAAGAAATCAATCAATTGACGAAGGTGCGAAAAAAAAAAACGAAATTCATTCAAGCGGAGAGATTTAGGCGACCAAAAAATGTTCGATTTTCATTATTTTTTAAAAAAGGACAGATTTCACCATATTTGAGACTTAGGGTATGTTTTATTATTACTTTTTGCTGTTACTTGGTATTTTTGTTTATCTTTATAAATGGCGAAGGCATGGCACGATCTTCTAAACGCAGAATATGAACAAAGAAAATGTATATGTAAAGAAAATATTTAAAAAATTCAAATTTTTATTTAATGTACTTTTATTTAATGTACAAGCTTTTATTTAGAGCAGAATTTTTTTTTCACCAATCGCCTATATGTGACTGTAAATGAAAGCTTGGGGCGATCAACTTTTTGAATGTTCAATAAATTTGATCAATTCAGTTTCATTAACCGTATTCAATTCGGCATTATAGTGATTGGAGAAAAATTATTATCACAAGTTTATATTCAGCTTCGGGACTTTTATTTAAGGAATCTAACGTTGTTTTACAGTCAATTAAATACACTTGATATGTTAACGGAATTATGTACATTAAAGATTATACGTCGAAATTTTGAGCGCCCCGACCTTTTATTTATAGTCACATACAGGTGACTTGGCAAAACAAATTATTTTCTACTTTTTAGTACATTATATAAAAGCTTGTTTTTTTTAAGATTTTTTTACATATAAATTATTTTCTACTTTTCAGTCTTCAATTGATTTTACTAAGAGTTTACTAGTTTACGAGGTTGTACGTTAGGAACATGGAATGCTCGTAAAAAATAACAAAGACTGTAATTGGGATTGAACTTACGACTAATTGCTGCGTATAAACTTTTCACATACAAACACTCGGCTCCGAATTTGTTTGTATGTGTTAGTGAGATTTTATATGGATGATTAGATATGACTAAATTTACATGAAAAGTTGAACATTTTATGGGCGTTAAAAAAAATTAAGTTGAATCAAGCGTCGTCACCTTTTAAATGCATGTTTGCCAAATTTCAGAGCTTCAAGTCGTCGGGAAGTAGGGTTGAAAATAATGCATTAATTTTTGTAATGCATTGGCGTTTTCATTACTCATTACTATACAGTTTGTGATGAAAAAAATTTCATTACCCATTACATTACATGCAGTAATGTAAAAAAATGTCCACTACTCATTACATTACATGCAGTAATGCAAACAATTGCCATTACTCATTACATTGAATTTTGTAACGTAAGAAATATCATTACTCATTACATTGGAAATTGTAATGTAAAAAATTTCCATTCCTCATTTCATTACATTTTGTCGGCAAACTTTTCCCCCCTTAAATAAATCGTTCATGCGCCGCCTATATTTCTCAACGATCGGGCTTCCGCGACGAAGTACTCTCAAAAATGACCATGCGCTTTATCTCTCATCCAGGTTCTATTTTGCGCCGTTATCGGCCTTTCCCTCGTGATGATGTGTCTCAAGGGTTTCAACGGTCCATGGTATTGTTACATGTTCCGATTCGTCCTGCTCTTCTCGTACATAATACCGATAAGTTTGCGAATAAATCTCGACATGGGCAAAACATTTTACGCCTGGTGCATACAACGGGACAAAGAGATAAGCGGCACGGTGGTGCGTACGACAACGATCCCCGAGGAGCTCGGACGCATATCGTATCTATTGAGCGACAAAACAGGCACCCTCACGCAAAACAAGATGGTCTTCAAAAAATTACACCTCGGCACTGCGTACTACGTGCAGGAAACCTTCGACGACATCATGGCCGTGTTGAAGAATTATTACTCGACCGCGAACGCGGAGAATTCGCCTGGCAAAGTAAACGTCATCATTCAGACGGGCGGTAAAGTGAGACGATCCGAAAGTACGAGGATATACGAGGCGGTTCACGCGCTCGCGCTCTGTCACAACGTAACGCCGGTGTACGACGATGTACCGAAGGCGAATATTTTGGACACGGTGAGCGTGGATACCGGCGAAACGGGGTCCATACAGAGGTGAACGATCAAAATGAATATTCATCAGTGACATCCAGTTTCTTAATCTTCGTTTTACAGTCTTCCATCTTCGTTCACAGTCAAACGGAGTCGGATCAGCATTACTATCCCGAACAAACGCGCAATTATCAAGCTTCCAGTCCCGACGAAGTGGCCCTTGTCAAATGGACCGAGGAGATGGGCCTCGCACTCTTCAAACGTGATCTCAATTCCATACAGTTGAAGGCGGTCAACGGGCAAACGTTGAATTACACCATTCTACAGATATTCCCGTTCACTTCGGAAACCAAGAGGATGGGAATTATCGTCAAGGAGGAGTCGAGCTCGGAAATCGTGTTTTATCTGAAAGGCGCCGACGTTGTCATGTCGGGGATTGTACAGTACAACGATTGGCTGGACGAGGAGTGCGGCAACATGGCGAGAGAGGGCCTCAGGACTTTGGTCGTAGCGAAGAAGAGTCTCACCGAGGAACAGTACTTTGATTTCGAGACGAGGTAATTGTCGCGCGTACGGTCCAATCCGTCCATCTACGGAACTGCTCTAAAAACGCGATTTTTCATTATCGGATGAAACTTGGTGAACGCGGATTTTTTGTAGTAAAAATTGGGAAATTTTGCTTCACGTAATTTAAAGACGCCCCCTTACCTTGCAGTTTTTTCCTCGCACTTGCTACTTGTATCGCGGCTTTGAGCTAATTGTCATCGGGAATCACATTTAAAAAAATCGATCTTTGCAATTCCTCGTGATGTGCAAGTGCAACTTTTGTTCTTCCGTTTTGCGCTCATTTTGTCCAGGTTGTGGTGTCGACAAGTACCGACGGCAATACCTCCGGCCTTGTTTCAGATACAATGCGGCACGTATGTGCGTCAGCGACAGGCCCTCGAGAGTCGCTGCAGTCGTCGAGAGCCTCGAGCGAGAAATGGAGCTGTTGTGCGTAACCGGTGTCGAGGATCGATTGCAGGATAGAGTGAGACCGACTCTGGAGCTCCTGAGAAACGCGGGAATCAAAGTAAACTGTTTTGCTTCTTTGAGGGCTGAAGCTACTGTGACGACCCGAAAATCAGGAGTTCGGATAATTAATTTTGAAGGATATTAGAAGGAATGATTAAGGAATGGAATGAATAAGGAATAGAAGGAATAGAAGGAATGATAAGGAATTTTCAAGGAATTTTGATGAAAAATCGTTCGGACATCTGTTTGTATATACATTGACAAAGTTGCGTACCAAATTTCATCAAAGGACTACATCTACCTAGAGGCCCGGAAAAAATTGCCAAATTTCGATTTTTTCTAGGGGCGACGGTTGGTGAATAAGAAACGCGTTTTTTAAACACGAATATTACGTTAAACAATATTATAATAATTTATAGCAACTATTGAGAACCTTAAGAAAAATCATAACAAAAACACACACACACACCCAGAAAAACAACAAAAGATGGTCGCTGGAAAATAATGGAATTTCTTTCGCAACGTTTGGCGCTGGACACTCCACAATCGTCGATTTTTAAAATCTTTTCTTTATCGCGACGATGAATTGAAACTCGAGTATACAAAATCAATGGAAAAAATAGTCGTCTTTATTACGTAACTAGTATAAAAAAAATGAAAATCGATTCAAAGCTAGCTACACACGTAACGATATGTTGTGGCGATTTATCTATGCAACTCGATCTGCCCAGATGTATCGAACGTATGGCAAATCGTTGCAGATTATCTTATCTGCACAGTCCATCGGTGGCTGTTGCATTTTCTATTCGATAAATCGTTGTCGAGGAATGACCTGTAGCTAAAAAATTCAGTGCAGCAGTCAATCTTTCGTCAGGACTTGTTGCTTCTCACATTACAGCGTCCTTTTTCTTTATTAGCGGAGTGACTAGAGCCAGGAGGTTTAAGTACGCTTCTCGTTCATCCTTAAGGAGTTGTTTAATGTTTCGGAGTGAACTTCAACTCATTGAATAAGTTTCCGTGAGAATATATCTTCCTTTTTAAAAGCCAATCCTTACACCACACAATGAATGGGCATTCCACTCGAATGGGCTTTCCGTACCTTCGCCGAAAAGGCCATCCTTGCAACTACTGCCAGTTGAGTCAAATGGACGGTAATACGGGAAAGATTCTACTTTTGCGTCGGTGACGCAGGAGGCTATGCTCCTCGGTAGAAAAACCGACTGTGTTGAAGTCGAACGATGGCGACGTCTCAAGTGGACGCCAGTGACAACATTCCATTAACGTTCGCACCGAAAAATTGCAGATATGGATGTTGACGGGCGACAAGCTGGAAACCGCAACCTGCATCGCAAAATCTTCCCGGCTCGTATCCCGTGCGCAGGGTCTACACGTTTTCAAGTCGGTCGTTACGAGAACGGACGCACATTTGGAATTGAACACATTCCGCAAGAAGCAAGACTGTGCCTTGGTGATAAACGGAGATTCGTTGGAGGTTTGTTTGCAGTATTACCAGCCGGAATTCATGGAACTCGCGTGCGGCTCACCGGCGGTCGTCTGTTGTCGTTGCTCGCCGACCCAGAAAGCCGAGGTCGTTACGCTCATTCAGAGACACACGGGAAAACGAACAGCGGCAGTTGGCGACGGAGGCAACGACGTGTCTATGATTCAGGCTGCGGATGCCGGTAACGTTTGTTTTTATCGGGTTACTATTGAGGAGGTACGATCACTTCCACGGGGTCAAAAAAGAGTCTAAATTTATTTTACCCACAGCTGCTCTGATTCATGTTTACGTTGATTCTTCGTGTTATCGATTATAGTGTGCCAAATGTTGCGGCAAACGACGAATTTATTGCACGCGAACAAGTAAAAACTGAAAAATTCGATTGTCAACGACTCGGTAATAATCTTTGTGATAATAGTATTAACATATTCACCATAAAAGCGGACTAAAAGGACAAAAAATCAGCCGGAAACCTGTTAAAATAGGCTTCAAGTACCTCAGCGGAATTAACACGATAGGCAGAATATAATTATCCATATTATTGATACGTGATAAATGATAAAACTCCATAAAATGTTGTTTGCATATTTTGTGGCGCCTTCTATTCAAATGAGTTTCAAAAGAAAGCTGGGTTATGTTCGCCAAACGTTTATTTGGATAATGTTTGTCTCTCGCCGACTCGACTGTGACACTACAGTAGACGAATCGAAATCCTGGTCGTTCTTACCAACGGAGCTTATAAATTGCGAACAGGCATAGGCCTCGAAGGATTGGAGGGCAAGCAGGCCTCCCTCGCTGCAGACTTCTCGATCCCGCAGTTCAGTCATTTGGCCAATCTTTTGCTGGTCCACGGACGGCGCAGCTACAAACGATCAGCCTCTCTCAGTCAATTCGTCATTCATCGTGGCCTCATAATCTCCACCATGCAGGCTGTATTCTCAGCGGTTTTCTATCTCTCGTCCGTTGCTTTGTACCAAGGCTTCCTGATGGTCGGGTGAGTTGTCGCGCTTTAGATTATTGGCGGAACGGCCGAACGATCGTGGCGGAGATTTGCTCACATGTGGCTAACGTAAAAGTCTTTCGTATGTCCCATTCATACGTGAAATGGACAGTCTTACGAATCCTTTCATCCTTCTCGTCTAGGTACGCCACGATATACACCATGTTTCCGGTTTTCTCCCTCGTTCTGGACAAAGACGTCTCGGGTGAGATTGCGATACGATATCCGGAACTTTATAAAGACCTCGGCAAAGGACGCTCGCTGTCGTACAAAACTTTCTTCATGTGGATACTCATTAGCATCTATCAAGGTACACAATTCGACAATATCGATCAATGTTACGAACGAGTAGACTAAGGGGCTACATCTACTTAAAAGCCCGAACAAAACGGCCAAATTCCGATTTTCTTTTCGCTGGAAAACAGTTGATGAAAAAGAAACGCATTTTAAATACAAAGGTGCAATATGAAATCTAAAAACCAAACGGGTTATTCAAGTTAACAATAAATACGAGTCGTTGACGATCGTCGATTTTTTAAATCACATTCTTAACAACGTGGCAACGAATTGAAAGTCGAGCATACAAAATCGATGAAAAAAGTCGTTATTTTTACGTAACTATCGAAAAATGAATATCGATTTTAAGAATGTGAGATCGTCAATGGCCTTCGAATGTTTCGTATCGTATCTCCTGGAAATTTGGAAACAATCATAGGTAGATGTAGCCCGTTAACGTTTTCAGCTGATCCTAGACGAATGTCACCCTCGTTTCTAGGTGGCGTTATCATGTACGGTGCTCTGATAATGTTCGAGGACGAATTTATACACATAGTGGCCATAAGTTTTTCGGCACTGGTTCTCACGGAATTAATCATGGTGGCACTGACAATTCGCACATGGCATCACATTATGATCATCGCTGAAGTTCTTTCCCTCGCTCTGTATCTGCTGTCCCTCGTTGTTCTGAAGGATTACTTCGGTAAGAAAATCCTGTCTTCTATATACGCTCGTTCGTTGCTTCAACCGACGTTTTTTTGTTTTTCACTCAGACGCGGAATTCATACAGACAACGGGATTCCTCTGGAAGGTCCTTGTCATCACGTTGGTCTCCTGTATGCCACTTTACATCCTGAAATTCTTGCGAAAGAAGTTCTCACCTCCGAGCTATTCGAAACTGTCGTAAACGCTGCGAGTAACACAAAAATAAGCGCATTGAGAAAAGTGAGATTTGAAGTATTTTTATGGTTGCGCGATGGTCGATGAGACGAACCGAGTTAAAGTTTGTTCGTGAAGATTCGAATCTGTACGATCGAGAAGCAAAAAAACTTCGAAAAAGCCGAAAATTCGGTGAGCAAATGCTACACAAACGATACGGATGTCATAATTTCGATACGACGATATCGTGTGGCATATAATTGTGATTTTAAATAGATACGCGAAAGAACAAAAAAAACATGACTCCACGTCTTTAAATGCTTCTCGAATTCGCTAGCGTACCGCACCCTAATATATCGATGCGAAGGAAAAGTTCTTTTTTCAAAGGGTTAGGCTACTGTGATGAACCGAAAATTAGACTTATTTAAAACGATTAATTTTGAAGGAATACCTAAGTTTAAGGAAGGAATAATCGTTTGGATATTGATTCGTATGTACATTGACAAAGTTGCGTACCAAATTTCATTAAAAAGTATTAATAATTAAAGCTATAAACGGTCCTGCGAAGGGCCTTTGAATGTGAGGGGCTAAACGGTGTACTTCCTTTTGCCCACCCGGTTGAAATGTTCGTGGCCAAAAAAAACATGGCGACAGAAAGTTTTTTTTTCTGGCGCAAACAAAAAAGCAGTTTGTTAAATATTTAGATAATATCGGCTAAGGCTTGAGCGAGATTTTTTGGTTATGGTGTTTCAATCGGCAAAAAGGTTTGAATTTTTTTATTTTTCAACGGAAAATGATAATGAATAATGAAAAAAAGATTAAGAAAAACGTCGGTCAAGACTAAACTACTATTACGCTGGATAAATATACCAAATATCAAATTAATCCGTTCATTAGATGTCGAGAAATCGTGTACACCGTTTTGAAGAAAAAAGTCCACGAGAAAGACGCATTTAAAGTTTTACTGGCAGTTCTATCGTTCTATCTTTGAGCGACGAACGACTTTTTCAACATTTCACAGCAACCTAACCCTTCAATCTGTATTGTTACTCAAGTTCAAATACGTGTTGCGATTGAGACAAATCGTACATATACATTCTGTAACCTGCATATGTTTTACATTCGTAGAAACACAATGAATGTTATGTATGACATTGAGTCAGTCTACAAATGAGGTAGTTATCAATAGTAAAGTGTTTGCTTTATAATATATTTCTATCTACTGTGCGAAAATAAAATAATATATTCGTTTTGCTCGTTATTATTCTTAATACGAGCCCACTTGGTTATATTTTTACTAGCTTTCGGCCCGCAGCTGCGCTCGCGTAGACTTGCGTCGAATGCTCCTTGTATGAAATGTGCTCCGGAAATGTTTCATCAAGGCCTCAGGCCACAGTAACGGGTATAAAATCATGTGTGAATTTAACAATTTTTTTTTCGCGTGACAAAGTGATTCACTCGTCAAATTAATTACACATCTATTTAGTATGAATATCAAGCTGTTGGAACTTTTTTTTTCGATGTATTCTAATGTAGATTGACGAGAATTTTTGTTTTTTGCTCTAGGTAAAAAATTGTGGATGCTAAATGTCACGCCGATGAGCGCCTAAAAAAAGATAAAAGAAAATATTAGTAGTCGGCCATTTTGTACATCGAAAAAAAAGCTAACAGCTCGATATTCATACTGAATAGATGTGTAATTGATATTATGAGTGAATGACTTTTTCATGCGAAAAAAATTTGTTAAATTCGCACATGATCTTATACCCGTTACTGTGGCCTAAGGCCTTAAAGAACACGTAGATTTGTGTTGCAGAGCATTAATGCTCACTTTCAAGTAAATCTGACCAGACATTTCTTTTACGATACAAACTTTGTTACCCTCTTCTCCCCTTGAGGGTTGAATTTCGAAAAATCCCTTCGTAAGTGGTGCCTACGTAATAAAATCAACGCCCCGAAATTTCACGTTTCTACGTTTCGGTTTAGGCTGGACGATGATGAGTCAGTCAGGACTTTGCCTTTGTATACACAAATTTCCGATGTATGACGAATTATTGAGACGCTAAAGTTAAAAATTAGCAACGAACAACACCGTGAACCCTCGTCGATTCGAACAATCGACATTTTTCGATTGCCGTAAATAATTCTTCAAAGGAATCGATCGATGGGAAAAAATGCCGATAGACTGAACATTTTGTCGACGAAGTGGAGGATAGTCGATATGGGAATCGACAAAAATGTCTACAGGATAGTCCTAATGAACATTTATTTACACAATTTTTTAAATAACTTATCTTATCATAACATTGAGTTGCCCGACGGCTGCGTCGGCAATTCTTTTGTGTAAAATATTCACTTCCGTTTGCCTCAAAGTTTTCTGCATATGACGATAAGTGATCCGATAACAGTGGGAAGTTCTTTTCATTCGCGGATGAGTGAATTGATCAATGAGCTCTATCCGCTCGATGTATTCGCCGGCCATTTCGCGAACTACGTCGTAGAAATCATTGGGCGAGTAAGAACCGTAGTCCGGCAGCCAGAAGCTCAAGTCGTTGATACATGGCGGATACACGCTGATGGGCTATGGAAAATTTCGTTTCTTCAAACTGGTCGTCGTTCCACTTGGATGGTTTTTTCCAGATATATTTTCTTCTAACAATACGCTACCTTGTATTTGATCGGAGTCTTAGGATCGTCCACTTTGAATTGATTCAAAAACGCCGGGTCCTTGCTCCAAAACAGCCTGATGTCGGGAATCTGGTACAAACACATTGCCAACCTTTCGAGACCCAGACCGAACGCCCATCCGATTTGGTTGCTTGCGCCGGACTTTTTCAAAATCTCCTGCCTCATTATTCCACATCCCAATACTTCGAGCCAGGCGCCGTTGAAAAATACTTCCAACTCCCACGACGGATGGGTGAAGGGGAAATATTGTTCGACCCAACGCGTTTTGATACCTATGGAAAATTTTCGTCATGGCTGTTACGCATATGGAAAACAGAGAAAACCACGACAAGAATTTTTCCAAAATTACTTTTTCCAAGAATTACGATAAATGAAACCGACTTGAACAAAAAACTGAAAAGTATAAAAATAAATATGTTTGTATATATTTAATATTCATATTATTCTTTATTGTGTAGAAAAAAAGAATACGACACGGCCAAACATTGAAAATTTCAAAGACTAAAAACTCACACTAAAGCTCTACACATTTGCATTTGTGTAGACACAACCATTCAATTATTATTGCAAATGAGTGTTTATATGTATTTTTTATTCATGGGCACTAGAGCTTGGTCCATCGGAGCTTTTTCGGTAAATATTCGGAAGTCTTCCTGCTAGAATCAGGCTAATTTTTGTTTGGGTTTGTTTGAGGTTGTTTAAGGTCGTTTTGGGTTGTTTGGGCTTGAACCCTTAAAGAAAATTAGCCTGATTCTAGCAGGAGCCCAGCGCCAAATATTTACCGCTTTTTCTATTACCGGTATTATTTCGATATCAACAAGTTGTAATTTCCGATATTTATGGGAAACTTCGATCAAAAACGTTAGAAGCTTGAAAGTGAAGATGGAAGTTGCATAAATAATAGTGTATAGCTAAGTGAAACTGCAGTATTTATCAAAAATCACAATCTTGTATTGAGATCTTTGTTTATTATACATTTCTAAATATACTCTACTATGCTCTTGAATATATTTAACCCGACATAAAATAAATCGAAAAAAGGAACTTCTATGCAAATCAAATTAGTATTAAAGAAGCTAAAGTTAAATTAGGAAGTTTTATGCAAGTCAGCGTAGTAGTAGCTACCAGAATGCAAATAAATGGCATACCTTGTTACCGACAAGCAACAGCATGATCACTTTGATTATTGAAAAGACCGGAAGTATACGGGGGGCATCTAAACTTTCGTCGTTCAGAAGCGACCTTATCTCATTGCAAGTGTAAGCCGCAGACTAAAAAACCCTTTCGCATTCCGCACTCGGGGATAAATGACTTTATACTTCGGAAATATTTCATGTAGGTAGTAATATTTGAAGGCTGTTAAAAACGTAATTTAAAAAAACAAGTAAAAGTAACTCGAATGGAAATAATTATATTTCAATTTTTTCAACTCTGATATCGAAATATCGGTATAAATCGAATCCAATATTGGATCTTTGGTCCGATATTCGGTTTTTCGATACTATCAAAACCCGGTATCCATGCTCTAATCGGCACCAACTAAAAAACTTCTGTTTATAATATAGAACAGATTCTGCATTGTCTTTTAATGTATTCCTTTTTTACCTCAGTGTTAACATTATTTTTCGAATTTCAGTTGTCTTTGTTCATTTATTTTTAATATTTGACATAATATATTTGATCTTTAAAAAAATAACGTTCTTTGTTTGACCCCAATCTCCCTGGAATAATTGCAAAGCCCATGTGGAGAACCTGGAGAAGTTAGGAAACTCCTGGATCCATAATGCGTAACAACCATGGCTGATCAATTTTACCAGTTCCAAATAGTTCCTGTGCCAGGCCGATCAACACAGTCTTCAATTCGTGCTCCATGATCTTGACGGCTTCCATGGTATGGCAGCTCTGCTTGTCGGAGCTTTCTTTCTCGCCGTGTTGAAACAAGTTCAGCTCCCTGGCGTTCTCGACTCGCGCAAAAACTTCGTCGCGCGTTCGTATTCTGACGGCGTCTACTTGATGAAAGACCGGATAGTGCGTGGCGTTGATTTCGTCGCGTCTATAGACGTCGCCGACGACGAGAAAATTGTTCAATCCCATGGCCACTAGTTCGGACTGATGAGCCGTCGTGTGGGCTCTCAACAACGTTGCCTCGTTGACGTAATAACAGTCGCATTTACGGCGACTCGGATGATCCCCAGGCACCAGGAGGGAGTCGAAGTTTTGACTCACACCGACTACGGGGCTCAAATTGTCGAACACACTGAACGTCGGATTTCCGCAACTATTGCGATAAGAGGCGTAAAAGTAGTCGACGATTATCTGCCGCACGTGAGACAGAGGATGACACGGGGTTGTGTGTAAATTCGTTCCCAGCTTCGAAACGATCTTCGGCGTTATGTTCGTCCAGTTGTCCGTCGGATACTTTTGGCCGAGGAGTTCTATCGACGGTGGGAATTTCTTGACTTCGGGCACCGACGAAAAATGTCTCGTCAGCGTCCAAAGTCGGAGGGACTGGCGGCTCGCGGAGAACATGCCGAATCTGCAAGGCAAGTTTCTCGGAATGTAATTGATGGTGAGGAAAAAGATGAAAAATTTGGAGGAACTGGCAGTAATTTTAGTGAGATAGGAAATTGAACTGCGCGAATTTGTGGGAAAACGCTGATGGAGAAATGAGAAGGTAGCAACGGATTTACTCGTACATGTCCTGAAGAGAATGCAGTTTATTCAATTACGGCGGTAGCACGTTTTTAAGCCATTTCTATTGTCGAGCCGGCATGATGTACACTCTGTTGCTATTTTCAAGTCTCCGTTGTTATTATCGTTACGTGGAAAAGTAAGGTTATGTCGCGCGGTATTATCGTGTGACTTAGGGTCTGTTCGTTTTAGCTACACTTTTCTACACTTCTTACACCTCCAGTGGACTTTCTATTACTGTATCTGGTCAAAGTGTAGAAAGTGTAGCTAGCGCGAACAAACGTATGATTTGGATGAGTTTCGCCTAATGGCCGCAAGGATCGCGAGCGTCGTTTGGGCGACAGAGTAGCCGTAGGGTTTTGACCAATGGCGCCGGTGGGACAGAGGAATTTGATCGACATGATTCGCCGAAACTTTAGGGTTACGGATACGCTACGGGAGATCGGTAGCCAAGGTGTCTTCTATTAGGATTACATTTAGGGAAGGGAAAACGAAGACGTAAACAAAGAACGACGTTACGGAAGGCAATCTCTTTGCACGTGCTTGCATGAAAGCGTTTCAAGAACGATTATAGGTGGCGGTTTTCCGTTGGAGGCACGAAGAGATTGTCGCACAATCGAATGCAGATATGAAAAGTATAGAGTCCGAAATTATATTTACATCAAGTTTCATTGTAAAACTATTCCTTATCTAGCATTGTTAGTAAATCTACGGATTTAACGGCATTGTTAGTAAATCAACGGATCATGAATTTTGCGTGTTGTCTTTCGTCATCCAACGGCATCCCGAAAGACGTGGGAAACGGCTTCTCATATCAGGCAGTCCGCTAGTTACGTCACTTGCAATTTTTTCAATTTTAAATATGCCAATTACATAGAAATGTTATAATTCAGTAGATAATTTAAAAAAATACACAATTACCAAATTTGTAATCAATATACATGTATATAATAAAAGATGATTATATTATATAGAATGTAGTTTTATTCATTATATTAAAAGATGACGTAGAACCTTACTTCTCCGTTTTATAAGGAAATGTACGAAAAAAATTGTTACGACGTACGTCGCATGTTTCGAAAACCTAACATGCTCTAAGTACGAGGACTCTATATACCATAATGGTGGCCGAAATATTTTTTTAATAATTTTTTCACCATTAAGGATTGTTAATAGCACGGATAAACATAAATTTTATGGCAGAAAATATCAACAATTTGCTGGTTGCGAATCAAATAATTAGTAACCCAAACACAATTTTCATTCGTTCGAAAATTTAAGAAACATTTACTGTATGCAAAAAGAACGTGTTTCCATTCAAATATACCTCACACGTTTTAATCAAAAATGTATTTTAATCAATTACGTATTGAATTGTCCACATCGAGCATGATCGTGAAAATGACCACAAATTTGATTTTTATGAT
The DNA here is from genome assembly GCA_951751655.1 of Ophion costatus. Classification (NCBI taxonomy): domain Eukaryota; kingdom Metazoa; phylum Arthropoda; class Insecta; order Hymenoptera; family Ichneumonidae; genus Ophion; species Ophion costatus. Next base: position 11,972,610 of record OX632366.1, on the reverse strand, counting down.
CAAAACTGACAAAACAGATTAAAAAAAAAATTTCTACTTTATTTGAATAAATGTTGATCTTGGAGAAAAATGTTTCCCACAAAAGTTGTAGCGTATAGAAAGGTCGATATTTTATGCTCCATACAGTTTTCGTCGAAAACCATTCTGTTTCGAGAAAAAGGGGATAATGTGTCAATAATTACATTTTGTTAAACTTCATTAGTTTCGATATTATCTACTTACGCACTTTACCACGGGAAGATTGGAGTTTGGGTTTGTCTGTTGTGTTGTGAGATGTTCGTTGTTTGGGTTTGTTTGTTGCGTGTTGTTCGGTGTTTCGGTATGCGTACAGTGTTGAAGATCAAACTGCAACTTTTCCGCGTTAGCATGCGTGAGTAGAGAATATCGAAACTAATGGAGTTTAGGAAAATTTACTTTACGAAGCATTATCCCATTTTTCTCGAAACAGAGTGGTTTTAGACAAAACTTGTATAGAACATAAAAGAACAATCTTTTTATAAGCTACAACCTTTGTAGGAAATATTTTTCTCCATGATCAACGTTTATTACAATAAAGTAGAAAACCTTTTAAAAAAAGTTTTTTCTGAGTTTTGACCTTGAAAATCGAATTTGCGGGTATTTTCTCTATCATATTCGTGATCAGCGAGTATAAATACATGGGTATACAAAATTCCAAATGAATCGCACGTACGTCCTTTTCGGAAGTTTATCCCTTTTCTCTCAGTGTATACCCGAGTAAAAATAATCGTATATACTTAGCTACAATTATATAAAAATGATATACAATTGTATATATTTATATATAGGTTTATATATAGTTGTATATAACGCTATAGATTCGTATATATAATCCGCTATAAATGTACCTCCATCAAATTTGATTTGATAAAATTATACGTAGTTTTGTATATAATGATATATGGAGACACTATTTTTATAGGGAGTGTATATAATTAGATATAATATCATATACAGTTATATATAATTCAATATAGTGTTGTATATAATTATATATACGTGAAACTTTTTTTCACGCTTTATATAATTAGATATAATATTATATACAGTTATATATAATTCAATATAGTGTTGTATATAATTATATATATACGTGAAAATTTTATTTACGGTATATAACATTGTATATGACTGTATATGAGTACTTTTATTTTCTTTTGAAATAAATATAATTGTATATATCTTTATATGGCTTCATATATGATTAGATATACTTACAAAGTGACATTTGTATTAAGATATTTGTCGAATATATGAAACTCTCTACATTGGAAAAATTTTCAATAAAAACATGCACTAACTAGAATTCATTATTTTCTTCATGTGATTTTAATATCTACCATATTATATATAGATTTATCTATATGCATAATAAATATAAAATCCTATAAATGATAATAATATACAATCGTATATTGTTATATATAAAGTATGTTGTATATAAACTTGTATATTAATTCATCATATATAATTGGATAGGAAAATTGGCCCGATAAAATTTTCTTTATATTCATATACTATCGTACATAAGTGTATATTAGTATACACAATTGTATACGTTTATATACAAATATATAAAATTCTCTCGGGCCAATTTTTGTATACAATTGTATATGATCAATTAATATGCAATTATATATGTTTATATATATTCGTTTTTATTCGGGTACTCGCTTCGAGGGAAGTCGAGGACGTTGAAGTTTGCATCGTTGGAATGCAACGATTCCATTTTCTCTATTCACATTATTATTCAAAGCCTTTGTTTGCGAATTGAGGCAATACATTTCTAATAAGGGTACGTGAAAAACTTTTGAAAACTTTCAGAGCCTAAATCGGCTGAAAAAATTGAGCATTTAGAATTTTCGTTGCATTCCAACGATGCAAAACATCAACGTCGTGGAAATCTAAGACTTACAGCCGAAATCAACGACTTCTCGTTTTCGTGAGTGGAAATTCGGCAGTGACGATTGGGAAACGAAATACCGAATGAAAGTCAATCCGAAAGGTCACCATTGTTAATTTCACGATTGGTTGCCACAGAAAAAGTATCTTGGCTCCGTTATATCGGGAAGCATCGCTTAGTTTCTCGTCAGTCGTGTTGGGTCGTCCTCGCGTATGCCTCAGGCAAATCCGACGATTATAGAGTGTACCTTTTTTGGGTGATAGTTTTAGCGATCGGCACGTTGTGATAACAAAAAGATCATAAGTACACGTGAACAACGATGTCGCGAAATTCAATGAGAATTTTCACCGTCGACCTCACGAGCCGTCCCAGACTGCACAAATTTTGCAAAAGTTTTCGGCCGATCGAGGGCAGTCGTTCCACACTGATGTCAGAGTTACAAGTACGATCGGATGTTCAAGCCTATTCGGCAATGCCGGGACCCAAGGCGATACCTTTCCTCGGAAACACCTGGCGCTTTTTGCCTCTCGTTGGTAATAACAGTTTGTACTTGTGAGGAAGAGTCATCATGTTGAAATAAAGACCTGACGATTTTGAGCATTTTATGATCGCGATGAAAAATACAGTTCGAAAGTTAATATCCGAAGGCTGAACGTAAAAAATAAGGTCGGTTCACCGAATTATTTTCTGAGATGTCCGTAGACAAAAGAAGAGCGTGTTAAGGGGTTAGGCTACTTTAACAACCGGAAAAACAGGGTTATTGAAGAAAAATAATTTCGAACAAATAAGTAAGATGATTTAAAATCGTAGCGAATGTTATCTCAAAATAGATAATATTGGCTGATACCCGACCGAGTTTTTTTTTGTTATCGCGTTTCATTCATCAAAAAATGTTCGAATTTTTTTGTCGATTTTTTTTAGGAAAAATGACATTACGGTTAATAACCGAGGAAAAAAAATGTTGAGAAAAACGTCGGTCAAGACTAAACTACTATTACCCTGAATAAGTGTACCAAATTCCAAGGCAATCCGTTCATTAGATGTCAAGAAATCGTGTACACCGTTTTGAAAAACGTAGGTTCGAGAAAAACGCGTTCAAACTATCACTAGCAATTTACTTTTGAAAAATTGATCAAAGAGCTGTAGAACGATATCAACAGATGCAATCATCAAACATAGTGATATTATTGCCAAAATACTTGACTAGTCCACCCTAATGACCACATCGTTTAATTAAAATATTCGATTTATTTAAATTGAGTTAAATATATTATTGCAATTAAAATGTAGCAATTTAATATATTATTCTGATTGAAATTTGATTAGACGTATTATTTTAATGAAAATTTAATGAAATCATTTATCTTCATTAAAATTCAATGAAATATATTATTATAATTGAGTTCAATACGTTTGCTGTCAGTTACATTGTGTCATTGGAAGACTCGCGCGTAAAGAAAAACTTGCCGCAGGTGATTTCAACATCCGAGAGGTTGACAAAGTTTCTAAACGGCTGCACAAAGAGTACGGCGACGTCGTTAAGGTCGAAGGACTGCTGGGTAGACCGGATATGGTGTTCGTCTATGACGCTATCGAGATCGAGAAAATCTTTCGCCAAGAGGAAAAAATGCCACTTCGCCCGTCAATGCCCTCCCTCAATTATTACAAGCACGTGCTGAGAAAAGATTTTTTCGGAAATGAAAACAATGCGGGTGTAATTGCCGTGTAAGTGTACCCTACTGGATAATTGGACCTCGTCGTTTATGATTGACAGATACTTGTTACGAAAATTCGTACGTCGTTTTTACATCGATCAAGCGGCTGCTTTTTTTCAAGACCGGGGACAAATTGAAACTTTGAATTTGAATTGAAAATGGAATTTTTGGTTTTTTCGGCTTAATGCTCTTATGATGTTGTCTGTGACAGTCACGGTGAAAGCTGGTACAATTTCCGCAGCAAAGTCCAACAAGTCATGCTCCAGCCAAGAACGGCGAACATGTACATTGGCGCAATCGAAGAGGCCAGCTTGGCTTTCGTCAGAAGGTGTGCAATTAATGCTGATTGCGTGAGAGTAAATTCTTCATTGTCACGTTTTTAATTCGCCACGATCTCCTTACCTTCTCTCGTTTGTTTTTTTCTCGAACCTTTCAATTGCAGGATGAACAGAATAAAAGACGCGAACGGTGAAATGCCCGAAAATTTTTTGAACGAAATCAACAAGTGGTCTCTAGAGTGTAAGTATGTAGCGAAATAGAGAGGACCCTTTTTTATCGATTCCAGTTAGATTATCATCATTTAACGACCTTTAAGGGGGGTAATCCCTTTAGACGTCCGAAAAGAAGTCATTTTTCATTCATTTTCTTTGATAAACAAATCATGTTATTTTAAAATGTTGAGATTATCTTATTACAACTTTCGAATGCTAAACACAAATCTTCTAAATAAAACAAAATGGCAGCATTAGTTGGTTGAAAAGAAAAAATGCTAACACTTGAAGGTTGTAATAAGATAATGTCGAAATTCCAAAATGATGCGATTATTTTATCACATTAAAAAAGTTCACGAAAAATGACTAATTTTCAAGCTTCTGAAGCATCCCCCCCTTAAGAGATGGCACCACTGTGACGGGCCGAAAAAGGATCGTTTTTATCGATTTTTTTTCGTCCACTAGATTATTTGTTTTGGGATTTTCAAGGAAGGTATCTTATTAAGCATGTATTGAACTTATTTCGTGTTAATCAATGTTAAATTTTTTTAAATTAACCACTGACGTGTAATAGAACTTCTGTATAAAAAATATGGTCCAACGATTAGATAGATAAATCTACAATGATTCGTCAGAAAAATAAAAAGAAAAAAGTTGTATAGTCTACATAAATGTAGTTGTCGTTGTAGACAGCCGTTTTATGAAAATAATATTTTTCACAAAATCGCGGGTGTTCGGAAGAAAACGTAATTTTGGGGAAGTTTTTATTTATATTCGAGGGCTTGAAAAAGGCTGAATAAAAAAACGACTACGTACAACGATGGCTACTGCAATTACGATTTTTCAAATTGATTTGTTTGTTTGAAAATCGGACAATTATAACTGGAATTACGATTTCCGATTTTCAATCAAAACAAAAAATCTGTAATTTCGGTAGAAAATTTCGTTTCGAGCAAAACGCGATTGAAAGTTTTAGTATACGTAAATCGTTTTTTTTTTCACATATTCTCGAATATGTATACTTTGATAAATTCATTTAAAAAATCGTTTTTTTTTTAAATCCGTCGCGTCCCGCCTTAACAAAGGGAAACATTTTTTGCTGCTCGGAAAACTAATTGTTAGCCATAACGTCGAAAGCTCAGAACTTTAAAAAAATTAGTTTTTCGCTTTCCTTACTGTCAGTTGACGCATGGAACTTTTTGCTTCCACCCCCTCCCTGCCAACAGATCGATAGGTAGATCTAACAAAATACAAGTTCTTTAATTTTTTCACCAATTTATCATTTTTTCGGGTATTCAGCAATCGCTCACGTTGCCCTCGACATCAGACTCGGCTGTATGGACGATGACGCGAACATCGAGACGCAAGAATTGATCGACGCGGTTCACACATTTTTCATGAACGTCGGTATTCTGGAATTGAAAATGCCATTTTGGAAATTATTTCCAACCCCGACGTGGCGACAATACGTCGAGGCCCTCGACACCATACTCAAGTATTCAACGTTTTCTTCTTTATTTCTCCAAAAAAGTTTCTCGTTTGCATTTCGAAATTTATACATAAACAAATGTTTAAAAAAAAACAAGCTTTTATCTAATGTACTAAAAAGCAGAAAATAATTTTTCTTACCAAGTCACTTATTTGTGACTACAGTTCGACCATCCGAACCCTCAATTATCCGAACGATGACTAAGTTTATCCGAACGTAGTTTATCCGTACGGAATTAAAAAAATACTGTTTTATTCAAAAGTTGTGGGTATTTGAACTTAAGAAATGAATTTTCCGTGAAAAATTTCGTTATAATTGCTCATAAAATCAAAAGTTTTCGATTAATCAGAAATTCCGTACGTACTTCTCTACGAAATGCAATTAGGAACATAACTTTTAAATTTGAAGTAAATCGAGTGAAAATTTTTCGAGAAGTTTCGAGTAGTTGGCCATTTTGTAAATCGAAAAAAAAAATTCTAACTCGATATTCATACTAAATAAATGTGTAATTAATTTTTCGAGTGAATCACTTTTTCATACGGAAAAAAATTGTTAAATACGCACTTTTGTTCTTTTTTAAATTCTTTTTTTTTTAATTTAAAAAAAATTGTTAAATTCGCGATTTATTATTTTTTTTAAATATTTTTTTTTACATCTCAATTATTTTCTACTTTTTAGACTTCGATTGATTTTACTAGTTAGTTGTTACAAGTAGTTTTTAGTAGTTTAGTAGTAGCTAGTTTGCGAGATTGTACGTGGGGAACATGGAATGCTTGTAAAAAATAACAAGGAATGTAATTGTATATAGCAAGGAATTTGTTTGTATGTGTTGGTGAGATTTTATTTGGATGATTAGATATCGCTAATTTTACATGATAAGTTGAACATTTTATGGATATTTTTTGTTGTTGAATCATGTATAGTCACCTCCTAGATGCATGTTCGCAAAATTTTCGAGCATTAAATAGTCCGGAAATGGGTGAAATATCGATTTTCCATTTTGCATCTCACGGAAAAAGTCAAGCTAGATAAAAGCTTGTAAAGTTGGCATTCCACTGTCAGGTTCACCGGAAAGTACACGAAAATCGCTCTCGGGAGGATCAAAAACCAAACAACGCTGGAACCCAAAGAGTATTCGCTACTCCAGCGTGTATTGCAATTAGATAGTAACGAAAATGAGAAGACGGCGACGATTCTGGCGCTTGACTTATTCCTAGTCGGAATAGATACGGTAAGTGTATGTGAATAACCACGGCTTTTTTCCCCAAATATTTTTATCTTTGGAAAGTACGGAATGTGGTTTGTCAACTTTCGAGTCTGACAGTGCGCACATCCGAAAGCCAATGAACTCAAAAACCTACTGAAACATGACATTGGAAACGTCTAGAGTGTCATAAAAAAGATTTTAAAAAGTTTCACAAGTGAGATTCGGTAAAATGGAACTGGAAACGTCTGGAATATCATAAAAAAGATTTAAAAGAGTTTCACAAGGGACCGTGTGCTTTGATCAGTTTTTCGCGCTTCTTTATATTTTTCTATCGCTAATTTGAGTGTTGTTGTCCTCCTTTTTTCATTCGCTTCAATACCTGCAGTTATTTAAATTATTGATTATTATTCGTTATTAATTATAATAGATGATTGGCTTCATAATAATGATTAGATTGATATTTTGTTATGGATTAATACAATCAATAATGTTAATAATGATAATAATAATAATAATAATTTATTATTTATGATGACGATAATAATTTTTTCATATAATTTTATTATACATTTACATTTATTATATCATTTATGCGATATTTTTATTATATAATAAAATAATGTCATCATATCAATCAATCGATGTATTTATTTCCAAGATATGCCGTCGTTGGGCTTTTACAAAGTTTCTCAAAATTAGCCCATAACTTATAACTAGTAACTAAAAATATTCTCCGCACAAAAGTGGACCTATAAAGTTATCAAACAGGGTGTTAGGAAGGTCGGTGCAAAGCCTTAAGGGGGCGATAAGTCACCTCGTTAGGAACATATCTAACCTAGGTTACTTTAGTCCAAAGTCTAAGGATTTCGAGTTGTCATGGTGAGTATGATTTTTGGAAAATTTCCCAAAATTAGGCACTAACTCGTTAATAATATTCAAACAGACAATACTTGGCAACTAAAAACTTATTCGCGTCTTAGCTTAATGTGTATTCAATCGACAAACACCAATACAGTCATCTGTATCCACACATATAACTAAATAAGACGAGGTGAATAATTAAAAATTGGTCAAAAAATAAAAATACCTCTTATGTTAATGCTATTTAAAAAAGAAATAGCATCAACATAAGAGGTAAACGAGTTAGTACCTAATTTTCCCCTATCACCCCCTTAAGGCTGTGCATCAACCTTCCTAACACTCTGTATAATTTATTAAATAATTTATGTATTATTTTTGTTATTATAATACGAAGAAAAGAATAATGTATTATTAATTAATATAATTCAGAATAAGTTATGAATGAAAATCCAATTATTAGTTGAATTTTTACACTCTTTTTTCGCAAAAGCAATGTATTGGAGCTGAAGGAAATTTCAAAGCTGAACATTTTTTTTGTCACAGCTACGCTTAGGAAAATTTCTATTCTGTAGTGTTTGTACAAAAAAATTCTAAAGCTCTTTTCAAGACGTTGAAAAGCAAAAGTAGCGGGGAAGCGAAAACCCCCCACAGTATGTTTGCATAAATCTCAATTTGGTTACGGGAGGGTGAGGAAGCACTCTAATGGCTCTTGCAACTGTAATTTGTTCTACAAAGCCGCTGACCTGTTTCGCAGACCGCAAATGCGGTGGCGTCGGTGCTTTATCATCTCGCTTGCAACCCATCCAAACAAGCGATTCTTCACGAGGAGATAGAGCGTGAGTTACCCGTCCGGGACATGCCGATAGAGCGCGGGCATTTAGAGAAATTGCGATATTTAAAAGCGTGCATCAAGGAAACTCTCAGGTTCGTCACATCTACGGCTTCGATGTTTTCGAGCCAAACAATCAGCTCAAACAAACCCAAACAAATATTTGACAGCATACGTAATGTAAATCCATCGGTATTTTTGCTTAGAATGAGACCCGTGGTGATCGGCAATGGGCGATGCACGACCAAGGACACTGTCATAGGCGGCTTCCAAGTGCCCAAAGGAGTACGAATGGCATTATTTTTCTCATTATACATTCCGAAGATCATTGCAGAATGAGAAGTTGAGCGGTTAGGCTACTCTGACGACTCGAAAATCGAAGTTATTTAAGGGAATTAATTTTGAAGGAATAAGTAAGACGATTGAACAGTCGTTTGGACATTTATTTGTATGCACATTGACATAGTTGCGTACCAAATTTCATGAAAAAATATCAATAATTGAAGAAGATATAAACAATCCCGTGATGGACGTCTGAACGTGAGAGGCTCAACGGTGTACTTGATTTTGGACACCCGGTTTGCCCGAAACAAAAAAATAAGTTTTTTTCTTAAAATTGATAATGTTGGCTAAGACTTGACCGAGCTTTTTGTTTTTATCGTGTTTCAATCAACGAAAAAAAATGTTTGAATTTTTTGTTCGATTTTTCGAGGAAAACCGCCATTATTATCGTTAAAAACTGATGAAAAAAAATGTTAAAAAGAAAAACGTCGGTCACGACTGAACTACTATTACGCTGAATAAGTTTACCAAGTTTCGAGTCAATCCATTCATGAGATGTTGAGACATCGTGTACACCGTTCTCGTGAGAGACGTCTGAACGTGAGCAGCTCAGTGGTGTACTTGATTTTGGGTACCCGGTTTGCCCGAAACAACAAAATAAGTATTTTCTGAAAATAGATAATAGTTGCCAAGACTTGACCGAGCTTTTTGTTTTTATCGTGTTTCAATCATCGAAAAAAAATGTTTGAATTTTTTTTTCGATTTTTCGAGGGAAACCGCCATTATTGTCGTTAACAACTGATGAAAAAAAATGTTAAAAAGAAAAAACGTCGGTCACGACTGAACTACTATTACGCTGAATAAGTTTACCAAATTTCAAGTAAATCCATTTATTAGATGTCGATAAATCGTGTACACCGTTCTCGTGAAAGACGCCTGAACGTGAGGAGCTCAGCGGTGTACTTGATTTTGGGTACCCGGTTTGCCCGAAACAAAAAAGAAATGTTTTTTCTTAAAATACACAATATTAGCTAAGACTTGACGGAGCTTTTTGTTTTTATCGTGGTTCAATCATCGAAAAAAACGTTCTTTCATCTTTTTTAGGAAAATTGCCATCATTATTGTCAATAACTAATGAAAACAAAAGTCAAGAAGAAAAACGTCGGTCGCGACTAAACTATTATTACACTGAAACTGTTCACGAAATTTCAAGTCAATCCATTGATCAGATGTCGAGAAATCATGTACACCGTTTTAAAAAACATAGTTTCGAGAAAAATGCGTTCAAAGTTTTCAAATCATCCATAAATGTGACATTCATACCACCGCAGGTACACGTGATCTTTCAACATTACGTGATCAGCAATCAGGAAAAGTATTTCCCCAGTTGCGACGATTTTCTGCCTGAACGTTGGCTGGAGGAAAGCAATACGCGGCACCCTTTTGCATCCTTGCCGTTCGGCTACGGCAGACGCATGTGCCTTGGTCGGAGATTCGCCGATCTCGAAATGATCATCGTAATTAGCAAGGTAAGAAGGAAAGGGAATTCAGCTAAAGGTTTTTCCCAACCGGTCAAGTTTCGTTGAAGTTCAAGGGATCGACGACTGTCGGATTGAAACGGAATGGTAGAAAAGGTGGAGCAAGAAATCGTGTAGAAATATTACCTGGGTTACCGTATAATCACGACGCTGTAGTCGTAAGTGTGCGGCCGGCCGACGTCCGTCACGGTAAATTAATCGTCTTACAATGGTCGACCGAATGTAACGCAGTTTTATTATTATATTGCGAAGCACCGAATGTATGAGAGGGGCTGCGGATGGGGAACGAGACTTTTACAATTACCATTCGACAAGCAATTTTGCGGACCAAGTCACTATAGCTCTCCAAAAAAGTCTGGTTTTAAGGATGTTGAGTCCCAAATCGCAAATGATGATAAAATTCTAAAAATTTGGTATGTTTTTGTATGAAGTATTTCAGAGGTCGTGTAAAAATCTCACGACAATTAGGAAGCTTGTTACTGAACAATTTACATTCACAAATTAAATGTTGTTTTATGGACACTGATGTAACTTTGTAATAATTTTTTTTTTTGACCTCTCAATTTTATAATATCTACAATATACTGAAAACAACGGAAACAAAACGAAGTTTATTGATAAAATTTTTTTTTATTTCTTTTAAAAATTGTTCTTAACAAAATGTTAATTTTTTAATAACGAGCTTCTTAATCGTCGTGAAATTTTAACACGACCTCTTAAATACTTCATACAAAAACATACCAAATTTTCAGAATTTTCTTATCATTTTTTATATGAACCCTTAAGGAGGTTGAAGTAATGATGATAGAATTCTGACAATTTGGTATGTTTTTACATGAAGTATTCAGGAGGTCGTGTAAAAATTTCATGACGATTAAGAAGCTATTTATTGAACAATTAGCATTAACATGTTTCACAGGGACTCAACATCCTTAAGGCGATCTCGCCGATTTTCGAAGATAGTTTTCTAGACGCGGTTAAAAAAAACGTGACGCATTTATTGACAACATTTTTTTTACAAATCATTTATGCACATGATTGAGTATATGTAAAAAAAAATCAGAAATATTAACAAATGGCGGAGATAAAACATAATAACGCAATGATTTTTTTTGCGCGCGCATTGATCGTCAAAGTTCTCGGCATCGATGTGGGTGTCTGAAAAAAAATGAACATATTTATAATTGCATAACGAATGTATCTTTAGTGTGAACGAACAATATTATTTTTTTTAAATTATTAGCATAAAAATTCGAAACTTAACATTTTTTTACTCAATTTTATGTCGGTATTTTATTTTTTATATTTTTTTGTGTCATTGAAATTTTTATTTCTGTGGTTCACACGATAGATGATGATACTAAGAATATTTTGTGAAAATGTCAAAGCGATCTGACCCTTCGTTCAAGAGTTAGAACTTTCACAAGATTCAAAAAAGTGAATCGTGGAAAAACGGCTTTGAAGTTGGCGGTCAGGCGCGCCGCGCGGTATCTATTTAACGTTCTAAATGCTGTAACTTTAACAATTTTTCAATTCTGTAAAGCCTTAAATATTCCTAACCGTTCAAAATTTAAAAAAAAATGAAAAATTTTGAATTTTTTCCGCGCATATAAGGCCTTAAGAATTTTTTTAACGAGCACACTGAAAGCAGTAAAAAATTGAATTGGAAAATTTTATTATACATAGTTTTGAGTGTTCGACATATTTTTTTCATTTTTTCAACAAAAAATTGCGACGTCGGAGTTCAAGACCGCAGAATACTGCAAAGTGTTGCGCGGCCGAATAGATTTCTCCCGTAGTTTTTAACCCAGGAGAAAAAAAAACAAAATCTTCAAAGTATATTCCAAAAGCTATGGAACTGCGTACGGAAATTAGAAAGTACTTTTTTTTAAAAGCCAATAGAAATTTAAATGAAAACTTTCATTTTTCGGTAAAAAAAATCACACCAGCAATTGTTTATAAAAAAGTTAATAACTTAATGAATAATTTCCATGGAGCATGCATCTGTTGAAAATTTCAAGTGTATGCGTGCATATTTGGCTGAGTTATAATACATTTTCGTCGAGTTTAAAAAACACGAATTCGACAAAAACCCGTTTAAAGTTTGGATCAACATTTATCGATGGAAATGTTCGATTTACCTTCGATCTGCAATGCAATCCAGCACCATGCATTTAGCCTTCCAAATCACGATGATCTCCTTTCTTTTCTATTCTGAAAATCTCAAAATCCTCGAGTGGCTTATCCGCTAAATAATTTTCAAAAAAGTCCGATTTACTCCCAAGACCTGATAACCCGATAATAAAATGAATTGATCCCATTCAACTCTGCTCGACGGTCCGGCTCCGTCTTACGAAACGTAGCAAAATGTAAGATCTTGATGACCCAAATCGGTGCTAAACGTAGATGCCTTTGAGGTGCTGAATGTAATTATCGCAGCGCAGACTATCCGGCACGTTTATGATTAAAGAATCACGCGCTGCCATATGGCCGAGCTCCTTGGGGCCTCGGTCTACTAATTATTCGGTATAGCGCAATTAAAGTGCTAATGGCTTTCTTTCAGATCGTACAGGCCTTCAGGCTGGAGTACCGATACGAGAAACTGGACTACCATATAAATCCTCTCTACACGCCAAACGGACCGCTCAAGCTGAAAATCATCAAGAGATAGTTCAAGATTTCTCGTTTTATTTTTTCCAGTATTTTTTTCCCGTATACACTTTGCACATTTGTTGTAACGAGTACTAATACAAATAAATTATTGCGCGTTCTTGGATCGTGGATCATCTTTTGGTAAGCTTGAATTTGAGGTCGCCATCCGGTGCGTACATGAATGTAACTTTGTACTTCAGCGGTTCGTGCTCGTATTCCACTTTGTACGAAAGTAAAAGCTGAAAAAAAAAAGTATTCGTGAGCCAGTAGCCTCCATTGAGTAGGGTAAAGTTGACCTTATTTCGGCAACCCACCAATTACTGACACTTTTCTTCTGACTATACAGTGGTCCGTAAAGTGCCAATAATTGGCCCCTCAAAGTGCCCACAATTGACCCCTCAAAGTGCCATCAATTGGGCCCTTGAGACGACAATAATTGGGCCCTTTAAAGTGTCAATAATTGGGCCCTTAAAGTGTCAATAATTGGGCCGATAATTGGGCCTTCAAAGTACCGATATGTGGGCCTTATAAGTGCCGATGGGTGGGCCTTATACGTACCGATGATTGGACCTTTAAGTGCCAATAATTGGGTCCTCAACGTGCAAACGATTGGGCCTTTACAGTGCCAATAAGTGGACCCTTTAAAGTGCCAATAATTGAGCCCTTAAAGTGCCAATAATTGGGCCTTTAAAGTACCAATAATTGGGCAATTGAAGTGCCAATAATTGAGCCTTTAAAGTGGTAATAATTGGGTCTTTAAAGTGCCAATAATTGGGCCGTTAATTGGGCCTTTAAAGTGCCGATAGGCGGGCCTTATAAGTGCCGATGGGTGGGCCTTATACGTACCGATGATTGGACCTTTAAGTGCCAATAATTGGGTCCTCAACGTGCTAACGATTGGGCCTTTACAGTGCCAATAATTGGACCCTTTACAGTGCCAATAATTGGACCCTTTAAAGTGCCAATAATTGGACCCAGTGCCAATAATTGAGCCCTTAAAGTGCCAATAAGTGGGCCTTTAAAGTGCCAATAATTGGGCAATTTAAAGTGCCAACAATTGAGCCTTTAAAGTGCTAATAATTGAGTCTTTAAAGTGCCGATAACTGGGCCTTCAAAGTGCCAATAATTGGCCTCTTGTGCCAATAATTTGGGCCATTGAGGTGCTAATAATTGGGCCTCTAAAGTGCTGGTAAGTAGGTCTCCGAGGTGCCAATAATTGGGCCCTCAAGTGCCAATAACTGGACTCTTAAAGTGCCAATAATTAAGCCCATGACGTGCCAATAATTGGGCCCTCAAGCGCCGATAATTGGGCCCTTGGATTGCCAGTAATTGGGCGTTTAGCGTGCCAATAATTGGGCCCTTGGAGTACCAATACATGGGCCCAAAGTGCCAACAAGTGGGCATCTTGCCCTACGTCGGTTTCGCTCTAAAAAAGAAAAATGAGCGACGCACCTTAGCCAGGAGGACCTGAATCTCAAGATCGGCGAATCTCCGTCCGAGACACATCCGTGCACCGTAACCGTAAGGAAGCGAAGCAAACGGATGAAGTTTGTCCTTCACCGAATCCTTGAGCCATCTCGAGGGCTTGAAACTTGCCGCGTCTGTTACCCATTTTTCCATGTTGCCAGTCACGAGCGTGGGAAACACGACTTGGACCTAATCAACGAGTGCAGAAAATACAAAGTAACAAATTGACATCTGACCCCAATTCAGATATTCATTGGGACGTTATTGCCGGATACTTTCCTCGGCGCATAGCTCTTACCCCTTTGGGTATATTGTAACCGCAGATAACAGTGTCGTTCTGCAACGTTCTTCCATTACCGATCACCGTTGAATATACTCTGTGGTGGCAAAAATGACACGCGAGATTACGGAGTGCCGAAAAATTGAGCGAAAGCGAAAAAGGACGAATGGAAGCGAGAAAAGAAGACACTTGAGTAGCCAGAAGGGAGCGGGGGTGGGCACGACGCCCACGAGAAATTTCAGAATATCGGAAATGACACGAGAAGAAATTCTAAATTAAAAAGTGTCGGGCCGATTTTCAAAAAGACAATGGAAAGTTGACAGTTAGTTGATTGTTTGGGTTAGTTGAGTACCTACTGAAAGTTAAGTTTAAAGAGTGGTAACTGGATCGAAGAATGATGATGATTTAGTTGATTACTTCGTGAGTAGGTTGGAGCAGTGTAGTGCTGAGTCTACTGCTCAGTGTAGACTCGCAAAATTGCATACGAGGTGTAGATTCATTATGTAGATGGTAATTTTTCATAAAATATACAGTTAAAGGCAAAATGATGCATTTTTGGATTTTTATTACGTAAATTAGAAAATTTACTTTTCGTCGGACCCCCCTCCCCAGAATCCCATGGTATACTTTTCGATTGATTGATCCTTGCAACAGATAGAGAAGTAGCGCACCCACCTGAAAACTTCTCGAACGAAAGCTTTCATGTAAAGCGCTTCGTCAAGATGCTTCGTCGTGAGTGGCGTCATTGGATTTGGTAAAATACTTTCTAGCTCTCGATAGATTTTTTCCTGCTCCTCAGGACGCGTTGCCAATTGATACAAGATCGAACACATGGCCATTGAAATCTAAAGTCAGCCGTATTTTAATTCTGAAGACGAGAGCTCGATGACAAAAAATAATAAAAAAAATACTGATGGATCATATTTTGGAGATGGAAAAACGTACAGTATCGATGCCGACCAAAATGAGATCGAGCGCCAGAATGTAAGCTATCTTTGGGTCGGACTCCTTGGCTAAAATTCGCTCCACCAACGACAAATCTTTCTCGTCGACATTTTTTTTATTTTTCAATCTCACCATTGCTGCGTCGATGTGCTTCATGCATATTCTGCAACACGCAATTTTACATTCATATAATTATGACAATTAACGAACGACAAAGCTATATATTTGTTGCTTTGTCGTTTGCTCTCGAGTACTGTCAAAAAATGAAACTTATTCTTCATCGTACCGCAAGCAGTCAACTGTGAAGTAATAAATATGTTCTGCATGACGATTCTTATTAAGGGGTCTTCTCACTTTAAAACGCTAGAAAAGGCTGTTTTCATGATTTTATTCGAAAGGTTTATATTATCGATATTGTTATTAAAGTTGTTACACTTAAGCAATACACTTTCGAAATAGATTTTAAAAAAATTATTTATTCAAGTCACTATTTATAGACTAACATGGTAGTTAAAAAAATGTCCTAAAAAAATTGTAAGTCTGCGCTGTTGAAGAAATCTCGAAGATGGATCATCCGAAACAAAAGAAATCAAACGGTTCTAGATTCGGTATGTTAATGGCTACAGCACATATCATACGATTTTTGATATATGCAAAAATAACAAAATGGCGAAATTTTTCGAAAAAAACACAAAAAAAAACGATTTTTTTACCGTCTTTGGCAAAAAAATAGTAAATAGCAAAATTTAAAAAATCCTTGATATGCGCTATAGCTATAGTTGTAAAGAATATGTGGTTAAAATTTCATATGAATCGTTTCAGTAGTTTCGAAGATTTTATCAACAAGCCGTCGTCAAACGTTTCGAGAAAAACGCGGTTAGAGTTAGTTTGGGTTACATGAATACATAAAAAAGTTTTTTTAAATGTATTTCGAAAGTGTATTTATCAAGTGTAACAAATTTTATATCGATATCTATAATATAAACCTACAAAAAAAAATCATAAAAATAGCCTTCTTTTAGCGTCTAAAGTGAGAATCCCCCTTAAATCACTTAGGTTATCATCATTCTGGCAATATCTGGCCTATCAAAAAAATTCACGAAAATAACCTTCTTTTAGCGTCTAAAGTGAGAATCCGCCTTAAATCACTTAGGTTATCATAATTCTGGCTATACTTGTACAGTCCTCGATTTTGGATTACGAAGAAAAAAAAACATTTCTTCCTCCTAATAAGTACTTTGAGTGCAAATTTGGTTGCACACTTTCCAGTTTATTTAAAATTTACGAAATTCCGTTCAAAATATTGCTCAAACTTCTCAGAATATTTAAAAAAATAATAACGACAAATTAAAAAAAAAATGTGTACCAAAAACAAGAATTCGATTAAATACACAAAAAATATATGTAAAAAACAAAATATATTTACAAAAATGAAGAAACGCGCTTAAAACGTTAAACGCGACTTTTTTTTTACCGACCTGACATCGTACGTTAAAAATATCACATAGAGTATAAAAAATTTGAGAATTGCACTCACTCAACGAAATAGTCCATGTTTCGAACGTAACGCGACCAAAGGGGCGTCGGAACGTATCGCCAGTAAGGCGCCTTCAATTCCAGCTCCGCAATATTTCTAAGCGCGAATTTGGCGGCGTCAATGATCTTTTGGGGCTCGGATTCGGGCGTCAGATTTCCGTCGAGACACCCGAGCCTCACATCAAGCGCGACGCATCCTATGCCTGTCGTTAAATCATTTGCGACCGGCAAAATATCATCTTTATCATCGATTCTATTCAGTAAATAAAATGGGAAATGGCATTAAGGGGTTGACCCCACTTGATTTTGAAAAAATCGATATTTTTTTATTGCATTTTTTTGAAGTATCAGTATCTGAGGATATGTCCTGAAAATGTCAAGTCGATCCGAACAAAATTGAATGAGATATGAGCGTTGGAAGAGAAGAATCCGTGAATTGAAGAACTGAAATTGAAACTTTGAACGCGTTTTTCTCAAAATGGCATTTCTGAAGTCGGTGACCAAGATTACTCGAACACTAGTGAACCGATCTTCTTGAAATTTTGCAGGCTTATTTAATACATGAAAATGTAGTCTTTAATCGTTCGATTTCTTTTTCGAAAAAAATGGCCGTTTTATAGCCAAAAAGCGGCCGTTTTTTTTCGTTAAAATCGAACCATTAACTTTGACTGTCCGCCATTTTGTGAAAAATGAATATTTTTTAAAATCCTTCGATTAAAGACTAGTTTATACTTATATTTGACTAAATCCATCCGCATTTTTTTTTCAGATGATCCACTTCGCCGCAATGCTGGTCACCGCAAACCGTGTATATAAAAACATTATTTCATTGACGGCCATTTGCCACTAAACAATGTAATATTTTTCAATAAAAAAATTACTGAAAGTTCTTCAAGATGTGTTCTTTAAGATGGTATATTGATCGATTAAAAAAGTTTTGTAGTTTTCTTTAAAAAAATTCATGCAAAAGGCCTTTTTTTGCGCTACAAGTGGGGGTAACGCCTTAAGGGATCTTTCACTTGAGACGCTAAAAAAGGCTATTTTCGTGAATTTTTTTTACAGGTTTATATCATAAATATGGATATAAAACTTGTTACACTTAATAAATACACTTTCGAAATACATTTTTTTTAAATGTTATGTATTTATGCAACCCAAACAAACTTTAAACGCGTTTTTCTCGAAACAACGTTTTGCGACGGCTTGTTGATAAAATCATCGAAACTACTGAACCGATCCTCGTGAAACGTTAACCATATATTCTTTACAACTATAGCCATAGCGCATATCAAGGATTTTTTGCATTTTGATATTTACTATTTGTTTGCCAAAAACAGTGAAAAAAACACGTTTTCTGCTTTTTTTCGAAAAATGTCCGCCATTTTGTTATTTTTGTATGTATAAAAAATTGTGTGATATGCGCTATAGCCATTAACATACTGAGCCTAAAGCCGTTTGATTTTTTTGTTTCGGATGATCGATCTCCGAGATTTCATGAACAGCGTAGACCTTTAATTTTTCTAGAACATTTTTTTAACTTCCATTTTTGTCTAATAATAATTTGAATAATTTAAAAAAATGTTATGTATTTCAAAAGTGTATTTTTGATGTGTAACAACTTTTATATCAATATCTATAATATAAACTTATCAAAAAAAAAAAAAAAATAGCCTTTGTTAGCGTGTAAAGTGAGAAGACCCCTCAATTAAAAATCCCCATTATATATACGCTGCAAAGCTGCGGGGACTTACACTCGAGAGCCCATTTGTGAATTTCATTGTCAAAGTCTGCCGGAACCTCGCCGTCGTCTCCTTTGATTTCTTCAATCCTGTAAAGACGGAATAAAATTGAATTTGACTAATACCTGTGGCGATTGAAGTAAATGACAAGCGTTTCACTCGCATAGTGTTCAGTTACTTCGCAGTGCACTAAAAGATGTAGAGAATATTCGAAACGCTCGATTTTCACAATATTATCAATTATTATCCATAATTTTTTAAATATACACTTATATTTCAAAATATTTATATATTTTATTTTGAATATATTTTATATATTTCAATATTATTCAATATTATTATTAATATATATTATATATTTCAAAATATATAATATAATATTTAACAATATTATATTAATTATTATCCATAATTTTTGAAAATTCTTCGACAAGCTGATACAACGTGCTATTGGCTATGGGATATGAATTTTTTGGATTTACGGAGGTCTGAAAAACTTTTTACGAACATTTGCCTTTTTGTACTGTTTTTTTTGTTTTCGAATGTGAATAAACTATCGTCATTATGTTTAAGATGTTTTTTTTGGAATGTTCAAAATTACATATAAGAATTTGTTGAACCATTCAGCCAGTCTATTTGAAAAACTGCAATATTAGAAATCGGAGAAAATATTGGGATAACAAACGTGCACAAATTTCAAAGTGTTGATTGATAAATAGGGTAATAAATGAATATACGAAACAAATAAAAGAAGCAATGTAAAGCGTAGGTGAGTGGCAATTTGGCAAGTAGTATAGAATATAAATGTAAGGGAGCTGGAAAGAAAAATAGAAAGAGATATAAAAATTAAGATTGAACAAGAAATTCAGTACTGGTTAGGTATTCAATATTGGAGCATAATCGATGGGTCAACATACTGCAAGCAATATGAACATAGAAAAACAGCTATGCACGTGGAAAAATATTGGAAGGACAAGATGATTAGCGGAGAATTAAGAGAAACGCGTGGGCGAGAATAAGATGTGGCAATATTGAGAAAAATGGGAAAAAGGGTATGTAGACGGAAAATGTAGAATACGCAAGCAGCCAATTGAAATTTTGAGACGTATTCTCGAGTGTACGGAAGTTAAGGGGAAACTAAACCAAGAAATAGTAAATAAACTGGAAAAATGGTTGGAAAATAGCAGGGGGGTAAAAATTGACCGGAAAATAGAAGTGCAACTTAAAATGCAACTGGCACAGCAACTACGCGACTACATCACGTAATTTGAGTAACTGCATAGTAACGAGAATAGATATTTATAAGAAAAGCAAGATAAAATAATTGATGTAAATGAGACGGATAATTAATGTAAATGAGAGGGGCCGTTATTCAAACGTCCTTAGCCCTACGTTGACACGCTGTGTCAATTTGACCCGGACAAATTTTCCGTAAAATGCTGACTTTTCCAAAATAGAAAATTTTCGACAATTTTTTCAAACGATTCAATTGGATATTTTCCGAATTTCAATTACACAGATATATGAGGAAATGTTTAAGGTGTATCCTTGATTTTTTTTCAATAAAAACCGACCAGAGGGTTGCTAATGGTAGGTGGACGAAGTGTTATCCGGGTCAAATTGACCCAGTGTGTCAACGAAGGGTTGAAAAGTGTATACAAGGAATAAAAATACTACTACTAATTGTAAATAAATATAAAATGATAATCAGTAACATAAATAAAATAAACTATAAAAATATATAATAAAAATAAAATATATTTAAAAATAAATGAACGAATAAGTATGTGCACAAATGTTTTGATTTGCAGCAGCTTCCAATTACTTTATGAAATTACAATTGTACTAACAATAAATACTCTTGTCATACAAAAATAGCTCATTTCTCCAGACTTTTGTAACTTTGCGAGAGATTCAAAATTCTCACGAAATTTTACTTTTGCCTAGAAACACGTGTGTGCAATATGCCCAACTAAGATGCCATACCTCTTGATAAAATCGTTCGTGACTACCTCGATCGGCGTTACGTACTTCCTCACCGTATTCGGCTGCAGAACCGGTTTTTGGACGCGCGTACGAAACTCTTTCCAAGGATCACCGTGCCTACGTGAGATTTTTTGGAAATTAGACCAAAGGGTGAATGACTCGGATACTCCGAGATCTGAGATAGACAAATAAATCGCGTTTGACGAAATATTCACCAAGCACCAAAATCACAAAGAAGCAATCTTTATCAAGTGAATAAAAAATAATATTTCGACAAAGTGAGAGTTCCGTTAAGGGATTACAATTAGTTGGAATTTTTTTTTTTATATTGATTTTTCGTTTTCGACGAAATCTTATCATATAACCTTTCCAAAATATTCTGGAAAAATTTCAAGTCGGTCCAATGAAAATTGGGGGACTTATGGACGTTCACAGGTAGGTCCGGCGAACCTACTCATAGACCTGACGTAAAACTTTAAGGGGTTACCCCCACTTGCGATTTTGAAAAAATCGATTTTTTTATTGCATTTTTTCGAAGTATAAGTATCTGAGAATATGTCCTGAAAAATTCAAGTCGATCGGAACAAAATTGACTGAGATATGAGCGTTCAAAGAGAAGAATCCGTTGTGTAAACGACCGGCTAATTGAAACTTTAAACGCGTTTTTCTCAAAATGGCATTTCTGAAGTCGGTGACCAAGATTACTCGAACACTAATGAACCGATCTTCTTCAAATTTTGCGGGCTTATTTAATACATAAAAATGTAGTCTTTAACCGTTCGATTTTTTTTCGAAAAAAATGGCCGTTTTATAGCCAAAAACGGCCGTTTTTTCGTTAAAATCGAACCATTAACTTTGACTGTCCGCCATTTTGTGAAAAATGAATATTTTTTAAAATCCTTCGATTAAAGACTAGTTTATACTTATATTTGACTAAATCCATCCGCATTTTTTTTTCGGATGATCCACTTTGCCGCAATGTTGGTCACCGCAAACCGTGTATATAAAAACATTATTTCATTGACGGCCATTTGCCACTAAACAATGTAATATTTTTCAATAAAAAAAATACTGAAAGTTCTTCAAGATGGGTTCTTTAAGATGGTATATGGATCGATTGAAAAAGTTTTGTAGTTTTCTCTAAAAAAATTCATGTAAAAGGCCTTTTTTGCGCTACGAGTGGGGGTAACCCCTTAAACGCGTTTTTCTCGGAATTACTTTTTCAGAATCGGTAACCAAAATATCTTAAAAACAAGTAAGCCGATCTGCTCCAAATTTCACGGACTTTTTTTGTATATAAAAAGGCATGCTTTAAGGCTTTAGGCCACGGTAACGGGTATAAAATCATGTGCGAATTTAACAGCTTTTTTCGTATGCAAAAGTGATTCACTCATAAAATGAATTACACATCTATTAAGTATGAATATCGACCTGTTAGAATTTTTTTTTTCGATGTACAAAATGGCCGACTACTAATATTTTCTTTTGTTATCTTTTTTTGGCGCTCCGCGGCGTGACATTTAGCGTCCACAATTTTTGACCTAGAACAAAAAACAAAAATTCTCGTCAATGTACATTAGAGTACCCAAAGAAGTACGTAAGGAATTGAAAAAAATATAGTTTTATTCAAAAGTTGTAGGTATTCGAACTTAAGAAATCAATTTGAATTAAAAAATTTCGTTATAACTGCTCATAAAATGAAAATTATCCGATTAATCAAATATTCCGTGCGAAGTGCGGTTAGGAACATAACTTTTAAATTTGAAGTAAATCGAGTGAAAATTGTAGAAGTTATTTGTCACGCCAATTGGAAAAAAGCTGTTTCGAGCAGTTCCGAGTAGTCGGCCATTTTGTAAATCGAAAAAAAAAATTCTAACAACTTGATATTCATACTAAATAGGTGTGTAATTAATTTTATGAGTGAATCGCATTTCTTTTTTTTATACCCGCTTACTGTTTTATTTTCTATACCCCTTACTGTGGCCTAAGGTCTTAAACGAAGGATTTTTTTTTCAATGCATACTTTTTTTATATCAAGGAAAATTGAGTGTTTTTTTCACCAAAATTTCGACGACCACTTTCGATGGGCGATCATGTTTTCAAAAAACCTTATTTTATCGAATCCTTCGATTAAAGACTAGATAATACGGTACAAAAACTAAATGCATTTGGTTTTTTTATTTCAGATGATTTGTTCCCGAGCAGGAGTGGTCACCGCGAAGGACCTTTTTTGCACAGCGGTCTGTGCAATTTATTGTATCTCCGTCGTTTATAAATATTTCCCAATAAAACAATTCTCAAATATACTTAAGGCGTTACCCCTACTTGTAGCGCAAAAAAAAGGCCTTTTTCGTGAATTTTTTTAGAGAAAACTACAAAACTTTTTCAATCGATCCATATACCATCTGAAAGAACACATCTTGAAGAACTTTCAGTATTTTTTTAATTGAAAAATATTACATTGTTTAGTGGCAAATGGCCGTCAATGAAATAATGTTTTTATATACACGGTTTGCGGTGACCAACATTGCGGCGAAGTGGATCAACTGAAAAAAAAATGCGGATGGATTTAGTCAAATATAAGTATAAACTAGTCTTTAATGGAAGGATTTTAAAAAATATTCATTTTTCACAAAATGGCGGACAGTCAAAGTTAATGGTTCGATTTTAACGAAAAAAAACGGCAGTTTTTTGGCTATAAAACAGCCATTTTTTTTCGAAAAAAAAAAATCGTACGATTAAAGAGTACATTTTTATGTATTAAATAAGCCTGCAAAATTTCAAGAAGATCGGTTCATTAGTGTTCGAGTAATCTTGGTCACCGACTTCAGAAATGCCATTTTGAGAAAAACGCGTTTAAAGTTTCAATTAGCCGGTCGTTTACACAACGGATTCTTCTCTTTCAACGCTCGTATCTCAGTCAATTTTGTTCGTATCGACTTGAAATTTTCAGGACATATTCTCAGATACTTACACTTCAAAAAAATGCAATAAAAAATCGATTTTTTCAAAATCGCAAGTGGGGGTAACCCCTTAAAATGATACCATTTACTAAATTAAAAAAGTCAAAAACGTGCACCCATTTATCAAAAAAAAAATCACGAAAACAGCTCTTTTTTCCGGCCAAAAAAATCTCTATATATATTTACACTCCAACAACGCCGGGCAGATCACCGAAGAATTTTTTCCTCGCCACACTCTTGTAGTGAACGAGGCAAGGCATGGACGGTCTGAATGGCGTGGGACCCTCGTTTCTGTAAATTTTCTCGATCTCATCAGCATTGTAAACGAACAATAGATCGGGTCTTCCTATTAGACCCGACAGACGCGTTATTTCCCCATACTCGTCGTTGAAAATTTTTGATATTTTGGCAACGTCCGATATTTGATACTGTCCGATAAGGGGAAAAAGTCGCCAGGTATTGCCGAGTATCGGCAATGGTTTTGGTCCCGGTACCTCCTCGTACGATTTTACATTCGAGGCGGCTTCTGGATAGCTGACCGGACAATCCTTGATAGCACCCACAGCTTGCTCGTTACTCGAGATTCCTCTCGCTAGTCTGTTAAGGTTTCGAAATACCGGACGTGCCGGCATTTTGTTTTTCTATTCTGCAAAAGATTTGGAAAATTCGACTACGTGAGAACACGCTCAGTGATACAAATTGGCAATGAAAATGTTTATTCCACACGCTGTTCATTATGCGAGCAGCGTCTTAAATGGAACCCTCGCTTTCACCTTAACGTCATACGGGGAGCACAAACAGTGCTCGTTTCCATCGCTCGTCGCCAATTGACGTTCTTGCAGTGTATCGGATAAAATGTTGTCACATTCTACACTGCAGTTATTTTTTTTTCAAACCTTTCCTGCCCTGTTTGGGCCCACGGTAGGGTTGTAGTCATAGAGGGTTAGGAGGTACGATCGTTGCTACAAATCCAACTTTCGGATTTGATATTTTTATATAATTTTGACGAATACTTTATGCGCCTATCGCCAAAATTTGAGCTATTTTGACCGTTTGGTTTCTTCGCAATAAAACTGCAAAGTCGAGCACTTTGAATTACCGAAGCACGTCGTCTTAAGGAGACGGTCAACCGGAAGTGCGGTGATCGTAGTTTTTCTGCTCACGTATCCAACTGAAACCGTTGGAAAACTGAAATTCGATATATTAGATATAATAGATATTGTGAAAAATAAGAAAATCCATCTTCACCGTGTTGTTAAAGCACTACATTACAAGAAAGTTTCAATTTCCGGTTGAAAATGGTCAGAACGACGAAATAACACTCACAGACTTAGCAACAGACGATTTTTTTTTGTATTTTTAGTCCGTTTTTACGGTGGATATTTTAATATTATTATTACGAAGATTACTACCGAGTCGTTGACAATCTAATTTTTCAGTTTTTATTTGTTCACGTGCAATAAATTCATCATTTACCACAACATTTGTAATCAACACAAGTAACCATCAATCAGAGCAGCTGTGGGTAAAATAAATTTCGACCCCGTGGAAATGATCGTACCTCCTTAAATTGCCGTCAAACGTAACTTTGACAGTTTTTGGGGCTGCTTTAACAGAGCGCCAAAATACGGTGTGCGAGGACACAGACTGATACTTTTTTGACGGTTTTTTTCTATTGTCGCTCAAATTTTTTGTTCAAATTTATTATAGTGTTGCTAAAGTTGATTGTAATGCTGTTGAAGTTGATTTAGATCTCAATGATACTTATAAGACTGATTAAGTGCCTATAATACTATCCCTGGTGCTTGATATTTGTATGTAAAATATTTTCTTAATAAAGATGGCAATCTGATTGTAAAAAATCGTCGTTTTTAATTTGATTCCATGTATAATGTATAAAATGTTAACATTTTTTTATCAAAATGAGGTCAAGGTAAGCCTTAACCTTAGACATCAGTCGCATTTCAATGACTTGTCAAAGAAACCCCACACACGAGGTTACTCTGACACTTTTTTTAAATATAAAATTCCGGAGGGGGTTTTGAACTTCTTATACATTTGATAGCCAAAGGACAAACTGTTCTATTGGGGCGAAAAAATTAGAATTTAGGATTAAAAAGAAAGTTACGTACAAAAAACTTTCAAAACCTGATCAGAGTAACCCCAGTTTACGTACATTTAAAATCGCAATAATCAAATACCAGAATTTGCCTTTTCTAATCGCTAGGGGAGATCATTGATAATCTAATTTCCGATTTTCGACCAGGTTCAGCAGAACCTTCGGCTGTCATCTTGAATTTAAGGGGAATTCGTTTTCGTCAAATATCTCGCCCATTGTCAACTCTTGACTGAAAATGGTTGAACCTGGACTTATAGAAAATTTAATTCTCTGCAACTTTGGATATAACCATTTTTTGTCTACGATCGATATTTTCGGAGTTAAACCTGAGAAAACGGGTAAAAATTGATTATTTCGTTTATTTTCAACTTTAACGCGTAAACCGAAATAAACAAATTTGTAGGGAATCAAATTCTCTACAACTTTGGTAATTTACTCGGGAATTTTCCATTCATTTGAATGCTCGTTTGGTAATTCTTCAAGAACTCAAACAATCCCCGGAGTACGACAAATTGTCTGCGTCCAATACAAATTGTTTCCCATCGATCCAAACAAACCCAAACGATGCGGTAAAAATAATTTCTTTATTACCCCAAAAAAGCCCTCGAACGAAAGCCCTCGGTACAACAAAATTTCGATGTGCCTGGGTAGTAAAAATACGTTTCTCTTCCATTAAAAAAAATATGTATACACTACTGGAATTCATTCTGAACACTTTTAACAGTAAATAAATGTTTTTTAAATAAATTTATACAGAAAATGTATCTTCTGCTACGCCGAAATGATACTGCAATGTTACTATGCCGAAATAATACTATAATGTTTTTATTTCACAATTAATCTATAATGGTTCTACTTAATATTTGTCTTAAGGCGACTTTGATAAGAATATAAACAATAAGCGATTATACCGTAAAAATGATCACTAGATGCGAAATAAAAAAAAATGTTTAGCGTCCAAAATTAATTCCAATAGTGTAGATACGTGCGGGAATTCGATGGCTCATTATTAAACGGGATTATGCGTTGGACTCTTCAACGGCTACAAAATATTTTCTCTGTCTACACAAGTACGTATTACGCGGGAAAATATTCTCGTTGCCTTTATATATATATATATATAGACTAAAGAAATGAATATTTTCCCGCGTTTTAAGGACCTCAATAATATGTAGAGCGTTGTCCAAATAGGCAGCAGCGGATTTCCGTGAAATTTCTCGACTTGGCGGTCACGATTGAGAGTCTCTGTCAAGGCTGTCCCGTTATATGAGGCCCAGGATTAAACCTGGCGGGAGAACAATTGGTTCTATCCGCTTAGGTCGTAGGGTATGGTGCCGAGCTATTTAGTATAGGGTACACAGGTACCTATCCTACTTACAGGTATACATATATATTCGCGCGCGTAAAGCACTTGGTCCCCACAAAATTTGAATCGTTAACAGACAAAAATAAACTTGTCCATACACGTTGGAATAAATAATATTGCATAATTTCTATAAAAAAGCGACACTTGCCTATTGCGGTTTTACGATTTGAGGTGCGGGTGATTGGAGTAAAAAATTGATCACACGCTTGCGATACATACAACAACTCGATGATACTCTCACTCGAGGAGGACTGACATAAGTATAAAATCGAGGGAGAAAGAAGGCCGGCGACGTTTCTATATTCCCCACCTCTCACATTCTCGTCCACCTCCAACGACCACAAATCTCACGGAGATCCGAAGCCCTCGCGAGAAAAAAGGGGACGCTTCGGATTAAAGGTTTTCCAACCTATATGTGCATCGACTATCTCTTTGAATAGAAAGATTATGATTTGCAGATTTTGGACATTGGAAGGTACGGAAATTCGAAAGTCGGCAGATTTCGGAGAGTTTATCGTATGAAGTGAACGTTTTAATTTTGTATCGCTTTATCTTGCAAGGTCATGATTTTACATTCAATTTCAAACTCACACCTTTTCGTATTTTTCGGCTTTTTAATGATAATTAAAATAAATAATTGCATGTTTTAAAAATGATTTAGCCAACTGAAGTGTAAATTGAGAATCAAGAAAAATTCAATTCAATTCTTTTTTTCTTACTTCTCAAGGCGGTTTAAAGAATAGATTTTTTCTGCATTTTTTCGAAGTCCTCAAATATAAGTAAAAATTTCGCCAAAATTACACTTTTTTTAAACACCTGCCATTATGTGCTTTTTTTTAAAGAAATGGCTACGTACGTCGAGAACTACATGTATATAGATTATAAAACATTTTTATTTTTATTTTTCAGACCAACCATTGTCAGGTTATCGATCCAGCCATTGGACGACATTTTTTATACAGACGCTCTATTATACCGTAATAACGTTATCGATTGAATTCTCAAAAATAAAAGTCTACACGAAGTCATTTTAATGTTTGCCTTATAACATGCTATTCTTCCAAACTCCAGTAGCACTTCCATAATCCAGTAGACAAAATAAATTCGAAAAAAAACGATCTTTTTCGGCCTGTCACATTTTGGTGTCCTCCCCCATACGCGACGTTTCACCTGTTTTTGATACGATAAAAATGCTTGGTGTTGAAGAGTATAGTCTTTTTGGAAGCCTACATTTTTGGTCCTTAGGACTAATATGAAGGAAGATTTTTTGCGTATAATTATCGCATAATTCTTTTTTCCTCGCGTCAAGTTTCCATCTTCCTTTTGACGAAATCGGGAATAATGGGCAAGGAAATTATTTTCACATTCATTAAATTATTTATTTAACACACACGTACACCATTTAGATTCGAAATAAGCTATTCAATAAAAAAAAATCTGCCGAAATTTTCTTTTTTTTTTAATTTGAACTTTTCTTTCTTTACGAAACATCTGATGAGGAAAATGCTCACAAAAAGGAGCAGTGCAAATGATCGTTTATCTTCTCAAGATATTCGTCCACATTTTGATCCCGAAGTGTTATTCGAATTAAGGAAAGTCGGCAAAAATTTGCGTTTTTTACATTTTTAATCTTCTCTTTTTGTTCGAGAAAAACATTCTTACGAGAAAAATGCTCACAGAAAGGAGCAGTGCAAATAAGTGTTTATCTTCCCAAAATATTCGTCCACATTTGGATCCCGAAGTATCATTCGGGTTAATGAAAATCTGGCAGGATTTTTCCCCCCGACAAACAGAAGCGGCGCGTCTAGTTTTTTTTTCTTTACAAAGGAAGAATATATGTGCAAAGGTCGCAAGTGGCATTTACGCCCAC
Organism: Ophion costatus; assembly: GCA_951751655.1. Taxonomy (NCBI): domain Eukaryota; kingdom Metazoa; phylum Arthropoda; class Insecta; order Hymenoptera; family Ichneumonidae; genus Ophion; species Ophion costatus. Next base: position 11,943,354 of record OX632366.1, on the reverse strand, counting down.
CGCTAACTGCCGCACACCTCTCACTTCGTTGTAGTCATTACGACAGGCTCATGTATACCGCAAATAATATTTATACACGCATGGCCGAAGATACGAGTCACATACTACGCATGAGGGAGCTCGCAAATTTCCTATGAATGAATTACTATTACGACTAAATAATAGTAGGTAACAACTTGTCATTCGTACATAAATACTTGTCTTCATACTCCATGAATATATATTTGAATTATGTAAATGAGAAACGTGTTTATACGTGCCCAAGTACGTCCCCATACTTAGAATATGTGCATTACGAATTGTAAACGAAGATCAAATTTTTGGAAAATTAAAATCACCTAAATCTATAGGAATAAAATAATACGTGAATAAAATAATATTAATTTTAATCAATTAAAATAATCTTGATAACGAATTCAAAATAATTAATAGCCAAGGAAATAATAATCTCAACAAACTCAAATCTCAACAGTAATAAATCATCCGAATAATACTAAATATTATTGTTAATTATTATTTCATGTAGACAGAATAATTATAATTCATAGTATAATAAAGAAAATCAACAAAATGGTTCGATAATAGTCAATAATGATTAATATTACTATCAAAAAATTAATAAAACGGAATAATAATGAGAATTATTAATTATTATTAATAATAATTAGAAAATAATAAATTGAATAATAATGAGTTCATCGATACTCGCATTTGATCGATTAGTAAATTCATCGTATGCTAAGAGTTTGAAGAAATGGGTAGCATGGTCTCCGCATTGGAACATTCATATTTTACCAACTACGAGCAGATTCGAAGACTCGAAGCTTCGATTTGCATAGATATGTGTGCGTGTGTCCCCATAAAAGTAAATTGAAATAAAATGAGACGGCGTGCGGAAATTCCCATCGGGGTAGCTTGCGTCTACGGTTTAGTCGTGATCGAAAATTTGGCTTGAATAGTACTCAACTAACCGAGGATTCTTTGAACGTCTTTCAATGGAGCTGTCACCATTGCACCAAGCTACACGTATTAACGTACAGACGCACAGAAAGCATTTTATGACGCCGGGGTGTCGCGAGAAAAGTGTAGTGGGCTTAGCATTGTCCGGGGATTCGCATATTATTTTTCCCGTAGTAACAATGAAGAGATATACGAAGAACAAATATACCTGAGATCGTGGGTCGTTCGAAGAATGAGAAATAAATCTCCGCAGGTAGTCGACTGTAAGCGACGACGCGGGAATTCAGGTATCCCTGTTTCCAAATGGGGGGGGGGGGGGGAGGTGCGTTATTAGGGGATGAAAATCCGAGTCTGCGATTGGTCGAGCTACTTCCCCCACCGCTAAATATTAGGGAGTGGGAGCACGCGTCTGTGATTGGCTGTAGGACTTCTCTCGCCGATCTAACCGAGCGATTTGCACCTTTTGCAAGGAGGAATAATTATCTCTCAGTACAGCGTAAAACTCCGAACGAATTACTACCCCGGACAGTGAGGTAGAGGTACCCTTGGAAGCTTTGGGGTACCCTTAGAATCTTTCGTAAAAAGAAGAAAAAAGAGTAACTTTGTAAAGTTACGCACAAGACTTTGTAATTTGTACAAGTGGCATACTACAGTTACGGAAATGGCTCTACCGGCCATGTGGATAAGGAAGAATATGCTCCAGTCACCCACTTCAGAGCATCATGTAAGTTTTGATTTGTTTTCACAAATTTACCCACGTGTACAAGGTCGACGAAGTGATACAATCCACTGTTGTGGTCTGTGATGTTTTCGTTCTCAGATCGACGAACTTCGCTTGTAGATATCTCGCAGTGCAAAAACTACTGGTATACATAACATTTCTTTTGAATTTGAGGCGGGATGTACATTTAGACGGGAAAACATTAAGGCGTTACCCCACTTGTAACGCAAAAAAGGCCTTTTTCATGAATTTCTTTAAAGAAAACTACAAAACTTTTTTAATCGATCAATATACCATCTTAAAGAACACATCTTGAAGAACTTTCAGTAATTTTTTTATTGAAAAATATTACATTGTTTAGTGGCAAATGGCTGTCAATGAAATAATGTTTTTATATACACGGTTTGCGGTGACCAACATTGCGGCGAAGTGGATCATCTGAAAAAAAAATGCGGATGGATTTAGTCAAATATAAGTATAAACTAGTCTTTAATCGAAGGATTTTAAAAAATATTCATTTTTCACAAAATGGCGGACAGTCAAAGTTAAAGGTTCGATTTTAACGAAAAAAACGGCCGTTTTTTGGCTATAAAACGGCCATTTTTTTCGAAAAAGAAATCGAACGATTAAAGACTACATTTTTATGTATTAAATAAGCCTGCAAAATTTCAAGAAGATCGGTCCACTAGTGTTCGAGTAATCTTGGTCACCGACTTCAGAAATGCCATTTTGAGAAAAACGAGTTTAAAGTTTCAATTTCAGTTCTTCAATTCACGGATTCTTTTCTTTCAACGCTCATATCTCAGTCAATTTTGTTCGGATCGACTTGAAATTTTCAGGACATATTCTCAGATATTTATACTTCAAAAAAATGCAATAAAAAAATCGATTTTTTCAAAATCTCAAGTGGGGGTAACCCCTTAAGCAATTTTGAGGGACCTTGTAAACTAAGAATTATTCTGCATTTATTCAACTGTAGGTACACTTTAAGGCCACAGTAGGGGGTACAAAATCATGTGCGAATTTAACCATCTTTTTTCGTATATGAAAAAGTGATTCACTCATAAAATGAATTACACATCTATTTAGTATGAATATCAAGCTGTTAGAAAATATATATCTTTTTTTTCGATGTACAGAATGGCCGACTACTAATATGTTCTTTTGTTATCTTGTTTTTTAGGCGCTTCGCGGCGTGACATTTAGCATCTACAATTTTTTACCTATAACAAAGTACAAAAATTCTCGTCAATCTACATCAGAATACCTAGAGAAGTACGTAGGGAATTTAAAAAATATTGTTTTATTCAAAAGTTGTAGGTATTTGAACTTAAGAAATGAATTTTCAGTGAAAAATTTCGTATAAAACTGCTCACCAAATAAAAAGTTTTCGATTAGTCAGAAATTCCGTACGTACTTCTTTGCGAAATGCAATTAGGAACATGACATTTACATTTGAAGTCAATCGAGTGTAAATTGTTGAAGTTATTTGTCACGCCAATTGGAAAAAAAATAACAAAAGAAAATATTAATTTTATGAGTGAATCACTTTTTCATACGAAAAAAATTGTTAAATTCGCACATTATTTTATACCCATTACTATGGCCTAACGCCTTAATAGTATATTTAAGTGTGCAATATAATTTTTTTCAATTCACTTATCATCAAAATGGCAGAGTGCGATAGCGAGGTTGCCGCGGGAGTTACGAATCGGTGTGCAGTCCAGCTTCCGGTAGACTTTGATTTGCAAAAAAATTTGAAAAAAAAATTCAGTTGGAACATTTACCGTAAAATGGGGTCACTTTGAACAGGTTTTGGAAGGTTTGTGTACGTAACTTTTTTTAACATCTTAAATTCCAACTTTTTTGTGCCAATCGCACGATGTGTCCTTTGCTGTCAAATGTCTAAGAAAGTCAAGCCCCTCTCACAATTTTATATATTTTTTAAAGTGTCAAAGTAACCTCGACTATGGGTTTTTTTTGACAAGACATTGAAACGCAACTCATGTCAAAGATTAAAGGTTACTTAGACGTAATTTTTATTGAAAAATTCAATATTTTATGCATTGTACCTGGAATTATCTGAAAAACAACGATTTTTTACAATCAAATTGTCAGCGGAACTTTTTCCATAGAAAATGACCAACAAATTTGAGCAACAGTAGAAAAAAAGTTGAAAAAGAATTAGTCTGTGTCCTCGTACACGGTATTTTAGCGCTCTGTTAAAGTAGCCCCAAAAGCTATCAAAGTGACCCTCAAAGTCAATTTAACCCCGTTTTACAGTACAGTCTCTATTCGACCGTAACTAAAATGAAGAAAATGCAAGCTGAAGAAAATGACAAGCATATACGGAAAAAAATCAACACGTCACGCAAAATTTCTGAATAATTTGTATTGGAAAAGTAGTTATTTTTCCTAACTTTTCAAAAACAATTATCGTCAACTAAAACGTAGCAATATTCCTACCAACTTTCAAGTCAATCGGTTTAATACTTTTTGCACGCCAATATCGAATGCGCAGTTTCGAGAAATACGCGTTTGAAATTTACGTAGAATTTGAATTAAATTTCACTAGGTACTTATGGAAACTAATTACTTAAGTAATCTGTTACAAAGTAATTGAATTATCAATTACAGTACTAATGGTCATTTCTAGTTGTTGATTTAATTACTTTTGCCCCCCTCTGCGCTCTCGCACCCGCACCGCGCACTCCGAATTCGAGCAGTGAACCATTGGAGGGCTGCAACGTTTGAAGTTTTTTGAATTTCGCTTTGAAACTTTAGGACAAAATTCTACACGTATACTTATATCGTTTAAGGAAAAAATAAAAAGAAATCGATTTTTTTATCATTGCAAATGTATATCCCGCCTTAATCTGGTGATGAATTAAGACATCCTAAGTTCTGCAACCAATCATATGCTTTTAAATCCGCCACACCAGTTTAAAAAAAAATATGGAACCACCACGGTCAAATACGAAAGCGAGTTCCCGTTTTGGTACTGAATGTGAATTCAGACCTAAATGTAAGGATGGCGGTAGACATTTGGGTGTAGTTCCGAAAAGCCCATACCTCTAATTAATTTGGAATTTCGTGTACCCATGTATTTTGACTCGCTCATTACGAATATCATAGTGAAAATACCCGCAAATTTTATTTTCAAGGTCAACACTCATGAAAACTGATTTCTTAACAGTTTTTCTATTTTATTTTAGTAAATATTCATTTTAGAAAAAAAAATGTTCCCATAAAAATTGTAGGCTATGAAAATATTGATCTTTTATGTTTTATACAGTTTTGATCTAAAACCATTCCGTTTCAAGAAAAATGGGATAATGGTCCAACAAATGAAAATTGCTTAGCTCCATTAGTTTCGATATTATCTACTCACGCACTTTACCGCCAGAAGGTTGGAGTTTAGTGCATGTTTTTTTTCTTTTTTTGTTTTTCATTTTATTTTTAAAAATGTTCTTTCTTTTATTTAAATTTCTTTTTGTATTATATACTATTTTTGCATTTTTTGTGATTCAGTCAATTTTAACGTGCATGTTTTTTTGCTTTTTTGTTTTTCATTAATTTTTTTGTTGGGCTTGCTTGGGCTTTTTATTTAATTTTGTTTTTTTTAACTTTGGGTTGTTTGGACTTTTCTGTTTAGATTGGTGTTTCGATTTTCTTGGTGGTTTTGTTTCAGTTTGAATTTGGTTTTTTTCTTTGGGGTTGTGTGAGCTAATGAACATTATCTATATTCTTGCTGTTACCGACGCGTTACTATAGATAAGTAGATAATATCGAACCTGATGAAGCTAAGCAATTTTCCCTTATCGGACCATTATCCCATTTTTCTCGAAATGAAATGGTTTTAGACAAAAATTGTATAGAACATAAAAGATCAATCATAGGCTCCAACTTTTGTAGGAAACGATTTTGTCTGAAATAAATATTTACTAAAACAAAAACAAACAAAAACTTGTTCGTGAGTGTTGACCTTGAAAATCAAATTTGCGGGTATTTTCAATATGATATTCGTGATCAGCGAGTCAAAATACACAGGTACACGAAATTTCCAATTAATCAGAGGTATGAGCTTTTCGGAACTTTATCCAGACATTTGGAGCCAAATTTCTGTCAAACATGAAAAATAAAAAAATTGGAAATAATTTCGTGACTTCCTTACCTATCGGATGGTAAAAAAATAAACAGGACTCTTCCTCGATCGTTCGTAACGATACCGCTTTTTCCAAAAATACATTTTTCGTTCACAAAGATACTTTTGTATTAAAAAAAAGCTCCGTCGTCCTCGCCTTCGTGTAGGTTGGAGAAGAACAAACTACAATATTCTATTTTCCTCTGTAATCTCTAGACACGGGATTTCTTTTTTCACGATACCTGAACCTTGCGAAGGTCCAATTCCTAACGTTTCCCACAAGTAGCATCCTGCCAGGATCCTTGTACCATTTACGATAAAAGCCAAAAGGTGCAAAGACACGGATAGCACTGCTTCGTTGCTCCAAGAAGATGCGAATTAATGACAACTGAGTATACGAAAATTCCAGGAACGACAAATGTCCGAGAGCGAGATGAGAGTACTGCGTTCACTTCAAAAGCTGTCGATACCGGAATGGTACCTGAACAACAGTTCGCGTCCCCCGAAGATACTCTCGAACGATACGCCGATAGATCGAAGGCCGCCATCGTGGAAAAATCTGCCAGTGGACAAACTGGCCTTGCCCAGGGTGGCCATAGTACAGCCGAAGATATCCACCGGTGAGTCTGCTTCCAACGAGCACAATTGGCCTCGGTACCCCTCGAAAGAACCGACAATCGCGATAACAGGAAAATCCACATCTGCAGTGTGCCGCAACGGTGTTTTGGAGACCAACATCGAAGTGACGAATGGCAACCAGCGTTTCGCCACGTACAAGATCAACCGGAAGTCTCCCAAAAAGGCCGTGCCACCGAAGGCCCCCAAAATGGACAACATCCCAGCGACCCCGCGTGCCCCAAGTGTCAGTCAAACGTTTCCCCGTATATCACCCTCCCGAAAGATCCAGAACATAAACATCGTGTTTCCGCAACAACCGGAATCATCCAAGTGTCTGCAGACAACGGATCTGGACGAGAGCGACGAGTGCGTTCCGGACATGACGCGGGACTCGTTGGACTCGACAAGCTCCACGGGAACCGTCAACGCGAAATCGGCCAACGGACAAACGCCCCAAATTCCAAACGGCGACGACACCAGCGCAAAACCCGAGTACGACGAAACGAAACTTGGATCATCAGCGAGAGGAAGATCCCCGTTTGCCGAAGGCTCCAAGATCCGTGCCACTTTGACGTCCGGTGAACCGTGGGGGTCACTCACAAGTGCCGTAGATTCAACGGCTGCGAAGGAACTGCCGATTGCTCCGTCTCGCGATAGTCCGGCTGCGGTTGCGGACGAACTTCAAGGACACTCAAGGTCACCGTTTCCAAGGGCATCGACTCCCGACCGGAAATCGGCAGATCGGACAAGGCCGTCAACGCCATCTTTGCTGCAATGCGATACCGCTCGGAAAAAGGCACCCCCGAAGGAAGCTAAAAGACTGCCAGTGACGTCGCCCCTTCCCCTCGTTCGTTCCGCGAGATCAACGGCCACCAAGGCGAAACAATCGCCGCCCGTGTCACCGCGCACGAAAATACCCAACGTACCACCCAACGGACAAACGTGCGAAGCCTGCAACGGCGTTTCCGCGCGGACCAAGTCTAGGCTATCGTCATCTCGAGGATCATCCGGTTTCCGGCCGAAAAGCGTGCTTCCGTCGATTCCCGAGAAGTGCTGCGTTCCACCGGTGCGACCACCAGCCCCAACGAAGCCAAGCCTGCCCGACGACCAGCTCTACAACGCGACGAAGAAATCGTTGGAACTCGAGGGAATCGTCAGGAGCAATCAACCACCGGGCAAGAGTCTCGTCAGTGAGATCATCAAGGAGCTCACTCAAAGGTGCCAGGTTTCCTCGCAGCCGACCTACGTTACCCCGGCATCGAGGAACTTCGTCAAGAAACTCGTGACGGCCCTGGAAAATGGCGCTTTTCCGGCGTCTCGCGAGATCGACGAAGAACGGACCTGCGAAAGTCCACCGATTCGTCGCAACGACGATTACGACGAACGCGAAGAGGAATACTCGGAGGAGGACGACGTTTTCGTCGAAAGCGAAAACGGAAGTGAGGATGACGTGAAATCGGTAGCGATTTCGACATCGATATCCCTCAAAGGGACCGACAGCAGCAGCAGCAGCGATACCGATCACGGCTCACCCACCATGAGATACAACTGTCACCCGTACGATTCGCTCGCCGATGTTCGCAGACCCAACGAGCAACCTACCAACAATAACGATCGCCAAGAGAAGAACAAAAATTATCGCGATAGCTCGGATCGTGAGACGATCGTGGAAAAGGAAGACGAGGATTGGCTCTATTGGATCAAAAGATCGGAATGGAATTTACCGAGGACCAGCTCGCTGTTGAGCGTCGTTTCTAAAGCATCGTCGGAAAGCGAACCTGCCTCGCCCTGCATCAGCCCCATTGATCAATCCAACGATCGAGACAAATTTTTCTCCACCTCCCAATCACGCCGATCCTCCACCTGGACCACCATTTACAGAACGAAAAAAACAAACTTCGACAAAACTTGGCGTCTCAACGAAACGACCGTTTTGGACTCGGGATACTCGGAGAGATCGAGCTTTCGATCCTTCGGGTCTTCCTGCGTCGATGATAAGTTTTCCGGTTTGGACTACGCGGAAACGACGCAAACGGCGTCCGAGAGCGGCGCGTCCTGCTTCGATTCGACGCGGAAGTTTTAGGAGGGAGGCAAATTATTTGCAGGGACCTCGAGGGATCCTTCAGTGGTGAGTGATGGGTACTGACTCTTTTTTTTGCGTATGAATGTATCCAGATGAAGTTCAAAGGCACCGTTTCCGTACGCTCGCAAGAAGTTTTTTTCAATAAAAATGAGGAATTGAACAATTAAGCATAAACGATTAAAAAATATGTAAGCAATTCGCTCACATATTGTAGAAAATGCTGAAGCCGTTGATGTTAAGTTCGGCTCTAATCGTGATGTTGAAGTTTGCTATGTTGGAATGCGAAGATATTTCTTTTTTCAAGTGCTCAATTCTTTTGGCCCATTTAAGGTAAATGTCCCAATTATTGAACAGGTCCCAATTATTGAACACTATCTTGTATTTTTATTATTTCTCATTCGTCTGCATGCATTTACTTATTTATAAAAATTTCATTACATATATGGAACTTTTAGCTATCGAAATGTTACCTTACTTGTGCAAAAAAGCTTTAATTAATAGAGAAAAAAATTATTTAATCAGCAACCGTGACCCGATTTGACGTCTCGTGGTAACTGCTTATCGTTTTTGCTAAGACGCGCCGCTTCATGCGTAAGGGCATAAAAAATTCAATAACTGTCACATCTCAAAAAGTAAAGACGTTTCAGGTTCCTCAGAAAAATTTCTCACAAATAACAATTGGAAAAAATTTTTTTTTATTAATTATTTGTTAAAAAATACGGTGTTCGATCATTGGGACATAGAAAATGCCGTGTGCCCCAATTATTGAACACTCGAATTCTCCAAGATGGCGTCATTAAACCTATCAAAACATGGAGACAGTTAACGCGTGACAGATCGTGTGAATCGGATTTATTCAAACAAAAACTGTAAGTTCCTGAATAAACTTACCTTTATTCTTTTAATAATAACTCTAAGATCGTCAAATATATTTTTTATTTGGATCTTCGTGCAATAAACATAAAAAGAAAAGTAAAAAGAGAATATAACCTAAATGTAACCTAAACATACGAATGTAATGTTCAATATTTTTTGCTATCCGATATTTCAGGGACAAAATTTTCTCATTAAAACGGCATAAACATGGCGACAAAAAGACGTCGCTCTGCATATAGTGCGGAAGTTGTAAAAACCGCACTATATGCAGAGCGGTAAATAAAAAGAAAATCAAGCTGGAGTCGAAAAACAAGAAAGAAATCAAACAAAAACAGAACATAAAAACGAGGAAGCTGAACAGAAAAATAAAATAAAGTTCGAGTTGAAAAGCAAAAATAAACCAAATGCGAATGAACCAAAAAGCTGTCAAAAGGGACTAAATATATATTTTTGTATTTTTACATGATTAATAAAAGATTATTTAAGTGTTTGATTTTGCTTTTATTTCTTAATATTGTACCCAAAATAATATTTTCAGAACGGAAAAAGAATTCTCGAGAGTGTTCAATAACTGGGACATGCCTGTTCAATATTAGGGACATAGGCACTTCCAGTGTTCAATAATTGGGACATCTGCATGCTTCACATTGTTATTCTTTTTTTTCATTTGAAATCATTTAAAAATAATTTAAAGGGTGATCTTTCGAAAGTAAAAATATCAAAGTATCATTTAAACATGAAAGCGATGGTTTTTTTCTTTATTTTATATTTTTTCTCACCGAATTCAATCCCCCAGATCCTTAGCTGTTCAATAATTCGGACATTTACCTTAGGCTGTGTTTATCACTGAAACGTTTTCACGTTTTCTGATTGGAGATTTGTGACCTCAATTCGCAAAACCCAATTCCCAAACAAACAAATCAACCAAACAAAAAACAAAGTCAATATAACAAACCCAAACAAACCCAAACAAATCGACCCAAAAAACAAACTCAAAATAACAAACGCAAACAAACCCAAATGCAAACAAAAACTAAACGAACCAACAAAAAACCCCAAACAAACCAAACCCAAACACAACCAATTAACCCAAATAAAACAAACCCAAACACAACCAATTAACCCAAATAAAACAAACCCAAACACAACCAATTAACCCAAATAAAGTAAACCCAAACACAACCAAACAAAACAAACCCAAACAACCAACGCAAACTAAACAAACGCAAACAAAATTATATAGATTTCATTCGGATGACTACGTGTAAGTTATTCTCCCGGATAGTTTCTTTAATAATTTAACACATTTTATCCGGACAATTATATACACTATCGTTCAAAAGTTTGGAAACACTCGCCCGGATACCGAGCCACACGAAAAGTTTCATCACTCTTTTAAAAATGACGATACCTTAACTTGCCAAGCGGCGTTTTAAAAGGGACATATTTAACTTCATTGACCCCTTTTCAAAAAAATTTTAGGATTTTTTTTTCAACCCGGTACGCACTTTGAAAGATGGTCGTTTTTTGACTTTTTCTGGGGGGTTGAAATTTTAGCGCACAACTCGTGGAAAACTTTTTTCACTCTTTTTTTCCATGAAAATCTTAAGGCAGGGAGTAAAAGCTCCAATTTCCTTTTTTAGAAAGTTTCGTACGATTTTTGTTCGCATAAATATTGAACTTTTTGCAAAAAACGACCATATTTATAAAATAAAGCCTAACTCTTTTTTGAAAATTTTTGAAAAATCGTAAGTGAAGTTAAAGATGTCACTTTTAAAACGCCGCTCGGCTAATTAAGATATCGTCATTTTTAAAAAAGTGATGAAACTTTTTGTGTGGCGCGGAATCGGGGCGAGTGTTTCCAAACTTTTGGACTGTAGTGTATATGTATTCGTCCGGATACTAGCTTACAGGGAGACTAGAGTAAAGGAGTGGACACTCCATAGGAGATAAGCAGCGAACGACGGCCCCAAAATCCCGACTTATAAGTTACCGCAAGAGGCGCTGCGATCGCAATTCTCCGATGTATCGAAATACTTGTAGCTGAAGGTTTTAGGCATGCGCATGTAGCCGACGGAAAGCTAAGCAAGAGAGTATATCTATATATCAAGGAAAGCCGATTGCAACGCCACCTACAAACTCTTATTTTTCTTGATTTTGGAGCCACATCGCTAGCACACAGTGTCCACTCTTTTACTCTAGTCTCCCTGCTAGCTTACACGAATCACAATAATATGTATGCCTACTGGAAATGCGACGTGAACTGAGCCGCTATCCGGAGGAATAACACATACGCTTATTCGTCCGATAACCGGACGGGGAGACACCCCGAATAAAGAAACGGAAAAATGTCGTTGCATTCCGATGTAAAAACCAACCTCGTCGTCGTGTCACCACGAATCATTATTTTTCATGATCAATCGTGTTTAGATCGATTAAAAAATTCACGGAAACGGTGTAGGGGCCTGGTGCAAAATTCGAAGTCAAGTTGGATATATATAGGTCTGAAAATCAGTATCAGTCAATATTCATCGAGATACTCTTCTATTGCAGAGACGCCGTATGATCCGAACTATTTAGCAGTAAATAGATTTCTCCGTATCATACCGTATTTTCTGTATCGATGTTTCCGAGATGTGACTGCTTATAAGTGCGAAAAACGGTTGCGGTTGTGAAACGACTAGTCCTGAAAGTTATGTGTCTGTGAAATATTGTATTTTGTTTTATATAAGTTTTATACAGTTACGACGAAACTTTTCAGCAATGCCTGATTCAATAATTAATTCACCGTTAAATTCAACGTGTCATCGTCACAAGTTGTAAGGCGATTTCATTAACTGAAAAAAGAGAGATTTTCGAGAAAAAAATCGAAAGATTTACAAGAGTTACGAAAAAAAATCGAAAGGTTTCTTTAACTAACCGAAAAGATCGTTTACTAGAAAGATGTACACGGATACCTGTGTATGGGAAAAAGAGTTTTTTTTCTATTGATGTGATGATGGTGAACGCAAAAAAGTTTACGTTTTGTTCGAAAAAGTTTAGCGGATCCATCCGATTAATGCGACAAGCATTGATATTTTAAACGTAACTCGTCTACGATATCGCAAGTCTTTGTTCGATTTATGTATCTTTTTTTTTTTATTTTATGATTTTGTTTCGCTGACTCGATATAAAGTTTCTTACGCTTTATATCGGTAGGTAATGAATACTTTATACTCTGATATATAACGAAGTATATAACCTATAAGTGATATTATATTGTCTAATGATAATTGTATACGATCCTGATACAAAGTTATACATTTTTTATGTTCCGATTAATAAAAAAGTGCAATGGAAAAATGAGTCTTATTCCTTCTGACGGTCTACCTTACCTTGTGATAGGGAACAATCTTCGCAATAGCACCGGATGCAACTGTACCGGAAGTGACATTTTTTATGCCTCGATCCGACATATGACGTGTCAAAATAAAATTTTGACGGTACTTATGGAATATAATTCGAACGTTGCGTTCGAATTATATTCCAAAGGCCCTTCGATGCCTCCGTTCGCTGTTGAATTCGCCAAACCGATCTTTGACCTCAACTTACGGTATCTGATGTACTTAAGGCCTTAGTCCACAGCAATGGGTATAAAATCATGTGCTAATTTAACAATTTTTTTTCGTATGAAAAAGTGATTCACTCATAAAATTAATTACAGATCTATTTAGTATGAATATCAAGCTGTTAGAAATTTGTTTTTTTTTCGATGTACAAAATGGCCGACTACTCGAAACTTCTCGAAACAGCTTTTGTTCCGGAAGGCCGAAAGTGTACAAAGACGCGGAATTGGAAGCATTATTGGAGGGAGATTCGTGCCAAAGGCAAGAAGAACCTGCACTTACATTAGGAGTGACTCAACAAGCAATTTCAATTTGAATAAAGCATAAAGTACCGTTCTTTCACAATCAATGCCCAATTTATTATAATAAAAAAAAACGGCGGAGACTTATTTGTACTCCCAATATATTCGCAGTGACGCGGCTGTGAAATTATTTGCGAGGAGGATTGGTAATTTGCACAGTGTTCAAATAATAATAACTCCGTTGTTCAGCAATATTGATCGTTAGAAAAAACGCTCATTCTTGACAAGGCCACGTATCAATTGTGTGAAAAATCCCGACCTCGGCATTCCAATATTCTCAACAGAAAAAAATAATCAAAATCGACCTGTTTTTTTCCCAAGTTTAAGTAGGTGTTAAGTAGCGAACTAGAGCGGGGCTGTCGTCGTTTCTTGTAATCTTACTAGTCTTTCAAGGGGTTAGGTTTCACATTGCTGTGAACATTTTACAAAAATCGTGCCACGCTTGAGGCAACTCAAATTGAAGAGGGAGGTCCAACATATGGTGTAGAAATCGCCGATTGAAGGTAAACATGTTACAATGATAGAACTGTTAGTGATACTTTAAGGGGGAGGTACCGTAAGGAAAAAATGGCTGATTATCATGATTTTTTTCAGAGGAAATATTTTTTTCATCGTTTCGTTCCAGCCGTACAGCTTTCCCTTTTTACGAGCCCCACCCAATTTTCTCTTCAACTTCGTTCTTATCTCACCCCCCCCCTCCTGCCCCATTCCACAACTCTCCCCTTACCTCCTACCGCCCCGCCCCTCTTGCAACCGCAGCCGACTTCTCCCTCTGTATCCATCCATCCGTATTCACCATGACGTACCCGCCATGGGCATAGGGAAACTGCGAAAAACCTCTACCGATATAAAGCCGGTCACAAGCTCGCTTCCCAGTCACGGAACTAGTCGTCTTTCGCCGAAAAATGTCGAATAAAAACATTTCACGACGAAAGTACGCGACTGGGATTCGAACCCGCGACCTCCCGGTCCGCTGGCCAGCACGCTAACCACTAGACCAACGCACCGGTTTTTTTCAGAGGAAAACTTCCTTATCATTATTGAAACTTAGGGTATGTTTTTTTACTACTGTCGGCTATTACATGGGTTTTTAAATTAATCTTTAAAAATGGCGGACGTATGGCCGCTAACGGGGTGCGGTGGATGTTGCCAGACGGCGTGACACGTAGCGTCGGCGGGATTGATCAGAAAAAAAAACCAACAAAGAATTTTCTTTCATTAACATTCATACACAGAATGTGAACCAAGAATAAGTGAGAAATGTTGAAAATCGATGAAATCGTACGCTTTGAAAGAAAAAGATCGAATTTCCCGAAAAATGACTACTTTTTGCAGCGAAGAATCGATTTTAGCTATACGTCACACCAGTTTTGAAAATACAGTTTAAAATACCGTTTCGCCGCCATTTTTGAAGATCAATAAAAAATACCATTTGACAACCAAAAGTAGTAATAAAACATATTCATAACTCATTTAAAAAAAAAAACATGAACATCAGCAATTTTTTTCGAGTTTCCTCGCCTAAAGGTATCTTCCCCCTTAAAAGCGTTTTTCTCGAAACGATGTTTTTCAAAACGGTGTACACGATTTCTCGACATTTAACGAACAGATTGACTTAAAATTTGATACACTTATTCAGTCTAATAATAGTTTAGTTGTAACGGACGTTTTTCCACTTAACATTTTTTTTCAGTTATTGACAATAATGATGTCATTTTCCGTCGAAGAATCGAAAGAAATCGAATGTTTCTTGTATGATCGAAACACTATAATGAAAAAGCTCGGTCAAGTCCTAGCCAGTGTGATGTATTTAAAAAAAGGCTCGTCATTTTTGTTTCCGATCAACCGGCTGGCCAAAATCAAGTACACCGTTGAGCCCTTCACGTTCAAAGGTTGTCCACGGGATTGTTCATAACTTCTTCAATTTTTAATATTTTTATGAAATTTGGTGCGCAACTTCGTTAACGTACATACAAATAAATATCCAAACGACTTTCAATCATCTTACTCATTCCTTCAGAATTAGTTTTTTCAATTAACCCTGATTTGCGTATTGTCAGATGGGTAAAAATATTTTTTTGCGTTTTACGTATAGCATGTTCAAGTACCACGACAATGCCGTGCCTGCTCCCACCATTTGGCAGTCGGTAAAGTAGATCTCTAGCTTGACGGCCAGACGAAACAAGACTCCCAACGCCATCTCTCGTCCTTCCATATTTTTCAAAACAACAAAAAAACATTTCGTAAATCTGTTCATTTTTTTGTTCATCAAGCAACGAGGATTTACGATCCTCCTATGACTACCGATGAATCATTTATTCAGCCCGAATTTACATATAATCCGATAGTTGCAGCTTTTCTCTCGTACGACACTTGGCTTATCGATGCCGTCTATTATTGGCGACGCTGAATGTGCACGCTGTACGGAACTCACTCGAGTCGCGCGCTCGTTCATCGAGAGTTGGTGATTTATGTTTTGTAACGAGGGTAACGAGTGACAACGAGTCCACGAAGAATGCCAGAGAGTCCGATGATTTTGGCGGAATGCGAGGAAATTAATTCACTTCTTTACAAACCGATTGCAGCGACTCAACGTATCAAGGTAAAGAAAAAGAAAGAAATAATAGACCGAATGACGGAAAAAAAAGAAAGAGGTGTGAATGACGATAATTTGGAAATTTCGGGAACGTATTTCCATAACTTTGTTCCTTGCTTTAGTACACTTGCATCAACGTATCTGTGAAGTATATCGTCCTTGGCTCGACGAGTGGAAGCCTTTATCTGTTCATCCGCCAATCATGCACTTTCCAACAACTGATTCCCCTATCGGTGAGTAGTTTTCGAAACGTTTGATCCGACGGGAATGGGCTAACTCGGTGGCGATCGTCGTCTTTCAGGAAGGGCCCGTATCTTGCGTAGTGATATCACCGGACGAAAAGATCATAGCGCTCGCCACCAAACGTGGGACGGTGTGTTTGATAGGGCTAAAGCCAGCCGTCAAATTATTGGCCGTTTCCAGCGAGCACCTTGGAGAAACGGTGACGAGCCTGTGCTGGAATGACAACAGCTCGGAGATATATATCGGCGATGGGATCGGAAAAATATCAACCATGGTTCTCTCCATATTCACGGTAACAACTTTTGTCTTGTATTTCGCTTGTTCTTTAATTTTTGTATGACCTTAGTACGATAAGCATTTTTTATTCGATAGCCTGTACGATCGAACGCCGAATGATTTTTCTGCTCCGAACTCTTGGAATAGTTGTTCCCATACGGGATGCAATAGCCATAATTAAGAGAAATAGTAATTCATTGCGCTAATTTTGTCAGTATCGGCAACAACGCGCTTTTCCCGAATCGCGCGACGCTTCCCTAACAATTACAATTGTTCATTTCCATGAGAAAAGAAAAATAAATTTCTTTCCTAATTTCCATTGCGTCACGACGGATTATTTTGTCCATAACAAATTTTCCGACACTTCGCAGGTGAACGGAATGTTCCAAGCTCCCGCGTGTGCCCTGATGCACCTCGATTCGTCGATAGTGCAGATGCAATTTTCGGGCCATCTCTTGCTCGTCTCGACAATGACGCGATGTTACATTTGCGACACGGTGCAGGAGCAATTCAAGCAGATCGGTAACAAGGCGCGGGACGGTGAATTCGGGGCTTGTTTCCTGGCGAGTAAGCCCCTCGAGACTGACTCAATCTCGAGAGCTGTAAGGAGAACCGAGAAAGATCGAGATCGCGAGGAAACGTTCGACGCGATTTCGGACAAAAACGACGTTTCGACGGAAAGCAGAACAACGAAAATATATTGCGCTCGGCCGGGTTGCCGATTGTGGGAAGTCACGAGCAACGGCACAGTCGTTAAAACTCACCAGTTCAAAGACGCGCTAAGCGTCTCGTCGTCGCCCGTTTACCGCGCTAGTGGCGTCAAGTTTTCAAAGACTCGTCAAATCGAGCAAAATTGGACGTCGCAGCAAGTCAGCACAAACTTCTCCCATCTGTACGTGCTGCGCGGTAAATATTTGTTTTCTCACACACACGGCTCCGTCTGCGTAATAGATCCGACGAATGCGGCGGTGATATTGTGGAACAACGAGTACCCGAACATCACAATGGCCCGTACGATCAACGATAGGATTTATCTTATGAGGGCAAATGGAATATTTCACTGTCTCCGGCTCACCACCGCCGAAACTCTCATTCTCAAATATTACGAGGACAAGAGCTACGACGAGTGCCTGAGAGCCTGCAAAACGTTCAAACCCGAATACCTGCAAACGACGATCGGCAAAAAGTACGGCGCCCAATTGGCCAACGACGATAAAGAGCACGCCAACTATTCGTCCAGCGAGCAATACGAAATCGCCGCAATCCTGGTGCCAATAATATCGATCATTAAATCGGACGTCAGCTCGCCACCGGTCAAGTTGGACTCGGGCATCGTAGTCGTCAATTCCGGTGATGGAAAAGTTCGGCACGAGGAGCAACGAAATTTCGGCAATTCCAGGGACACTAACGGCACGAGCGAGGCTCGGGGAGACCGAAGCGTGAACGAGTTCAACGACGACGACGTTCCAGCGACCATCGGCGATGTTGATCCTGTGATATTTGAAAATTTTGTGAAGAAAAGGGACCGCGCTAACGACGCAGCAGGGGATACACGCAGTTGCATCGCACTCATGGCCGCTGTAAATATCAATGATAAAAATGAGCCGTCGAGTGATGGGGATTCGTCGAAAAAGGTCGAACCGGCGCGCGACGAAGTGCCGTCGCGAGAAATCGACGAGACGACGTCGAAAATACAAATGGATCTCAGCTCTGTTTACATGCTTATCAATAGCTTGAAGCCGTCGATGAGAGAAACCGAAATAGAGAACGCGATGATGAAGGTGAGAGACGCGATGAGCGAAATAAACGGGACTTACGGTAAAAACGACAAACTCAAAGATTTTCTTGACGAAATCTTCCGCTCGACCGAACGGCACTATTGCAACGCTCTGTTGGAAAATACGAGAGAATTATTGATCGAAACGAAGAATGAGGGTGTCATCGGTGAAATCGTAAGATTATTCGTCGATGTCAATGCTTCGTTTGTTGCGGAATGTGCGTGCGGTTATTCTTATCCTAACCATGAACCGCGGGAGCCGAAGTTTTTGAAAACGGGCATTACGTTGTTGGAGAAATTTTTCCAACACGACGATCGCGAAAATTGTATAAAATTGTGCAGCAGCGTTACTTTTTTGTGGCGTTATTATTTGCCGATGTCCGCTGTTGATTTGACAATAACAGACGATGTACTGTGCATGTGCCTTCGTACGAGAGACAGTGTCCTTTTGTCGACGTTGTTGCCAATGCTCGACACGAGGCAGTGGGAAATCGCCGTTGAGTGCATCAGAGACATGGAAATGGCCATATGTCCACGATGCGATAGGAGAAATGAACATTTGAACGCTGGGTTGAAAATGGAAATCAACTGGAGCGAAGTGGCGCGGGAACTCATGAAACGCGAAGGTACCTCGTCGGCGATGACTTTTCTCATTCTCATCGAAACGGTTCTGCCAAATGTCGTGCTGGACAAGAGGTACGGTTGACTTGAGCTTCTTTTCATGATTTTTTGTTGGAAACTTTGATGCAAAGGTGGTGAATTATTTTTCCCTCGTTTCTCTTGCAGCATATTTCAATCTCTGATCTTCACCGGAATTCTGGATCGTCATGGGCTCGGGTATTCTGTCGATTTCAACAAAAGCGGCTCGGGAAACGGCGATTACGGAGCAATGTGTTCTCCACAGGTACTTCTTTCTTATTTCAAGCGATTTTTATTTGGTTATCTCAAATATCAATTTGATTTATTCGGTTATCATAAATATCAATGTTATCTACTTATATTAAATATTAATTTAACTTATCCAATTTCAATATTAATTCAATCGATTACTTTAATCAATCAAATATAATAATTTAATCGATTTTATTAACTAGTAGTCGCCTATCCGACATGTATACGCTTGATGATATTGAAGTTTGCTTCGTTGGAATGTAACGAAAGTTCCGTAGCCCAATTTTTTTGGCAAGTTTAGACCTCCAAAATCACTTAGGTGTGCTGATTTTTAAATGTCGAATCAAAGGACTCGTTGAGAACAGAAAAAATTCTTAAACGTTTATTTTGAATTTTTAACATTTTTTCAACGGTTGAAAGTGTTTTCGAAAAAAAGGAGTCCTCTACGGTGTACATGGTTGTAGCCTGAAATATTATCTGAAACAAAATTTGTAAAAAGATCATTCATCAGTATGCGGCCGCTATCTTGCTGTGGAGATTTTTCTTTAAATCAAAATTGACAAGATAGTGGCGGATTGAAAATAAAAAGTATCGAATTTAGCCTATTTTTTCGTGTTTTTCGTAAAAAAAAATATGAAGATTTCGAAAAAAGCTTCCATAGCAAGATAAAAAATAGCGGGAGCAATGTTGTCAAAATTTGAGACGGATAGCTTGGAAACTCGTCCTTCGAGAGGGTACACCGTTTTGAAAAACGTCATTTTGAGAAAAACACATTTAAGGATGTTGAGTCCCAAAACGCAAATGATAATAACAATCTGAAAATTTGGTACGTTTTTGTATGAAGTATTTCGGAGGTCGTGTAAAAATTTCACGACAATTAGGAAGCTCGTTATTGAACAATTAACATTCACAAATTAAATGTTGTCTTATGGAAACTGATGCACCTTTCCAATACATTTTTTTTTGACCTCTCAATTTTGTAATATTTGCAATATACTGAAAGCAACGGAAACAAAGCGAAGTTTATTGATGAATTTTTTTAAATTTCTTTTAAAAATTGTTTTTAACAAAATGTTAATTTTTTAATAACGAGCTTCCTAATCGTCGTGAAATTTTAACACGACCTCTTAAATACTTCATACAAAAACATATCAAATTTCAGAATTGTCTTATTATTTTTTATTTCGACCCCTAAGGAGGTCGAAGTAATCATGATAGAATTCTGAAAATTTGGTATGTTTTTACATGAAGTATTCAGGAGGTCGTGTAAAAATTTAATGACGATTAAGAAGCTATTTATTGAACAATTAACATTAACATGTTTCATAGGGACTCAACATCCTTAAAGTTAGGAGTGCGGAATTTTCATATAAAATGTCTACTTACGTTTATGTAAGTATATGGACAGCATGTTTATAACCGTCTATACGATCGAATAATGGCAAAAAAAATCGTTTTTTGGAAAATTTCACGCCGTGATGATTCCTCAATCTCAGTCAATCTAAATGCGAATGCATATGCGAAACGTCTTCAACTGAAGACTGAAATCCGCCGTTTTGTATGTTATAGAACGAAAAAATAATGATTTCCCTCATTTTTAACAGGTCCAGAAGCAATTGCTAGAATGTATTGAGAAGGATCTGGAGAGACCGATCGAGAGAAATCCGTTCAGCGAGGGTCCTTATCATTGGGGAATGCAGTTTCAAGTGAAATCATCGACGTGCCCGTGCTGCACGCTCTCGTTACACACGCCTGTTTTACTCGGAGACAACGGGATTTCGTTGTTCCCGTGTGGTCATGTCTACCACGTCACCTGTCTCATACAGAGAAAACTTTTGAGGTGTAATCTTCACTAGTACTTTTTCGGATATACAGGAGAGTCGCTCGTACAAAACGAACGAAGCAAAAATTAGATGGCGAGAAGATGCGAACGAGTGGATTGTAACGAATTCAACGGATTAATCTCCCCCGACTGTCTCATGAAATGTACAAACGTTCTTCGGCGATACTACGGATAGATTTGTAGGATTAAGTCGAACGACTCACTAACAGAGTCAGGGTACAAAAACAGCTCTGTGCCAAATTTACATACTCTTTCTTTTTTCTATTTTCAATATTAGTGAGATATACGATTAGTCCTTTCGTACTCTGTCCATCCTTTCCGCCAGTGCGTGTTTGAGGGGTTAGGCTACTGCGGCGAAAAATTCGTTCGTCGCTTCAGGCGACGCAAATTGAAAAGGAAGGTTCGACATATGGTGCACGAATCGCAGATGGAAGGTAAACTTGTGATTACAGTGAGAGAACTGCTAGTGTTAAGGAGGTACGATCATTACTACGAATCCAACTTTCGGATTTGAAATGTTTTGTGATTTTGACGAATACTTCTTGCGCCTATTGACAAAATTTGAGCTATTTTGACCGTTTAGTTTTTCCGCAACAAAACTGCAAAGTCGAGCACTTTGAGTTACCGAAGCGGGTCGTCTTATGGAGACGGTCAACCGGAAGTGCGATGATCGTGGTTTTTCTGCTCACGTATCCAACTAAACCCGTTGGAAAACTGAAAATCAATAGATTGGATATAATAGATATTTGTAAAAAATAAGAAAATCAATCTTCACCGTGTAGTTAAAGCACTGCATTACAAGAAAGTTTCAATTTCCGGTCGAAAATGGTCAGAACGGCGAAATAGCACCCACAGACTTAGCAACGTCGCGAGTGAGAGCTGATGCGTTTGGCGAACATAACCTAGCTTTGTTTTGAAATTAATTTGAATAGAAGCCGCCACAAAATATGCAAACAACAATTTATGGAGTTTTATCATTTATCACGTATCAATAATATGGATAATTATATTCTGCCTATCGTGTTAATTTCGCTGAGGTAATTCAAGGCTATTTTAATAGGTTTCCGGCTGATTTCTTTTTGTCTTTTTAAATTCATCATTTACCACAACATTTGGCACACTATAATCAATAATACGAATAATCAACATGAGTAAACATCAATCAGAGCAGCTGTGGGTAAAATAAATTTGGACTTTTTTGCCTCCGTGGAAGTGATCGTACCTCCTTAAACGCGTTTTTCTCGAAGTTATGCTATTCAAAACGGCGTACAGGAATTTTCGACATATAATGAACGGTTTGCCTTGAAAGCTGGTACACTTGTTTAGTGTGACAGTATAACCGAAGATTTTCTTCTCAGCCTTTTTCTTCATTAATTATTGACAACAATATCATCTAATCACGAAAAGTCGAGAAAAAATTCAAAATTTTTTTTAACGAAACGATAACAAAAGCCTGGTCTCATCCGATATTATCTATTTGAAAAAAACACGTTTTTTGGTGGAGATCAATCAGGTGACAAAAATCAAGTACACCGTTGAGCCTCTCACGAGATTGTTTATAACTTTAATTATTATTTTTTATAAACGTTGGTACGCAACTTTGTCGATGTACATATAAATAAAGATTCGAACGATTTTTCAATCATCCTATTACTGGAAAATTAATTTTTTTTTTAAATAACTGATGCGTGGGTCTCGGCCGTACTGTGATTTAATTAAGAGTTTGATAAGTCTACGAACTTCAAGGAGATTTGAAGCGATCTTCAGGACTTGACATTTATTTCTTCGACGAACACTTTATCCATCTATTGTCGAAGATTGAGCTACATCGATCGTTCAGTTTTTTCGTAATAAAATAACCAACCCGGGCACTTAAACACGTTCTCTGCCAGTCCACCGGCGACCGGATCCTGTCCTGTATCGACCGGTGACCTCAAAGCAGCTGATTTCGAAACAAATTTGTGAACCGTAACTTCATCGTACCCTGATATCATAGTTTAAGTTTTGACCTAACGCATCAATGTCCACCACAAAGTTTTTATGTAATTTTTCTCATTTACGCTAATGACAGAGAACGTGGTAGGTTCATAAAGTACGTCGTCTCACAAAGACCGGAAGTGCTGTGAAGACGGTTTTTCTGCCCACGTGCCCAACCAAGGTCCTTGGAAAACTAAAACTTGATAAACACAAATCCAATCCATATTGCAATAAATGAAATCGCACTTCACCGCGTAGTTCAAGCACTAAGATATAACATTTCAATGTCCGATTGAAAATTATCAGAACGAAAGAGCACTCGCAGACTTGGCGACATAACTTAGATTCGCTTTAAAATCGACTTGAACTCTCGCCGCCACAAAATGCAAGCGACAATAAATAAGTTAATAAAAAATGTTAAAAATCCGTACCATTTGTAGTCCGTGTGACCGCAAGGCGATGTGACACTCGCTCAGTCGGTAACACAACCTGTAATCAAGCGTTTTTAAAAGTATCGGACGACAAAGTTCGGTTTTTTTTCGATCGACTTGATCGAATCATCGATTCTTGCCATTCTCTGTATAATGTAATAATTTATTTACAAAATTCTTCGGTAAAGACGCGATAACATGATTCTGTTGTTGTGGACGAGCATCGGAGGCTCTAATGACGCCTCGGAGAGTCGCCTGTGCGAGTATAAGAATCACCGGTCTAGGCGGTCGTTGGGGAATGAAGATCCGCAGGCTTGAACATAATTTACGATCGGTTCGTGGGGCGAACCGGCCACAAAGGTGGCAACGAGTCCTCGGAGTTACGACTCCCGCACTGCATTTTAAAACCCTACGCACTTTTCCAACAGAATGAATTTCCGTACAATCGGATCGGTGGAGATTTTCAACCGACAGAGAAATGAAAGGCAAAAAGAGAAGCCAGAGAGAGAGAGGGAAGAAGCTGAGAATAATAATTTCGTCGATATAGTTTAACGCCCGTAAGGATCTGGGAAAAGATGGCGGGACGATCGAGTCGTTGAACGAGCGCGGGCGATTTATCTTTTCCAGCTTTTGTTGTTTCTGTCCTCTCTGTCTCTCCTCTCCTTCTCCTTCCCCTTAAATTCGATTCTGTCTCCTGGTCTGTTGAGAGTGAGAATTGCTCAAGGCAGCGGTCGTACTGCCCGGTGGCTCATCTCAAGATTTGCTGCCAAAACCGCCCATAAGATTGCCCAAGCCGCCCGCGCCACCCTGCTGGAGCTGCTTCATCATGTTTTGAAGGCCCGACATACCGCCTGAGCGAAAAACAAAGAAACATTCCACAATGTTTAGGCTGAAGCCCGAAACGAAAGCGCAAAGAACGTTCATGGTTGTTACGTATATGCAAAACAGAGAAAAGCGGAAAAACTCGGGAAATTTCTTTCCTCCAGGAATAATCCGTATTTTTTCACAACTTTTGCAAGAAATACGAAAACGAAAGCGACTGGAAAAAACTGAAAAGTATAAAAATAAAGTTTTTTTTTTGTATATTTTCAATATTTATATTGTTTTTCATTGTATACAAAAAAAAGTTATGTCAGTGCAAAACATTGAAACATCAACAACTAAAAACTAATTTACTCTGAAGCTCTATACGTTTGCATTCGATTTGTCGATACCACGCCACACAATTATTATTGTAGATAAGTGTTTACACTTATTTTCTATTTATTGGTGACATAAAATGTTCTGTTTACAATAAAGAACTGATTATGCATTTACTTTTAATGCAATTTTTTTTTACTATAGTGTTTACATTGTTTTTCGAATTGTAGTTTTTTCATCTTTTATTTTAATGTTTGACATTTTTATACATTTGAGGAGCTGGCGAACAAAACCGGACTTGTCCACCCAACGTGAAATTTTTGTCACTTTATTTTTTCGTGTTCGACAAGCACACAGTTATTAGCGCCCGAAATATTTTGAATCAAAGCCGGCCCTGAACACCTCATAATTTGTTGAAAACTGCCTTTTTTAAGCGAAAAGACTTATGTAATTTTATTCTTCGGCACAAAAAGAAACAAAATAAGAAAATTTGATAGAAGATTTGTTCGCCAGCTCCTCATTTGAGCTTAGAAAAAATTATGTTGCGCAATTCAACATAATTTTCTAACGTAAGGATCGTATTGAGAAATAAATTTGATGAAAACAAAGTGTTCTCCATTTGACTCTAATCTGCGTGGAATATTTGCGAAGCTTGTGTGGAAAATCTGAAAAAGTCAGGAAATTTCTGAGCCGATGATGCGCAACAACCATGACGTTGTACACTTACCCATTTGATGAAGCACTCGGGGGTCCATCATCTTGGCCATCTGCTGATTCAACTTCGCCATCTGATTAGGATTGACGTTCTTTATGGCATCGCCGCCCTTGAACAATCCCTTGATGCCGCCCATTTTCTTCACGACCGCCGCGAACTTGGTGTACTGGGATATCATGTCCTTGACCTCGGACTCCGTAACACCGGAGCCACGGGCCAATCGTACGACTCTACCGGGCTGCTTGCTGAACAATTTCGCGCCGTCCCGGCTGTCCAACTCGGCGTCGTTCATACTGTCCATTATCGTCATTAGGCGCTTCAGCCTCGCCATCGACTCTTGCTCCGTTCCTTTTGACATGAAGTCTTGACTGAAGCCCGGAATCATACCCTGCAAGGTCAAACGCGTTTCAATTATTGTTCAAATCCTTCTCATCCCTTTTTCGCGAAAAAAAGTCATATTTGAGGAAAGCTCTCGTTTAAGGGATCAGTTTAATTTTAAAAAAGAATGAATTCTTATTTCTGCATTATCCAATAGTATAGACGGTTATAATGCTGCTCAATTTTTGCGGCGAAATTCACGAGTGCTTTGATTTGACATAAACAAAATGAGACTGATCACCGTATATTAAGCATCGAAAAAAAGTCACGAAAATCCGCTGTTTTTCGACGACTGTGATGATCCTTTAATAGCAATCTCATCTCTACTCGCCATAATTTGTGAGAACGGGCCCATCTTCATTATGTTCTGGAATTGCTCGTACATGTCGCGAAGTGTGAATTGGCCGTGCTTTATTTTTTCCAACAATTCCTCGTTGTCGTCGAGATTGAGTTCGTTGACCTTGTCGATGAGACCCTCGATATCGCCCATGCCCAATAATTTACTGATGAACGGCTTCGTCTTGAAGGGCTCGAGATCGTCTATGTGTTCGCCCGTACCGATAAATATCACTGGGCTCTGCGTCGCGGCGACGCTAAATTACGACTCGAAAGATTAGATCGCTCAAAGCAACGGTTGGAAGAGTGGCGGAGGAAGAAAATACTCACGCTGACAAAGCACCACCACCCTTGGCGTGTCCGTCGAGCTTCGTTATTATGATGGATCCGACGTTGACCCGTTCTTTGAAAGCTTTCGCTTGTGCCTCGCAAGCCTGACCTATCGTTGCATCCATCACGAATATTATGTTATCCGGTTGCTGAAAAAAAAACACACGCGAGTTTTGCATAGAGGCGAAGAGTTGGGTCTCCACAGAACGAATATTCGTGCCTGAAAATGGCAGAAGACCTTAGGAACCGGATGACCTTAGTAACGAATCAATAATAATGCTAATTTTTTATAATTCTACTATAAAACTGTTTTTTCCCTCCCAAAGTACCATATTCCGATAATATAAACCATAAATGTAACGGAAAAATGAAAAACTTATGATTATTCAAGGAACTCGTTCCTTCCGGACTTTCGACTGCAGGAAAGGGATCAGCCCTTTTCTATAATACTTACAACGGCGTTAGAAACTTGTAACATTTCCTCGAACAAGGATTCCTCCTGCTTGTGCCTACCGCTTGTGTCTACGATTATGATTTCGTACCCTTCCTTTTTGAACATGTCCACACCGTCTTGAGCAATGACAACGGGGTCTACTTCCGTGTAGCTGGAAAGTGAACAATTCTTTTATCGATTATGGTTATCGATCCGTCAGACTTTCCTAACCGCGCTTGCACCTCAATAACGCCTATGGAATGAGGAATGAGTAAATAACTGCACAAACGATGCATATATGTAAGAATCAATAAATGAAGATCACCGTAATGGAGGTTGATTTAATTTTCGTTGATAATAATTGATGTTGATACATCTGGCATGGTAATAAAATCGTTAATGAACAAATGAATGTTAATAGTGCATGGACAAATTTGTAAGCAACGATAAATGCAATACGAATTTGTAAAGCGAAGGTTAATAGCATAAAAAATGTATGGACAAACAAACAAATATAAATAACTGGTCTATAAATAAATGTAAGAACCAATAAATGAAGAACAGTAATAAACACGAATTGGAAAATGGAATAAGGCGGGCACGCGAAAAGAGCAGGAACCCAAACAATGGAACTGTAAAGGTTGAATAAATAAATAAAAATGTAACCGATAAATAGAGGACAATAATAGACACGAATTGAATAATTAATATCAATGGCATAAAAAATGGATAAACGAACAAATAGTACAACTGCATAGTAATGTTAATGCTGACGATGATTATATTATTAACCCTCTGTGTGCACACTTTATTGTTCGAGACACAATGTGTCTGTCTTTTAGTGAACATTTGGGTTTTCGAAGTTGTATAGCTTCCAAACGATTTGGAAAAAACCCTGGTTTACTTCTTAAAGCGTCTACAACATGGGTCACAAATTGCCAAAGTCAAAAGTTTAAAACTCTCGTTGAAAAAAATTGAAGTACAAAAATGGGGAAAAAATAGGTGGATAGTCATTTCGCCAGTTCCTTCAAAGACCCAGCATCTACAGGGTTAATGCCCAGGAACCAACAGCAGAAGCTATGGTGTTGAAGTTTGCATCGTTGGAATGCAACGAAAATTCATTTTTCTAAGATAATCACTTCAGTTTTTTTTTTCACCATCGGAATTCTTATCCTGCGAGCTTGCACCGTAAATTTTCCATAAGTATCCTGAAAAACGGTTCATCACTTTTTGTAGCTCAAACTTGCCCAAAAATGTCGGTCTACTTAACGTTCGTTGTGTTCCAACGATGTAAATTTCAATATCATGTATAATTGGCACACAACAAAAATTCATTCCTTTTCATTGACAGTCTTTTCAACCGATTTGACCGAAAAATAATCATCGGAACGTTTGTACGTATTTTCCTTACAGATTCGCGACATCAAGTTGTAAAAAAAAAAGTTTCGAGTAATAATAAAAGTGAAATCAAAACAATCGTTGCGTTCCAAAGCAAACTTCGACGCCTACACTCGTATGCTTGGCTGCTTTTCATACATTTGCCTGGTCACCCAGGAAACTCCCAGAAAGTGAAAATAACGGAAGCAGTTTGGAGGAAAAGAAAGAGAAAGTCCCAAAGCTCGCAGGTTCATCGTCCGTGCCTTCATAATGCAAATATCTACAAATAGTAACCCTGCGTATTAATTTACCTTCCATAGAACGGTATCCTAGCTTTAGTAGCATTTTGTTTGATCTGATCGTAAGCTCCGGCTCGAAATGTATCCGCGCATACCAGACAGGCTTTCCAATTCTTCTTGAGATAGTGATAGGCGAGTTTGGTACAGGAAGTGGTTTTTCCAGAGCCTTGAAGACCGACGAACATAATGACATTGGGTCTGCCTTTGACCGGAAGATAAGGCTTGACTCCGGGATCGATGAGCTACGTTTTGCGACAAAGTGAAACGTCAAAGATCAGAAACACGGGTGGAACAAACAGAGAAGACGATTGCTCGCCGGATAATACGCGTAACGAACCTTGACGAGTTCCTTGAAGACGGCGCTTTGTATCATCCGCCTTTTGTTGAGGCCTCCCGCCATGTCGTCAAAGTCTATGACCATGCGCACATTCTCGCGAAGTTTTTTCACTAAGCGTATGTTGACGTCGGCCTCTAGTAGCGCGGCGCATATTTCTTTCAGCATAGAGTTTAGTACCTGCCGGAGGGAAAAAAGGGCAGGCAGTGCGGAGTGGGAAAAAAAAGAGCATTGTCATATCAGAATTGACGCAAGTTGACCGCGTGACAATTCGTGCTTTCATTTCGCGTTTACGCTCGGGTGCTCGACGATTTCACGATCGTTTTGACAATTTGTATTTGTAACGATAACAGTACGAATGAAAGTCCATCTGTTTACAAAGACGATGACGAGAGAGCGAGAGAGAGAGAGCGAGAGCGAGAGCGAGAGAGAGGGAGAGAGAAAGAGAGAAAGAAAATTTCGTACCTCCTCGTTGATGACAGTTGCATTGCTCAACGACCGCAGAGCGGACGTTATCTTACGTCCCAAATCGGCCAAAACCATCTTGACACTTTGTCCGAGAGCCTTTGCTTAACCGAAGTGTTTGTATCTTTGTTTTTCACCCTTTCGCTTGATCACGAGCCCCCGAAAAATCCTCGGGATTATGTATGTTCGGAGAACTGTCTTATCCCCACTCGGCCAACGCGACACACGATGAGAACTGACGACAGCGACGCCACTTCCGGTGCGGCTCAGAAGCAAGCACGAGCTTCTCGCTCGGATCAGAGTTTCCGATTCCCGCGTCTTTTCGCACGGGAATCATTCCGCTAGAATCTTAAGGGGGATATCCCTTTGTGACGCAAAGACGAGATTATCGACGAGAATAAACTACACTTTGTCACTACGAAATAGTAGATTTTTCGGTAGGTCATTTAGTCGCATTTCTTTAGTGTAAACTTTAAACGCGTTTTCCCGAAAACAATCTCGTGAAGCTTGTACAAGATTACTCGAAAACTATCGGATCGATCATCTTGAAATTTTGCACACATTCAGGTAACGTAATTACCGTTTATGTGAACCTAAATGTCGTTCAAAATCATTTTCTTTTAATCCCTTCTTTTTACAAAAATTAGAGTAAACATTTTTTCCAAATCCCTTCTTTTTACAAATATTATAGTAAACATTTTTTCAAAATCCCTGCTTTTTACAAATATTATAGTAAACATTTAATGAAAAATAGAATATTTTTTCGAACACGTACCATTTTTTAAATTTTAATTTTCGTTTGGATTCGTTAGGATTATATAGAGCGTGTGAGTCTTAGGAATGTAAAACTTCTTCGTTCTGATGTTTCCGATCAAGCCACCCGGCGCTGAGTTATACGCCGTGGAACAACTCAGGCGGCAATCGTCCCTGAAGCGAGTGTCGTACGCCGCCATATTTAAATATCGCGAAATATTTTTTTTTGCACATTCGAAGATGTAATATTATCTACGTAAAATTTTAATTTTGTAGCATAGTATCGGCACCAAAAACCTTGAATATTCTTGTCTTTGTTGGTAGTTGTGATTATCGTCGGCTGGTTCATCGGAAGCTTGACTATTTTAGCTGTAGAGCAGAATTTCTATAGCGAAATAGTGGGTATATTACTTCGGACCCGTGTACCGTAGCACTTGTTTTTTTTTGCGAGAAGATAGCTCAGCTTTTCCATTAATTTCGGTTTTCTGTCTTATACATTTGACCAACTGAATAATTCGTCGGCTAACCTCAAAACCGCTAGATAAATACGTCGCATGATTGCGCGTCTTGCAATTGACTTTTCTTCTCGAAATATTACTCTCATTTAGTATGTACATTATGATAGCAGGAGCGAATAATTAGGTGTTGATGAATATTAAAAACTATCAGGATTTACTGCGTTACTCGAAGCAGATGGCTGTCAGCTGTTCGGCTCCGACGTAGACTCCAAGGTTTGCCGATTACTCATTTGAAATTACAACACGAAATATTTCATAACTCCATTTTCCTTCGAGCGGTCGGGAATTTGAGAATTTCGTGAATTTATTCCGATGTTACAAAGGCGTGTGACAAACCGATTTTTCTCGTAAACCTGTACGACACCGTGGCGCCAAACGAGAAATAGTCTGCTAAAACGTTTCCTAATAGAATCGAAATTATTATCAAAAAAACATTTTTATGAGAAAAATATTCGACGGAAGTGACGTTTATTTTTGTCCGGAATTCTTATGGTCTCAAAGAAAAATGATGATGGGTTTTTCACCGACCGAGTCGAGTCAATTCTGTTGAATGCCATTACCAAGCGAGAAATACGGAACTAGCAGCGCTTCTGGCGGACGCTGGAAGAAACAACTCGAGCACAAAACTTTAATTCATACATATGTTGGTAAGCCTGTCACAATAATGTGGCGAGAGCAGTCGGTCAGTTTGGTAACGAAGTGCAAAAAAAAAAACATTTTTTCGCCCCTGAAAATGATTGCAATTAACCTCTAATGAGGGTAAATATATCACTATTTCTCGCTCATTGCAACCATGTTTTCCAATTTTCTATCATTCCGATGTGACATTTAACTGTGACACGTAACGTGATTCACAATAATAATGTAATATTCATTATCACTCCTGTCAGTATATCTTAAACGCTACATCGAGACATCGGTCAATAATGACAGTAATATATACATATATGTGCTTTCGTTTGTTGCTGTTCGATATATATCTATGTGTATATATATATATATAATCAATTAACGCATCTGACTTGTCATTAAAACTCATTGTTTTTTTCCTCTGTTATTGTTCTTTTTTTCTTTCCGAACAAATTGTAACTCGATTTCTTTTCGTTTTCCGTGGCAAATTCAGTTCAACGTTTCCAGTGTATCAACACTCCCGTGCTTGAGCGTTCGAAATTCTTTTTCTTTTTTTATCGATGCGGTGAAGAATTCTCGCAATTTTGCGTATTTTTTATTTGCCTCCATCTCACGAACGAATGTTCTTTCTTTTTTTTTTCATTTTTTCTTCGGTTCCACATCTGTTCGGTTTTTCGACGAGCCTGATTTCCTCCGTTACAATAGTTTTGTTTTTACGTGTGATTCAAAGTTGTACGGATCGCATCCATATCCCCTTGTCGCGTCGAACAACTACAAATGGTCAGGAAAAGCGCAAGCGGTAAGGCAACGCAGTTTGCTCGAGCGTCGCGACGTTTAACGTCTCGACGTCTTGCGCAAAGAATTCTAAAGATTCACGCGAAAGAGAGATATTACTTTTCCCCGATAGACAAAGTCGATGATTGACGGAGCGTTTGTTTTGTCGGAAAACTCAGGTGGAATCAATTCCATAGGGAAGGGTGGGGCTAGTATGCCAAGCAACGAAGAATGCGGCATTCGAGATGTTTGGAGTCACAATTTGGAGGAGGAATTTCGAACCATTCGCCAAGTGGTCCAACAGTACCAGTACATCGCTATGGATACGGAATTTCCAGGCGTCGTCGCTAGGCCGATAGGTATTTTGAAAGAATTAATCCACACTCCGATTTCGAATCGGTCGTGCGCTCAATATCGTACTTACGGCATGATCGTCTAATCGTACGTGATCTATTAACAATAGTAGTACAAACAGCCGTGATAATAATAATAAAACTGTTTACGCACGAATAACAGAAAGTGGAAGGCTAATGTTGAAATGATAACCAAATTATGTAACAAAATAACCGTAAATGAAACATCATTGTACCTAAAAGTGAATAACAGTTGAATAAAACAAAACTGAATTTATAATAATAATTGACATACTAAAATGATTGATGAAATAGACGAAATAGGAGAAACAATCATTTGACTTTTAAATAAGTTACATTCTCGTAATAGTAACCATGATGATGATAATAATAATAATAATAAATAAAATAAATATACAAAAATAAAAAATAACATAATCTAAATAAAAACAATAATAAATGTAATATAAATAAAAATAAAAATACATTTATAAATAAAATAATAATAATCATAAATAATAATAAACGATATACTAAAATGATAAAGAAATAATCATTATGACGTTGAAGTTTGCTTCATTGGAACGTGACAATATATTTTTTGAATCATTTTTCATTTATTTATTTTTATCATTACTCAAAGCCTTTTTGCAAATTGAGGTTGTAAATTTCTAAGTACAGCGAGTAAAAACTTTTGGGAGATTTTCACATCCTAGGGCAGGCAAAAAAAATTTGGGTCATTAAGAAGAACTTACTATCATTGCATCCATGGAAACTTCATAAAACTGAATAATTTGACTTTGAATTAAGTTCCAATTCGATAATAATAGCAATGATGATGATGATAATAATCGCTATACTAAAATGATGAAGAAACAATAATTTTACTTTTAAGGGGTTAGGCTACTGTGACGACCTGAAAATCAGGGATAACAACAATAAATTAATTTCGCAGAAATAAGGAAGATGTTTGAAAGAGCGTTTGGACGTTTATTTGTGCATACACGAACAAAGTCGTGTACCAAATTTCATTTAAAAACGTGGATACTTAAAACAGTTAAAAACAATTTGTGAAAGTCCTTAAAAAAACAGAAACGAGTTTTTATCTCGAAATAAATAATATTGGGTAAGACTTGACCGAACTTTTTTTTAACTATCATTTTTCAATCATCGAAGAAAAAGGATGGATTTTTTTTTTCGAAATTAAAAATGTAATTATTGTCAATAACTGATGAAAAGGAATGTTAAGAAGAAAAACATCCGTCAAGACTAAACTACTACTACGCTGATTAGGTGTACCAAATTTCAAGTCGATCCGTTTATTGGATGTCGAGAAAGCGTGTACACCGTTTCGAAAACCATAATTTTGAGAAAAACACGCTTAAAATTTTTACTAGCAGTCCTATCGTTGTAACCGTAAGTGTACGTTGACTTTGCGACTCCTGCACCATACGTGAGACCTTCCTTTAATTTGAGTTAGCCCAAGTAACGAACGATTTTTGGAAATTTTCTCAGT
The DNA here is from genome assembly GCA_951751655.1 of Ophion costatus. Classification (NCBI taxonomy): domain Eukaryota; kingdom Metazoa; phylum Arthropoda; class Insecta; order Hymenoptera; family Ichneumonidae; genus Ophion; species Ophion costatus. The sequence continues at coordinate 11,909,660 of OX632366.1, read as the reverse complement.
ATCCTCCCTCAATTATGTTACAATCTCACAATAATCGTAATGATGATGAGTATAAGAACAATAATAAACGATGTACTAAAATGACCAAGAAACAATAATTTTACGTAAAATTGAGTTACGATCTTAATAATAACAATGACGACGATGGTAGTGATAAAAACAACTATGACAATAGTAATATAGTGATAATGATAATAACGAGAATGAACAATAAATAAAAGTGACAACGATAAATAATTTCACCAGTGGTTACATTACAATTCAATTGGTAGAAAATTTATCATTCAATATTAAAGTGTTCGGTTCCAGAAAGTTATCGTCCCTCGCCACACAGAGCCTCGAAATTGCATGAGAGTTCCAATCGATGCGGTGTGAATATTTTCGTTTCTCCATTTTTAGGGGAATTCAGAACTAGCGCAGACTATCAGTACCAATTGCTGCGATGTAACGTTGATCTTCTGAGGATCATACAGTTGGGTCTGACCTTTCTGGACGAGTCAGGCAACACCCCTGGCGGCAGTTACACAACGTGGCAATTTAACTTCAAATTCAATCTGCAGTGAGTTTCTACAGCGTTATCCGATTCGTTCTTTCTAAAAATGTCCTCAAAAGTAGCTTGCAACAAGAGGAAGAGTTTGAAAGAAATGGGAAGTGATGCTTTTTCGCGAGGTACAAGCTTTTATTCAACTTGACTTTGAGATGCAAAACGGAAAATCGATATTTCACCCACTTCTCGACTACTTAGAGCTCTGAAATTTTGCAAACATGCATCTCAAAGGTTTCTATGCATGAGTCAACTTAAAAAAGAATATATCCATAAAATGTTCAACTTTTCGTGTAAAATTAGCGGTATCTATTAATCCATATAAAATTTCACTAACATACACAAACAAATCCGTAGCCGACTGTGTTTGCACGTGAAAAGTTTATATGCAGCAATTAGTCGTAAGTTCAATCCCAATTACAGTCTTGCTTATTTTTTACAAGCATTCCATGTTCCTAACCTATAAACTCGTAAATGAGTAAATTATTAGTAAAATCAATTACAAACTAAAAAGTAGAAAATAATTTATATGTAAAATAATAATTTTTAAAACAAGCTTTTATTTAGTGTACTGAAAAGTATAAAATAATTTGTTTTACCAAGTCACATATATGTGACTATAAATAAAAGCTTGGGCCGCTCAAAATTTAGATGCATTTTTTTCAATTTACATACATCCGTTAGCATATCAACTGTATTTAATTTACTGCAAAAGAACCTTAGATTTTTCAAATAAACATCCTAAAACTGAGTATAAACGTGTGACAATAATTTCTCTAATTACGATTGTGCCAAATTAAATACGGTTGATGAAACTGAATTGATCAAATGTATTAAACGTTTAAAAAGTTGAGCGCTCGTAAACGTTGGAAAAAAACGATTTTTTACTCGTTAGCACATTAAATAAAAGCTTGTTTTTAAAAAATATCGTTCTTTCCATATTTTTCGTCTTCGTTCCAGAGAGGACATGTACGCACAGGATAGTATAGACATGTTGCAAAACAGTGGTATACAATTCAAGAAGCACGAGGAAGAGGGCATCGATCCTTTGGACTTTGCCGAGCTCCTGATGACCTCGGGAATCGTCCTCGTCGACGACATCAAATGGCTCTCGTTTCATTCCGGCTACGACTTTTGCTATTTGCTGAAACTCCTTACCGATCAAAATTTGCCGCAGGAGGAGAGTGAATTCTTCGAGTTGTTGAGGATATACTTCCCAACCATCTACGACGTCAAAGTACGCCCCGAAGCCAAACCCATTATTACGATTACGATTTTTTTGTTCGCTACCAAAGACTCTCCAGGTTTTCGGATGTTCGACGAAAGGACTTTTTTCTCGTTTCAGTATCTGATGAAGTCCTGCAAGAACTTGAAGGGCGGTCTCCAGGAAGTCGCGGAACAGTTGGAACTTCAGCGAGTCGGCCCGCAACATCAAGCTGGCTCCGATTCGCTCCTAACGGGAATGGTCTTTTTCAAAATGCGAGAGGTATTTGCCGTCAATTGACGAGACCGTAGCTTCTCTGAGCGCTCGACGATATATTTTTAACTCAATGCAAAATTAACGGATCGACGAGAGAAAGGAAATCAGTTTTTTCGACCCAACAGCTTAAGGTATTCATACCGAGAAACCGAATATTTAACGATCAATCGATTTTCGCCCATAATCGAGTAAAAATACATCCCAGTTTTCTGGTAAAATTTAAAACCATGTTACCGAACTTTTAACGAAAAACTACGACTCTAAAAGTCGTCTCATTTTTATGGCACTTTATGAAGATGACACGCTGGCCACGTTTAGGGCTTGCAGTCCCGATATGCGCCAATTTTTCAAATCCGGATCATGAAGACAACTGAATGTGGATAATTCGGACAATACGGACAGTAAAATTCACCACCACATTAGGATTTGAACATGGAACTGACTTAATGTTTTAAAACCTGTTTTTTCTGTGTTTTTTAATATTTTTTGTAACGCATTCAATAGTAATTTATTCAGAAAGTCCTGCACGATTTGAAATGTATGAGTCTATGTGTGTTAAGGTATTCCTATCGACAGGTTTCAATTCATAGGTTTTCATAATTTTTTTCGACCTTCACTAAATATATTAATAATCGGCTCTGAAAAGTTTCGGGGTCGGCTATCGACCTTATTATAGAAAACTAATAAATAGAAATTGCGTACTTTTGTGAAGGAATCCCGAGACGACGTACAAAAGCCCAATTTCCGGTCGCTACTCAACTATCTTCAAATTAAATTGAAAATTAAGTTCAAATTAACCTATCAAGTTTCATACAAAATGGCGGCGACAGAGCCCATCTTGAAAAACGTGTTTTTTACAAATAGTTTCACGGGAGGACGGTTTTCTCGTAAAGTATAAGACCTGGAACGAAAACCGAACAAAATTATAATCTATATATTATTAGCTATGGGACTACGCAGGGGTTTTTTAATCAAATTTTAAAAAAACCGCGCAGTTTCAGAGAAATAGATTTTTCGCCCAAAAAATAAACCGTCAATTGTTTATAAAAAAAAAGTTTACATTTAGTCAAAAACCGACTAAGTACTCCCACAGAGAATGTAATTGTGAAGCTATCATCAACGTTTCAAATCGATCCATGCAAAGGTGTTCGCGTAATCCGTCCTCCCAGTTTGAAAAAACTTTTGCCTCGGAGCGCTGCTCCGATAAATGGATTTTAAAAAAAAAATCACTACAGGACCAATTGCATATTGTTTTTACGAGCCCAAAGTATGTTTTTAAGCAAAAAAAAACGATTTTTTCGAAGCCCTAGAGTGGTGTTATCCCTTAAGTCTTAAATACGTATTTTAATTGTGCATTTAAGTTGCTTTGAGATGTCACTCACTATAATGTTTGAGCATACAATTGTTTTTGGTTTTTGTCTCAGAGGAGAGAATCGTTAACTTTTAAATCTTGGAAGAATAAAGTTTTTTGTTTTTTTATTTGTTAATGATTGGTTTTGATTGTTTTCATATTTTATGATCTCATTATTACGATGATTAGTTTAAGTTTCAGAGGAAAGAGTTGCCTAACTGTTTTCAATGATTTTATTTGAATATTTTATGGTGAATAGTAGCATACTATTATGCTCGATCATTTTGTGATATTAAAAATGTTAATGTCGTCCATTAGGTGTAATAAAGAGAGAATTTTGGTTTAATTTAAACAAATATAAACAAAACTACTTTTTAACGAATTTCCTTTTCTTTTTTTTTTCAAAATTATCCGCATTATCCGAAAAATCCGGATATCCGGGTAGTAAGGTTCACGACAATTCATTTTATCCGGATATGAAAAATTAACGGGTGATGCAAGCCTTAGCCACATTTCTATCTAATAATTTATACGCTAAATAACTCTAGATGCTTAATATAAACTCCTCACGCGTCTAAAAGATTCGAAAGGGTCCGTAACGTTCATAAAAACCGGAAGTCACCGAATGTTCAAACAAACTCTTGATGATAAAACTTGGAAAAATGTGACAAGCGGAAGAATTTTAATAGTAGTTTAATTTGTTTCCATACGATGACGTACACAATTTTCGTAAAAAAAAAGAGACGACTCTTTTTACGAAAATTGAACGGGTAATTCATTTTTTTTTCGGACAATCATGGAATTCAAAACATTCCGCAGATGTTTTTCGAGGACAACATAGACGATGCCAAATATTGCGGACATCTTTATGGTCTTGGCACGTCTTTCGTGGTGAACGGCTCGGGCGGCTATCTCGACAGCAACGGCGACAATTCCTCCTCCTCGTAATGTTCGGACTCGAGCAACACACACGATACAAACAAACGAGAGACGTCCCTCTCCTCCCTCGACCCCGACAATCCCGCGAGTATAAGGAAAAATTTATTCCACCGAAGAACAGAAGGAAAGCGAAAAAAAAAGAATAAAATATTATGAAACCCAAGCTTTTATTTTCGTGCACGAGTAGATTTTTATACCAGTCCCGTAAATATCGAGACAGAGAGGGAGAGAGAGAGAGAGAGAGAGAGACGGAGCAAGGAAGAAAAAAGCAAACGCATGCAGCTTCGTTCATTTACAGTCTTCTTTTCACAGCCTTTTTTTCAAACAAACCTTTCGTTAATTTTGGCGCCCGCGCACATGCTCAAGTAACATTCAGCTTAAACGTTAAAAAGCACAAACTTTTGTTTCATTTTTTATTCGAAAATTTTCACGCCTTTTAAAATGCGTTGCTGTGTACATACGCGATTCTGCGTCCGCAATGGATTCTTCGTTTTAGCAAGTACTCAGCCCGCAAAACTTGTACTTAAATGTAAAGAGACGAAAAAGAAATGAGACATAATAATAAAAAAAAAACAACAACGGAGATAAAGAGCTGTGAAGGAATTGCCAATTATTGATGTTTCACGATACAATCGTTTGTGCGAAATGTCGGAGTAGGAAATCCTTCAGTCGCAGACGCGAAGAAGCGTCGTCGAAGCGAGAAGAGGAACAAACGCCGAGAAACGTCTATCGGTGAGTTTGATTTATCGTCTAATCTAAGGCCAGCAAAGCCTGCAAGTTGTAAAAAAACACGAATTGTCGAAAATCGAAAATTTTGAAAGATGTCACGAAAAAAGAATTTAAACTTAGCTTGTATTTGAGTATAAGAATGTAGAACTTTTTATATTTATCATAATTACTAATTATAATAAATATGAAAATTATATAAAAGATCATATTTTAAATTATTATGCATAACAATATTATTCATTATCGGACTTTTATAACGCAAAGAAGAGCTTATGTGTAGTGTGTGTATATATATATACTTTGTGGCTCCGAAACTGCAAATTAGTAAGCTATTTAGTCACAACATTTTAGAGTCCAAATTTTAAACGCGTTTCCCTGAAAACAACTTTTTCGTGACCCTCGTACAAGACAACTCCAAATCTATCCGATCGATCATTTCATAATTTTGCAAACTTTTAGATAACAATTACTATCTATGTAGTAGTAGTATTTTATTCCATCTGTACAGCTTTCGCTTTTTTACAAAGCCCTGATTACTATCTATGTAAATATAAAGTACTTTGAGCATTCATTTTAAAAACGACTTTTTCATTAACAAATACTACAGCAACAATTTCATGAAAAAATAAAACATTTTTTCAAACGCGTACAATTTTTCGAGTGTTCACGTTTCTTTGGACTTTTTAGGTTCGCATAGAGTGTGTGCGTCTTGGAAATCCAAAACTTCTTGACTCTGATGTTTCGGATCAATGCACCAAACGATAGAAACCGTGGAACAACTTGGGCGGCAACCGTCTCTGAGGCAAGTGTCGCACAGAGGTCGTTTAATAATATTAAAAGAAAAAAAGTTCTCTTTGAAAAATTAAAAGGTGTAATATGTCTACAAAATTTGCATTATGTGGAGCAAAATTATTTCAATACTTTTTTAAAAATATACCACGTTTTTAACGGACTGAAAAGTATAAAATAATTTGTCTTAGTCCCATACGGATTTATAACCCCATACAGATTGTCCTAAATCTTTGTGATTGTGAATTTTCAGTAGCTATGAAAGTACTTGGAAGAATTTAAACGAAAGAATAGTTCACCTAAGTCACTAACAATTTTATCGCACTGCAAATAATATGAACTGTTGTGTGAGTTTTCTCAACGACAGCTACTCCCTACACACCTCACTATTAGCTATTGCTAATTTCGTAGCTATTAAACATGTTATACGTTTGAGTCCGTTTTAAAAATGTAGGATATTAAATGAAAATTCATTTAAATAATTTTGTTTTCCGCTTTTTAGTCTTGTGTGTATAAAATTTCGCAATCAACTTCAAAACATCTTGATGAGATTATCACAGAGACATGTGGCAAACTTCAAATTTATGAAAACCTCAAATTTGAAAAACCCTAGTCACTAACGCACTATTCACTATTAATATTGGCACGATTACGATATCTCTGGCGCCTTAATTTGACCGTGGATTATTCATATTTGGCACAAAAGAAACATTCTTTTGAGAATAAAAAGATCGCGATTTTGGCTTTCTTTAAAAGATACAGGACATTGTACAAAATATTCGTTATTAAGAGATTTAACTGGTTTACGTTGATCTAGCTTTCTTCGGAATGCGCTATGTCGAGAAAAAAAACAAGAACAGAAACATAATCTTAAAAAACACAACACGAAAAGAAAAAATGATTAAAAACAAAAAAGAAGAAAATTTAAAAACAGCCGGGGCTTCCAAAAAACTGGCTCGAGCAAAATAAAAGCTGAAAACGCAATCGATAATAACCCAAACAAACGCACACGCACACACAAAACAGCCCTTTCCAGGGCCAAAGCATACCAATGCAGACAACCTCCACGTGGTGTATTATGGATAACGTTAATGATCTGCAGCCAACTTCGTTAATTCAACGACAAAGTACGACGAAACAACGTAAAACACGCGGAAAATTCGATTGACATCGAAAATCATAAAAATACATTTTTTCTCTTCGAAGCGCTGTAATTCCAAAACTAAGGCTCAAAACGAAAAAAGTTATTCTTGTTTTTCGAATTTTTTTTCGGCCATATTTCATAATCCAGTGGTAAAATCTCCCCTTAATATTATTATTATTGTTAATTTTTTCTCATTCACTAATATATATTTTATTTATTTATTCTTATTCCCAATGTTTACCCTTTTTTCTCTCTTTTGCACACTTAATTCTCCAATATGAAACCTGTTGCAAACTGTTAAATATGGTACATGTTTTTTAAATATATACAGTATCTATTTGTATATTATATTATTTACATGATCATAGCTTTGATTTATATTTATATTTATCTTGTCTGTCTGGCTGTTTATTATTCATCCAGTTCGGAGCTATGTTTGAAGTTTCAAGTCTCCAGCTTATCCGGAAGTCAGTTGAAAACCGATTGCAACATTTTTACCGCACAGAAAAACAACATACAGAGAGACAAGAAGGCGGGTTACTAAAAACGTGGTAATAGTTCCCACTCATAAAAACCTTGAAAGGGCCCTCCTGCCGCAATCTTCATATTTATTCCTGTTATGAATAAAAATGATAAATCATAATCGTTGTATGTAAATTCCATCAAAAACCAATATGAATCAATAAGCTAGAAATTGTGCCGAATAATTCACCAGACCGTAAATATTCCGACATTCTCGTATCAAAGCTGCTCACCCACACGGTATAAATTCCTTACGAGTATATGTTCGTGACAGACGTCTGCTTTTCAAAATTCCATTTTCGCCCCTCAATATCATGGGGCCGTCAGAAAAAATTACACGATTCGAATATTCATAAAAGAAGACACGAGGAATGAAGGCGTTGATTTTTTTTGTTGCAGGAAAAATGTAGGCCAAAAGGGCCCTCGGTGTGTACTCTCCGGGCCGGTTCTACGTGGCCATCCTCATCCCAGGAACGCGCGCGCTGATACAAAAGAAGATAAGAATTCTCCCCGCGTTATCTTTTAGGATAGCGCGGGCGATGATATCAGTTCACTATACGCATTATCGTATCTCGTTACTTCTTTCCTTTTTTTTTGATACACCTGAAACATTGGCGAGGTGTCTTTCAGTCGTCGCCTAATTTCACTAGGCGCTGGTTGAGTGCCGTTAGTTGCGCCTAGCTAAAAATGACGTGGAGAAGCTCGGGGATATTACGCCACGGTGGATTAAGGGTGTGTTTGACGTTTGTTCTGCTCGTCGTTGCGACAAGTGGACAAGAGGACGGTACGTTCAACAGTGCATTCGGATTGAGCGAGTCCAGCGAGAACTTGGAGCCGACCATCGACGATGAGTCCGAGCTGAGCCACGAAAAATCTACGGATCCCGCGATCCAAACGGAGCTGGCGGATTTGAACGATCGGGACATCGACGATGACGATGTTACGCACGATCCGGCTGCCGAACCGGAAGTCCCGGAAGTTGGCCCCACGGATCTCGGGTCGACCAGGGAGGAAGTCACCCAGGACGAAACGCCGAAAATATCCGGCAGAATGGGCGGCGCGAGAAGCGGCAAATACGTGAACTATGGTGAGTAATTCGTTATCGATATATGGGCGTGACCCAGTGAATTTTTCGATCTCAAGATTCACAAACTTTGATACGACGCCTTTTTTCCTTCAACTTGCGAAGACGAGTAGGCACGACGAGAAAAGAGGAAAGTACAGGCGTTGGAAAAATGCCGCGCTCTTCAGCCGTAAGACTTTCTTGGCTAGATTTTTTTTCTACAATTTTTACTTGCTTTTTTTCGTAGCAGATTCGTGGAAGCTTTTCTTGAATCGCAGCAGGTTCTGGCCCGTTCGTCGTATTCGTGAAATTGTAAACTTCACACCTGGACCACACGATTGTTATGCCATTAGTAGAAAGTTCGAGGGTCGCGAGGCAGAGGGGGGTATCGTTCGCCATGGCGTACGCAGCGTTTCGTTATTTGTTCTGTGTCAACTCTCGGATTATATTGGTTCCCTTATCTGGAGTTATCAGTTACTCACTTGCCTCACGATTCTTCGCGACAAGCGTATGAATCGGTGCTCGTGAGTCATACAGCCTACTTCGAGGCACTACACCCTTTGCGATGCATTGCACCATTGTAACTATCATGCCCGACTATGGTGGCGACTACGAAAGCCGAGTCGAGCATTTGGGAGGAAGTTGTAACGACCCGGGGCCAACAAAGTTGGCCACTCATTGATCAGACTCGAAACGTTGAGCTTGCAATAACGATGACGGAGATAATTTGGATATTTATTTGAGGGCCTGGGCTCCTGCGATGACCCGAAAATCGAGATTATTGCGAAAAATCGGTTTGGCGAACATAACTCAGCTTTGTTTTGAAATTAATTTGAATAGAAGCCGCCACAAAATATGCAAACAACAATTTATGGAGTTTTATCATTTATCGCGTATCAATAATATGTATAATTATATTCTGCCTATCGTGTTAATTCCGCTGAGGTAATTCAAGGCTATTTTAATAGGTTTCCGGCTGATTTCTTTTTCTCTTTTTAGTCCGTTTTTATGGTGGATATGTTAATATTATTATTACGAAGACTACTACCGAGTCGTTGGCAATCTGAATTTTCAGTTTTTATTTGTTCACGTGCAATAAATTCATCATTTACCACAACATTAGGCACACTATAATCGATAATACGAATAATCAACATAAGTAAACATCAATCAAAGCAGCTGTGGGTAATATAAATTTAGACTCTTTTTTCACCCCGTGGAAGTGATCGCACCTCCTTAACTGTGTATGCCACACATACGGAAGCATTTAAAAAACCATCCAAACAAAGTCAAACTTTAAAACCCCTGTTTCATCCCCTTAAGGCTCGATTTCCGATATTTTCCACTCTTGAAAAAAGTCTTATTAAGGATGAAAAATGAGGGCTGCGTGGTCAGAATTAGGGGCCTAGGATATCGTAATATTTTCCGATTTTCGACACCCGGCTGATCTCAACCAAACAAATCGAGTTTTTTTTCTTAAAATAGAAAATATTTGCTTGACTTGACCGAGTTTCTTTTTCAAAGGAAGATTCTTGAATTTTTTTCTCGAATTTTCGGGGCAAAATGACGTCATTGTTGTTAATAAATAACTTTAAAAAATGTTAAGTAGAAAAACGTCGGTCAAGACTAAACTACTATTACACTACATAAGTGTACCAAATTTCAGCACCGTTTTGAAAAATATAGTTTCGGAAAAAACGCGTTTGAAGTTTTACTAGCAGTCCTGTCGTTGCAAACATAAGTTTACCTTAAATCTGCGATTCCTGCAGTGTACACTGCCAGCGGAAAGTTTTTGGACACTTCGGATCATTGCTAACGTTTTGATCACCGGATAATTGCCAAGTAATGGTAGAGTATTACTAATTATAATTAGTATCATATAATTATAATTACTAATTAATACTATAATATTATAATAACTATATACTATAATATACTATACTCATATACTATATACTATAATTACTAATTAATACTATAATACTATAATTAATAATTACTAATTATAATTATAATTACTAATTATATTATTCTAATATAATTTTGCGATTATCCAAATTGATCGAAAGTTTTGTAATTTTCTGAAAGGCTCGAAAACTTTCAACCGTTAGGGTATGTTGCACCTTCCTTTTCAATTTGAGTTGCCCCAAGCGACGAACGAGAGTTTTTAAGTTTTCACAGTAGCCTAACCCCTTAAACCGAAAGGATTGCCTTCATAGAATTTTCATCGTCATTTTTCGATCCGTCTACTAAATTCCCCGATCTCTTAATATTCACCCAATTTGATAATTGGACCAAACGCCATAGGATAATGCTGGATGAAGTTTACTTCATCCAGCATTATCCTATGGGGTTGGGTTTTGCAGTAATCGTTACCGCGCTGCTACTCGTCACTGTACTGACGATCCGATGCCGCAGCCGATCGCCATGCTAGGTCTCATTGTATTTGTACCAGCCATTCGTCCGATCGGCATAATCGCATAGGCTCACGAGACTAAAAAGAATTTCCTCGTTGCAGATTCGACCGACCCGGAAGCTTACCGTTACGCGCCATCGAGCGAAAATTCCGTGCCCGATTACGCTATAACGAGCGAGAGATTGGCGCTGATACGCTCGCAAATGATGTACTGGTACTTCGACAAGGGAGGCGACAACGATAAGGGTGATTTGCAGACCGACGTGCACTCGTCGATGCCGCAGATACACAAGAACTTCAATTTTCAACTTCCGTTCTACGGATTTCGATTCAATTACACGCGGGTCAGTTGTCGATTCGGAACGAAAACTACGAGTTCGTAGACCAACAGGAATTAAAACTCGAAAATAAGGGTTGATTTGAAAGAATTCATTTCCAAGGAATAAGCAAGATGATTGAAAAGTAGTTTCAACATTTATTTGTATGCACATTGAGAAAGTCGTGTATCAAATTACAGTAGAGCGTTGATTATCCGAATCAATTAGGATTGGGCGCCTTTCGGATAATCGAAAATTCGGATAACCGAACAGCAATATTCCGTGGGCGAAAAAAACGTTGATTTTTTCAGTATGATAAAATCTATATATTTAAAAATACAATGAACATTAATATGTTGATGACGCAAGTGAATTTTGGCGGATTGAAAATAACCTTTGTATCATTTAATGATATAGGACGAAGTTAAATATGTATTTAAAAATAATCAACATTCGCACATGTTTGGGTCCTTATCTATTTATTTTTGAAAAAGTCGACGATTTTCTTCTGCTTCAGAACCGAAGCTCGAATACTTGTTATCGCGTACACGGTTACTGTAGTCTCGGAGAGAATCGATTGCTTTGAAATTATCATGTTCGTGATCATCGCGTAGGTATCGATGAACGGGTTTCTGGAGTTCAGCGATCCACCGGAGCATTACACGTATCCGGTTGTATTTCCGAACAAAGATTGGCCTGAGAAAAACGACCCCGCCTTCATCGGCATCTTTTACAGCAAGTGTCGCATCGGAACGCTGAGACCCACGGATATCGATCAGCGCCATCCAGGTGTTTATTACAGGTAGGCTATCCTCGATGCTCTCTTACGCCCTCTTGCGTGGCTTCGATTGTACCACGAAACAAACCGGGTCTTCAATCATCCTCTATAACCGTGCTCTTTTCTGCAAGCTTTTATTTAACTTGACTTTCTGTGAGATGCAAAAGGGAAAATCGATACTTCACCCACTTCCCGACTACTCAGAGCTCTGAAATTTTGCAAACATGCATGCAAACATTTGCAAACATGAGGTGACAATGCATGATTGAACCAAAAAAATATCCATAACATTTTCAACTTCTCATGGAAAATTAGCCATATATAATCATCCATATAAAATCTCACTAACGCATACAAGCAAATTCGTAGCCGACTGTGTTTGTATGTGAAACGTTTATATGCATCAATCAATCGTAAGTTTAATCCCAATTACAGTCTGTTATTTTTGCAAGCATTCCATGTTCGTAACCTACAAACTCGTAAACTAGTAAACTACTAGGAAAAGCAATTAAAGCCTAAAAAGTAGAAAATCATTGATATGTAAATCAAATCTTTTTAAAAACAAGTCTTTATTTAATGTACTGAAAAGTAGAAAATAATTTGTTTTACCGAGTCACCTATATGTGACTATAAATCAAAGCTTGGGGCGCTCAAAATTTAGACGTATAATCTTTAATTTACATCAATCCGTTAACATACCAACTGTATTTAATTTACTATAAAAAAAACCTTGGACTTGTTAATTAAAATCCTGAAACTGAGTATAAACGTGTGACAATAATTTCTCCAATTACTATTGTGCCAAATTAGATAGAGTCAATGACACTGAATTGATCAAATTTATTAAGGCCTTAGGCCACGGGTATAAAATCCAATGTAACCATTTTTTTCGTATGAAAAAGTAATTCCCTCATAAAATTAACTACAGATCTATTTAGTATGAATATCAAGCTATTAGGAAATATATATTTTTTTTTCGAAGTACAAAATGACCGACTACTAATATTTTCTTTTCCTATCTTTTTTTAGGCGCTCCGTGGCGTGACATTTAGCATCCACAATTTTTTACCTAGAACAAAAAACAAAAATTCTCGTCGATCTACGTTAGAATACCTAGAGAAGTACGTACGGAATGTAAAAAATATTGTTTTATTCAAAAGTTGTAGGTATTTGAACTTAAGAAATGAATTTTCAGTGAAAAATTTCGTTATAACTGCTCATAAAATGAAAAGTTTTTCGATTAATCGGAAATTCCGTACGTACTTCATAATTAATTTTATAAGTGAATCACTTATTGATACGAAAAAAAAAATTGTTAAATTCGCACATGATTTTATACACGTTACTGTGGCCTAAGGCCTTAAACATTTACAAAGTTGAGCGCCCGAAGCTTTTATTTAGTCACATGGTGACTAGGCAAACGAGTTATTTTCTACTTTTTAGTACATTAAGGCGTTACCCCCACTTGGAGCGCAAAAAAAAGGCCTTTTTCATGAATTTTTTTAAAGAATACTACACAACTTTTTTAATCGATCAATATACCATCTTAAAGAACACATCTTGAAGAACTTTCAGTAATTTTTTTTATTGAAAAATATTCCATTGTTTAGTGGCAAATGGCCGTCAATGAAATAATGTTTTTATACACACGGTTTGCGGTGACCAACATTGCGGCGAAGTGGATCATCTGAAAAAAAAATGCGGATGGATTTAGTCAAATATAAGTATAAACTAGTCTTTAATCGAAGGATTTTAAAAAATATTCATTTTTCACAAAATGGCGGACAGTCAAAGTTAATGGTTCGATTTTAACGAAAAAAAACGCCCGTTTTTTGGCTATAAAGCGGCCATTTTTTTTCGAAAAAAAAAATCGAACGATTAAAGACTACATTTTTATGTATTAAATAAGCCTGCAAAATTTCAAGAAGATCGGTTCATTAGTGCTCGAGTAATCTTGGTCACCGACTTCAGAAATGCCATTTTGAGAAAAACGCGTTTAAAGTTTCAATTTCAGTTTACACGAAGAACGGATTCTTCTCTTTCAACGCTCATATCTCAGTCAATTTTGTTCGGATCGACTTGAAATTTTCAGAACATATTCTCCGATACTTATACTTCAAAAAAATGCAATAAAAAAAACGATTTTTTCAAAATCGCAAGTGGGGGTAACCCCTTAAACATTTACAAAGTTGAGCGCCCGAAGCTTTTATTTAGTCACGTGGTGACTAGGCAAACAAGTTATTTTCTGCTTTTTAGTACATTAAACAACAGCGTGTTTAAAAAAACATCTCATTTCCTGCAGACAGGAGAGAGATCTGCAGAAACGAACCGACCAATTCGGCGTGGAAATGCGCGAACGCGTCAAGTGGGACATACGCGAGGGTGTAGTCGGCTCGGACTCCTTCGACCCGAAGCACGCCGTTATCGTAACCTGGAAAAACATGTCTTTCGCCGGTGGTATCGACAATTCTCTGTACACGACGAACACATTCCAATTGGTGCTCGCGACCGACGAGGTCTTCACTTACGCGATATTCAATTATCTCGATCTACAATGGACGACGCATACGGAGGCCAGCGGCGATACGACCCGGGGAGAAGGCGGCACGCCCGCTTTCGTAAGTTCACCAACGTTCCGTATTTATTATATAACTCCAATGCTTCAACTTCCGCACTAATATGACCCGGGCTGGAATCATACGACGTACGAGAATGGTACAAATACGGGGAATGGAGTTATCTTGGTACGATGTGATTTTTGTGCAGATCGGTTTCAACGCGGGTAACGGCACGCAGAGCTACGAGTACGCGCCTTATTCCCAAGCGTCGACCGTTCGTGACTTACCGAGCAGGGGTTGGGCGAACCGACACAGGGGTCGCCACATATTTCGCATTGACGAGAAAATTATGCTCGGCACTTGCAACAAGGATATCGGTCAGTGGAAAGAGTTTTCTCTGATTCTGGACTTTTAATAACGATTGTGAAAAAAAGATGAAGTTTTGTCATTAAAAATCGTCTAAAATCTACGAAATGAGGTTTACCCCCTTAAGCTTTCTATCCGCCAAAAGTACGTAAACAAATTGTGTCCGCCCTTCAAGGTGTTTCCCGTTTTGTTCAATTTCACGCATCTTTTTTAAATATGGGACGAGAGAAAGAAAAATAAAGTGGTACGTCCCTTAATTTTGGTTTTTCTCAATGTACCCATAGTGGATTTCTAATCGTTTTGCATTGGAAGAATTTTCGTAACCGTTTCACTATAATCGCTCGTCTGCCTTCGGGTAAAGCCGCAGAATCAGCCCTTGACGTCTAAGGGGTGGTTTCAACCCTTGAAACAGTTTTGACCGGCGATAAAAAATCACGTATCTAATAGTTTTCAATGCTACACCATACACACGAGTTTAAACAAAATCGAAGGCGGACGCCAACGTGGTGCTCCTCGTCAGTGACAGCACTCGAGAAATTATTTTTCTCGTTTGATTTATACGGAAAATTCCGTCATTGCCGACCTTTTTTCCTCAAACTGAAAAAACTTCACATCCAATTACCATTGAAGTTGAAAAGATCACATTCATTGTCAAAGTTTGAATGGGCGATAGTCAAATTTTTGTCGAAACCTCACACTATTTTTCATTTTTCAGCCGGCGCACATTTGCCGTTGGTGTTCGCGCCCGAGAGTGGAAACATGCTGGGCGGAACGGTGGTAAACATAACCGGTCCCTGTTTCGAGCCGAATGACAAAGTGAGATGCAGATTCGACACCGAGGAGGTCATCGGCACGGTGATAGACAGAAATCGAGCTATTTGCATTCAGCCGTTCGTCAAGGCCGAGGGATACATAAGATTCGCAATTTCGATCGGTAGCGGTAGATACGACTGGAAAGGAAAATTCTTCATTGGTAATTACGATGTGAAATATTGAGAAATGCAGTTTTTTTCTCGGCACGTAAAGAGTTTCTGATAGACGGTTTAGAGGGGAAAATCGTGCTAATTACAAAGCTGTACATTGCTTCCTTATTAGTTAACTTCGCTGACGGAGTTTCCTCCCATGCTCATGGGGGAACTTTTGCCAACAAGGTTCTCGCTTGCTTTTTCACATTACCTGCAAAACTGGCTCAATATTATCATATAGCAATATTACAATGATGCTGTTTCATTAACTGGTGAATTCTATCGATGAACGAAATCGAGTTTTATTTTCACAAAGTTTTTTTTACAAAATGCTGTTTTTTATCTTACATCTACCTTAACGGACAACACCACTGTAACCCCCTGTTTTTTTGCCATTTTTCAAGAATTTTTTGTTTGTGGGAAAAAAGAGATATTCGAAAAAAATTTTTTTGTTTTCGTTCGTTGTTTATTGAAGATACATAAAAAAAAAATTCAAATTTTTCACGCCCCATGGTGACGCTGGGGAAGCTCCCGCGTCAGGTAGTGTTGCCTCTGCAGTGGTTCGCGGCACGCAGCAGAACTCTCTTCAAAGTCGATCTGAAAAAAAATACCGAGTGTTTTCGTTAATAATATGATATTTTAAAGAGAAGTACACAGGGATTTGAAAAAATATTGATTTTTTAAAAATAGGCACGCTTTTGAAATTAAAGGACGATTTTCGAGCAAAATTTCTCGTCGAAAATAGGCTATAACTTTTTTTATTATTGAGATATCGAAAAAATCCTGTGTACTTCTTTAGATAATCTAGTTTTATTGATGCAGTCCAAATTTGAAGTCGATCGGATAAAAATTGCTCGAGTTCTGCTGCGTGCCGCACTCAAAAAAGTTATTTTGAGAAAAACGCGTTCAAAGTTTTAGGTTTGTTAATTTATGCGATAAATTGGAAAAAAAATTTTTTACCTTTAATCAGCGATGCCGGCACCATATAGCTGGCCTTCAAGAAGCAAATCATTGTCCCTAGCATCTTTACTCGAACTTGTAGAGGCTCTTCTTGCCTCTTTTGCAGCGTCTGTGAGCGAGCGCTCCGCCAGCTCGATCCGCGCTGCCTCGGTTTCAACGCAAAAATTGAAACAATTTGGGCCGATAGTTATCCCCAACGTCTCCAAAACTTTCATGAGGCTTCTCAGGCCATCATTGAATAATAATAGCGCGATATCAGCTGCAATATCGACGATTTCTTTTGCTCCCGGACTGACACTTGGGGGCTATTGCCCAAACTGATTTGTTGTAGCTTTCGTTGTTGTTTTGCGTGAAGCCGCCCAAACAACGCTGCAGCAAATCGTCTCTGCTCAAATTTTCGAAGACTGGCGTAATTGCCTCCAATACTTCCTCAGGAAGAGGCGGCTTATGGCGATATTCAGAAATATTGCCGCGCTGCACCGCTCCACAAAATATTCAATATCTCCGAAAATAATTATTTTTTCGACCTGGGTCCAACGGCATCTTAATCTTAAATGTATTTTAGATTTTTCTAGATGGTTTTCAAAATATCGATTTTTTGAAGCCGTCACAGTGGTGTTGTCCGTTAACCATTCCATGGGAGAACCATTATTCTCCTTATCTCCACACCGTACATTGCGAATGATGGTTTTTTTTTCTCTCAGAAACGCCGGCTACAGCAACGGAAAAAATATTCTTCGAGACGAGAGCCGTCCACGAGCGCGATCCACGCGAAATCAAAATAACGTGGAACGCTTATAATTTGACGGCCAATCTGCAAGCCGGCGTGCAAGTGTCGCTGTGGGGCTACAGGGAAACTACGATCAGACCGGAATTGGAGTACATACAGCTTCTCGAAGTAATCACCTTTTGTTGCTGATTAAAAAGAAACATTGTCGCGAGAAATGGAGCTCAGACAAAAAGTTACCTGTGTCACGATGAGCCGAAACCGTGCCCTTTTTTTCTATACTATTTTTTTTTTTTTGCGTATCATTTGTGTATATTCGTATAAGGAAATAGATGGCATTTAAAAGTATCTTTATTATCAGGGTTGTTACGCATATGGAAAACAGGGAAAACTCCGGGAATTTCGTTTCTCCCGGAATAATCAGGGAAAGTCAGAGAATTTTGGACATTTTCTGGAATTTCATCACAATTTACTTTTTGATAGAGATACGAAAAATGAAACCGACTTGACAAAAAAAACTGAACAGTATAAAAATAAATATTTTTGCTTTAATATTTATATTATCCCTCATCATACACAAAAGAAAGTTAGTTATGTCAGTGCCAAACGTTGAGGATTTAAAAAAATGAAAACTAATTTACTGTAAAGCTACATTTGTAAATTAAAGTAAATTAATAGTAAAGCTATAAAAATACATTTGGATTCGATCCGTCGACACACAACCACATCATTATCATTATACATAAGTATTTATATTTATTTTTTGTTTATTTTCACCGGCGTACAAACTTTTGTCTATAATGAAGAACAGGTTCTGTATTTGCTCTTAATGTCCTTTTTTACTTTATAATGTTTAAATTATGTTTCGAATTTCAGTTTAAAAAAAATAAATATCAATTTTATCAAATTTCCATATATTTGGTCTTAAAAAAATTATGTTATCCAGTTCAACATAATTCTTCAATAGAAGGATCGAGTTGAGAATTTCCTTTCTTTCTTCAAGTCGGTTAAAAATGTTGTTTTTTTCACAATAATCAGTCATTGCTATTTTTATGTGTATAATTTTCCCGTATAGTTTGTAAAGTTTGCAAAGACTGATATCCCTCTAACTCAAAAAATATATGTTTGATGATAAGAAAGTATTCTTTGTTTGACCCTAATCTGGCTAGTCTGCAAAACCTGGAATTTTTGCAAAACCTGTATGGAAAACCTGGAAAAGTCAGGAAATTTCCGAGTCAATAATGCGTAACAACCCTGATCATCGACGGATGCTTTGCTACTTTGATTCGAATGTACTCGCTTTTTGTATTTCAGGAAAACAAAGCGAACGACGGCACCTACACAATTGTGCCAGCGGCCTACAGAAACTACGACAATCCTTATCACCTGGACATGCACTTTGGTTTCATCCAAATTAATTTAACGAAGCCATCCGAGTACTCAGGACTCGACATATCACCGTGAGCTGACACATGTAGAATAATTTATCGACAGATGATAACGTCAATATTTCACCGAAGAACTAAAGAAACTCATTTAAAGAACGGCTAATTTTAAGATTTTTTAACGAGTACAACGGCAGCAGTAAAAAAATTATTTGGAAAACTTTATTATACGTAGTTTTGAGTGTACGCAGCTGTGTGTGTGTGTGTGTGTCACTTCATGGCAGAAGCCCAATTGTTCCAATTCTTACTCCTTAAAACAATATTAATAGGAAAAAAAATAATGCCAAATTGGAGCTATTTAATGCATATCTGAGCGGTAGAGTAATTTCAAACCAATCTCACCTTGGCAAACTCAATAACTAACGAAGATTTCTCATATCGGATCAAAGAGTCTCAGAGCATATCCAAGCAATATTAAAACGTTTTACAAAATTGTTATATCAGTATTGAACACAAATAACTTATATTTTTCGGACAGATTGCTCTGGAGCAAGCCAATACCCTTAGGATGGTACTTCGGGCCCCAATGGGAGCGTATGTACGGCTCAAAGTGGCCGCACAAGCTATGCGACAGGTGGATAATGAACGACAGATATTTGAAGAACTTCGCGGCGGAGGTGTCTCTCTGTCCCTGCACTCTTGAGCACGCCCTCAACGACAAAGGTCGCTTCTTGCCCGATTACGACTGCGACAAGGACTCGAATCCAGATTGCTACTACAACCGGGGTGCGATTCATTGCGTTAAAAGCGGAGCTCCGAAGTAATACTTCAACACAAATCATACACAATTGCTACTATTAAGGAATCGTCACAGTGTAACGGGTCGAAAAATAGCTGATACTCCCTTTTTTTTTCCATGGTTAAAATACGCTCATCAGTCTAATTTTTTTAATGTCAAGTGGAAGCACTTGTGATAAATAGAAAATGTTTTTTTAAACGTTTATTTTAATTTTTTTACATTGTGACGGTTGAAAATGTTTTGGAAAGAACTTGAGTCCTCACGGTGTTGTGGTCGTGAATATTATCTGAAACAAAATTTTTAGTAGTATTTTTCTTTATTTTCGCGTATACCCTTGCGGGTTTTTTACATCTTTCTTTCTTTACACGTTTTCTTATTCCTAGGCTTCTAGTTCTTACATCTGCTCTTAATCTTGATCTCTACCGCTCGGCCCGCGCTGAAAAAAAATATAATATCATTTAGCAGTTATTCCTTCGCCTTAGACTTAAGTGAAACACAATTTGTAAAAAGATTATTAATTACTATGAAAGCCGCTATCTTGCCATGGAGGCTTTTTCAAATCCAAAATTGACAAAATGGCGGCGGTTTGAAAAAAAGTATCGAATTTGGCCTATTCTGTCGACGGTTTTTCGTTAAAAAGAATATTGAAATTTAAAAAAAGCTTCCATAGAAACGGATTTGAAACGGATAACTTGAAAAACTCTTCCTTTCAGAGTGTTCATCGTGTTGAAAAGCGACATTTCGAGAAAAGCGCGTTTAAAATTTCGATGTCTCACGCCACTGCTCGAATCACTTTCTCTAAGAAAAGCTGTAGCGAGCGAAATTCTATTTTCACCTCAAAAATTGAACAGCATGTTCATAACCGTCTGTTCTATCGGATTATGCCGAAAAATGTATTTTTTGTAAATTCTACACTGTGATAGTCCTTCAAGGCCTTAGGCCCCAATAACGGGTATAAAATCATGTGCGAATTAAACAATTTTTTTTCGTATGAAAAAGGAATTCACTCGTAAAAATAATTACACATCTATTTAGTATGAATAGCAAGCTGTTAGAAAATATATACATACATTTTTTTCGATGTACAAAATGGCTGGGTACTAATATTTTCCTTTGTTATGTTTTTTTAGGCGCTCCGCGGCGTGACATTTAGCATCCACAACTTTTTACCTAGAACAAAAAACGAAAATTCTGGTCAATCTACATTATAATACCTAGAGAAGTACGTACGGAATTTAAAAAATATTGTTTTATTCAAAAGTTGTAGGTATTTGAACTTAAGAAATGAATTTTCAGTGAAAAATTTCGTTACAACTGCTCATAAAATGAAAAGTTTTCGATTAATCAGAAATTACGTACGTACTTCTCTGCGAAATGCGATTAGGAACATAACTTTCAAATTTGAAGTAAATCGAGTGAATATTGTCGAAGTTATTTGTCACGCCAATTGGAAAAAAGCTGTTTCGAGAAGTTTCGAGTAGTCGGCCATTTTGTACATCGAAGAAAAAAAAATATTTTCCAACAGCTGGATATTCATACTGAGTAGATGCGTGATTAATTTTATGAGTGAATGACTTTTTCATACGAAAAAAAAGGTTAAATTCGCACATGATTTTATACCCGTTACTGTGGCCTAAGGTCTTAATTACAAATTGATTGAATTATCAGTGAACTCGTAACGAGACGAAAGAGCGAGAATGGATAGAACTTGAGGCATTGAGAGTTAATTGGGTGCCGAATTGTTCGTTTGTCTGACAGTTTGGACGGTTCGGAGCAGCAGTGTTGCTACGACAAGAACGGGTATTTGATGCTGACGTACGATCAGCAGTGGGGCTCGAGGCCGCACAGATCGCACAATTTGGGTTACCTGCCGTGGAACGAGGCGAACAAAGTGCCGAGTCTCTCGCACTGGTATCACGACATGATACCGATGTATCTCTGTTGTCTGTGGCAAGAAGAGCAGGCGGTCGGTTGCGAGACCTTCAGATTCGAGAGAAGACCGTCTCAGGATTGCGTGGCTTATCAGTCGCCGGCGATCGCCACGGTCTTCGGTGATCCCCACGTCGTTACCTTCGACGGTTTGGAGTACACGTTCAACGGCAAGGGCGAATTCGTTCTCATCAGAGTCGATCATCCCAAGGACAAGCTCAACGTTCAGGCACGCTTCGAACAGATGCCCAGAAACTTTTACGGCGAAGTTCGAGCCACTCAGCTAACCTCGATTGCAGGTAATTCGTCGAGTATTCGATCTAAGGAGCTATATCTACCTAGAGGCTCGAAAAAAATGGCCAAAATCCGATTTTGTTTGTCGGGAACCCGGTTGGTGAAAAACGAACCCATTTTATACGCTACGAATTTGTTTGTATGGGGTAGTGAGATTTCACATCAGCGATCAGATCAGATATCGCTAATTTTACATGAAAAGTTGAACATTTTATGGATCTTTTTACTTATTTTTGAGTTAATTTATTCATTGTCAATGTTTAGATGCAGGTTTGCAAAATTTCGGGAAGTGGTTGAAATATCAATTTTCCGTTTTGCATCTCACAGAAAGTCAAGTAAAATAAAAGCTTGTGAAAATACAATTTTTTTTTACCCACTTGGGTCAATGTAGTCCGTTAACGATCTCGCCGGATTTCCGGGAGAAAAATAGACCGCCAAGTACCGAAAATGCCTGTATTCTTTTTTATTACGTAGCTCGAGGAAATAATTCAGCGACGATAGAAGTTCGAGTACGACCACCGTATGCCCAATGGCGCTACCGCATGGACGTGTTCGCCGATGGCCAGCGCGTCTATTTCGACAGACCTTCGTTGAAGTTTCAACATTTCCCCGGTGTTCTCGTCTACACGCCGACTTATATTCTCAATCAGAGCGAAGTCATCATTATGTTCGACACCGGCGCCGGCGTCGAGGTCGTCGAGAATAAAGGCTTCATGACAGTCAGAACTTATTTACCGTGGTCCTATATGGTGAGGTTAATTATTCTCTTTTTCCATTTAATTATATACTTTTTAAATTCTCTCCTATTGATATACATTTTTTTCTGCATACGTTTAATAAGTGAATTCTGGTGCAGTTAATATTTCTTGATGACACACTGCCCTCATCGACAATAAAATTTCAACTCGCGATTTTCATAAGAAACAAGAAAAAAATCCGTAGAGCCTCTCTAATTTCGTTTTGGACTTTTATTTCTATATATCGCAATTTTTCGTGTGTAGTTGAAAGTTTTCAACGACCAACGATGAAAAAAATATACGACAATGATTTGAAAGCTGATCTTCTTTTTTGTTCGCTCGCAGAATAAAACGAGAGGATTATTGGGCAATTGGAGCAACGACATACTGGACGACTTCACGAATCCGGACGGCAGCATAGCCGGACTGGGCAATTTGAATAATTTCGAGAGGGTCCACAAGGACTTCGCGATAAATTGGCTACTCGAGGACAACGAGGACGATCTGAAGGGTGGAGCGTTGTTCACACGTGAATTCGGCAGAACGGCTAGTCACTTTGCGAATAAAAGTTTCGTGCCCGAATATCGCAGAAATCCGAACGATATTTTACCGGCTAATCGGTACGACGATCATTCTCATAGAAGAACGAGAAAAATACGGAACCGACTGAGAAAGAAAACGAATATATTCGAGAAACTGTGGTTGATCATTTTTTCCATTCGTTTTTACAGATCGATCGACATTAATCGGGCAAAGGAACTTTGCGGCGAGAATTATCAGTGCCAGTACGACTACGCGTTGACTCTCAATCGCGACCTGGCTCACTTCACCAAGAACTATTACGACACGTACACGCAAATCAAATCTATGAATTCGAAAAGAGGTGAGTTTGGGCTCTCGTATACCTTTGGATGGTTGGAAAACGAGGCTGTCTTTAGCATTTTTTGTTTGTTAAAAATACTAGTGAAGCTTCGAAAATGAGGTTTGGAGGGTTTATTCCACGTATCTGTAGGTACTCAAACAATATCTCACATTCCAAAAATTACAAAATGGCGGCTTAGGGGTCGGTAGAAAGAGAGCGCCTTTTTTTAGGCCCTTTATTCGTTGCAGACGCACATGAGCACCTAGAATAAAAAATAATTTTGAATAAAAAATAAAATGTTTTTTAAAAATTATTTCGATTATCACAACATATAGATTTATGCAAATTCGACACCATTTTGAGAGATGTCGCGTTTTCGATTTTAAAACGGTCTTAATTTGTTTATAAAAAACGTAGTTGGTCTAAAACTATTTTTCTTTTGACCAGATCATTCTTGGGCTGTTTATAAATTATTTAAGTCAAATTTAAAAAACGGTACTTTTTTCACAGGTATATACGGCCTTAAAAGAAGATAAATAAATGGTACATATAACCGTTGACTAAAGTGACATCGCATTTGCCCTCTCAAAAGAATGATCTTCCAATTCCAGTTTGAACTCAAGCCTAAATTTGAGTCCAAGCGAAGCCCAAATCAGTTCCATCTTCAACTCAAATTTGTTGCTCAAGTCCTTGATTAACGCTTTTCCTACCTCTCTCAAAGAGTACTCAAAGTTACAATCAACCGTTTTCCGTGTGTTCAGTGACAACCTGCGGAATTCTGGAAACTCCGCGGTTCGGGCGCAAGAGTAACTTTCTCTTTGTGCCCGGGACGAAAGTCACATTTGAGTGCAATCAAGACTTCGTACTGATCGGCGATCAGAGAAGGACCTGCATGCCCGAGGGTCGATGGGACCCACCCGAGTACGGCTACACGGAGTGCCTTCGTAAGTACACTCGTGTTTTAAACACATACCGTTTGGTGCCTTTTTCTAACAATGGTTTTCATAAATATATATTAAGTGGCTTCACTTGAGCAACTTAAGGGGTTTTCCTTAAGTAACTTAAGTGACTTGACTAAAGTAACTTAAGTGACTTGAATAAAGTAACCTAAGTAACTTAAGTTTACTTAAACTACCACAGATGACATCTTTTTCCCTTTTTCTGAAAACTTGAAAATCTTCGGGTGGCTTTTCTTAAGTAACGTAAGTGGCTTTACTTAAGTAACTTAAGTAGCTTTACTTAAGTAATTTAAGTGGATTTACTTAAGTAAGTACGTTAAGTGGTGTTTACTAGAGTAACGTAAGTAAGTAGCTCAAGTGGTGTTTAGTTAAGTAACTTAAGTAAGTAACTTAAGTGGTGTTTACTTGAGTAACTTAAGTAATTAACTTAAGCGGTGTTTACTTAAGTAACTTAAGTAAGTAACTTAAGTGGTGTTTACTTAAGTAACTTGAGTGACCTTTAAGTAACTTCAGGGGCTTTACTTAAGTAAGTTACGAGGCTTTACTTAAGTAACTTAAGTGGTTTTCCTAAAGTAACTTAAGTGACTTTACTTAAGTAAGTTAAATGGCGTTACTTAAGTTTACTTAATTTAAGTTTACTTAACCTACCACAGATGCCATCGTTTTCTCCTTTTCTGAAAGCTTGAAAATCCTCGGGTGGCTTTTCTTAAGTAACGTAAGTGGCTTTACTTAAGTAACTTAAGTAGCTTTACTTAAGTAAGTAAGTTAAGCAGCTTTACTTAAGTAACTTAAGTAACTTTACTTAAGTAAGTAAGTTAAGCAGCTTTACTTAAGTAACTTAAGTAAGTTAAGTGGCTTTACTTAAGTAACTTAAACAAGTAACTTAAGTGGTGTTTACTTGAGTAACTTAAGTAACTTAAGTGGTGTTCACTTAAGTAACGTAAGTAACTTAAGTGGTGTTTACTTAAGTAACTTGAGTGACCTTTCTTAAGTAACTTCAGTGGCTTCACTTAAGTAAGTTACGAGGCTTTACTTAAGTAACTTAAGTGGTTTTCCTAAAGTACCTTAAGTAACTTAAATGGCGTTACTTAAATTTACTTAACCTACCACAGATGACATCTTTTTCCCCTTTTCTGAAAGCTTGAAAATCCTCGGGTGGCTTTTCTTAAGTAACGTAAGTGGCTTTACTTAAGTAACTTAAGTAGCTTTACTTATGTAAGTAAGTTAAGTGGCTTTACTCAAGTAAGTAAGTTAAGTGGCTTTACTTAAGTAAGTAACTTAAGTGGTGTTTACTTAAGTAACTTAAGTGGTGTTTAGTTGAGTAACTTAAGTAAGTAACTTAAGTGGTTTTCCTAAAGTAACCTAAGTGACTTTACTTAAGTAACTTGAATGGCGTTACTTAAGATTACTTAACTTAAGTTTACTAAAACTACCACATACGACTTTAAAAATGCACTGTCAAACATGCATTGAAAAATTTCGTCCACCATTATCTACAATTTATATCGTTGTTCACAATGGCCGATTGATAGTAAGATTTCGGTCGAGATTGGCAAAAATATAACGCAACGTTTGACAAACAGTACTGCACGAATATATACACAGGTCACCACGAGTATTCGCAGCGTACAGCTTGGACCACGATGGGTATAATATGCGCGGTATTATTGCCGTTGCTGCTGCTCATCGCTTTCGGATACGTTTGCATGAGAAATAATAATAAGAGAAATAAGGTTGAGGGTTCGGCGAGATCGTGGCGTTTCTCGGATCGTGGCTCGGGTTACGATAACGAACCGGGTGGTCTTTCGCGTCAAGCGACACCCCTGAAGTCTTACGAGCGAACGGTATCGCCGGCGAGCGACGCGACGACGACGACGTTGACGAGCGGTGGCGGTGGCACGAAAAAGCGCCGTACTTACGACAGAGTTTATCGTACACACGAGCCACTGCCGGATCGTCCGAACAGCTATTTCGAGGATAAAGATTGGGATTTGAAAGAGCCGAATTCGCCAAGCGGCTCGGACACGACGGACTCGTTGAGAAAAGCCGGGAGTGTGAGCAAAGAGAGCGACGTCTAAGACTCATCGATCGAAGATATTGATTTCCATTTTGATTTCTCCTAAAGGAAGACAAAATTGAAGAAAAACATTAGCTATAAGTTATCATTCGATCGATTATGGGGTTAGGCTACTCCGACGACTCGAAAATCAGGATTATTTGTACAAATTCATTTTGAAGGAATACCGTAAAATGGCGTTGCTTTGAACAGGTTTTGGAAGTTTGTTGTAGGTAACTTTTTTTACAGCCTAAATTCCAATTTTTTGCTCCAATAGAACAACGTGTCCGTTGGCTATCAAGTGTCCAAAAAAGTCAAACCCCCTCCCCCCACAATTGTATATTTAACAAAAGTGCCAAAGTACTTATGTCAAAGATTAAGGCTCACTTTGACATCGTTTTGATAAAAAAATATAATATTTTATGCATTATACATGGAATTAAATGAAAAACGATTTTTTGCAATCAAATTGTCATCTTTGTCGAAGAAACATTTTACATAAAAATATCAAGTACCTAGAGTACTATTATAGGCACTTAATCAGTCTTATAATTATCATTGAGATGATAATCAACTTGAGCAACATTACAATCAATTACAATCAACTTTAACAACATTATAATAAACTTGAACAACTAATTTGAGCGGCAATAGAAAAAGTGATCGGCGCACACATTTAAACCGTTTTTTGGTGCTGCGTCGAAGTACCTCCAAAAACTGCTTCCCCTTCATGTCAGTTTAACCCTGTTTTATGGTAAAACGGTTGAAAAATCGTTCGGACATGTATTCGAATGTACTTCAGCAAAGTTGTGTACTTGATTTTTACAGAAATAGTCATAATTGAAGAAGCGGGGTTTGTCAAACTTTGAAAAATATCATCATGTTCAATAACGACCGCTTAGTCCAAACAAACCTACCAAATTTCAACATACTATATTTAACATTCTTCGCATAAAAATTTAGTGAAAAATCGAACATTTTTTGGCCCAACAAAGTAAAAAAACGCCCTTAAAGTTTTACTAGCAGTCCTATTGTTGTAAGGATAAGTTTACCTTCGATCTGGCATTCCTGAATCATATTTTGGATTTTCCTCTTCAACTTGAGTTGCCCCAAGCGACGAACGATTTTTTGAAAATTGACAGTAGTCTAACCCCTTAATATTTGTTCTCTCTCTCCCCCTCTCTCGGTCTGTTATCGATATTCACTGCACTCCCGGTTCACGGACGACGACAAAGTTCTTCTCGCGCGACTCGCGAAATCATCTCACAACTACATTTAAAACGATCCTCGTTTGCGCCCACCGTTGAATTATCCATAATTTTTGTACCGTTATCATCATTAATGATCATTATTTAATAATAGCCCGTACAGTATTTTCTGTGGAATAGAAATTCGTTTGGTGTTTTTACAATGTATAGTGATTATCGCGTCTTACGGTGGCACATCATCCTCCTGTAACATCCATTCCGTACGTTCGCCCAAACTCATGCAGACTTTTGT
Organism: Ophion costatus; assembly: GCA_951751655.1. Classification (NCBI taxonomy): domain Eukaryota; kingdom Metazoa; phylum Arthropoda; class Insecta; order Hymenoptera; family Ichneumonidae; genus Ophion; species Ophion costatus. Next base: position 11,881,491 of record OX632366.1, on the reverse strand, counting down.
ACAAAAACACATTTGTAATAAAGTTTCAATCGTACGTCTCCGTCGTGAGATATCATTTTTCTCTTCTTGATTTCCGATCAATACCGATAGAAATTTCTATTCCACATGAAAGCACGAAAGCGTTTTAGCACGATTTTTTTTTTCACGAAGATTCAATTGCCATACTGTGATCAACGATATACATTCAAGTAATCATGGTGGAGTCGAGATTTCCATCCGTATGAGTTATTTTTACTGGGGACTTGCGAAGTAACGAAAAGCGTGACTGAGAGTGGACGTGTAAGGAACGATGAGCACTGTATGGATTGTTCAACATTCTACCATATAGTGCAAAACAAAAATTACGCTATCAAAGATCGAAGGCATTTTTCATCACAGTTTCACTTTATCTTTAATATTTTCAGCTTCGTACATAATTTGAATAGCTCCATAACTGTCCGATGTACATAAGGCTATCATAAAAAAAACTTTTATTTACAACGTCAAATCTACAGTTGAGAGGAATCCTCTTATTTTGACCTTTGTCACTTCAGTTACGATTTTTCATCTTTGTCGCGAAGATTTTAGGATAAAAGTTCAACTCCGAAGTTTTCACGAGTACCGCTGCGTCGTTTTCGCGATGGAAATTTATTAAAATCTAGACAACTTACAGGCTCTCACGTGAAATCGGCGAATCGAGCTGGAATTTCATCGACGGTTAACGCAATGAAGAACTTTCATGACAAACTGCCAAGTCGCGAAGACGTTAAGGCATTTAGGCAATAAAAAATATATTTTATGAAGCCTCTCTAGGGAGTGCCTCCCTCAATACTTTTTATTCCACGAAACGATGTAGTGGAATTTTTGCATCTTCGAAGTTAAGCTTTCGCCGGATCCTTTATAATAATATTCGCGTCTCAATACTCGATAGCACGCATGTACGAGATATAAATACCAATTGTTCGTTCAAACAACAAAAAGGTCAGCAGGAGTATAGTTCGCGACAAGCGGGCATAACGTCCGGCATTTTATTGGGATGTCTCATCCCTATTCTGATGGTGCTGCTCTGCATAGCGGTCAGAGTACTGAGGAGTCGTAAGGCGGAGCGAGAACAGGAAGAGGCCGGAATGAGGTGAGACCCACGGATCCTAAATCTTTTTCGCGCTTTTTCTCTTCTTTTTTCTCTCCTGCAATGTAGAACGAAAATGCTCGTAAAATGTTTTCACCCGATAGTCATTGCTTCACCTACAATGTTTATTTAATTTTTCTAATCGGACACGCATTTATTTTCGACTAGATCACGAAATACGGAACTTCAGAGAATGAGGAAACTCGAGCCTGAGGATGACGAGGGGCCGGTACCGTATACGAGCAAAGCAACCGTTATTGACTAAAATATTAAAGCTTGATACGTGTATTATTAGAGATAGAATAATATTCGTAAGTTATGTTTTTTTACAAAGTACACTTCATCTCCACGCGTCATTGAATTCATCCAAGGGTAAGATCGAATGAACAGCATCGTAGGATACTTTTGTTTTCCAAAAACTTCATAACTCCACGTAAATTATAAACAAAACACGAGGGCAGTGGGGAAGTTACCGAGCAGGGGAGGAAGTTAATATTCTGTTGAAGTTTGCATCGTTGGAACGCAACGAAAGTTCTGTTTTACATTTTATTTTCCTTACTTCTGTTATTATAGTCGATCTTGTTTTCATAGATTTGTATTGTAGTTGGCTAAATGAATGTCTTAAAAAATGGTTGAAGGACTTTTGGAGGCAAAATCCGCCAAAAGGAATTTAAAGGGATACTGAGGTATTAATTTTCGTTGCTTTCCAACGTTGCCAATCTCTACGTCACGAGTCAACACAATCTCACGGAATTTCGGAATTATCTTTCTCAGTTTGCTGTTAAAAGGTGTTCATCTTGGAGAAGCTCTCGATCATAGAAACGCATCGACGACATTGATGACGGACTTATGTACCTTATAGTAATAATTCTCTTGATTTTAATGACCGATATCAAGATTCGCAATCGCAATTTTCGTCTCACAGTATTCTATATACGTACGCCTCGATAAATATAAATGTAAATTTAAGCATAGGAGTTTGTCTTTTGTATTAAAAAAACGCCGATCGCGTGTCTCTTCGAAAAAAGTATTTCGGCGATCATAATCGTCTACAAAGTTCTCAAATGTAACTCGAAGGGATTTTCCGAACCGCCAAATTGGATCGGCATTGTTTTTTGTACGCTCCTCGTCCAGATTCAAAATCGATGGAATAAAAAACTACTACTAGGTCGTCACGGTATTCCTTTCGCAGAGGGCCGTATTTTGTGGGCGCACAAGCAGGCACCTTCTGAAGTAAATCAGAGTGGTGCTGAATGAAAATAAATTACAATCAATTATTATACTCAACGATAGAGGGGAATAAAAAATTATCGCACAAATTTGGTGGATTTAGATATTTTCACATTTTCCCTGAAAAGTTGAGGTTACGAAGATTCTTCGGCTAGCCACATTTTTCTATGTTTTGTCAGTAATAGTTTCTTTGGCTAAACTTCCGAAAAGCGGAAACCGAAATTCGATCTGAAATTTGGCATACACCTTTCTTTTGATATTTTACGAAATCCCCTAGGATTTTTGGCGACGTGCCATAGTTTTCGAGATATCGATTTTTGAAAGTTATTTCAAGCTATTTCGAGTTATTTTCAAAGATATAGTTGGAGCACGGTAAAAAAATAACGGGCAAAAATTGATATCCCGAAAACTATGGCGCGTCGCCAAAAATCCTTTTAGGGAATCTCTCAAAATATTAAAACGAAGGTGTATGACAAATTTCAAATCGAAATTGAGGTTCCGCTTTTCGGAAGTTTATCCATCCCCTAGGTACTTCTTTAGCTATACTCGGGTAAATGAACTTTTTTTAAATTTTCTTTTATTCCCCATTCAAATTTGCGTCAGTTATACTGCTGCAGAGCGTCTCAAATTCAACACATCTGGCGAGAATGGCTCCAGCGTCACCATTTTGTATACATTTTTAATATAAATTTCTTTTTGGTTACCTGAAGATATGACTAACATCTTTCAATATTATCCTTTTATCCTCCCATCTAAAAAAAAAATCGCGTAAGTTCGCTTAATTTTAGACGGTTACAGTGGTGTTAGTCCCTAATGACCTGATATCTCGTCAAACTCTGCTGTTATTGTCTAACCGAGCACGGAGTTCAGATTGGTCATATTTTTGTTAGATAGTTGCAACTGAGCCCATTTTGAGCGTAGAAAAGGGTCTTGGTTCGGTAGAACATCGACAAACTGGCTTATTCAAAGTATTGCCCTTAGGGAGAGACAACATCTCGGATACCCAATTTCCTTGCTTGTGCACCCGACCCAGAGTCTGTAGTCTTCGTGAAACAGTTGATTTGTCCACATTCAAGGCTTTGGCCAACTCCACCAGCGTTCGACTCGAGTCTTCGTTCAACAACGCGTCCAATTCGGTGTCTGTCATTTTTTTCGGCGGTTTTCCGCGCTCCTTGTTGTCCATGGAGAAATCACCACTTTTGAAACGGCGGAACCACTCTTTGCACGTTGTACTCGATGGAGCATGCTCGGCATACACTTCCTCTAGCAAACGATGCGTTTCCGCCGCTGATTTCTTCGCCAGGAAATAATGGAGCATAACTTCCCGGAAATGTGACTTACTTGGAACGAAATTTGTCATGGTAAGAGGCCTTTCGTAAAGACAATTGAAATAGACGATGGTAACGCGTCACGCAAATATCACCCGTGACGTTTTAGCAAAGAACATATATTACATAGAGGCTGGAGTGGGGAGGACATGGAGACTAGCAAGGAGACTAGAGTAAAGGAGTCCAAACTCCCTATCCTAGCCTGTATGTATAAAGTTCTTTCAATCGGTCGCAGAGAGTTAGTGTTCAGTTCCGCCGCAGGCATCGCTAGTGTTCCCCAGAGCCCATAATATATAGTAATACAAAACTGCATAAGGTCCGAGCTCCGCCGCAACGACCAATCACAAAACTGGGGTGATCGTGTTTCTCTGTCGTACTCACTTGGAATAGTCATGGTGTTTTCTTTCGCACACCCGAACGATAATACACCCAAGTGGGGATCTCTTCTATTATAATATATAATAATATTGTGTACATATGTATAATAAATAAAATATAAATAATATTAATAAAACAACTCGTGTTGTTTTATTCACATGGGCTTATTATATAATAAGCACATGAGATATAATAATTATATAATAAGTACAGCACGAGGTATTTTATTATCGAAACTTATGATTTGCCTGTTATGTTTAAAAATATAGCTAATTATAATGAAACGCGAATAAAGCGATGAACGTACCGAACAAGCCGTCAAGCCTAATTGAACCCCCAGCACGGCAATCACTTAAATATGAGAAGATTTTATTGGCAAATCATTGTGTGGCGAAGTTGGTAGAACGCTAGATTACTGTATGAAGGTCCTGAGTTCGAGCCTCGGTAGTTAAAATTTTTTTCTTCTGCTTTCGTATAGATATTTGGTTGTACGAGCGAATTGAAGCAGTTTTAACCAATCAAAGGACTCGTCCAATCCCAAAAGAAATCGAACAAAAATAACATGGAAGAATATATTCTTTAATTTACTGCCATCAATAGTTGAAAGACCATAGCCGGGTAAGTAGGGAAAAATTGCCCCCGCATTTTCTCTAGCGAAATTAGGAGTATATTCTGAGGTATAAGAAAAAAAAACAAATTTTCTGAAAATTTCATCCCCGCCAACGCAATAGTTTTGGAAAAATGAATTTTTTTAAAATAAAAAACAATAAAAATTCGGGAAACGCTTCAGTGGATCGATTCGATTTTTTTTTGGTACTTGTTACGATCAAACGTGTTACGGAATAAAATTATAGAACATTTTGCGAAAGAGTAAGGTTTAAAAAAAAATAATGTTCCTTGTTTTATTTTTTTTTACTATAATCCACTTGGGGTACAATAACGAAATTTTTTTCATATAATCTTTGGGCACCTTATTAGATTATATAATGTTTTCAAAATGATCGGTTTGGTACGCCACAGTGAAAAAAAAAAGAAACAGACTTTATTGATATATTTTAGTTATATATCTATATAACTGAAATATATCAATAAAATGTGTTTCTTTTTTTTCACTGTGGCGTACCAAACCGATCATTTTGAAAAAATTATATAATCTAATAAGGTGCCCAAATATTATATGAAAACATTTTCGCTATTGTACCCCAAGTGGATTATAGTAAAAAATAATAAAACAAGGAAAATTATTTTTTTTCAAACCTTGATCTTTTGCAAGATGTTCTATAATTTTATTTCGTAAGACGTTTGATTGGAACAAGTACCAAAAAAAAATCAAATCGATCCACTGTACCGTTTCCGGAAAAAAAAAATGTTTGTGGATATTTTTAAAAAATTCATTTTTCTAAAACCATTGCGTTGACGGGCATGAAATTTTCAGAAAAATTGTTTTTTTTATACCTCAGAATATACTACAAATTTCGCTGGAAAAAATGCGGGGGCAATTTTTCGCTACTTACCCGGCTATGGCCTTTGTTTTATAATTCCTACCTAGAGTGTTTACTTTTCCCTTTATCTCATTGATTCGCGAGGAGTCATCTTCATTATTAGTTCGATTACATCAAGAGGGAAGTTTTTTATTTATAAATATCAGTACATCCCGATCACTTTCAATACGTCAATACTCTTTACCGGAAGGCTTCGTATAGTATAAAAATAGTAAAAATCATAAATATTGAAGACCCTTGGTGAAGTGTATATATATGTATGCATATATATACACTTGAACGAAAGATCTCGAAAAAATTTTCAGCGAGAATGGCATGAATGCGTGAGTTGTTTAACGTTAGAAGTTCTTGGGGCCCTGAAAAGGGCTGTTGATTCCATCTGGAAGGTCGGGGCTCGTTTCCACAGGCTACAAATGATCGGTCCCGATACAATTTTCTGCGAGAATGGGGGGAATATGTGTGTTGTTTTACGTTAAACATTTTTGGAGCCCTGAAAAGGGCTATTGCTTCCATCTGGAAGGTCAGGGCTCGCTTCCGCAGGCTGAAAACAAAAAAATGTGCATCATGAAAATATCTAGAAACTACTAAAGTGTGTACTATTTATATATAAAATGAATTAATACTCTCCTTGATGCAAACGTGAGAGATGCAGATTCGCAGACATGATGAGACTCGCCCGTTGGTACTCTAAACCGCATTCGATTGAAAAATACAAACGCTTTTTTAAAAACATAATGTCACACCTATTCGTTATTAATTTATCTATTGCAATATTACGTGTAAATTTTAGATCAAACCTTTCTTATATTCTTTCAAACCTTTCTTATATTCAAATACTAAATGTCAAGATATTTTGACAGTCTAAAAACAATCTTACACATACTTATACATTCCATATACGTGCCACCGATTCATTCAAGTTCTCGCAAAATTGTCATTGAATATGATTTTAATTTACAATTCTAATAATTAATATACATTAAAAATATTAAATTACAATTGAATTTAATTTACATCTTGCAGAATGGAAAATAGTTAATATTTTACCTTCAATCACCGTGCAGATCCGCGCGGACTGGGTCACCGTAACCTAAAACCTTAACAAAAAAATTTGGAAAAAAACTCAGATTAGATTTATAATTTAACAGTAAGTCTTGAAATACTCCCTGCTTCTTCTTTGCCGTTGCCGTCGCAAAAAAATAATTCAATTCGCTGAAAAAGAATTCGCTGGCGAAGGTTTTATATAGCTGCTGTGCTGGTGTACACGACAGATATTTTTGTGTTTGACAGGCGCAAACAATTTTGCCGCCATAACACGGTCAGTTTCACCTTATGCAGTTTTGTATTACTATATATTGTGGGCTCTGGGGAACACTAGCGACGCCTGCGGCGGAACTGAGCACTGTATGTCTGCGACCGATTGAAAGAACTGTTTTAGGCGGGAGTGTCGACTCCTTCTCTCTAGTCTCCTTGGTCACGGAGCTAACGCGATCTATGATTAGTGTGGCGCTGCGATCGATTTTCATTCGAATCGTTTGACGGTTTGACCATCGGCGACTAAGCGGAGTACGTTCGTGATATCGTTACACAGCAGAAGCGAGCCAAAATATTTGGAAACAAGGCGTTTTTCCTCGCCGAGGGTGGTCCTATCGTGTACAATAAAACAGTGCCAAAAACGTTTTTGTCATCTGTAAATGTGAAATGTCGCGTCAGGCCAGGCGTGCCGAACAGTCAGTGGCGTAAGTCAAAAAACGAAAAAAAACAGAATAATTTCACGTGTGCGATTTTTGAGTCCTCTTTTCAATTGATAAATAATTTTTTTAGCCAAATTGATCTGCAGGAACAGGTCAGGGTGTTGACCGCTGAGAACGAAAGATTGAAGGATATAATTGCGGCTCACGGTATTATCGTCAATTTCGCTCAAATCAATGAAAGAATTGTAGATGAAGCCGGTAACGCAAACTTCACTACGGGCACGAATTCTCTTGGAACGTCGAACGCCGGAACAGAAGCGTCCTTAACACCTAAAGACAAAGGCTGCAGATGCCGAGGGAACTGTTCCACAAGGGCTTGTGGATGCGTCAAGAAGAATTTACTCTGTCAGGAGCGATGCAAATGCACCAACAAGCATTGTCGTAATCAGGTAAGCACGGTTAATACACGTACGACGCCTTTCGACAAACGACATCTTAACGTGCCATGCATTTTTACCCAAGTTTCATCGTCGTGTTCTGGCGATAATACCATTGCAATGTTATGCTAGGGTTATTACTCAGCTAGTGTCTGATCGGCTTAATTGCACATTCAAAACTGAGCCTGGTGGCTGACCAAAGAACAACATAAAGATCACGCACAGAGTATTCTTCCATCGTCATTTGTTGGCGTCAGCTCTCGATGAGTCAATGTTAAACTAATATGTACTTATGCTGTAGGTCGTTGGAGCGCATTAATTGATTAGATACTAATTTCAGTTTCATTCAACGCGGTTGAAGCGATCCGCTTGAGTAAAACGATGGCTTATGAATTTTTATTTTCAATGACCCTTAAAAAATGCAAACAAGGTAAAGACTTATTCTGTCGATGTTGAAGTTACGTACGGTAGATAATTGATAAGCAAAATTACGTAGTTTTACATTTTTATTACATGCATGAGAAAAGCTTCTGTGTTACTACCAACTTGAAAGAGTATAACGTAATCGATGATTATAAAAAAAAAAAAAAAAGCCTCAGTATGGTCTAGACAATAGCATATATTTTTAAGGAGCTACGATCATTACTACGAAGCCAACCTTCGAATTTGACATTTTCATATGATTTTGACAAATACTTTTTGCGCCTATTGCCAAAATTTGAGCTATTTTGACCATTTAGTTTTTTCGCAATAAAACTGCAAAGTTGAGCACTTTGAGTTACCGCAGCACGTTGTCTAATGGAGACGGTCAGCCGGAAGTGCAGTGATCGTGGTTTTTCTGCTCACGTATCCGACTAAACCCGTTGGGAAACTGAATTTCGATAGATTAGATATAATGGATATTGTAAAAAATAAGAAAATCAATGTTCACCGTGTAGTTAAAGCACGACATTACAAGAAAGTTTCAATTTCCGATTGAAAATGGTACGAACGGCGAAATAGCACCCACAGACTAAGCAACGTCGCGAGTGACAGCTGATGCGTTTGGCGAATATAACCCAGCTTTGTTTTGAAATTAATTTGAATAGAAGCTGTCACAAAATAAGCAAACAACTATTTATGGAGTTTTATCATTTATCAAGTATCGATAATATGTCTGCCTATCGTGTTAATTCCGCTGAGGCAATTCAAGCCTATTTAAATAGTCTTGAATTTTATTACGTTAATATTATTACGAAGATTACTACCGAGTCGTTGACAATCCAATTTTTCAGTTTTTATTTGCTCACGTGCGATAAATTTATTATTTGCCACAACATTTGGCACACTATAATCGATAATACGAATAATCAACATAAGTAAACATCAATCGGGGCAGCTGTGGGTAAAATAAATTTGGAAATTTTTTTGACCCCGTGGAAGTGATCGGACCTCCTTAAAAAACTATAATCTTGGGTGGTCGCTGACGCTCCAACTTCCTTAATGATCCGCAATCGGCATACTCTACGACCACAGGCGGGATCGAGAGGGGGAAATCTTTTTTTTTATGTTTAATATTTTATTAACGAGGCTTCAAAAAAGCACGGGACAAAGCCATCTACGCAGGCCTCTTACGACGTTTTCCATGAAGGCAACCAAGCGATATATTGGTTGTCCATATGTCCCGAACTTATCGATGTACCTGAACCAAATCGTCATTTTTATCGATAACCCTTGCAGAATGCTAGTAAAAAATTATAAAACGATAAACGGAACCGCATTTACGTTTAACACTGTAAAAACTGAGGCTACGGCTAACGGACGAACGGACGAACATGATGGGGTTACAGCGGTACCTTGTTTGCCTACGAAACTCGATAAAGCCAGACAAATCGACGGCTATTAATCGTGAGTTCATCGTACTCGATCTCACCATTTCCATTATCATTGAAAAGGAACCGGACAAGGAAAATATCGGGGATCTGAATTCAAACGGACAAGTCAAGAACCCCGGCAAACCGCGCGGTCTCTTCAGTCCGGATGCGGCCGGAACGGTTGATCGAATAAACGGTATAAAACTTAAAAACATATCACTCCGGTATGACGAGCGATACCACGAAGGGGCAGCCGAACAGATGGCACAAGGTAGTGAGCCATCTGAAAATTTGAGACCCATGAGTACTTCTCCAGAAAAGCTGGTAAACAAAAATGATTTTTATAATTATAAAATTATTCATAAAATAAATAACTGTCGTATAGTCAAATTTTCATTTGAAAATTTAATGAAAGTACCACGTTCCCGGTCGATAATTGCTACATTATTAAACAAAAAATTTATTTCCGGGTCTAGTTCGTGGTGTTAATATATAATTCGATACGGGTAGGATTTTCTAACCAGACAAAAATGGAACGTACAGTCCTTCTATGTAGCTAACAAACATAGATCTTATTTATCCATTAAGGGGCTAAATATCTATCTAGAGGTCCAAAAAATTGATCAGATTCCGAAGTTTTGGTATGAGAAATGGTTGGTGGAAAATGAACGCATTTTATTTTAACCCAAAGGTACATGTATAGAGGGCCTTGAAAAAAAAAAAAAATACGGAAAAACAACAAGAACATGGTCGCCAGCAGATGATATTTTTTTCACGTTTGGCGGTGGACACTCTCCAGCATAAATGGTCCATCTGGAATCTAAAAAGCAAACGGGTTATCCGAGTTTACGATAAATACGAGTCGTTGAGGGTCGTCGATTTTTAAAATGATTTTTTTAACAACGTGGCAACGTATTGAAACTCGAGCATACATAATATATGAAGAAAGTTATCATTTTATTGTAACTATTAGAAAATGAAGATCCATAAAAAAAGCGAGGTCGTCAACGACTTTTAAATGTTGCTGGTCGTATCTCCCGTAAATTTGAAATCAATCCATCAAATGGTTCTCGAGGTATCATGTCCGCCGACTTTGAAAACAGTGTTTCGAGAAAAATGCGTTCAAATTTCGAAGTATAGTGCTGCTACAGCACGCCCGGCCGACTGTTAGAAGCTGTAACTCGTTCAATTTTGGGATTATTTCAACGAAATTTTCAGGGAATATTGCTAAAAGGTGATAATACTATGGAATAAAAATATTGTTGGACAATGCAATTTTTTGACCCACCTAGGGAAATGTAGCCCGTTAAACGAAACGTCTTCTCTCAATATTGTGATGATTTCAATGACGCGATAACACCTTGTGTGTGAATTATTCTCGAAATATTCGAGAATTAACGTACACTTCCACATGACAGGAAAATGTGAGCTTTGATCCAATGAAACCAAGGCACAATCTGGCTCGAAGTCCCATCACTCAGTATAACAAGATACGTCCAAATCAAACGCTCGATGTTTCGGAGATACCATTACCGAAGCCCACCGGTGATGAGCCTGCTGTGGAACTTCCGCCATCCCAAGGTAAACACATGGCGTTTTCATTGATTACATTTTTTTTTTCGTTTTCGGATTCCGTAGCCAGTATCAAAATGTTCTGTCGGATCTGACATCATCCATGAAAATAGCATTCGATTATAACTTTTAAGTGAAATAGTTGCGATTGGTGTTATCAATTTGGGAACATTTTTTTAAGGTGCACAAATGTTGAAAAATAGTACACGGTCATGTGTTAGGGGAAAAAAATTAGAGAACTGAGAGTGCTTGTGAAATGTTTATGATTTATAAATACATAATAGATAATTCTGCAATTTTTCTTAAATACTTGGGGGCCTAACGAGTTACGAAGGCGCGCCTTGACGTATGAGCCCTGTTGTTTTCCTTTATTAATCGATTGTATTCAAATTTGCAGAGCTTAACGAGGCTGTTGTGGATTGGGCAAAGCATCAGGCAGAGCGAGTTCATTGTCGCAAATGCGGGCGGGGTTTTTACCCCTATCGCATTAAAAAGCACGAAGCGTCTTGCCATAACATTTAAAAGTCTCGATACCGCTACGAAAATTCTTCTTATTTATTCGCTTGTTTTCTTTTTTTTTTTTACGAGACGAAAATTGACGCTTTCCGGTTATTCGTATGCTTGTTAATGTGTGATCCCTAAAAATGGCGTTTAGCTTCAATTTTCTTTAAAATGACCACGAGGAAGAACGATTTTTTAAAAATTGACCATGAAAATGATGCGCCGGATCCACGAATATCTTGTCTAGAATTAAGAAAACTTATGCTACGAGGTCTTGCTGCATTGCATGAGGGCAGTTTTTTCTAATCCTTCGTCCGTCTGATGATAATAGAAAATACGAATTGGTTGTGGAAAAAAAGTAAAATCAGCCAATTTTCTCAGATTTTAGTATTTGCGTTGAAATAATTATTAATCGAATGTGACACAATAGAGTAATTTATAGAACTTCAAGTCTTAAATACATTCGCTTGTAATAGAGGGATGTGACGAAACAGGTTTGTTGAATTATGTACTTTGAAAAATTGTGTAATTTAGAAGTGTCTATCTAGTCTTTAATCGACGAGTTTGCGACATAAATTTGTTTATAATCCAAACTACGACGTGGCAATGGAACCAGTATTATAATAGCGATAAAATAAATAAATACCGTTTATCAATGCAATCGAGGACAATGTTTGGCGGATTGCTTGTTTAGTTGCACAGGCGATTTATCTTCGACTCGGCAAATGCAGAATGCAGTTGTGAATTTATTCCGCACTGTTCCAGCCCAACGCAAACAAACACAAACAAACATTCGTTCGGGTTTTAATCTCTCCCCTTTTCTCACTTGCAAATTGATTATCCGTACAGTCCTAACGAAGAGTCCCATTCTAATGCGAACTTGAAAATCTTTGTCATTAGAAAGTAACGAAGTCCTCAAAACAGGCTGGAAGTCGTGAATTAAAATCTCCGCATTGGACATGTGCTGAGCATTGACACAAATAATAGAAAAAGTCCCGCCAAACATTCGGTCATAAAAATGGCAGATAAAATCCAAAAACCATTTATTTGCGCGTGAGATGAACTTCCTGGTACGGGGCCGTCCATATCGTTGGTCGTCCACGGGCGGGGTTTTTACCCGTATCGCATTAAAAAGCACGAAGTGTCTTGTCAGAAAATTTAAAAGTCTCGATACCGCTACGAAAATCTCTTCTTATTTGTTCGCTTGTTTTCTTTCTTTTTTTACGAGACGAAAATTGACGTTTTCTTGTTATTCGTATGCTTGTTAATGAGTGATCCCTAAAAATGGCGTTTCGCTTCAATTTTCTTTAAAATTACCACGAGGAAGAACGATTTTTTAAAATTTACCATGAAAATAATGCGCCGGATCCACGAATATCTTGTCTAGATTTAAGAAAAGTTATGCTACGAGGTCTTGCTGCACTGCATGAGGGCAGTTTTTTCTAATGCTTCGTCCGTCTGATGATCTACTACTTAAGAAAATAGCAAATACGAATTGGTTGTGGAAAAAAAGTAAAATCTGTTACTTCTGTTCCTCAATACTCTCAGTTCCTCAGAACCTCACAGTTCTGTTCCTCAATACTCTCCTTGTCGAAGACTCGTCTTCGGAATGATTTTCCTTGGTTGGTAGCTCAGCAGTAAGAGTACTACGTTCCAGGACTTCCGTGGTCGTTGAGGGGTTGGCTTCGCTCGTTTCGGAGATGGTTTCACTCTCGAAATCCAGATGCTTTGCGATCCGTCGTAACGTGACGTTTGTCCCCAAAACGTCCTCCGCTTCGAAAACATTGCCGCAGCTATCGGAGTCGTAACTTTTGATTTGGGCGGGGGCGCGACCAAGATCGATACCGTTTTCCAAATTTTCGTTGAACCTCTGGGCTGGCTCGGAACAACGTCATCATTGAAATCGACCTTTCGGCCAGATTTTCCAACGGCAATATCCGTCGTTGACGTCTCATCGGTTTTCTTTAAGATGCCTCTGCTAGGGGTTTGCTCGGAATTAATGTAAGGTATTGTTTCGTCTAATCGAATGTCGGGTGTTTTGCACATCTGACTGATTTTCATAACGGTCAAAGGGCTGCATACGTTCTTCTTCGTTTCGGACAGTTGGACTTTCTTCAAAAGCGAAGCGCCCTTGACCTTTTCCCATTTCGCACAGATCTCGTTCAATCGTTCGATCTCGCGTTGCAGGATAACTTTGAAATATTGAGCAGTGCGCTCTCCCTCCTTGGGGGATATATTCAGACTCGGCACGACTGTCGCCTTGGTAGGCACATCGTCCGGCGGTGTGCATCCAATACCCATTTTCGATCGACGCTCGCGCCTAGCGCTGTCCTTACCACGCAAGGTTGTCGCATAGGGGGAAAACAGCACCGGGCTCGGCGGCGAATCTGGACACGTAAGCGTATCGACTCCGGTGATGTCGTTGCTCTTGATCGGCTGTACTGTGGTTGCGTCGATTTGTGAATCCGCCTTGATTTTTATACTTTTCTCTTCTACGACAGAATCCTTTGAGGAGGTAAAATCTTTGCTCATTCCAGGCAAGCTCGAGGATTCAATAGCAATTTGTGGCAGGAGTCGAGTGCGATTACTGAGGGGCGCCTTCGATAGGACGGGAATGGTACCGGCGGATGGCCAGGGCTTCTCTCCCTAGCGTCGACTTCACTCGAATTTGAGCTTTTGGACAAGGAATCTCTGCTTATAAGGAAACGTCCGAACATTGGCATCCTCTTGACACCCGGCAGACCTTTAAAGGCATAATACGGAGGAACGAATGATGGGCGTGGAACTTTTCGAGCAGACGAAATTGCTTTTTTTTTGTGTACTGGGCTGGGTGGCGCTTCTCCTAGGCTGCGAAGGAGTCGCACTCGCTGTGGTGGTGCTTGGGCCAGCCTGTGAAGGAGTCACACTCGCTGTGGCGGTGCTTGGGTCAGCGTGTGAAGGAGTCACACTCGCTGTGGCGGCGCTCCTGCCAGGCTGCGAAGAAGTCACACTCGCTGTGGCAGTGCTTGGGCCAGGCTGCGAAGGAGTCATACTCGCTGTGGCGGTGCTTGTGCCAGCCTGTGAAGGAGTCGCAGCTGCCGATGCGGCCGTCTTTGCTGCGAGTCTTGTCTGAGTAGCGCGGTTTATTCTCTTTGGAGGAGATGGCCAGGTTTTGACGCCGTGCACTCCTTTCGGGTGACGCGGTACGTTGTTGACGACTTTGTCCTTGGCAACCAGCGAGTAGAAGTTGTGATGTACTACACCAACTTTGAAGATTGGTTTCTTATTCTTTTGTTCCATTTTTTTTCTCAACACTTTTCCAAGTTTCCACCTGCGGAAGCGGTCATCCAGGGTGGGTGTTTCTTGTGTTTCTGGAACCGTGGAGAAATATACTAGATCGCATTATTATGCCATGCTCCCAATCTTGGCCTGTACTGTCAAAGGCAGAAGAAAATATAAAAACTTTGTCCACTGTACATCTCGTATTGTTAGTCTCGTCGAAATTGACCTTCAAAAAAAATGTCCTCAACGATGTCGTCCAGGTACTATAAAGGAAGATGTAGCGTGGGGAAAAGGGCAACTGGCAAAATTCGATTTTCCGGCGTGCTCGTGCCTGAACCTACCTTGTATTTATGGACGCGGGGAGACATCGCGATTTCGGGAATAATTTTCAGCGCGAGTAACCCTTCGACGGTCTTCTTGTTGGCGTGCGCGCAACATACGGCCTGTTGCCTCATCGTTCAAACCGCCACGCTTTTGCTTGTACTTATCTTGGAAATTGCTCATCTCTCAGGCCGGTCTTGTTACTTTATTCTTAGGCAAATTCGATCAATTTTTCTTTTCATTTAAGATACACTCGTATATTAACGTTTGGAGAGACGATTACAGATGCAACGGAAAAACACTTTCAAATTATGCACGACGCGTAACGTAAAGAACGGTTGAGGTGTGTTGACGAACCATGGCGCTGTATGCAGCGGCGTGTGGCGTCTGGTCTGCCACTCACGAGCTCGACCGATACATCGCGTGTGAGTCATGCGACACCAGCGCCCAAGCTACGGGCGAGAAAGCAAACACTATTGCCTCGCACGTTAAACGAGGTTTCCCCTCGTGTGTGAAAATATATATGTTCCTAGGCTACGCGCCATGGTGTAGCACGTTCTTCCCGCGCTTCTTCGTCGCGTGCAGGGAGACTAGAGTAAAGGAGTGGACACTCCATAGGAGATAAGCAGCAAAAGACGGCCCCAAAATCCCGACTTATAAGCGACCGCAAGAGGCGCTGCGATCGCAATTCTCCGATGTATAGTAATACTTGTAGCTAAAGGTTCTAGGCATGCGCATGTAGCCGACGGAAAGCCTAGCAAGGGAGTATATCTATATATAAGGGAAAACCGATTGCAACGCCACCTATACAAAATCTTATTTTCCTTGATTTTGGAGCCACATCGTTAGCCTAGCTCCCTGGTCGAGACATCAACACAGATTCAAAAATGCGCCTTCGGGCATGTGCAAGGTCAACATAACCTCACGAATTGTCCGACCTAGTATTCTTATAGATGGTGAAGTTTTTTTAGGGAACAGAAAGCATCGGGCTCTAGAGAATTCCTCGACGCAGAGCTTGACCATTTTCCTTCACCCTAAATATTATTAATCACTCCGAAAATTTCAGCTATCTCTCTCGCACTCGTATATCACGTGTTTAGGGCACAAGAAAAACGGGTACTTCTGCATCAGCAAACCCTACAGAGATTTTTCGTGTTTCCGAAAAACCTTGACGGGTTGTGAAAAAACTTGAAAAATTTGGGACGTTATGTCGACCTTATACATGCCCTCAAAGATAACACATTCTCATTCTTGTCGTCAACAGTCGATGATGCCGTAAATTCACCATATAGATCAAGACCGAATTCTACTAACAAAAAACACCTACGTGGTACACGAAAAACAAAAATACCTTAAAAGCATTAAAAATAGAAATTGCGCCTCCGCAATACATTTGTATTTGGTTCTCTGTTGGAATTTGCTCCAAGCATGGACGAATTTTTGAAAATCGACTGGTAAGTGCCCCATCGTTAGAAAAAATGCTCCGATTACCAACTGTATCACGTTTCCAAGAGGGCACAGGGAAGCTGTTGAAAAGGTCGGCCGCTGCAGGCCCTACTTTATCAATCGGCAAATGAATTTCAGGAATCCTCCGCTAGAAGACATGCTCGAAGGTGACTTCATCAACGTGCAAAGATTGCAAAAGGAAAGCGCGATGTACAAAGCTCTGAGGGGAAACCTGCGCGATCCGTTCCTCGACTTGCACGAAGACTTCGATCAGCTACTCACCAAAGAGCTGATATCTCAAGCGGCGGTGGAGATTAGGGAAAAGAAAAAAACAGCCAACGCAACTGCCGAAGCGGCGCAGCAGGAGCAACAGAGCGAAGTCTCTATGTCTTATGTGCCTGGAATAATGAAGAGTGTTCTGAAGTTTCCAAGACCCTCGGAACTGAGCGCCGAACAGCACGCTTTGTCTCTGAAGGTTCTGCTCCGGTATTCCAGCTCCGAAAAACCCGTGCTCAGCGCAGCCACTAAGGAGGAACTGCAAACTTATATGGTGAAGAAACAACCGATCAGCCGACGAGCAGTCCCTGATGATGAAACATGGGAGATGAATCTTCTCATCGAGATCGTTTGAACGTCTTTTGCTTTCAGAACTTGCTGCCCGTCATATCCAAAGAGCAAGATGCTTTCTTGGAGTTCGTCAAGAGCAATTGGGACCCCTCGCCGTTCGCCGTACAAGAACAGGACTTTGTAAATTTCCATTGGAAGCGGAAGGTCGAGCTGGTGAATTTGCTGCCAAGATATTACACGGAAGCGGAGAACATACCTTTCGTTTCGTCTAAAGAGATTGGCCTGAATTTCCATTCGACCTGCTTGGAAATGGTATCTACCACCGCTCGTTCATCCAGATATTTCCGTAACGAAATCTTTCGTGGCGTTGAAGCTCGCATCTTTTTAATACAACGGAAGTTCTTTATTTGTTCAAGAACATTTAACACATTAATTTTTTATTATAATCCCTTTTTTCCTTCGTCGATTGAGATCGTTGGTCTTTACTAAAGGTAGGAAATATTATTCGAGTGCTTTTTGTACTCAAAGACGGCGAAATAAAACTTATCTTTCGTTGCGTTTCAACGATGCAAACTTCAACACCATAACCTTTCCACCCATGGCTCGTCTTTGACTCGTGAAATTTTGTCGCAGGGAACCGTGCCGAAGATTTTTCTGCCAAAATTGGCGCGACGCGTCTTGTTGCTACCACACACGATTAAGATGACGCAGCGATTTTTTTTCGTCCCCAAAGACGAGCGCCCTCAGATGAGCGTGGTGTTTAAAACGCCCGTCAGCCAAGATCCAAATTGCGACGTCTTGGCAAAGGTACACGAGGTGGATTTGGTAATTTCCTCGAGCGGCCTTAACTGCCTCGCCCTCAATATGGATCCTAATGTCGTCAGTTCGTGGACGTTGCCCATAGTCGTTAAGCGCGTCAATGAAAAGAACGTCGTTTTCGTTGACAAGGCTCTGCCACCCACAGGACTCACGGTGCTGCAAAAAAATGCTTGGCTGCACAAGTACAATATAAAATCGCATCTCTCTCATCCTTATCACTGCGGCGCGGTCAGGTAAGCCGAATCACTCGGCGCTGCCCTTCAGGAAAAGCATCGAGCGTTTTGCCGACGAGTGTTGGAGGGGTTTTTTTTCAACCGAAATACGTCCGATGAAATTTCGAATAACTTCCACTGCATCGTGTTCCAGGGGGAAAAAAGCTCATTACAGAATTTCTTGCGAAAAATCGTGACTGTAACGCGCTCATTGACAACGAAGTTTAAGAAAGTTGCATTTTTATTGGACATATCCTACTTCTAAAAAAATTGAGTGTCCAACAATTTCGCGAAGGAAGATCAAATGGCAATGATGTAGCTGAAAGAAAGAATTCGATTGGAGGGATATTGCCACTTTCGTTCGAGACTTTCGAGACTGTAAGCGTACTAAAATATTTTCAGACTGGACGACGATCCCGACCAACCACGGGAAGCGCCACCTGAATGCTCGAAAAATGACGAAACGGATGCGCACGAGTCACCCAAGGAGTCGACGAACGAAACTGCCGAAGATAAGAACAACCCGAACTTCGTTCCACCACCAATGGGTCAGAATCTTTTCTACAGACTGTTCAGCATCGGTTCCTCCGACGAGTCCCAGAACGAGCTTATGAAGAACCGAGTCGACAAAGTTTACAAGTTGCTGGTTCGCTCAAAGACAGACGGAATCTTGGTTAGTACTGGCGCTATTATGGGGTCAGGGTCGCGAAATTTTTATCGAAAAAGTAATGCATTATGCATTACTTTTTAAATGGGTAATGACAAAATATTTCATTACCCGTTACGTTACATTCAGTAATGTAAAAAAATGCCATTACTCGTTACATTATATTTTGTAATGTAAACAATTTCCGTTACTCGTTACATTGGATTTTGTAATGTAAAAAATGTCCATTACTCAGATATCGACCAAGTGCAAAAAACACTGCCCCTAATCGGAAACGAAGAATAATCCTCATTGCATTGTAATGCGTAATGCAGATTTTTTACATTGCATTGGCAATGGCATAAGGCAACGAGTAATGGATTTTGTTATGTTAAAAAACTCCACTGCTCATTACATGACATTTTGTAATGTAAAGAAAACCCATTACTCATTACATTACATTTTGTCATGTACAATATTTCCCTTACTCATTATATTGGACTTTCTAATGTAAAAAAAATCCATTACGCATTACATTGGACTTTGTAATGAGAAAAGGGCATTATCCATTACATTGTAATGGGTAATGAAAATATTTCATATTACAAAGTGTAATGAAATGAGGAATGGAAATTTTTAACATTACAATTTCCAATGTAATGAGTAATGAACTTTTTTTTCATTACAAAATTCAATGTAACGAGCAATGGCAATTGTTTGCATTACAAAATGTAATGTAATGAGTAATGGATATTTTTTACACGACTGAATGTAATGTTATGAGTAATGAAGTTTTGTTTCATTATACAATGCATAGTAGTGAGTAATGAGAACGCTAATGGATTACAAAAAGTAATGCATTATTTGCAACCCTGTATGGGGTTCAATATGAGATATCTCACTGTCTTTGAGTCAAGCTCGAACAGAGCAAGTCGTCATTGAATTGAGGTATATCTGTCGCGCAGAGTCGTATTTTAAGGGGGCACAAAGAGGGCCCTTAAGGGATCATCACAGTGTAACGGGTCGAAAAATAGATGACGCGATTTATTTTTCGATGGTTAAAATACGCTAGTCTGATCTCTTTATGCCAAATCAAAGCCCTCGTGAAGATCACAAAATACATTTTTTCGCGTTAATTTTAATTTTAATTTTTACTTTTTTTTTCACGGTTGACAATGTCTTCGAAAAAACAGAGTCCTCACGATGTACACAGTTGGGGCCACAAATATTATATAAAACAAAATTTGTAATAAGATTATTATTAGTAGTTTATTATTAGGCATCTCGAGTTGTTAAGTGTATATATTATTAGATAGAATCTCTACAAGGTGCCTTATGAATGAGACGATTTTTTGAGCCGTAATTTTTCGTTAAAAGTTCGGTAAATTGGCTTAAAATGTTACCGGTATACTGGGATGTTTTTTTACTTGATTATAGACGCACATCAGCTAATTCTTAAATATTCGGGTTCGTAGAACGAATATCTTAAAAGACTCGACGCTTTTTCGGAATGTAGCGAGCGAGTACGGGCGAGGAATATCTGGCAATGATCGCTGCAAAGCTCGAGCACCAACTGGCGTTGGGGGCGGAAGCGGTATCCGTGGAAGAAGCCGCGAAGCAATGGATGTCGCTGACGTTCCGACCGGATACGAGTCTCATACGCGGTACGTAATTGCTTCCAATCCAGTCCAGCAATTTTAGTAGTAGTAGTAGTAGTAGCAGTAGTAGTAGTAGTAGTAGTAGTAGTAGTATTTCCTTCTCTTCGCGTCGCCTGCTTTGCGAAAATCTCCAATTTGCATATGTGTGAGTTTTTACGTGCACATACCTGTTTGAGCGTAATTCCTCTCACTTCTTTCAAACACACCTTCCGTAATCTTCCTTTTTCCATCTATATTATTTCCATCAGGTATTGTGCCGCTCTTTTCCTGACCTAGGGATGCTTCAATAGTATATTTAAGTATACAAAACAATTTTTGTAAATTCATTCATCAAAATGGCGGAGCTGCGGCAGAGTGTTTCAGCAAGGTGGCCACGGGAGTTGTGAATCGGCCTGCACTCTAGCTTCCCGTACACTTTGATTTACAAAAAAAACAATTGTTCAGTTAGAACACTTATAGTTTCTATTTGAAAGTAATTAAAATAAAGAAAATGCATATTTAAGAGAATGGCATGCATTTGCAATAAAAATTATCAACATTACACGCAAAATTTCTGCAAATCTTGGATTAAAAAAGTAGTTTTCTTTCTAGTCATTCAAAAAACAATTTTCCTCTAGTAGAAGGTAACAATATTATCAATATTTCTACCACGTTGCAACTCAATCGGCTTAATAGTTTTTGAGTAATCCTGTACACCAATTTCGAAAGTGCAGTTTTAAGAAAAAACCCGTTCGAAGTTTACACCCGCGCGGTAACATTTGAAGTTTTTCAAATTTTGTTTTAAAACTGCAAAAATATTCTACATGTATTTTTTTTGTATATGTCAATATCCGTAGAATATTTTATAATATACTACATGTATATTTCTACTGTTTGAAGAAGAAAAAAAATTAATCGATTTTTTTCGTCCTCAATGTATAGCCCACCTTAATGGGTAAGGCTACTGTGACGTCACGAAAATAAGTTATTTAAAAAAATTGATTCTGGAGGAATGAGAAAGACGATGGAAAAATCGTTAGGATATTTACGTGTATGTATATTTATAAAGTGTACGAAATTTTATATAGAACCATGAATAATGAAGCTATAAACAATTTCGTGAAGGGTCTTGCAACGTCAGGGGCTAAACGGTGCACTTGATTATGGCCGCCTGGTTGACTGGAAGCAAAAACAAAACAAGTTTTCCTCTTAAAATAGATATTATTCGTACTTTAATAGATAATATTAAATTATAATGAAGATAATAAAGATATTGGTACTTTAATAGATACTATTAAAGCATGACCCAACTTTTTTTCGTTATCGTGTATCAATGATCAATAAAAGTTTGATTCTTTAAAATTGATCTTCGAGGTAAAATGGCATTATTGTTAATAACTAATGAAGAAAAGTTAATAAAAAATACGTCGTTCGAAACTAAATTACGATTTACATTAAACAAATGTACTCAATTTCCACTCAATCCGTTCATTCGATGTCCAAAGACTGTGTACACCGTTTTGAAAAGCATAGTTCGGTAAAAACACCTTTAAAGTCTTTACTAGGAGTTTTATCGTTGCAATCATAGGTTTATCTTCAATCTGTGATTCCGAAACCATACGTTGAGCCTCCATCTTCAATGTTTGTAGCCTCAAGCAATGTCATGAGACGTTTTAAATGTTCACAGTAGCCTAACGCCTCAACCTTCCACACATCCTTGTGCGCTTGCCACGTGTTACAAATTTGTCTAATTTGTTGCTAATGATTGAGCTTCCCCGACAGTGAGAATGGAAGCAACGAGTATGGAATTCATACAGTACGAAAAGCGGACCGCGATGTCGATAAACAATGAAATCAAGAGGTTGTACAGCCTGAAGACCGAGACTGCTTTAACTCTGCTGTACAACGTTGCGGAAACAATGACCGGAATGAATCCCGGTCGTTACATCATGAGGCATACTCCGCGCAACGGCGCATTTGCCTGTATTTACAAGGAAGCCGATGGACCTGGGTAATTTGTGCAATCCAGTCGTCATCTACAATCAATTAGACGATTTCAAAAGAACAGCAACCCAAGTAATACGTACTACGGAAACATGTCCAACGTGTACTTGTTCGCCTGGATTTCAGCAAAAACGTGTTCGACGTACAGACGATTTACTGGGGTACCGAGTGCCCCACGATACCGAACCCACCGTGGCCGCCATTGGACAAAGCCGTCGTGACGCCAGCCCTGAAGGTCTTCAAGCGAATGCCCGCTATGTTTCACCCAATGCGAACAACGGACGGGAGAAAAACGCCGGGATACAAAAATCAACGAGGCGAGTTCAACCGTCCTCGCATTCTTTGCTTACTTTGCTCTTGCGATTATTGCTGCGAAGCACGAACTCGTTTGTTCGTACGCGAGCAAAAAAATCAATCGCCTCGGAGCTCTCACAGGGTGGTTGTTACGCATAGGGAAAACTCGGAAAAATTCTTTGCTCCGGGAATATTCGGAGAAACGTCGAGGAATTTTGGAAATTCTCGGGAATTTTCTCAGAATTTACTTTTTGCTAGAATTACGAAAAATGAAACTGACTTGACACAAAAACTGAACATAAAAATAAATATTTTCGTATATTTTTGATATTCATATTATTCTTCATTATATACAAAAGAAAGTTATGTCAGTGCCAAACATTGGAAATTTAAAAAAACCTGAAAACCAGTTTACTGCAAAGCTCTATACATTCACATTCGATCTGTCGATACACAACCATATCATTATTATTATAGATAAGTGTTCATTATAAATGAATTATAAATTATAAATTATAAATTCATAATAAAGTACAGGTTCGGTATTTGCTTTTAATCTATTTTTTTAAACTTTACAATGGTTAAAATGTTTTTCGATTTTCAGTTTTTTAAATTTTATTTCAATTTTCGAAATATCCATATATTTGATCTCCAAAAAATTATGTTATTCAGCTCAACGTAACTTTTGAATAGAAGCATCGAATCGAGAATATCTTTTGTTTTTTCAAGTCGGTTAAAAATGTTATGTTTTTTTTTTCACAAAAGTGATTCATTGCTATTTCTACGTATATAATTTTTTCCGTATAGTTTGTAACGTTCACGAACGATGTGTGTTCACGTATGATTGAGACGAGACTTAAGGGGTTATATACAGTAAGGGGGCCCAAACAGATCGATTTTTCAAGAATTTTTCTTAAGAAAACTTTTAAATCTATTAACGTACAAATTTGTACACATATTATGGTAACTTTTAACTGTATTTTAACATTTTTTATTTGTAAAATTAATTATTTTGAAAGCTGCTATAGCTGATCTCCGAGAGCACGTCTGCAAAAGGCGTCTTGCGGTGAGCACGATATCTCTGGACTGGATGATCCAAAATGAAACAACCAAAAATATTTCGTCAATATAATGGATTATCTTCTACATGATCGAAGATATAAGCAAAATAATAATTTTTGGCAAGACGGCGGCTTCTTAAAAGAAAAAGTCGATTTTTGACCAAAATTTAGGCCTTAAATTGTTTATAAAATGGAAAATATTTATCAGTAAGAAAAAAGCTTCGATTAATTACTAAAAAATAGACTTGAAAAGATTGTGTTAAAATTTGAGACTGGTCGGTTCAGCCGTTTCCGAGAGATCTTGCTCACCGACTTTAAAACACACAGTTTTGAGAAAAAACGGGCTTGAAGTTTCAAAAGCACTTTACTTGTGTGTACTTAAGGCCTTAGACCACAGTAACGGGTATAAAATCGTGTGCGAATTTAACAATTTTTTTTTCGTATGAAAAAGTGATTCACTCATAAAATTAATTACACATCTATTTAGTACGAATATCAAGCTGCTAGAAAATATTTTTTCTTTCGACGTACAAAATGGCTGACTACTAATATTTTCTTTTGTTATCTTTTCTTTAGGCGCTCCGCGGCGTGACATTTAGCATCCACAATTTTTGACGTAGAACAAAAAACAAAAATTCTCGTTAATCTACATTATAATACCTAGAGAAGTACGTACGGAATTTAAAAAATATTCTTTCATTCAAAAGATCTAGATATTCGAACTTAAGAAATGAATTTTCAGTGAAAAATTTCGTTATAACTGCTCATAAAATGAAAAGTTTTCGATTAATCAGAAATTCCGTACGTACTTCTCTGCGAAATGCAATTAGGAACAGAACTTTTAAATTTGAAGTAAATCGAGTGCAACTTCGCGAAGTTATTTGTCACGCCAATTGGAAAAAAGCTGTTTCGAAAAGTTTCGAGTAGTCGGCCATTTTGTACGTCGAAAAAAACAAAATTTCTAACAGCTTGATATTCATACTAAATAGATGTGTAATTAATTTTATGAGTGCATCACTTTTTCATACGAAAAAATTGTTAAATTCGCACCTGATTTTGTACCCGTTACTATGGCCTTGAATATATGTAGATTACGAAAGTGAAATTAAAGAAGATCGATTTTTCGAAAGTTTTAACTGTACATAACCCCTTAACTAGTGGTCTTTAACTTAAAAAAATATATATATATATTTGATGAAAACGCGGTGGTCTTCATTTGACCCTAATGTGGGTAATTTGCAAAACCTGGAATTGCACCCTCAAAAATGGGGATGTTTTTCGTTTTTCGTCGATACCGTTTTAACGGTGCGAGATATAAAAAAATATCAAATTGCAACAATGTTTATTTTTTCGTGTACCATACATTGGATATGAGTCGATAACGGTACGGATCGGTACGATAACAGACGATAACGGAATCGATTTCCTCGATGTCGTTATCGAGGAAAAACGAAAAACACCCCTATTTTCGTGGGGTGGTTTAACCCCTTAAAACCGTTTTTTCGCCGATTGAAATAAATACGTATCGCTTACTTTTCGGTGCTTCATAACATATCCAAGTTTCAACAAATTCGAAGGGTGTCACCTGAGGGATGTACCTTGTCAGTTGTATGTCGTTTCACGAGACATTTAATTTCCCGTTAGGTGCCAAGAGCGGCAGAGGCGGCAAACGCGGAGGAAGAAATAAGAAGCCTGGTCCTGAGCGGAAGATCGAAGATCCCGTTCCCGAATGATGTCGCTCCGTGTCGCGGAATGTACGTCCCCGCTCTCGACGAAACAAGCGTCGATCGTGTGTCAATAAAAGAAAGCAAGAAAAACAGCAGCTCGTCGCCGATGGGCGAAACTAATCTGATACACAACATTCATCCCCCCGAGGATCCGTGTTGCGATGTCGAAGACTTTCGAGACAGTGGCGAAGCGCCGCAAAATCATCGATTCGGATCGACCCGTAAGCCCGGAGTAGTTATGTTCGTTCTGGAGCAATACTTTCACACGGGTTTGCTCGTCTATCTTTGGTCGAAGTACTTGTGGCAGCAGATATTAGAGCGGAGACAGGTTCGTCGTACAGCATCCCCTTACGAATTCTCCAGTAACGAAATCACCATCCGCACTTTCTTCTCAACGTTTGATCTGCAGCGAAGTATACTTAACGCGTATAAAATTGCGCCGGTGGAAATACGAGAGATAATGGACGAGGAGGAATATGAGAAGCGACGCAAGGAAGCGCTGCATCGCTCGGCGTTCGAGATCTTCAAGGGCACCCTCGACGTCGGTCTTGCCACGGTGAGTTTGACAATTCAGCGAGAAATGAAATACTGGCATATTGCTTCCGGGGGGGGGGGGGGGATTTGAATCTACGTAAATTTGCAAACTTCACAGCGTGAAGTGTAAGAAAGCGTAAAAACGCCCTGATTACCATGACGGGATAAAAATAAAACAAGCAAAAGAAAAGCTATCCACGAGAAAGCAAAATCAACTACAAATGTCGGTTTAAGGAGGTACGATCGTTACTACGAGTTCAACTTTCGGATTTGAAATTTTTATATGATTTTGACGAATACTTTATGCGCCTATTACCAAAATTTCAGCTGTTTTGACCGTTTAGTTTTTTCGCAATAAAACTGCAAAGTCGAGCACTTTGAGTTACCGAAGCGCGTCGTCTTATGGAGACGATCAACCGGAAGTCCGGTGATCGTGGGTTTTTCTCCTCACGTATCCAACTAAACCCGTTGGAAAACTGAAATTCGATAGATTAGATATAATAGATATTGTAAAAAAATAATAAAATCAATCTTCACCGTGTAGTTGAAGCACAACATTACAAGAAAGTTTCAATTTCCGGTTGAAAACGGTCAGAACGACGAAATAGCACCCACGGACTTAGCAACGTCGCGAGTAACGGCTGAAGCGTTTGGCGAACATAATCTAGCTTTGCTTTGAAATTAATTTGAATAGAAGCCGCCACAAAATATGCAAACAACAATTTATAGAGTTTTATCATTTATCACGTATCAGTAATATGTATAATTAATAGTATAATAATTCAAGCCTATTTTAATAGGTTTCCGGCTGATTTTTTGTTGTCTTTTAGCGTTTTTATTGTGGATATGTTAATATTATAATTACGAAGATTACCACTGAGTCGTTGACAATCTAAATTTTCAGTTATTATTTGTTCGCGTGCAATAAATTCATCATTTACCACGACATTTGGCACACTATAATCGATACTACGAATAATCGACATAAGTAAACATCAATCGGAGCAGCTGTGGGTACAATAAATCTAGACTCTTTTTTGACCCCGTGGAAGTGATCGTACCTCCTTAAGGGGTCAGGCTACTGTGACTATGCGACCCCATAGCTCTTTATGGCGGGGGGATGTGAATTTAATCATTTATAGCTCAATAAATAAAAGAATAGCACATAAAAATGTAGGCTCATTTTTCGGAAGTCACTTATCTAAAGAATTACTTTGTATTTCGACCATTGGGAAAATTATGGTGAACCGAAGAAAAGAAAGTGTATTTTTCACCAAAACTACATAACGACACACTGTTTCAGACCCTCATCGTGTTCCAAGGTTTCCGCAAAATCTGGGAAACATCGAGCGAGATCGTTGCCTACTTCAACATTCACGATTCCGAGAAGATAGTGAAAAACGCATTGTTCCTGACGATATTGACATCCGGGACGTTTCTGGTCAGCTTGCCGTTCACGATGCTCGAAATTTACTCGCGGCAACCGCAGAACAGCGACAAGCGAACGAGTGTCGCGAGTATTCTGATCGATCACTGCGTAGCTCAGACCCTCCTGTTTCCTTTCGTCTGCCTCTTTGTTCTCGCTTTCAAGCTTGGCGGTGACAGGACCATGCTTTGGGTTTTCGGCTTCGCCGAGTTTCAGCTACTCAATGAATTGTTGCTCGACGGTGAGCCGATAAAGCCCTTGGAGAACGATGATTTGCGTCGCGAACTCGGGCAACTCGCGAAAAAGCACAAATTCCCGCTTCGAGATGTATTCGTGACGCAACGTTCGAGTCGCCACAAGTTAGTGGCCTTGCGAGGCTTTCCAAGATCTCGCAACGTTGTTCTCGATAAGGAGCTGACGCTCGTTGAATCCACGAGCGGACAGGCTAATTTCACGAATCAGGAGATAAACGCCATTGTCGCACGCGAAATGAGCCATTGGAGTCGTAATCATCGTTTCGTGAACTTTATCATCGATCAAGTGAATGTTTCTCTTTCCATTTGTAACTTCGTCGTTGCGACCGCGTGACTTTTCAACGGGTATTCGTTGCGTTACAGACTCACTTGTGTCTGCGTATTTACACGATGCATCGATTTCTAAACGCCGAACGTCTGTACGAGGCCGTCGGCTTTGAGAACAGACAACTAGCGATCGGATTGACTCTTCTTCAATACTGCCCACTGTTCGATGTGAGTCTCGATTTAAGAATTTTTTTAGCAGAGGACACCACTGTAACTATCCATTATTGATCGTTTTCTTTGGGTTCTTTTTTTAAAGAACATGTGCTGAAAAAGGATACTTTTGCAAAAAGAGAATCTAACAAATTCGAATTTGCGTTTTGAAAGTTGGACACAGTATTCTTCAGATTAGGAGAAAAATCATGAAGAGAAAAATATTTTTTCGTAGAGTTTGAATAGTAGGATACGCTTAATTGTTGATTTCGATCAGCGCGCTCATTTTTCCCACTTTCGTGTCAGTTGTACAACTTCGTCGCGAGAACAATTGGCAGAAGGCTCGAATTCGTTGCCGACCAAGACGTCAAGAGAATTCACGGTGACGCATCTCTCAAGAGTGCCATTATCAAAATATGCGACAACGCGAAAACTTTTCCGATTCAAGACCCACTGTACTCGGCATGCCGAAGCTCCGAGGCCAGCTGCTACGAACGCATTATAGCCCTCAATGACTACGAACCCTTGTGAATATGCGCACACAGTTTAGTCATTAAATGCCATACGAAGCGATTTTCTTTTCATCAAGCTAACACTCAGTCCGAACGCTTGCCATTTGTTTGTAATTAAACTCAGTCTCGAATGTTATAAAGACTGATTTTCTTGTCCGCCAATGTGTCATTTGTTATTCACTGGCGATGGTAAAAGAAATACTAATAGGCTAAATCATTACATTCCGAACGCATACGAGCGATAGCGCACTACAGTGCGATTTTATCGTTAAAAGTTTTGGTAATTAGGTCTTTGCGGACAAAATACTTTCGAGGATTTTCCGAATACATGTATTTATGTGCACTAATTGTGCTGTATCTGCGAAGATTCATCGCTACATATCAGAAGACTAAACGAATCAATGCAGAAAGTAGCAGCAGTTTTTTCCTCCTATATATTATGATTTGAAACGAAAAATAAATTGCTCATTATGTAAAAACATTTTAGTAAGGAATAAAAAAAAGAGCCGAGGAATGTTAAAAAGCAGCTGTGCAAAATTAGAACTCACTTTATTCCCATTTCGCAGCTCCTTTTGGCTTAAGGGGGGCACTCCATATAGAACGCCAATTTTTTGCGATTTTCATGATTTTTTTCGGAGGGTAAGGAATGTATATATCTTTTCAGGGTCATAGGTACTTCTTGTTACATGATTTTAGTTTTCAAAACGATTTTTGTTGCTCAAGAAACGTCGTATAACTACGTCGTATTCTACAGGTTTCAAACTATAAGTTTATGCAATAAAAAAGCCCCCCAACCTTAAAGCCTCATATACCTTCAGATGGTCAGAAAAAAAGGCTGTTGTAGGATTTTTTTTCAATACGAATAAAGCCATCAAAATGAGATTGTTTTTGAGCGGTCATTTTACGTATCCCAAGGTAGTCAAATCAATTTTTTATTGTCTCGAAAATACAAAATGACGACCCAGGGTCCCGTAGAAAGAAAACGCCTTTTTTAGGCCCTTCACGGGCGGACTCGTTGGAAACGAACATGAGTACCTAAAACGAAAAATATTTTTTTTTTTCCTAAGCTACATGAGTTTTGCCTGCGAAGTACACATGATTATTACAAAATATTGGTTTTTGCAAATTTAGAATCATTTTGAAAAAAACAATGTACGTTTTCTTAAAAAAACGGCTTTAATTTGTTTATACAAACCATAATTGTTAATTGATCGTGAAAATTGTGTTTACTTAGCTAGAAAATCTATCGGAGAAGCTACAGTTTGAATTTGAAGTCAATCGGTTGAAAATTGTAGGATCGAGCTACGAATCGGCCCGAATTTTAAAATATGATTTCAAAATGAACGGTTTTAAAATTCTACAACGATATTCTCTTCGGACCACATCATTTAAACCATTTAAGAAACGTTTATTTTTTAAGTTACCTAAGCCCTCAATTCGTAAATGAAAAAAGCGCGCGACTATGATAAAAGGACTTGAAGCAAAATACAAAGTAATTCTTATATTTTGATTCCCTCGAATTCTTTCGATGCATTCGCGCGTTTTTTATTTTCGATTGTCCGTATTGCAGCAAAGTTCACAGCCCTCGGTTGTCCCTAGTCAGGGAGACCGTGTCCCTAGTTCGTGAAACAAGGCGACGCTTGTGTTCACATCTGGAAACTCTCGAAGCAACACCAAACACGCTCAGTCGGTAAAAATTCCACGCCAACTTTCTCCCAAGCGCTTTTTCCGCGAAAAAGAAAAGACCTTTTCTATTCCACGGTGTCGTCGAGCAGCACAAAATCTCTTTTTTCCAAATTCTATTCGCCTTCAGGCGAAAGTTATCAAATTTTAGAATGTTCGCACACTTTATGACCATTACTTTTTTCTATCCTAATTGCGGCCTCCCTATTCCACTCCATCCACCACGGTCGCAAAACTCGTCTGCTTCTCTTGCACGGGTGTTCGGAACGAGGTTTATTCCGTTTGCTTCTTTGCTTGTTGCGCGCAAATTGCAAAACGTATAATATTTCTCTGGAAGACATTGGAGAAATGTCAACGAGATGGTGAGTTGGAGACGTTGTATGTCTTCCAATCTGCCGTGAAAAAAATTACGTCGCTAGGGATAGTTCGAGCGAAATGGGCAAAGTATACACGTTAATCCTTTGATCGGGAGTCAATAAGATAGTTAATATTAACCCAAACAAATCCATTTTTAACACAGGACAGTATAGTTATTATTTTTTTAAGATAAAATAAACAAAAATATTCACTTTGTTATTACGGGGTACATTTTTACCTCGTATCTTTAAATACAATTTTAGGTTAGAATTTTATATATTGGCTTTATAATACTAAGCGTTAGAAGCTTAAATTTAGCATTTTTAACATAGGACAGTATAGTTCTTTTTCTCACATCACATAAACAAAAATATTTACTCTGTTATTACGGGGTACATTTTCACCCCGTATTTTTAAATACATTTGTAGGTTAGCATTTTATATAGTGGCTTTATATAACATTGAATGTTAGAAACTTAATATATCGCTTTTGGGCTTCATATATTAGACTTAATATATCACCAGGCTCAATAGCGTTTATTTTCCTGGGTTTCAACACTAGTCTTTTGTATTAGCGTACTCAAGAGGCATGGGCGGATGGGCCTGCAGATAAAAATCGATCCAAATAATTAAATTCAAATAATCGATTAATTTGTTTCACCCAAGCAAGCATAAATTAATAACACTTGAACAATTTCCTTTGTCGTAATTTTGTCACTCGTATAAAAAGCAGCTATTTCATTACTAAAATTAAATAGATATTCAAATTTCACAATTAACTGTAGGTAAAAGAAATACATTAGATTCGCCGGCCAATATGCAACTATAAGAAGACTGAAAAATTAACATTTACTACCAAGTAACAGATAATATCATTGTAAATCTAAACCGCCAATTTGAGAATCTGCCGTTATCTCGTGCAGTTGGCGCATTTTTCCAATTCAATATGAAGAACGCGGAGGATTTCATCAACGATCATTTGAAAATCTTAAAAATGGATACATCAGCCTTAGAAGCCGAAGCGATGGTCATGAACAAAATACTTTCCTTTGAAAATGATTGAACGAATGCTGAAAATTTAAGAAAGCATTTTAACAAGGAGTACCGCCATAACTTCTATAAACTTTTCCAAGCGGCGATAATACTCTCCGAGACGGATAAAAGCACGCCTCGATGTAATCACTGCTGAACGTACAGAAGGACATTGTTCAAAACAAAACATTCCAACTAAACAAGTGCTGGGCCAATTTGTTGTAAAAGAGAAAACCGGGACTTCTTTGAGTATCTACTGAAAGTAAAGTTCAAAAATTGCTAGCTGGATTAAAGAATGATGGAACATTAGTTGATTATTTCTCAAAGTATTGCAAGTTTGGTTTTAAGGGGCTACATCTACCTATAGGCCCGACAAACTTTGCCACATTCCGATTTTTGTTTCCGGGCACGATTGGTGGAAAAGAAACGCATTTTTCAGCAGAAAGGTATATTAAGAGCTTTTGACAAAAAGAGCTCCAGTTTAAACAGTCCATCCGAAATCTTAAAACCGAGCGACTTATTCAAGTTAGCAATAAATACGAGTCGTTGACGATCGTCGACTCTAAGAATAATTTTTTTTTTCACAACGTGGCGACGAATTGAAACTCGAGTAACCTAATTTTATGAAGAAAGTCGCCATTTTTACGTAACTATTGAAAAATGAAGATTGATTTTTGGAAACTGAGATCGTTAACGACCTTCGAATGTTTCGCATCGTATCTCCTGCAAACTTGGAAACAATCCGTCAATTGGTTCTCGAGATATCACGTCCACCGACTTTGAAAACAGTGTTTCGTGAAAAACGCGTTTAGAGTTTTAATTATAATGCTGCTACGTTGTAGCTCGTTAGTGTTACGGGGTAACATCGCTAGGATTTCGAAAGAAAAAAAACGTTTTTTCTCAATTGTTTAAACAATGCTTTAACATCATAAAAACAATATGCAATCGGTTTTATGGTGAGAAAAAATGTTTGCAGGCTCTGCCAACGATTTTTCCGCAGCGCCTCGGAGCGCTCAGCACGATTTAACCTTTAAACACGTTTTTCTCGAAATCACTTTTTTCAATCTTAGCGAGCGCATTACTTCAACACGCAATTTTCATAGTAGCTTCACAATCACCTCCTTTATAGAAAAGTACGTCGGGATTTTTCGATTTTAGGTAAACTTTTCATTTTATCAACAATTTATTGCTTATGTTTTTTTAGCAAAAAATCGACGTTTTTCTTGTTAAAAGTGCTCCAATTTTACAAATCTTGATTTAATTAAAAGTCCCTCCGTACTTCTGTAGCCAATAGTATATAGATTCATTATTTTTGTTCTTTGTTCTAGATCTTATATTTCACGAGAAATTTGTTCGCTACTGGAGGTGTTTTTTTTGAAAAAGATTATTTCGAAGATTGGCTCTTTCGCCGCCATTTTGTACAAAAACAATGAAAAAAAATGTCGTCTTTTTAAAATTATCGTACGAAAAAAAAAGGATTATTAAGTTTCTGTGTTCGATAGTTTATCCTAAACTTATAGTGTTTACAAAAATCTTAGAAAAACGCGAACAAATAAAAATGTCGGTTACGCCAATCGACCCAAGCCACTACTCGGATGGGTGACCGCTCGGAACGACACTCATCAAACACAAATGATCGGAAAGAACAATACGACAATTATTCCACAGGTATCCCTTGTATCAGCACGGGAATCCGCAACTACGGATATTCCTACCGAACTTCTGGATGAAGCTCGTAAAGCCCAGGACGAAGTCGCCCCCCAACGTGGTTCAGTTCCACTGTTCCATGGAGATGACTAGATACGACGTGAAAAATTACCTCGAGAAGATATACAACGTCAAGACGGTGCACGTGCGCACGAGAATACATATGGGAAAGCTAAAGAGGCATCCGGTGATGCAATGCATCGTCAAAGAGGACGACGTAAAAGTCGCGTACGCCATTTTGGTGAGTCACACCAATTATTTTTAATTTATTTTTTTTTCATAAGTACGTATTCCGAAAATACTTCCGCTACCCGGCCTGACACTCGTATGCCTCCGTGCAACCTACAGGACAAGAACGAACACTTCGAGTTTCCGACCCTCGTCGACGAGGACGCGCAGAAGAAGGATAAAAAACTCGACGAGGAGTCGCAGGAAGACATGAAAGCAGGGTACATAAAGTTTCTCAAAGCAAACAACAAGCCTGGCGCACCAGGTTGGTTCAGCATATGATGTAACGTTTTCGCGGATCGGAGAGAGATTTGTAGATAAAAACTGTTCGCATTGTTCCGCGTGAAAACGTAATTTATAGAAAACCCGCTGGAAAAAGCGTGAAAAAAAAGATTTGAAAGAAAATAAAGAATTGTAAATGGTACATTTACGTTTATTACTCGGATAATTTAGTTACAAAAACTTCCTATCATTACTGGGATAACTAGAAACTCGTATCAGAAGACTGAATCAGAAGTATCAGGCTTATGTACCTTACATCGTTGGAATGCGGAAATTTCTTTTCTCGTATTTCCGTATTTTGTTGCACACTTAGGCTACGAAAGTAACTGAATTCTTGAGAATCCTTAATGAAGAATTATAATCATCAGCTGCGAAAGAGAAAAATATTTGAGATAATAAAAATTAAGAAATGAAAAGACTGGGAAGATTTTTCGTTGCATTCCGACGATGAAAACTCCAAAACGTTGAACTCGTTTCTCTTCGATCGACATCGCGGTATTCGAACTTGCGAGTTCCCCGTGCAAGAGCCCTTACGATCCAAAGTGCCCGATTCGTAATCAAGTTCCGCGATGTAACGCTTCTCGATAGCTGTTTTTGGGAGCTCACGGCTGAAGGGGCGTAATATTAACGTCATTTTGTTACAAATGCCGTACAGTCCGTGAGCATCGCAAACATTTACCGAAGGGTCCAGTGTTTCACCGATCAATGTTTAAGAATACCGTTTAATGTTGTCCGATAAACGCTCAACTTCGAAGGTTCGGTTCCACTGCATCGTTTTCGAGATAATTATCCAGACAATGCGACAGAATCCCGCGACGAATTTTTCATAAGAGCATGTGCCTTCCGTAGACTAGTTCTTTTTTTTCGCGAAAATCATTTAAAACTTATTGAAACTTTTAATTTGCACTTTTTTCGATCTATCTAGATGTAAAAAATATTAGTACTCTTCAACATTCAACGGTGAACCGTGTTAGAGCACCCAGAGAAAAAGTGCACACCGGATTTTACGAAGAAGTATTTTCCTTCACGGCGACACGATACTAAGGAAGTTTAGTGTGAATGTTTCTCAGTCAATCGTTGAATCCCTTGCAGTATTACCGCAGAACCGTAACTTATTCTTATGAATATATATCTTCATCATAACGTTATATTAAATTTTTTAACACAAGAATACTTTTTAAGAATGTTAAATTATCTTTTAAATACTTCTGCTCGCAAACAACAGACTTTTGGCCAAGTCAAAAGCCTGGAACACGGTTACGCTTCGAAAAATCGCGTTTACAGCTCCTGATCGTCGTCGCTTTTTCTTTAACTCTCAGACCCTTAAAGAGTCGCGATTCTACGGTGTCCAAAGATCCAAACGGCAAATGTTCCAACCGTCGGAACGCAGCGCTGAATATTAGTACGTCCTTGTGGCGCGTGAGGTTGTTGCACCTTAATATTCGTTGAGACAGTATCCCCTGCAGTTGGGACACAGAGACCAATCGTGCAAGAAGTTCGTCTGTGGAAAGCGAGAAATGCTCTTTTATGTTGTATCGACGACATTCGCTAAAGCTAAAGGACGACGAACCTCGGGATGCTTTCTGCATATGTAGCAGACGCGTCCCAACGCCTTGAAGCCGCAGTTCCTGCAGAGTACGAACCGACGAGGTCTGTAGCACAAGCACTCGGAGGAATCCGGCACGGTATTAAGCGGGCTCTGCATTCTGCTCGCACTCATCGACGGTGGACTCATTTCCTCTGTTGTCGTGGAAGCTAGAAATTGGTCGTGAAATGAGATTGCAGAGTGCGCAGATGCCGCACGCTGCGGTGCGGCATTCCACACGGTGTAGGGCGGCGTCCTACAAAGAAAAGTCTGTGGCTTGGCGTCCTCCATAGAAAAATGTGTGGAAAGCCGCACAGTGCGGTGCGATGCTGACGCATAATTTTTTTTGCCGCATAGTTCGAAAAGCGACAGGGAAGGGTATAGAGGCACCGTCTGGCTTAGAATTTGCCAAAATCATTGCGCTGCGAGGCTGCAACGCACTACGGCATACAATCCAACTGTTAATTCTACCTGATCCCGTGTGAAAGCCCCTGTCGCAATTTTCTTCTCCGTTCCTCGAAATCGAGTCGTTCTTCGGCTTGAAGTCACTTGGGATAATGCACACGAAATTGGTCATTGCACTGAATTGTTCTTTCTCCCCGAGACTTTCGTTTCCGCGCCCTCGTGAATACCTTCTCCCGACAATGAAGACGTTTTCTTTCCCCTCGCGACGCTGAAAATTGTGAGCGACCGGGCCTTTCGGGTCGTCTTTGAGCGACGGAAAATTATCTTTTGGCGATAAAACGTGTCTATTGTGACAGCTGTCTGAGAGCCGTGCACAAAATTTGCGCGCTGAGAAAAGAAGACCGGAAGATAAAACGAAACAAAAAAAAACGAGGACGAAACTGATTAAAATTCGTAACGTGAACTCACACGCGCTTGGAGACTTCTCGATGCACACGCGCGCTTTATTATTTCTTCAATGAATTTGTACGTGCCTACGATCGCGATAGTGGACAGTTTATTCGAGAGTTGCACTGAAAAGTGTCAGCCGGGGGCGTCTGTGCTCGCGAGAAATGATCGTTAGTGGAAACGATACTTGAGAAACGACGCTTTTGATTTGCCTAAGCCTCGGATCCTTTGTCCATGACCTTCTCGGACGAGTGACGATAGCCGCGAATGTAAACAAACGAGAATCGAAGGCGCGGGGATTTGGCAGGTCGTTTTTTTTTCTTACGCACGCAAACGCAAATTTGGTCATTGGTGAGGCCGAATTTATTCGTACTTTTTTCTTTCGGATTGTAAATTATACGACAACAATTCAGCCAACAGGAGTTCTTTTGAAAACGATGTTTATTTTGTTCAATAAGAATCGGTCCCTACAGCCATTCGGCATACGAATACGACTTTTTGGCATATGAATATTATTTGTAAAATGTAATTATTTCATTATTAACTAAAATGGATTTTATTAATAAATAGTATTTATCAATATTGACAAACTCAATTTAAAAAATGATAAAACTAAATTAATTCAACTAATTAAAACTAAACTAAATTAAAAAATGATAAACTAAAATTTATTTTATTAATAAATATTATTTATCAATATTGACAAACTCATTTTAAAACATGATAGAACTAGTTTTACTTTCTTTTTATTTAAAATGATTAGTTTAGTTATCAATTTAATTATTCATTTGAATTCATGTGATATTCAATTTAAATGGATTTACATTTATTTGATTATTTATTGAATTCATTCAATTATAACTTATCAATTTTATTGATTTAATTATTATTTCAAACTTATTATTATTATTATTATACATTATTATCCGTATATGCTACATTGGTTTTTTTCTCGATTGACCGTTACAGCAACCTAACCACAATTTCTTAATTCCTTGACAATGGGTATATTAAAGTATCAAATGTTCGATGATGAAAATAAAATATGAAGCAGGCTATCGTAAGCTCCATTAAATTGTATCTTCCAATCCAAGCCCCCTCTTGAGACGGTTTCCATAGAGCACGTACACATATGCACACGTTAATACGTATACATCGATCGATCAAACATTTTTCTCTGATCCTTCGTGAATAATGGCGAGCGCCGTGAGTCCCGATGTTAAACGAACAGGAAACACCAATTTGGCAACTATTTACGGGAGGTAAGTACCAGAACGAATTACGCTACGATCAACGGTCTTTCGAATATGTATATGCATATGCAGTTTATCAAAATCGGCTACGATTTTAATATCCCTGTTGAAATAAGAACTAGCAGAAGATATCAGTACAAAGAAATGCTCCATCAATCGACAAAGTAAGCTCGTAATTGGCAAAAATGTTTTTTTTTCTTCATATATGACTGGTCATAAGAGGCTAACGGCGCGGCGACGTTTTTTCTTCTTCAAGGGTGCCCACTGTCGGGACGGACAAGATGAAAGTGACGTTCTGCACCGACATGGAAAAATCCGTGATCGTGTACAATTTCGAGAAGAGAGGATGGACTCAAGTTGGTCCGGAAGATGATTGGAATTTTTACTGGTATTAATTCGTTGCTCGCGTTTTGAATATCTGTCGTTCGGACAATTAAACGTTTATTAATTGCACAGGGCAGTGACGCAGTCGTGCAGGAATATATTTAGCGTCGACACGGGCTACAGAATGGGCGACAATCAGTGAGTTGTGAAAAATATGAATAAGTGAAAACAAACGATAACCAATTGAAAGAATGAGCCGCAATATCGTTCAGGATGATAAATCATTTTCCGAATCATTACGAGCTAACGAGAAAGGATTTACTGGTGAAGAACATAAAGAGATACCGGAAGGATCTCGAACGCGAGGGGAGCCCCCTTGCGGAGAGAGGCGAAGGCCCCGGAAAGTATCTCCATCTGGATTTCATCCCCGTAACTTTTGTACTACCCGCAGGTTTGCGTAACACGATACAATCCTCTGGAATGCAAATGCAGTTTTTCTTTTCGACTTTAACTTCGTATTGTTGAAAGCACAGACTACAATATGTTCGTCGAGGAATATCGAAAATCTCCGCAGAGCACGTGGATCATGAAGCCTTGCGGCAAGTCCCAGGGAGCGGGCATATTTCTGATAAACAAACTGAGCAAATTGAAAAAATGGTCGAGGGAAGCGAAAAATCCCTTTAATCCCAATCTTTCCAAGGAATCCTACGTGATATCGAGGTAATGTATTTATATATTTATTCTTTCTCCTCGCCGGAAATTAGTGAGCACTCGTAAGTCATTCTTTAAGGGGGCGATACGTTTAGCCAGAGGCGACTCAGGGAGGGGAGAGGGGCACGTGCCCCCCCCTCCCCCGGACGGTCCAAATCGACTATACAAAAAAAGCCAACGAGTCCCAGAATATTCACATTCCCCGCCTTCCCATGCCCCCTGTGCGTAACCGTGCCCCAACCCCCAGAAAAAAATTCTGAATCCGCCACTGCCTTCAGGCGAGAAAAAAATTGTTTCGGTTTTTTAAGAAAATATTTCTTTACCATTTTTGAGACTTAGGGTATGAGTTATCACTACTTTTGGCTATCTGTCACGCCAGTTTTGAAAGGTGCCATACTTCCGCCATTTTTAAAGATCAATGAAAAAAATACCATTCAACAGCCAAAAATAGTAACGAATGATGTCCGAAGTCTCAAAAATGATGAAGAAATCTGTTCTTAAAAAAAATCATGAAAGTTAACAAATGTTTTCCTCGCCTTAAGGTGTCGCCCCCCTTAAGGAAGGACACCACTGTGATGGGCCGGAAAAAGATTGTTTTTTTTTCTATTTTTTGTTCTGTTAACTAAATTATTTATTTTGGATTTTGAAAAAAGGAACGTTATTAAGCATTGAAATTATTTCGCGTAAATTCTTATCTTAAAAAGATTAAAAATTAACAATTTTAAGAGCCTCTGTATAAAAAAATGTTGCCCAACGTCCGAATCGAAAACTTGACGAAGGTTGGTCTGAAAAATAGAAATAAAAATGTTTTATAATCTATATAAATGTAGTTCTTGTTGCACACGGCCATTTTTTAAGAAAAAAAGTCACAAAATAGCAACTGTTGGAAAAAGTGTAATATTGGCAAAATTTTGACTGTTGTTTAAGGGCTTAAAAAATGCGAAATGAAAAAAACGCTTATGTACAAAGATAGCTATTGCAATTACGGAGATTTTGGTGTTTGAAAATTGAAAATCGGAAAAAATAAAGCTCGGAAGCTTCGAGAAAAACGCGATTGAAAGTTTTAATATACTAAATCGTCTGTAACTTGGTCAATTTTCAATATTTCAACTTGAACACTTTTTTACCATTCTTAAATATGTATACTTTGAGACAATACAAAAAAATGATTTTTTTGACCGATCACTCGGGTGTCCAGCCTTAAAGAAAAACTTGTCAACCGTTTTCGCAAAATAAATACTGTCTATGATTATCGGTGTAATATTGATACTTACTCATATTGCTTAACTCTTAAGGCGAGAAATCCCTTCAGGAGCGTGAAAAATAGGTATTTTTCGGGATTTTTTTTAGCGGGCGTCAAACAATCTGATTATTTTCAAATTTGGACATGAGTTCATTATAACTGTCAAGAAAAAAAAAAAATTTTGCGACGACCAACAAAACGGCGGCGTTAAGGCCTTCGGACGCCTGTTTTGCGCGACATCGAAAAGTGCTCCAGTTGTCACTCTTTTGATGTTGATCTGAAAGAGATTTAATAAGTGTCATTCGTTTACTGACATATTAAGGGGAATGATATGCCTAAAAATGATGAAAAAGTGCCAAATTAAAAATTTGGGAGCCTTATTACTCCAAAGTTAGAAGTTTCGACCATTTTTTCGACATATTTGACCCCAAAAAAATATTTATTTACACGCTACCTATCAAACTTTAAGTATATCCTTCCAATAATTTTACTGAGAGTAACCTCCCAAAATTTCATCCAAATCGGTCGATAAATTTTTGAGCTACAACACGAGCATTTTTTTAAAAAGTAGTTTCGAGATAATCGCGTTTAAAGTTTCAACATGTGAAAACTATTAATTATAGTGACTTACGCTGCGCTCTAGAATATATGCG
Organism: Ophion costatus; assembly: GCA_951751655.1. Classification (NCBI taxonomy): domain Eukaryota; kingdom Metazoa; phylum Arthropoda; class Insecta; order Hymenoptera; family Ichneumonidae; genus Ophion; species Ophion costatus. The sequence continues at coordinate 11,840,780 of OX632366.1, read as the reverse complement.
ATAACTCCACAAATATTCAATATTTCGAGTTTTCCTTTGGTCAGTACATTCTTTGGGTATCATACTTTCGAAATATGTATTGAAAAAGCGATTTTTTTGAAAATTCTAAAGGGATTTCTCGCCTTAATACTGTCTGTATGAGTTTGTTTGGGTCTCTTACATACAACTGTTATGACGAATTGTTTCTTCATTAGCGGGCAATTTTATCTTTTAGGTACATTGACAATCCTCTTCTGATAGGAGGCAAAAAATTTGATCTTCGTCTCTACGTTCTAATAACATCGTTCAGGCCTCTCAAGGCTTATCTCTTCAAGCTTGGCTTCTGTCGTTTCTGCACAGTCAAGTACGACACTAGTATTCAAGAACTCGACAATATGTACGTTCATCTCACAAATGTTTCCGTGCAGAAACATGGCGTAAGTAATTCTTTGATGAAACGAGGCAATTGTGAGAAATTCATAGATATACTAGGTGCGCAACTAAGTTCCCGGGTTTCACACATGGATGGCGCTCGCGACACATGTAGTCGGCATACAGGTCTGAAATTGGGTGTCTTTATAGCTTGGACATCTGTTAAGAATACCCAGTCGCACGGTCTTACATACAGGTCTGGACCTCGTCACAAAATCAAGTGGTGGGGGTAGTACGCTTATTGAAGCACTGGATTAGTTCGTCATCCCGTCACTACTCGTCTCTGCGATCTATCCGCCTACTGCGTTTTCTCAAACCTAACCTCAAAATCCCCGTGTCGGATATTGTGCTCTCATAAAAGAAGAAGATTTTTGAAAAATTGGCAAAAATGCCAAGACGGTGCGCGGTTCCTTATTGCAATACCGGCCGTAAAGCCGATAATGCAAAGGTGTCGTTTTTCCGGGTGCCTAATGACAATGTTTTGCCCGAGAAGTGGGAACACGCAATTCCAGGTGTCATAAAGTTGGAACGGTTTACTGCGTGTTGCAATGGTCTCCAATAAACTTAGCTACCGTATTTATATATTTAAAAAAAAGACAAGTGGATTTGAACACAAAATGCTACGGTAATACGACAAGAGATTTGCCACTGAGCCAAATTCGATATCACGTTCAAATAACTCAAAATCGCTCATGTTTTTCACACCCGCTTGCGGGCAGACGGTTGGGGTCGGAGGTTTTGTAAAATAAGCATTTGCGTTTTACCGCGTGTTATAATAGTCTACAATAATATTAAAAACGAGTAATATACATTGAGGTGAGACAGAGATTGAAAAGCTAGCGCTGTCTCTATCTTACTTCCCCCACCCATCGTCATCGCGCCGGAGTTTAGATCGCAGCGATCACAGTGGGCAATATATGAACTACACGTTTGGCATCCGTAAGCGAACTACCCACACGACGGGAGTTTCCAGACCTGTATGTAAGACCGTGCCCAGTCGTAATATAAACAAATATGGCAACACGACCTTTTTTCTAACCTCGAAAATGTCAAAGTTTATGCCAAGTAAACAGCATTTGCGGGAAGCGAGAAACCACTTCCGAAATGTTGCTTTTGCGGCAGAACAGAAAGAGTTTCCTGCATCGAATTGTTACTGGCGATGAAAAATGGATATATTTCGAGAATGCCAAACGCAGAAAATCGTGGCTTTCACTTGGCGAAGCGTCAACATCGACGGCACGGCCAAATCGCTTCGAAAAAAAGACAATGCTCTGCGTTTGGTGGGACCAGAAAGGAATCGTGTACTATGAATTGCTGAAACCGACAACAACTAATTAATTTGAACCACGCATTGCTCGAAAAACGGCCAGAATGGGACACGAGACACGAACGTGTGATATTGCAGCACGACAACGCGCCGTGCCATCACAGTTCCATCGTCCAGGACATCATAAGAACACTGAAATGGGATCTGCTACCTCACCCGCCGTATTCGCCAGACCTGGCCCCTTCAGACTATCACTTGTTCCGGTCGATGGCACATGGCTTGGGTGGGCTACACACGGCCAATTGCGATGCAGTACAAAATTGGTTGGACGAATGCTTTCAGTCCAAAGACGCGTCTTTTTAGCGTCGCAGTATTTATGTATTGCCAGAGGGATGGCAAAAATGTATAAATAGCGAGGGACAATACTTCGAATGAACCATTTTTTATATTTGTCTTGGAATTTCCGATTTTTTATTGGTCAAAAAAACCGGGAAACTTAGTTGCGCACCTAGCACATCTACACTACTGGTGGAAAGTGTGGAGACATTTCTCGCGGCTTTTCAACTGGAAGCTCTCATTAAAACAATTCTTTCGCAGTATAATTGACTTTCGATCAATCGAACTTTTTTGGTCCCTAAACGGTTTGCTTCAAACTTTATCACTTTTAATTGCAGCGCATTATCGAAAGCCCCACGACTTTGCAAAAAATAAATAACTGGGAGCAAAATCAGGAAACAAAATATTTGCAGGCAAATTGAAAGTGTCTTTCGAGTCCCTTCAAAAATAAAATTCTATGGCCATTTTCCAAAGAGTCACATGCGAGTTCGGGAGAGCAGGAAAATCGTTTAAAAAACGCTACCATGTTTGACGTCACCCAGTGAACAAAAAAGGAGTAAAAATATTTGTAGAAACTCGCATAAGGCTGCTTATTTTTTTGTTATATTTTGAATTCTTCCTTTGTTTTCGTTCTTATCGAAAAATCGAGTAATAATAAGTCATACGTTTCGACGATAGAATATCTATAGATAACTAATTTGAATGATTAAATTATTAAATTGAATCCATCGATTTACTAATGTGAATAATTAAGACATCTGAACAACGTCGGTCGCAATCTATATATGAATATTCCACGAATTGTAAACATCAAAATGACTCGATGGCCATTCCCCAGTACCATTTTTTATCTGCAAACATGCATTGCCATCTTTCGATTGTTCGGACCAACATTTTCGTCTGTTCAGGAAGAATACAACAGTCTCCATGGTGGAAAGTGGAGCGTTCAGAATTTGCGTTTGTATTTGGAGAGCACCCGTGGCAAGGCGGTCACCGAAAAATTATTCGCCAATATATCTTGGTGCATCGTGCATTCCTTGAAAGCCGTTGCTCCAGTTATGGCCAACGATCGACACTGCTTCGAGTGTTACGGTTACGACATCATTATCGACAACAAGTTGAAGCCCTGGTTAATCGAGGTCAGCCACAGCCAATGATTCGCCAAAAAGAAGTTTCGAAAATGAAAACTTTTTTAAATATACTAATTTATCGAAATCTGGACATGCAAGGAATGAAAAAAATAGTCAACATTTGGGTAATTATGTAGTACGAGGACTTTTCCGAAAAACGACGGGAAACATTTTTTTCCCGCCATGATATTATTTATTCCATTATAGCAAGTGATATTCCGTCGGGGGAGGCTGACATTTCCCATTAATTCCATATGTTGTGGAGTATTGAAGTTTCCAGAAACAGGTAATATTTCGACGCCTCGCTGGACAGCCACGTAGTTTCATTATACATAGTACATTACGAAGGTAACAATGTATAAGTTTTGATTTCGGTGACCACAACTGTCCTGTTTCCGGAAACAGGTAATATTTCTAAGCCTCTCGTTTGTTGTAGCTAAACAGCTACGCGTTTCCTTGTAAATAGTGTATTATGAAGGTTGACAATGTAGATATTTTGGAACGATGAGACATGTTTTGATTTCGTGATCGTGAAATATGTTTTGATTTCGTGAATTTTTCTTCAAGCGTCAATATCCAGACCATCGTGATCGATTCCACATGATTTTCGAAGTCATCGGCGCCATGAAGGAAAAATAGAAATATCGACACTTTTCGACATCAATCTTTTTCAAGATTTTCGTCGGCCCTTATTAGGGCCACAAGAATTACCAACGTAGTACAATTGTATAATACTTCATACTCCCCAATATAGGCCTCGGAATATTTGAAAATTCCCTATTTGATCACGTATTTCCGCGAACTTCAAAACCCCATAACTTATGGAATTAATGGAAAATGTCAGCCTCCTCGACGGAATATCACTCATTATAATGGAATAAACAAGCTCACCGTGAAAAAGAAAAATTTCCCGTCGTTTTTCGGAAAAGTATTCATACTGCATAATTACCAACGTTTGTTTTGCTTGAGAAAGTTTTTTTTTTCAATAATTTGGACACGAAATTTCTTTAATGCTTTAGAACAAAAGTATGAAAAATATTGAAAAAAAATGTATAAGGGATGCTCTTTAGCGAATTTCCCGAGTACGATGAAAATGCGCAGTAGGCAGAATTGTACGCGACGATATTGATTCAATATCAGTTGATATTCAGGTGAAAATTCAGTTTTATACACAAAAAACATTCTCCAACATAACCTTACTTTAAGCCGTCTCAGGTGTATTCAAGCCCTTAACGAGATTGAGATTGTTGAAATCATGACCGCAAAGAACAGATGGCATCTAATTTGCTCCAGATGGCATCTAGAGATTCGTGCTCTAGACTCAACGGTGTACGTGATTTTGGCCAACCGGTTGGTCTGAAACAAAAAAACGAGTTTTTTTTTCTCAAAATAGATAATATTGACTAAGACTGAACCGAGATTTTTTTATGTTATTGTGTTTCAATAATTGAGATAACAATTTAATGACTTTATCGATTTTTCGAAGAAAAATCAAATCATTATTATTAATATTTAATGGAAAAAATGTTAAGAAGAAAAACGTCGGTCAAGACTAAACTACTATTACACTAAATACGTGTACCAAATTTCAACTCAATCCGTCAATTAGATGTCGAAAAATCGTGTACACCGTTTCGAAAAACAGTTTCAAGAAGTTTTACCAGCAGTTCTATCGTTGTAATCATCAGTTTATGATTCTTGCACCATCCCCTTGAATTTCAGTTGCCTCTAGTGTCGAACGGTTGTTCGTCATCTTCGCAGTAGCCTGACCCCTTAAGGAGGTACGATCACTTCCACGGGGTCAAAAAAGAGTCCCAATTTATTTTACCCACAGCTGCTCTGATTGATGTTTACTTATGTTGATTATTCGTATTATCGATTATAGTGTGCCAAATGTTGTGGTAAATCACGAATTTTTTGCACGTGAACAAATAAAGACTGAAAAATTAGATTGTCAACGACTCGGTAGTAATCTTCGTAATAATAACATTAACATAGCCACCATAAAAACGGACTGGAAAGACAAAAAAATCAGCTGGAAACCTATTAAAATAGGCTTGTATTACCTCAGCGGAATAAACACGATAGGCAAAATATAATTATACATATTATTGATACGTATAATGATAAAACTCCATAAATTGTTGTTTGCATATTTTGTGGCGGCTTCTGTTCAAATTAATTACAAAACAAAGCTGGGTTATGTTCGCCAAACGCATCAGCTGTTACTCGCGACTCGCGTGTAATAGCTCAAATTTTGGCAATAGGCGCATCAAGTGTTCATCAAAATCATATAAAATTTTCAAATCCGCAAGTTGCTTAAAGAAATTCCGCTGGTTGCTTAAGGAATATCCGAAATTCCTTAAAGGAATTCAGAATTATTGATTTCCATTGCATGCGAGCCGATTTCGCCGATGCAAACTTCAACCTCATCTACTTGCTAGCTGGCACTTACAATTGCAGGTGAATGCATCGCCCTCTCTGACCTCGACGACCGTCAACGATAGAATATTAAAGTACAAATTAATCGACAATATAGTATCCGTGGTCGTGCCACCCGACGGAGTGCCCGAGTGAGTTTCAGCCTATTTCTACACCAAACTATTTCACCGTTGTGCTCACAATTGCAACAATCCAATAATCATCGTGTTGAAGCGTAAGATGGAACAAATGTCCGAGTCCGGAGGCGATGGGAAATTTCGAGTTGCTCCTCGACGAGGAATTGTCGGCGCAGGAAGAGAGGGACAATCCGTCGGGAAAGTCGCGTTCCTCGAACAAATGGAAATAACACTGCTCAATTATAGATCCACCCTGCAATAAAGTAATCGACTATTTTTCGAAAACGCAAACACAATGACCAATCAACAACAAGAGTCGTGTATTAGTTTCTTGTTTCTTTGTACAAATATGTTACATCATTGTTACGTAATAATTACGATATATTACAACGGTCCACGTGTAAAAAAAAAGAAGCGGGAATCGGGTCGTGATTTCGTATCCTTCAGTCTTCGACGCGAAACGAGGCGAGTTGGGTCAACGACACGCACACCCCTACCGGCGAAAAAACTCGACACGCTTCGAATCTTCGATAAGGACGAAAAGTTACAAATTTCTGGCTAAAAAGAGCAGAAGAGTCGAGGGAACACTTTAACGACAAAAAAAACAATCTGCTTTGTGCTTTTCTTCTTATTCTCTATTATTTTCTTCTAATCACTGGAGTGAGTTTGAAGGTTGTTTTTTTTGCAATGTTTGAGCCCCGCGAACACGTGAATTTTTTTGGTAAATGGCGATAAGAGTTCCTTTTCAGAGGGACTCGAAAGGGCCCAAGATTTACCACCGATCCGCTTGTGAAAAAAAATATTCGAATTTCTTCCGCCAGGCTATCCGCTTTTTGCAAGGTAATGGAATTATTTCGAAATGTGACTCGAGAACTACGGGCTTCAGAGTCGAATAACTAGAGAAAATAAAAGAGCTTTAAAACGCCGGTTCGTAGCCCGCGGCGATTCCTAGGTGGCAGTGCGAGAATACGTTCGCTGTTTGGTTCCTTCTCTCTACCTTTCGTTATAAGTAATACGTTTGTACGAGGCTCGGCAATCTGTCCGGATATCGCTTTGCATTCACATATAATACGGTTTACGACTATTATCATATTTACGACGACTATGGCACGGTTTCGCGGTTAATCTAAACGAAGGAAGAAAAACAAACGAGAACGCAGAAGGAACGTACGACGGACTCTCGTATCGACTTGGCAGCTACGCGAGCTGACCGGCAATGTGGCTTTCACGGAATAACGTCCGCAAACTCCATAAAACTTGACTTCCCAATTGGAATGATGTGCGTGTACAACGTCGTATAAAAACCTCACTCGCTTCGTACAAATTTGGTTAAAAAAATCTATCTATCTAAACGCTATAGCCTTAATAATGACGCGTTTTTAACATTCGTCGATTGACGATTTTTATGGCTTGCCCGGCTGGTATACAGGTAAACGTGCGTCGCGAGAATCTTTCGAATTCGAACGTTGGACGAAAAGTCGAGCGTCGAGCCTTCAAAGGATACTGATCTTTTCTTTCGACGCGAATTCCTCGAAAAATTTTCATTTTCATAGTTTCCACATTCAAAAGGAAAACAATGATTAAAATCTAACAAATAATAAAAGAACCGTTGAAATCTGAAAAATAAAAAATAAACAAACATTGTAGGCAATAACAGAAGAAAAAAAAAAACGATTTAAAAAAAGCAGAAGGAAAGAACTATTACAAATACAAAAACTCAAAAATATTTAAAAATATAGGCAATGATAAAAGAAAAATAACCGAAGAAAAGAACTGTTGAAATCTCAAAGATAAAAAATATAACATTTTCGGCAATAATAGGAGAAAAAATCGATAAAAAAAAGAAGAAAACAACTATTACAATTGAAAAATAAACAAATATTTAAAAACGTAGGTAATGATAAAAGAAACAAAAACGGTTTAAAACATAATAAAATACAAGAATTATTAAAAACTCAATAGATTTTTAATTTGGGTAAGTTGGATTTCGAAAAACCCCTATTCGGCATTTTCGTAAACGTTTTTTTTGCAAAAATCCGTATCCTTCGACACTCGGCGTTCAAACGTTCGAGGTCTGAAATTTGTTTGCACCCGTGAAAAATCGTTTTTTCAAATGATGCATTGGCACAGTCACACGGCTACTTCGTCGCGAATTCCTCTTTACTTAAATTCCTACGACGGCGTAGAAATTATTATTGTTGGTTGATCATTCGCCGGTTGGTACAAGTCGATAAATAATTGGCACGAGCGGTGGTACCGCGTCGCGGTGCGATCGTTAAAATGTAATCGAAGCAGCCTTTGGTTAAACGCTACGTGTGTCACGGGTGGGAATCCGCGACGCTTCTTTTTGCGGTAACTGGTATACCGATATTGTGGGTCGGTGTGCACATTTAATATATATTTATATATGTACACATATATACACGAGTATACTTGCCTTACTGAAAAGCAAAAAACAAATGAAGAAATTTGTCGCGCCTTGTGTCTTGCGATCGGACTCCCACCTCGGTTGAGGAACAAATTCTAAATACTTTTAATCGTCTTAGCAACTAGCTTAGCAACGTCTATATCAAGGTGTGTCGGAAGCAAAATTCTGAAAAAATACCATTTTAAAAACGTATTAGAAAAATGCGTGGCAAATTTGAGCTCTCCAATTCCTTAGCGGTAGGCTGTACGATATTTGCATCATTTTACTTACGCGAACTATATACTCAATTTCTGGAAAATCCAATTAGAGATTCCGAAGCCGACCTTTTTGTTTCGCAAAAACTTCTGTTTTTATTCGGAAAATGCTTTTTCGATATGCATGCATTTTTAAAATGCATTAGTCTTGAAACAATGTTCTGCACAGCTTTAAGAATCTTCAAACCGGTTTGCCCAACACCAAGTCGTTATTGAGCTATTGGAGCTAGACTTGAGTTAGCTCACATTTGCCATGTTTCGAATACCTGACACTATTCTCTCACGAGTGAAACTTGATTTTTTTTCTCGCCACACCTTGATATACACGTGTACAAATGTATAACATCGTGATATATGTTATATCACAACAGAACAATCGTTAAAATAACGAACAGGCGCGTGTCCGGACAAAAATGTCCATTCGCGCCGGTTCCCTTCCTCTCGTTTCGTTCGTCTCTCTATCTTTGTTACGATGCTAATGTCATGTACAATTTTTACACGGATTGATGCCTCGGTTCCTTCCGCTTCGGCACTGATCGGGCTGTCCGAGGCGTTGTCTCTGCAAACGTATCATACAATCTAACTATATTTACAAGGTAACAGCTAGGGATCCTCGCCGATTCGTCACGGTAGGATTGGGCCTAGCCAGGCACGACCGGTATATCTCACAAAATTTGTACACGAAGCGATAACTATACTACGTAAAAACGAATATTTGCACTTTCAGTGAACCGGAAAACGCCGTTTGAGTGGCGGTAACGAGCATGACATCATCAGTCACATACATACATACATACATACATACACATACACACACCCACGTTTTTGTTCTTTTTGTTCGTTCGATTTCGTCTTCCTGTTTTTGATATGCAGATGATATAACGATGTATCTATCGGATATGTAGAAGTTCGCGCGGCACGTGTGTCAAGGCTCCATCGCAGCCACAACCATAGCCACGTTTTGGTAAGTTCACGATTCCGGTGTACCGGTACGAAAAAAAAATCATGTCGTTTTGACCAAAGCTGTCGATTTTACACAAAACGTACGAATTGGTTTGCAGAAACGTTTCTCATCGACTTTTCTTCCTGCAAATTTCGAGGGTTGTTGAGAAAATGATTGATTCTTGTATCGTAGCGAGGGCTGGACGTTTCGCTGATGAATGTTAAGGGGGGAGATACTTTTCGGCGAGGAATACATTTGCCGATTTTTATGATTTTTTCGTGAAAGATTTCTTAACAATTTTTGAGATTTGGTTTATGCTATGGAGAACATTGGTTAGCACTACTTTTGGTACAAAGTATTTTTTTTTGTTAATCTTCAAAAATAGCGGAAGGATGGCACGGTCTTCTAAATTGCATTTTCAAAGTTGGCTCGATGTATAGCTAAAAAACTAATCGATCGTTTCCGATGAAATTTCGTATAAAGCTTTCCAACCTTATTGCATAAAGCAGACATTTTTTTATTCGGAAAATTCGATGTTTTTTCTTGGTTCACATTCTAATGTTAACGAAAGCAAAATCTTCGTTGTTTTTCTTTTTCAGATTAATCGCGTTAACGGCACGTGTCACGCCGCCTGACAACATCCGCCGCAACACGTTTAGAAGACCGTGCCATTTCGCCATTACTAAAGATTGATAAAAAAATATACTATGTAACAGCCAAAAGTAGTAACAAAGCAAACCCTAAGTCTCAATAATGGTGAAGGAATCTTTCCTTAAAAAAAAATCATGAAAATCAATCTTTTCGTCGACTAAATCTTCCCCCTTAATCTTTGACACTGTCATAGCGCGGGCTGAACGTTTTGCCGATGACTTTTTCCATACGCTGTCACACACTTCGCCATTTACGTACGAAAAATCGTGAATTGCACTGGCCGTGGTTGACAATCGATATGTCCATGGTATTGAAGTTTGCATCGTTGGAACGCAACGAGAGCAGCTCAATTTTCTTGGCGAATTTAGGCTTACGAAATAACTGAAACTTTTTTCAGGATCCTTGTTAGTGATCTACAGCCTAAATATGCAAATAAAACGTTTGGATAATGAAAATGAGGGGATAAAGAAATAAAAACGAATTGCCGTTACGTTCCAACGATGCAAACGTCAATATCGTTGACGTAGCCGTAATGATATCCTCGTCGTGCAGGGGAGGGGCGCCGTCCAAGTGGCGAACCAGCTCACGGCACGGGCGACGGTGGGGGTGGCAACGGACTGAAGTAAGTGGAGGATCGTGAGCTGGGGGACGGTGGACAACTCAGAGCCGCGTCGCTGTGGTAGACCGAACGCGGTGTGGGTGGCGGTGGAAAGGGCTCGATCTCGTAGCGATAACGAGCCGGATAAGTGCTGTCGGACTCGTCGCACACGTCGGTGCTGCAAGGCGTCGGCGGAGGCGGCTGATTTATGCTCCTGTAGTGCCTGTAGGGACGATAACGCGAGGCGTTGCTGCTCGAGCATCTCGTCGAGTTCGCCGTCGTCGCTGGACTCGGCGGTGGATTCAGCGTCTCCTGGGGATATCCGCACGCGGAACTACCCCTCGTCGAACTTGAAGCGCCTGTTCAAACGGTTCGAGCAAATGTAGTATTTTGTTTTCACGAATGAAGTGCGATAAAGTCAATGCAGTGCGATGGGGAAGACTACCCCAGTTGTCATAGGCAGCTTTATTGGAATGGCCAAATGGACGGAGGCCGCGCGGGCTCGATCCAATGCTTGGATGGGTGACCGCTTAGGTGCTCAGGCTTTCCGAAATTGAGATTTATTTTTATTTAAAATTACGGTAGCCGTCTAGAAGCCTTTTTTACAGGAAGTGAGGCACAGCGCGGTCAATTTTTTACCACGTTTTATTTATTAACCCCTTCGTTGGCATTGACGCAATAGTGCGTCAAATAATTCCGTGCCCTGTGTGGCATTGACGCAATAGTGCGTCAATCTCTATTTTCCTATTTAACTTGCTCTGATTTGAAATCGGAGCCTCACTCGGGGGTTTTTGGCCTCGCTGAATCCGAATTTGAAGTCACAATTTGGAAATTCAAAATGGCGGCGCCAATATGGCGGACAAAAATCAAAAACTTTACTCGATTTGGATGAAAATTAGTGCCCCGGGATTTTTGAGGTCGCTTATTACGAATTTGAACTTTAAATTTGAAAATTCAAAACGGCGGCGCTAGAACGGCGGACCGAAATTGAAAATTTTACTCGAATTAGATAAAAATTGGTACTCTGGGATTTTCGAGGTCGCTTATTACAAATCTGAACACAAAATTCAAAAAATTTCAATGGCGGATCTAATATGGCGGACGGAAGTGCAAAAAACAGCTCGATTTGGATAAATCTTGGTGCTCGGGGGTTTTCGGGAACTCTACTTTAAATTACTATTGCTGAACGTTAGTTCAAACTTCAAACGCGTTTTACTCCAAATCATGTTTCAAACTGGCCCGAAACGTGACTCAGAGGAATTCGCACCGGTTCACTTAAAATTTTGAACGTATCATCTTCGATGAATTGTCCATGGATCTCCATTCGGAATTTGTGGTTGGTCATCGACTATTTTTTTTCATAAACAACTACTCGTGTGATATTTTGAATAAAAATGAAAGTTTTCATTCAAATCCGCACGATCGTTTTGTTTTTTTTTGTTGTAATTTCCCTACGCAATTCCTTAGCTTCTTGTATGTATCTTGAATATCTCTTTAGTTTTTTCTTTTAGGCTGAAGACTAATTGAACTTAATTATTATAATTAGCTGAACTTAATTGAAGAATCACAAATAAAGTTTTCAACTTCAGCTACAATCAAGTTTTCAATTGAAATTTTCACCGCTTTCATTGTACGCGTTAAACAAATTCTCAGAATTTGCCTTCTTTCAAGAGCTGGAGCAGCCTAAGTCGGGAAAAATATTTTTTCTACTCTTTCTCTCTATAATTCTAGATATTCAGCAAAGTTGATTAACTTTTAACAGTTACAAGCTTACATTTAAGGGGTTACCCCCACTTGCGATTTTGAAAAAATCGTTTTTTTTATTGCATTTTTTTGAAGTATAAGTATCTGAGAATATGTCCGGAAAATTTCAAGTCGATCCGAACAAAATTGACTGAGATATGAGCGTTGAAAGAGAAGAATCCGTTCTTCGTGTAAACTGAAATTGAAACTTTAAACGCGTTTTTCTCAAAATGGTATTTTTGAAGTCGGTGACCAAGATTACGCGAACACTAATGAACCGAACTTCTTGAAATTTTGCAGGCTTATTTAATACATAAAAATGTAGTCTTTAATCGTTCGATTTTTTTTTCGAAAAAAATGGGCGCATTATAGCCAAAAAACGGCCGTTTTTTTTCGTTAAAATCGAACCATTAACTTTGACTTTCCGCCATTTTGTGAACAATGAATATTTTTTTAAATCCTTCGATTAAAGACTAGTTTATACTTATATTTGACTAAATCCATCCGCATTTTTTTTCAGATGATCCACTTCGCCGCAATGTTGGTCACCGCAAACCGTGTATATAAAAACATTATTTCATTGACGGCCATTTGCCACTAAACAATGTAATATTTTTCAATAAAAAAATTACTGAAAGTTCTTCAAGATGTGTTCTTTAAGATGGTATATTGATCGACTAAAAAAGTTTTGTAGTTTTCTTTAAAAAAATTTATGAAAAAGGCCTTTTTTTGCGCTACAAGTGGGGGTAACGCCTTGACTCGACTTTCTGTGAGATGCGAAACGGAAAATCGATATTTCACCCACATCCCGATTACTCAGAGCTCTAAAATTTGCAAACATGCATCTAAAAGGTGACAATGCATGATCGAACTTGAAAAAAAATATCCATAAAATGTTCAACTTTTCATGTGTAATTAGCGATATCTAATCATCGATACAAAATCTCACTAACACATACAAACAAATTACAGTAAGCAAACTAGTAAAATCAATACAAGACTGAAAAGCAGAAAATAATTCTTATGTAAGAAATATTCTGAAAATACAAGCTTTTACCTAACGTACTAAAAAGTGGAAATGAATTTTTTTTGTTACCACGTCACATATATGTGACTAAATAAAAGCTTGGGGCACTCAATATTTAGACATATAATCTTTAATTTACATTGATTCGTTAACATGTCAACTGCATTTAATTTACTGTAAAACAACCTTAGATTTCTCAGATGAAAATTCTGAAACCGACTATAAACGTGTGATAATAATTTCTCTAATTACTATTGTGCCAAACTAAATACGGTTGAGGCCGGAGCCTGAATTAGAAGGTTAAAAAAATCGTTTTTTTTTATTGCTTAAATCGATAGATAAACTATCCAAGAATATATTTACAAAGTTGCAGAGGCCAATAGTAAATATTTTCGACGGTACGAGGCCAAAAGCAGAGAAGCTATTGATATATTTCCTCCTATTGAGAACTTTGAAGGGCGTTTACTCCAGTTTTCATTTTCACGATTTTTCCGAATTGGCGGAGTGATATAAAAAAAATCTAAGCGACCTATTGGATCAAACCAAAGTTTATTTTCTCCAGTGAGAGAATTTCTTCTAAACGAATTAACAAAGCCTTTGAAAAGGTGTTTTTAAATTATTTTTATAGCTCGTTAAAGTGTTTTTTTAAAACACATTTTTTTATCGATCCTGAGAAAAGTTATATCACGATTTTTTCAGCTTTTACTTAATTCACCCAGAAGCAAAATAAATGACAATTGAACATTTTATTCGTTTTTTTTTTCGTCAAGAATTACGAGCTGTATCTTTCTCACCGATTGGGGACTGCAGTGGCAAGACGCACATGGCTAATAAAGCCACAGTCATTTATTGTTTCATGTTAAAACATTTTTTTTATGCATTTCAAATATAAATGAAAAGATACCGCAATCTTTGCTGAGTGCACTTGTTTTCCCTTCTAAAAAAATGCCCAAAAAACGCCTTTTTGGACTTTCCAATTGAGGCTCCGGCCTTAATGAAACTGAGTTGATCAAATGTATTAAGGGGCTATACCAGTGTGACGTTTACAAAAAATCGACTTTTTTGCCCGTTCAGACAGTTTATACTTTCAAGAATATCCCGTAAAAATTTCAAGGCCGTATCTCTGATACTCTCCGAATGGCAGCCTTCTAAAGATCAACCGCTCGTAGGTATAAAACGCCCCAGTTAAATCTTTAAACGCGTTTTTGTCGAAATGAAATTTGTCAAATTTGCTGACGTTGTAACTCAAAGAGCAATTATCCGATTAACTTGAAATTTGAACTGAGTAGGATATTTTTGATTGGATGAAAATTGACGATTTGGCATTGAAAAAAACGACCATTTTATAGGCAAGAAAACCGACGTTCTTTTTGTTTCATAACTACGCCATTTTGTTAGATTTCAATATTTTTCTACGAAAAAATTATGTAATATAGGTCAAATATAGCCAAACGTATTCTCAATTTTCCGAAACATTTAATTGAGTACTTTACTTCCAAAAAAATCCCGAAAATCACTCAAATTTTCAGCGTTCACACTGGTATAGCCCGTTGAACATTTAAAAAGTTGAGCCTCCCGAGCTTTCATTTACAGTCACATATAGGTGACTCGGTAAAAAAAAAATTGATTTCCACTTTTCTGTGCATTAATTTTACATCGACTTCAAAGTGCCGGCATCCTATTCCTGACGCTTCCGGCAACGTTGTCCGTTGAGAACATCAGAGGGGTGGATTAATCTCACCTGTAATATGACTGCGATCGTAGCTCGAGCCGATACTGCTCCCCGTAAGGGTGGACATCCTGACGGTCTTCAATCCGGCTTTGAGATTTTTCGCGTTCTTCTGTATCATGGGTTTTCCGGATCGGCTGGGCTTCGGCGACAGCGGGTCGCCCGCCGAATCGTGAAGTATATCGGGCAATTCCTCGTTGGCCACCAATTTTCTGCGACAATAGAAAAATCCGAGTATGGCGACGCCCGTGACACCGAGGACCACCAGTATAGCTATGACGTATGTGCTTTTGCCGGCGTCGCTGGGTGGACCGACGTCCTGACGGTGATTGTTCGCCGCGGCGCATACGGGCGTCTTCTCGTCGCTCCCGTCCTCGCAATGCTCCCAGCCGTCGCACAGTGCCGTGCCTGAGATGCAAACCCGCGTGCCCGTGCATCTGAACTGGCCGGGCTGACAGCAATGCGCCTCGTCGAGGCCGTCCTGGCACTGAGCCGTTCCGTCGCACACCCACGACATGTCTGCAAACACGAAACACGATCAAGCGACCATTTTTTTTTTTCGTTCGAACAATAGAATTTCTTGATTCACAATCGTATTAGCCTTTTCTCCCGCTGAGAAAAATGTTATTGCCAGCGTATAAGACTTGAGATCACGTTAAAGTTTGCATCGTTGGAATGCAACGATTTCTTGTTCATTTCGTTGTTTCTATACTTGTCCGACGCCGTTGCTTTTTTTTTCGCAATTGGAGCTTGTAAATCTTAGGATAAAGTTGCGAAAAGCCCATACCTCTGATTAATTTGGAATTTCGTGTACCTATGTATTTTGACTCGCTGATCACGAATATCAGATTGAAATGAGCCGCAAATTTGATTTTCAAGGTCAACACTCACGAAAACTGATTTTTTAACAGTTTTTCTGTTTTATTATTAGTAAATATTCATTTTAGAGAAAAAAATGTTTCCTACAAAAGTTGTAGCCTATGAAAATATTGTTCTTTTATGTTCTACACAATTTTTGTCCGAAACCATTGCGTTTCGAGAAAAATGGGATAATGGTCCAGTAGGTGAAAATTGCTTAGCTTCATTAGGTTCGATATTATCTACCAATCTATAGTAACGGATCGGTAACAGCAAGAATATAGACAATGTTCATTAGCCCACTCAAACCCGCAGAAAAAAACCAAATCCAAACTGAAACAAAACCAACAAGAAAAATCCAAACACAAATCCAAACAAAAAAAGCCCAAACAACCCAAAGCAAAAAAAAACAAAATTAAATAAAAAGCCCAAGCAAGCCCAACAAAAAAACCAAACCCACACAAACCCAAACAAAAAATGCAAAAATAGTATATAATACAAAAAGAAACTAAAATAAATAAAAAAAATCAAAGAAATAAATACAAAACAAAAGAGCAAAAAGAAAACAAGCACTTTAAATACTAAACTCCAACCTTCCGGCCGTAAAGTGGGTAAGTAGATAATATCGAAAGTAATGGAGCTAAGCAATTTTCATTTATTGGACCATTATCCCATTTTTATCGAAACGGAATGGTTTTAGATAAAAACGGTATAGAACATAAAAGATCAATGTTTTCATAGGCTATGACTTTTATGGGAAACATTTTTCTGTAAAATGAATATTTACTAAAATAAAACAGAAAAACTGTTAAAAAGTCAGTTTTCGTGAGTGTTGACCTTGAAAGTCAAATTTGCGGGTATTTTCACTATGATATTCGTAATCAGCGAGTCAAAATACATGGGTACAGGAAATTCCAAATTAACCAGAGGTATGGGCTTTTCGTAACTACACCCAAATCTTACAATAAGAATACGTAAAAACGTTTGAGTGATTTTCATAGGCAAAACAAATTCGAGCAATTGAAAAGAATTGATTTTTGTTGCGTTTCAACGATGCCATTCGACATCATGCGCCTAGTGATTCAAGGCAGGAGACCAAACTAATTGGCTCTGGCGGAACACTAGCGCCGCCTAACTTTCGCGTTTTTGTCGGCTCTGTTCAAGCCTCTGTGATTGTGGTTACAATATTGCGATAAATTATTTTTTAAAAGAAATCGCGCCGCAATTGCATTGGAGTTTCCGGACAATTGACAAAATATTACCATTTTTTTTTAAATTTACACAGTAAATTCTTTGTCGTTCGCTGAATGTACTGTTCACATTTTAAATCGATCGTCTACACCGTTTCTATAAGATTCATAATTGAGAGAAATACTTTTCAACATAGGGAGCTCCCTACGCTTATCGCCGAGTGCCAGTTTTGCGCATAAAAAAGTGTGAAAAAATGTTTGCAATGTTATGCAAAACCGTCAAATCACTCAGTACATTATGACAATGTTGTCATCAGCGTCATATTTCACTCCTTGTGTTATCTGATCACAGGCATGTCCCTATGTTAAAAAGTGTTTTTGCTTTCAACTGTACAGTTTATAGAAACGGGGTGGACGATTGATTTACAATTTGCAGAATGCATTGAGCGTATGAAAAAGAATTTACTGTGTAAATGTGAAGCAAATGGTAACATTCCGTCATGTGTCCCGAAACTCGTTGATTTATTTGCATTACATCAATTCGTCTGGTCAAATACGGCAGGAAGCGTTTTCTTTTAGTAAAGTGAAAAAAAGTAAGTGAAATTTCCTTGAAACGTATATTCTACTGATAAAAGGTTGTAAACTTAAAACGTATAATTTTGTTATACGAGAAAAAATGAGCTACATAATTGCTTTGATTAAAATTCGACAAACATATCGTTGCTGCACGACTCAATGATGTACTAAATAAAATTGTATTTTCCGATCGCAAAGAGTATAATTTTAAAGACCGATTTCGAGAGTGTAACTCACAAAACGAACTTCTAACCTCAAGCTCAGTCTAAGGGAAAACTGTTGGTATCTGCTGAAGGCGTCAGGAACGTAGAAAAGTTGAGGACAAACCATGACCCAAGTTTCATAATTCAAGTTCGTCTCGTAATGCGAGCCTCTATTTCTTCGGCGCCTTGTGAAAATTCGTTAAAGGTAAAACTGTATCTGTACATTTGTTGCGTTGTTCCAGCTTCCAATTTGCCGTCGAGCGTCGATAAACCTGAATTTGCTATTCCTTTCGGTATTTTTGGACTACCAGGTGTAGTAGTATGAAACCGGAATTTTTTTGTAAAAATTACACGTCTGTTGTTCGAAAATGATAAAAACGAATGTAGACGGCTTTCTGCGTCACATTCAATTGATCCGCGAGTTCTTGTTGACTTTGAGTATCATCTTCATCCAATAAGGCTTGCAATTCGTTATCTGCGAACTTTTTCGGTGGTTTCCCACGCTCTTCGTTTCTCACGTCAATAATCACCACTTTTGATTTTTTTTAACCACTCGAAACACCGTGCTTTACCAAGAGCATGTTCGCCGTAAGCTTCGACAAGCATTCTCGATGCGATTCTGCAGCATTTTTCTCCAAATGATAACAGAAAACCAATGCTGTCCGCAAATCGTAGTTCGTAGGCACAAAACTCGACATGTTTAAGGTTATAGAAAAATATAGCGGTGTGGGGAACTTGGGTTGTTGTGTGTTGAAAACCTTGATGGCTAGCACCATCTATAGGGAAATTCCGGTTTCATACTTCTACACCTGATACGTTACGCAGCAACTGTGGTGGCCCATTCTTAATAAAACAATATTCCAAATTGGATTGAAAGAATCTCCTACTACGCTCATAAAGATGTGACAGATAAATAGCCGAGTTTGCTGCAATTTTCGACCACCGCGGTGGGTTTTATCGGCCCCAGTAAGCTCTGCAGGGAGCCAACGAAGAAGCGCCGGTGGACCTTACCGATACAGTGGCCGCTGTGGCACTTGAATTGATCGGGACCGCAGGCTGGACAGCCAAGCTCGTCGCTGCCGTCGGTGCAGTCGGTGCGACGATCGCACTTCCACTCGGCCGGTATGCACTCCTTGGTGACGGCCGAGCTGGAATGAGCGCACGTGAAAGCGTCCGCACCGCAAGCGGGTGCAGCTCGGCAAGTTCTCTCGTCGTCCGAAAGTACGAGATACTGGGGACAGGAGCATCTCGGTGTAGTCGTGCCGATGCAAAAATGCGAGCAACCGCCGTAATCGTGAAACGGGCTGCAGACGTGTGACTCCATGAGATGATCATCGGGTGTTCGGACGGTGACGAGATCGGTGAGTTGGCGATTCATCATGACCTTGCGTGCGGCACCGGTCGTTTTGTCGACGCGTGCGACCGCTTGAGTCTCCCGATCGTACCAGTACACGTGATCGTTCATTATCGAGAGATGGGCTACCGTGGTCTGTTGCTCGAGCGAGACGAGAACTCGTCGATTCGCTCCGCTCAGATCGGACACCTCGATTTGATAGGAGTGGGCCCAAAAAATCGTATCGGTCACCGTGTCAACGGCCAAGCCACTCGGTTGATCGAGATCGCTAGCTATCACGACTCTCTCCTTTCCGTCCATCGTACTCTGCATTATACGCATTTTTCCACCAACGTCGCACCAAAATAACAATCTCTTCTCCGGATGGACCGCCAAATTGCGGGGCTTCTCGCCGTCTCCCTTCACGACTACACCCAATGACGAACCGTTGTCGAGCCTCGTGACGTTTATCGCGTCGTTCTCGGCGCACGACCAGAACAACAGTCGACCGAGCGGATCTAGAGCGAGATCGAAGGGATGACCGGAACCACCGGATACCACGACCGACGCGTGGGTACGGTTCTCCATCGCTTTGCGTATCGACATCGTACGACCGTCGATCCAGTATATGTGTTGCGTTATTGGATCGAATTCTATCGATCTCACGTTCTTGAGGCCTTGCACACGCAGCACTATGTCCGGGCAGTCGTTCACGTCCGGCAGAAAACGACCCATCACGTTTCTCAGACTGTAGACCATGAAGTTTTTCGGAGCTGTTGGCAAAACGTAACAGGGAGAGTTATGTTTTGTACGTATGTGTGGGCTGGTAACTTGAGGCCTCAGGCCACAGTACCGGGTACAAAATCATGTGCGAATTTAAACATTTTTTTCCGTATGAAAAAATGATTCACTCATCAAATTAATTACACATCTTTTTAATACGAATATCAAGCTGTCAGAAAATATTTTTTTCTCTCGATGTACAAAATGGCCGTCTACTCGAAACTTCTCGAAACAGCTTTTTCCAATTGGCGTGACAAATAACTTCAACAATTTTCACTCGATTTACTTCAAGTTTAAAAGTTATGTTCCTAATCGCATTGCGCAGAGAAGTACGTACGTAATTTCTGATTAATGGAAAACTTTTCATTTTATGAGCAGTCATAATGAAACTTTTCACTGAAAATTCATTTCTTAAGTTCAAATACCTACAACTTTTGAATAAAACGATATTTTTTTAATTCCGTACGTATTTCTCTAGGTATTCTAATGTAGATCGACGAGAATTTTTGTTTTTTGTTCTAGGTAAAAAATTGTGGATGCTAAATGTCACGCCGCGGAGCGCCTAAAAAAAAGATTAAAGAAAATATTAGTAGTCGGCCATTTTGTACATCGCAAAAAAAAATATATATTTTCTAACAGCTTGATATTCATACCAAATAGATGTGTAATTAATTTTATGAGTGAACCACTTTTTCATACGAAAAAAAATGTTAAATTCGCGCATGATTTTATACCCATTACTGTGGCCTAAGGCCTAAGTCTCGACCGACGTTTTCGTTTTAACTTTTTTGTTCATTAGTTATCAACAACGATGATGTCGATTTTCCTCGAAAAATTCGAGATGCTTGGATGCATATGTGTACACACGAATTTATTATACACAATTTAAGACGTTGAAGTTTGCATCGTTGAAACGAAACGATTTCTTTTTCTTCATTTCTTCACTTTTATCATTATCCGAAGCCTTTTTTGCATGGTATTGAAGTTTGCATCATTGGAAAGCAACAAAAGTCCTTTTGTACATTCTAATTTCCTTGTTGTTATTATTATTTGAGGCCTTTTTTTGTAGATTTATATTGTAGATGTCTAAATAAGTAGCCCAAAAACGACTGCAGGATTTTTGTAGGCGAATTATACAGAAATCAATTAAAGGAATTTAGGAGTATCAATTTTCTTTGCATTCCAACGATGCTAACGTCAGCCTCATTTTTTTGCCGATCTAGGACATAAATCTCAAATAAAAACACCTGAAATCGTTTGAGTGGTCTTCACAGCCAAAACGGCGAAAAAAATCGAGCAATTAGAAAGATCGAATTTTCGTTGTATTCCAACGATGCAAACTTCAACGTCATCACAATTTATATTTGCGATTGGTTGAGTTAGCTATCGTTAACACCTGATTATAGGGGATACAATGTTTCTTTTTTAATGCGCACATCACAATCTCAGTTCCCAGTTGGTGTCTTCAATCGCGTCTACTTACACGTTGAAATTTTTCCCAACGACAAAATGAGCGACGAGAAAAAAAATGCAGCACAAGGTCCGAAAATTGGCAAAAAGATTGCTACCTTAAGGAGATAGGATACTGCGAAAATGTGAGGGCGGTGAGCAATTTTTGGTAAAGTGCAATTTTTGGTAAAGTTCAACGCCGTTTCAGTTAATTTGCGTTGCTGATATTGATTAGGGACAGGTAGGTAAACGCAATTAAATTATTAATTATTAATATAAGAACGGTTTGTCAGAAATGTTCAAGGTTATTGCCGAATTTTTTGTTAATTCGTTAACCGTCTAATGGGGCAAGATGAATACAAGCTATCGCAAGCCCGGAATATTTTACAACGTACCACTATTTGCGTTAGAAAGGGTGAAATGAAACTGGTAAAGCATTTGGTTCCTCTTCAACCGGTCTTTCTACCAGGGGAAGAAAAAGAACTTGCAAATTATCAAGTGGAAATATGGAAGCAAGCTTATTCGGACTAATCCTACAGAACTTAGACAATTGGCTTATCAAATTGATAGTATTGAGTGAAACCACTTTTATATGCGAAAGATGCTAATAATTCGTGTCCCATTATTATCCCAGCGCTGTTTCATCTTGCCCCGTAAACGAGGTAAGATGGGAAAAATAAATGTTTGAGGAGGTACGATCACTTCCACGGGGTCAAAAAAGGGTCTAAATTTATTTTACCCACAGCTGCTTTAAATGATGTTTACCTATGTTGATTACTCGTATCATCGATTATAGTGTGCCAAATGTTGTGGTAAATGATGAATTCATTGCACGTGAACGTAAACGGTCAAAATAGCTCAAATTTTGGCAATAGGTGCATAAAGTATTCGTCAAAATCATATAAAAATTTCAAATCCGAAAGTTGGATTTGTAGTAATAATCGTACCTCCTTAATTAAAAATATATATTGTATGGTACAAATCAGAAAGACTGATCGTTTTTTCTTCTAAAATAAAAAAATGAATGAATGTTGATTAGTGTACAAAATAATTAAAGTTGACAGACTCATGTATTTATTGTTTTATTTGAACATGACCTTAGCGTCGTCATCTTGCCCCGACTTCCCCTAAATGTGCAAACGATTCACCATTAATTTTATGCCTCGAAAATGATTTTTTTCAATTAACTCTGATTTTCGGTCCTTTCGAGTATCCAAGTTTGTCCGCAGCGGTAGCGCAGTAACTTGCTTTACTCACCGATGCAAGTTTTGTTGTCCGGCGCGAGATTGTAGTGTGTCGGACACGCGCATTTGTGAGACACGGAATTCCTGCCTCCGGGTTCGGGTAGAGCGATGCACAGATGGCTGCAATCGCCATTGCTCATCGAGCAAGGATTACTGCCGGACTGTCGTGACCCGTGAAAGACGAGTAGATCGGTAACGGACTCGAGACGTTCGTGTATCTTCGTTCTGTTAGATCCGTTTGTTTTGTTGGCTCTCTCGATGTCGCCGGTGTTCCAGTCGGTCCAATATATGAAATCCTGATACTGCGTTATGCTGAATGGATAAACGATGTCCTGTGTGACGATGGCTTTTCTCTTCATCGTACGAATATCGTAGCTGTCAATGGCCGGTGTGAAGAGATCGGCCCAGTACAAAACACGAGCGGAATGATCTATCGTTAATCCGTTGGCTCGGCCGACATTTGACAGTACTATCTGCCTCCTCGAACCGTCGAGAC
The DNA here is from genome assembly GCA_951751655.1 of Ophion costatus. NCBI lineage: Eukaryota > Metazoa > Arthropoda > Insecta > Hymenoptera > Ichneumonidae > Ophion > Ophion costatus. The sequence continues at coordinate 11,817,573 of OX632366.1, read as the reverse complement.
CGGATCTCTCGATACTTCCGGTCTTTCCCCATTCGCTCCAGTACATGTGGCTGCAAATAATACCAGCTGCTTATTTATCGGAATCTACCAAACGACTTTTCGTCAAGGCCTACACCGCCATCTTAGGCCCAAAACTGATAAGTCTTTCATGTTGATTTCACGAATTACGTGATTACAACCGAAGATAAAACAAACACGCCGTAGAATCTTTCGAGTACGATAGCATGGTTACGCATTACTGACTCAGCTATTTCCTGACTTTGTCACGTTTTTCCACACAGGTTTTTCTAATATGCCAGCGGGATTGGGTTCGAATGAATAACACAACTTTTTTTAAGATCAAATGTTTGACAATGTTAAATGTTGAAATAAAGTTTAAAAAATCATTGACAGCAAATACAGAACTTATTTTTTCAATTTAAAACAGAAGTTTTTATGTGCCAATAATAAAAAAAATATATAAACACGTATCTGCAGTAATTGTGTGGTTTGTCGACAAATCGAATAGCTTTACAGTAAATCAGTTCTGTTTTTCAAAATTTCAATCTTTGGCGCTGACATAATTTTTTTTGTATATAATAACGAATAATATGAATATAAAAAAAATATACAAAAACGTTTATATTTATACTTTTCCGTTTTTTTAGAGGTGATTTCATTTTTCGTAATTTTTGCGAAAAGTAAATTCTGGCGAAATTACCGAAAATGTTCAAAATTTCCTGATTATTCCAGGAGGAAAGATATACCGCGAGTTTTTTTTTCTCGGTTTTCCGTATACGTAACAGCCATTAATCGTTACAATGATTACCCTCTCTCCGGATCGAGGGCGAGACATCTCGGTTCAACGAGATCTTGCCATATGAGCACTTTACGACTGCAGCCCTCCAATCTGACGACTTCGATCCTACGCGTGCCCGTATCGGTCCAATAAAGATTGTGAGCTATCCAATCGACCGCGAGGCTCTCCGGTGTCTCGAGGCCGAGATCAACGACCCTCTCGACGTCGGAACCGTTCATGAAGGCGCGGGTGACAGCTTTGACTTTCACGTCGGTCCAGTAAATATGATTGTGCATGTCGAAATCTAGAGCGCTGAAACAGTGAGTGACAATTGGACATCAAGATTCCGACCGATCCACGACCCAAAATTGAGAACCCTTCGGGTCTCTCGTTTGCAAAACGTTTCAGTTCCGTTTCATTTGGGGCACAATTATAAACAAGAAAAACACAGCATGACATCAATGAGCGCTGTTATTGAACATCCTTTTTCTAGATTCTGATTGATGGGCGTGGAGTTTGCATCGTTGGAACGCAACAAAAATTCTCAGTGATTTCTTATTTTCGTCATTATCCAAAATCATATTTTCCTGATTGCTCGTTATTATTTTTAAATTCTTATTAATTTCTTATTTTCATTATTATCCAAAATTGTATTCTTTTCGTTTTATTCATTCTTATCAATGTCTTATTTTCATTTTCTTTCCTCTTATTAAATTCCTTATTTTTCGTTAATATCCAAAATCATAATTTGCACATTTGTTGTAGAATCGCAAAATAAGAATCTTATAAAACTTTTCATGGCCTTTCGTAGCTCAAACGTGCCAAAGGAAGTTTGCCAGATGAAAGCGAAAATCGTTCACGTTGTGTTCCAACGTATCAAGCTTCAACGGTATTCCGATAGCTCGCGAGGGGCTTAAATTACGTTCGACCCGTTTGAAAGAAGTGTCGAAAGGCATACCTGGCGTCTTTGACACCGGTGACCGGTATGATGTTGTCGTTGTTGGGATTTTCGATGCTGATGCGTCCGATCTTGTCTTTCCTGGAGAACAGCAAGAAGGCATCGGGCACGACGCACGTTCTCATGTCCCTGATGAGCTCGTATCCAATTTGGCAGGCGCAAACGTAATTATTGCCGGGTCTGTTGAGGCAAAGATGCGTGCATCCGCCGTTGTTACGTGCGCACTGATTGGTGCCTCGTACGCGGCCGAGATGTACAGCTTTGAGGCCCATAACGTTGGGCACTTGTTCGACGATAACTTCGCGTTCGCTACCGGTCAATTTGTGAGCCCGATCGATGCTCCGTCTCTGCCAGTCGGTCCAATAGAGATAATCACCCAGCAGGCTAAGTCCGAACAGATGTGGAAGATTATCGGTGATGACTTCGCGACGATCGGTACCGTCCATATTGCACACCTCGATCTTGTCCATTTTCGCGTCGCACCAATAGATCTTCTTGCGATCGAGATCGAGGGCAACGCCGTTGGGCCATATGATGTCTTTGGTGATGAGTAGGATTCTCTCGCTGCCGTCGAGATTGCTGCGCTCGATTTTAGGCCTCTTCTCGTTCCAATCGGTCCAGAACATCCAGCCGAGCTCGGGCGCGAGGGCAATGGCGCGTGGCTCGATGAGATCCTCGTTGATGAGGACTCTCCGGCTGGTGCCGTTCAAGCGAGCAACTTCGATTCTGTCGGTGCCGGTGTCCGACCAGTAGATGTTTCTCGCTATCCAATCGATCGCTATGCCGTCGGGATTGGATACCTCGGTGGTGACGACGTCCTCCTGTCCACTGCCGTCCAAACGAGCTCTCCTGATGGCGCAAACCTTCTCGTCCGTCCAATACAGCATCTCATCCACCGGATCAAAGTCAATGGCTATCGCGTATTTGATACCGCTCAATGGTATCACGAAGTTCGTGTAATCCGGCGAATCCAGCGATATCTTGCATATCGCGTTGCGTTGAACGATCAGCAAAAGTTCCTCCGGCCCCTTGGCGCACGTGTGCTCGTCAACGAGTTTAACGCCGGTCGGACAGGCGCAACTGTAGCCGGGCTCTTTGCTGCTGAGCAAGCAGAGATGGGAGCAATTGCCGTTCGCATGGTTGCAGGGATTGTCAGCCTGGGGCTGCCTACGCGGATCCCACACTTCGATGTCTCCGGGTATGTATTCGCCGTGCAGAAGGGCCCGAGGATGCGTGAATTGGGAACTCGAGCGGACGTCGTGGGAGTGGATGCACCAGGTCTTCCAATCGGTCCAATAGAGATGCTCGTCGTAGAACGATATGGCGAAGGGATAATCGAGGCCCTGGCTGACGACTTTGCGCCTGTTCTTGCCGTTGTAATCCATCACCGCGATGAATCGCAACCTCCCGTCCGCCCAGTATATCAACTCGTTCTCGTAATCAACCGTAATGCCGTTCGGCCAGAAAATGTCCTCCGAGACGATGACCTCGCGCGTACTCGGATCACCGTTCATCGAGGCTTTCTCGATCTTCGGCACGTCACCCCAATCCGTCCAGAACATAATCCTCCTCATGGGCACCAACGCTATCGCTCGGGGCTCGTATATCTCCGTCCAGAACAGTACCTTGCGGTGCTTGCCGTCTATACTCGTCACCTCGATCCTATTCTTGTCGCCGTCCGTCCAATACAACTTACCCGTGTACCAGTCGCACGCCAAACCGTCCGGCGATATCAACGACGAATTCACCACCGTTGTACGCTCGCCCACCTGAGTACCGTTCGTATGCACGCACTGGATCATCTCCAGGTCACTGTCCGACCAACACACCAAACTACGCTCCCAGTAGAAATCCAACGCCGCGCCCTGCGACAGATCCTTCACCAATGTCGTCACCTTGTTGCCCCGCGAGACGTTCGCCGCACGGATATCCTTGTGCGTCGCGAACAACAGCATGGGTGATCCTGAAAACGACATAGGATCTTTGTCATTTCATCTTACGAACGATCTTGGGTGGCTTGACTTCAATGTAGGCCCCATGCAACTCTTTCTTATTTTCACATCATCATTGCGGAAAATACTGGAACAGCGAATAAGTTCTCGCTGCATCTACGTGAAAACTAACGCTTCGTACGAAAAAATCATTCCCAATGCTTTCAAACGTTTCGAAACTGTTGTGTGATCAACTCCTGATGATTCTGCAAGTTGAGCTAGCGTCTTACATCAAGTCCGCCTCCGATTAGATTAAAAAAAGGTAGATTTTTTCTTCTGGAATTGCTCTTTCGTGCCAATAATACAGAATGGCACAGGAATTTAGAAAAAATGATAAATCTAAAGATAACTATTGTCTTTATATCACGCAAATTCAAATAATCGAGGATTACGCGAAACGCCGTGCGATCGGCACTGACGGTTGTGACGTCACGATGTTACAAGCTGTAGAATTAGAGGTTAGACGCTTACGCGTCGGTGCAAATAAATGTGACACTTGGTGAGATATTGCGTACGAAAACATCTCAGAGTCTTCAAAACTCAAAAACTACTGTACTTCTCGTCCAACGATGTGTGTTGGAGGGCTCGTGACGGCAAACTCGAGCAGTTTTCCGACCACGGACATTTTTATGGCGACAGAGTTTCTGAGCGACGATTCTTAATTTAACGCTGCAGAAAATCACGAGGCCAAAGCTTCATTGTAAGTTTAAGTTTTAAGAACTGCTTTTCGTGGTATCCAAACAGAGAGGAATGAAACAAGTCATAGAACTTTATCGTTATTTTTGACAGAATACTACACGAGTAGTTCGTATATCATGTGACGTCAACTCGAGTAACGTCGGAAGCGCCCGGCGCGTTCTTGCCAAGCCGAATAGAAGAAACATTTCAAAGTGTTCTAACTTTGTGCTTTGAGCGCATATTTCGACTTTTCATGTGACACACTCAGAAATGTTTTACTTCGCGAACTTTTCGTAGTATTCGCACAGCCAGGTAGAAAGCAAGTCCTGCATGTCTTTGCCGTACTACACGAGTAGTTTGTATACCGGCTACAACATTGTGACGTCACCACGCGCTCGGCCACCTTCAGATACGTTCGGCGCGGTTTTGCCGAGCCGAATAGAACGGCAGTTACAAAATGGTATATCATCGTTAATTGTCTGAGGCCCGGTTCCACAACTCTCGGTTAACCGAGTTAACCGAAGTTTAGCCAGCCAAGCGTGGTTTTGATTGGTCCAGTCGTCCTTAAACTTCGGTTAACTCGGTTAACCGAGAGTTGTGGAACCGGCCCTGAGAAAAAAAAATTCTGCAAACCGCGCATGACCTTTACGATGAAAAAAAAATTTGTAACCTAATTGAACACATCAAAATCATTATTTTTGAAGCGTCTAAACCATCTCTGCGTGTTGTTTCTGACAGAGCATGGTCGCCATAAGTCTCGAGAAGAATTCTGTGGGCTTCAGCTGCGGATGTTTTTTCAATAAAGCAGTGCAAGTAAACTTCTCCGCGAAGACTATTTTTTGGCACAAAATTTGACATGTTTAACACTATGAAGAGAAAAGTTGTTTATAATTTGGGGGAATGACATACACTGAATTCGAGCTTGCTTATAGTACTTCTTTATAGATGCGTTACCATCTTAACTACATGCACGTGTGGCGGCTGGCCTGTCGCTCACTAGCTCGATACATCGCGTGTCGGTCACACGACACTAGCGCCCAAGCCGTGAGCGAAAAAACAAACGCGCGTGCCTCGCACGTTAAACGAGGTTTGCTTTCTAGAGAAAAAATAGTTCCTCCTGTGCTACGTGCCAAAGCTCTAGCAGCTTTTTCTTTTACTTTCTCTTCGTATCTAAATTAAAGTAGTCCTATCGCTTCACACAAGTCATACCACTGATCGTACTTGAAACCTGTACAATTTAAATAAACCTGTAAAGCATTGTATTCGGGCCACGACTGGTAAAAAAGCGTGGAAAATTTGTGTCGGCGAAATATGACGGTTGAAAATGAAATATGTGGAAATTCGAATGGGTGAGATGAGGTTACGACTACAGTCAGCTGTTGCCTTCCTGTCGCATCTCTTTATCGTAGCAAGTGGTAATAAATCTAATACCGGAAGTTCAAATTAAACGTGATATTACATGAAAATTAGGTCAATAAGCTTATTTTTTTCTGAGAGCATTGGATTACTTCAAGTGTTAAGTATGTAAATCTGATTATTTTTAAGAATCTGACGGATTCTCACTATTGTATACACTTTTGTAGCGACCGGAAATTGGGTTTTTGTATGTCGTCTCGGGATTCCTTCACAATAGTACGCAATTTTTGTATATTTTTTTTCTGTAAAAAGGTCGATAACCGACCCTGAAATTTTACAGAGACGATTATTAATATATTTAAAGCAGCGAGAACTTATTCAACATCCTAATATTTTTCTTGCGCACTTCGGTTGGGGAGCTCCGCTGAGGGTGTTAGAAAAAACGTTTGAGCGATAGCTGTATGCAAATAAAGGTGGAATTTATTTTTGTAACTTCACCACACTGGCAGCATCCCTGCCAATTGGGAAGACATTAAATTCGGGAACAAACTTGATTCTTTGTCGATACGATGACGAGGATGAGAAAAGATTGAGGTTTGAATTCAAGTCTCGGTTCTTGATGCACGCAGGAAAGACTCTTATCGACTTTTTCTCGCTTTTTCTTCGCTTGTCTCCGTCGCGGATGAGACACTTTTTGCCGTCATCTTTTTTCCTCCCTCGTTCTCTCTTTACTTTGAGCTCGTGGAGGAGAAAAGCCGAAGAGCTCCATCACCTCATTATGCACGTTAACGCATTATTATTCCCTTTGGTGAGCTCTCACACTCCGCGGCGGGAAGCGAGTTGCCTCAAAGACGAGCGTTCCGCGTAAAATGGTTTAACGCCGGACAAGGACCATACTGACCCTTTGCCATCGTAGGCTCGCCAGAGACTAAACCGGGAAAACAAGCGAGCAAAAGCCGGCCCGGGTGGCCGGTTGGTTCACCAGCTCGTGAAACTTTTTGCCTATATGTGCCCACCTAAGTAAAGCCCGAGCTGGCTTGATTTCTCCCTTCAGTGGCACGAGTATGTATATACCGGGTGTCGCGCTTCAATCTTACACCTGAGCTATCTCGAAAAATACTGCTCTGGTCAAGTATCGAGTTTAACAAAACTTTTAGGGTACAAAGGGGGGAACGTTCGAAAAAATATTTTTTCGCTCAAAACTTCAAAATGGCGACGTAAAGATGGCCGACGTCTTATCTTTAAATGGGGTCATGCATTTTTTGTATCAAAACTATTACCAGGTTAAAACTAACTTTTGTAGGACAAGTTTTTCTATAACGTTCATACTGTTTTCGTTAGGATACCATGGACCAGGCGTAGCTGATTAGCTGAGTGTGAATAACCAAAAATTGATATTTTCACCTATCGAAAACTTTGATGTGCGTTTTTTCCAGTTTTCACTTTCACGATTTTTCGAAATTGGCGGGCGTGATAGCGGAAATAAACTAAACGACCTACTGAATCGAACCAAAGTTTTTCTCTCCACTATTAAATTCTCTTCCGAGTGAACTAAAAAGATCGTTAAAAAAGTCTTTTTAAATAACGTTTATAGCACGTCAAAGTAGTTTTCAACAAAATTTTAAACACTTTTTTTTCCAACCTGCACAAAGTTGTAGTTTCACGACTTTTTCTGCTTTTTTTTATTAGTTCACCCAAAAGAAGAATACATGAGAATAGAATCGGAGACTGCAGTGGCAAGGCGCTCGTGGAATAGGCTGATAAATCTGCAGTAATTTATTGGTTCATGTTGAACAAACGTTTTTTGATGCTTTCAAAATACATATAAAATATATCGCAAAGTTTACAGGGCTCACTTGTTTTTTCTCGTCTAAAAATGCTACACGTAACGGAATAGGAGGGGAGGATCAGGACAGACGTTACGGTTCGGTTACGTGGGGGGGGGGCATCCAACGTTGGGAAATATTGCGTTACGTAATTTATGGACGCCTCCATATTCTTTACAACTATAATTATTTTATTTTTATTGTTATATTTTTTAACTATTATTATATTTCAACTATTATTATATTTTTTGGTTTTTTTCGAAAAATGCTCGACATTTTGTTATTTTTGCATATATCAAAAATCGTATATGCGCTACAGCCATAACATACTGAATCTAAAAGCGTTTGATTTTTTGTTTCGGATGATCCATCTCCGAGATTTCATCAACAGCGCAGACCTACAATTTTTTTATGACGTTTTCGTCCATAACTAGTGACTAGAATAATTTTTTTTCCATGTATTTCGTCAGCGTTTTTGTTAAGTGTAACAACTTTTATATCAATATCTATAATATAAACCTATTAAAAAAAATCATGAAAACGAAAGGCCTTGGATAATGTAAAAAATAATGAAAAAGATCGTTGCACTCCAACGTTGCAAATTCGTGCAAATTACAACGTCGTGCATAGTCCAGCATCGATGCAGGAGAGAATCATTAATATATCGTGTTATTGGATATTTAAGGGAGCTTTCCAGTGTGAAATTTTCAAAAAATCGATTTTTTTTTTTTGCTTTATCGAATAGTATACACTCTTCCGAATATTCCCTGAAATTTTCATGCCGAAATTCAGATTATTTCGGTTACTGTACAGCATTTCTTGGAAGAAGGCAACGGAGCGCTACAGCTACAGCGAAACTTTGAACGCGTTTTTCTCGAAACAGCATTTTTCAAAACGGTGTCCAACTTGGAGGGCAGAGTTTTAAAGCTATCGAGTTGAATTTTTTACACAATATTCTTAACGTCATTGTTTATCGTGCTATGGAAGATTTTTTTTTTGACATCTTCCTATTTTTTTGTAAAAAAAACTGCCAAAAAAAATGCTAAAATCGATACTTTTTGTTCAAACCGGCGCCATTTTTGCAACAAAAAAAAAAGCCTCCATAGCACGAAAGCCAATTATATACCGATCAATAATCTTTTTGTTTTTTTTGTTTCAGATCAAAATTGTGACCCCCAACGTGGACACCACATCCAAGTGCATTTTCTGCAACAATTGTTTCATCATTTTTATAGATATTAATTAATAAATAAATCGATCTTTAAAAAATTGTTTTGTATTCTTCAATACCCAATTAATATACAAAAAAAACCAGACCGATTAGATTATTTTTTCTTTAAAAAAAAAAATCGCGAAAAACAGCGATTTTTCGGGCTGTCACACTGGAAAGCTTCCTTAATGAAATCGAAAAAATAAAGATTGCCGCAGTGTTCAAAGGCTTATTATCGGGAAAAGAGAAGAGCAATGAAAAAAAAAAAGATTGCCGAGTTACCGATGAGAGAGCACCGAGACAGACATAATTATCGTCTGCAGGAGAAATCGCATCGAAACTTCGCGCGGGCCGAAGGGAAAGAAAAACAAAGGAACGAGAAGGGTTCGTACTCGCGTAATACGACGCGTACGTGTTCGGATAGGGATATAGATTCGTGAATCGCTCTCGATGCTGGAACAGAAGAGTTTGAATAGGCGACCTAAATATCTTCCACTCAGGATGAGTAGAATCCCGGGAGAGCTCGTGCTAGGGATGAGCAGACACACCCCCACGTACGCGCAAATCCACACAAACTCATTCGTCTTGTAATTCATGGTATATCGATATTTTCATCGGTGAAAATCGCCTTCATCGAGGAACGTACGTGCATGGACCGTTCCATTCGTAATGAACAGGCAATCACTGATTATAAATGTATTTTTTTTACAATTTTTTCTTTTGCCAGACAGGAAGTGTTATAAGCGAAAATGCATTTTTAGGACAGGAAGAAAGTGAAAGTGGACAAAGACGTGCGAAGGAACATTGAGGACGTAATAATAAAATAATTATCGATTTAGAATAATTCTAGATTTAGGTACGGCCAAAAAAACTTCAAAAATATTATCGTTTTACTTTCACGAGAAATAAACCCTTCAAATGAATCTTCGAACAAAATATACCTTGGAAAAAACAAAAAAAAGTGTTCCCAAATTTTTCTTACTACTGCTACTGGACGAGACATTGAGGATGTTGTGTCCAAAATTGAAAATGGTGATAAAATTTTCAAAATTTGTTAGGTCATTATGTAAAACATTTGAAAGGGTGTGTAAAAATTTCACGTCGATGAGGAAGCTGGCTACTGAGATATTAGAATCCACAAATTGCACGCAGCCTTATGGAAACTGAAGTAAATTTGCAATTTTATTAGCAAATAGCAAACTTTGCTTTTTGTTTTCAACAAATAGGAGAAATATTTATGAACGATCGTTCTTTTACTTTCATATATATCGAAAATAAAAGTGGTTTCATATATATCGAAAATAAAAGAAACGACGACGCCCGTGAACGAAAATGAGTATTTTAATTTCCCGGTACTTTCGGTCTATGCAACATTGCCGCTATGATCTTATATGTTTTTCCTCAAGTGTGATTTTTTTTGTATTTTTGGCATAATTTTTTATAACAAAAAAAATAATAATTCCAAAGTTACTTCAGTTTCCATAAGGCTGCGTGTAATTTGTGAATTCTAATTTCTCAGGAGCCAGCTTCCTAATCGTCGTGAAATTTTTACACAACCTTTCAAATGTTTTACATAATGACCCATCAAATTAAACAAATTTTATTACCATTTTCAATTTTGGACGCAACATCCTTAAGGCCTTAGGTCACAGTAACGGGTATAAAATCATGTGCGAATTTAAGATTTTTTTTTCGTATGAAAAAGTGTTGCAGTCATAAAATTTATTACACATCTATTTAGTATGAATATCAAGCTGTTAGAAAATATATATATATTTTTTTCGTTCTACAAAATGGCCGCCTACTAATATTTTCTTTTTTATCTTTTTTTGTAGGCGCTTTAGCATCAACAATTTTTTACCTAGGAAAAAAAAACAAAAATTCTCGTCAACCTACATTAGAATACCTAGAGAAGTACGTACGGAATTTAAGAAATATTGTTTAATTCAAAAGTTGTAGGTACTTGAACTTAAGAAATGAATTTTCAGTGAAAAATTTCGTTGTAACTGCTCATAAAATGAAAAGTTTTCGATTAATCAGAAATTCCGTACGTACTTCGCTGCGAAATGCAATTAGGAACGTCACTTTTAAATTTGAACTCAATCGAGTGAAAATTGTTGAAGTTATTTGTCACGCCAATTGGAAAAAGCTGTTTCGAGAAGTTTCGAGTAGTCGGCCATTTTGTACATCGAAAAAAAAAAAAATTCTAACAGCTTGCTATTCATACTGAATTGTGATTAGTTTTGCTTAATTTAATTTAATTACTTAAAGTGTGATTAATTTTATGAGTGAATCACTTTTTCATACAAAAAAAAAATTGTCAAGCTCGCAAATTATTTCACATCCGTTACTGTGGCCTAAGGCCTTAAATGTTCGAGTTATTCAGATAATCATTTGGCCCCAATTCATTTAAAAAATTAACTCTCTACTGAAGAATTATTGAAGAAGCATTTAACTATTTGAGGCAATCGGCTCATTTTTTCGTAATGCCCTTCGGTTTCCAAACCACGTTCCACGAAAATTCGGAGTTTCACGATCTTTAATGAGGATGGAAGCGATAAAAATAGATTTTTTTTTGATACGTTAGAGCTTCTATTCGTGGACGACGTCGGAAGTTTTCTTATGACGAAGTTCCAAGGCTTTCGAAACGTTGTCCAGACATTTGGCAAAAGTACAGAATTTTTGGATGTAATCTCGGAAACTCGAATTTTTTGCTCGCCACTTTGAAGTTTGCGTCGTTGGAATACAACCCAAATTAATTCTTATTTCGGTTGCACGTTTCGTTGATTAGGCTGTGAAAATCACTCGAACGTTTTCACGTACTCATATCGAAGATTCGTGACTTGGCAAAAAAGCTTTCGATTATCCGAATAGGGGAATGGAAAAAGAGAGAAAAAAATCGTTGTATTCGATGCAAACTTCAACGCCGTGTAAATTCGACCTGGAATGGCCCATGCGTAGAAACTTCTGTACGAAGATACGTGCACATAAATATATATATATATATCGTCGTTTTATGTCTTCTATATTCATATATATATATATATGAATATAGAAGAGATAAAACGACGAGCTGGTTGTTGCGCTCTCGAATTCTCTTTAATGACCGAATGCTAGATTGAAGGCGTTCGCACTACGTTTCTTTCAACTTCTCGAATGCACACTTCAGCGAGATTGTATTGAGAATCCCTCCGAGTCTGATGGGGCAAGACAGAAAAAAGGAGTGAGATAGGAGAGAGAGCAAGATCGAGGGCTGTGTCTGTGCGCGGCGTTAAGGGGTTATGCCTAGTTCTAAAAGTCGAAAAATCACTTTTATTCAAAGCCAATCTATTTTGACGATATATAATCTTATAGATGTGTCCTGAAATTAGTTAATTGCTATTTCTTAATTGCATCGCACTTTCTGAAACTTTTGGTGCTTTTTATCAATGTAAAAATGTAGTATTTCATCGAAGGATCTTTTTCCGATGCGTTTTTTTTTATTTTATAAAAGAAAAGGGCCCATTTTTTTCGCAAAAATCAAGACTCTCATTGAACACGCGCCATTTTTTTTTACGTTTGATATTTCGGAAGTTTCTTTGATTGTTCATAGCATAAATTAATATACCGACGAAATTTGTTTGATTTTTTGGTATTAGACCACCTGGTTCAGAAAAGACGTTTTCGATGATGTTCGAGTTTTCATCGTTGGCACGAAACGAATATCATTTTTTTTCCAGCAAATCGAAGCTACTGTGAACGACGTTGAAGTTTGCATCGTTGAAATGCAATGCAAATGAATGCTTTCCAATTGCTCGTTTTTTCGGACGACTTTAGGCCGTTAACATCACTCAAACGTTTTCACTTATCAGAGTTTCAATCTTTTTAGAGATTTATGACCTGAACTCGCAAAAAGGGACTTTGGATAATGATAAATGAAAACGAGGGAAAGAACAATCGTTGCATGTCAACGATGCAGGCTACAACCTCATCAGCACCCATGATCTTGAAGTTCACATCCTTGGAACGCAATGAAAATTAATTATTTCGCATTGATAAACTGTCCACAAGGCTGACTCAGGCTACGAAAATTATTCCATCGTCTTTACGTATTTTTATTATGGATTTACGACCTCGAGTTGAAAAAAAATATTTCGCATAATAATAAAAATGAGGAAATGAGGGGAAGAAAAAATCGTTGCGTTCAAACGATGCAAATTTCAACGTCATCGGTGCTAGAGACGCGACCGGATATTTCACAAAGTCCCTTCAATTACCCGCAGCAACGACAGAAGGCACAACCAGACAATATTTTTCAGTACAAATTGCTTTTCTCAATTTGCGGAACGGAATACTCGAATTGACGAAGGGCCGTGAATGGGTGTATCAGGGAGTGCTGTCAACGTGGAGAAAGGCGAGCACGCACGCGGCAATACAATTGAAGGGTTTCAAAAAAAAAAAAAAAAAAAAAAAAAACCAGAACTTGAAGTATAGTCGACCAAGACTGTGAATAAGAGACGAGGGGAAAGAAAAAAAAAGTGGGAGACAGAAGGAGGGCACGGGAGGCGGAAGTCCGTGAAGAATAGAAGTAGGTGCTAATATTTGTTCTTCTTCGCGTCGTTACCAGAAAGTAGGTACTTCCACGTGTACCGGAAAAAGAACGTGAATAAGTGCACCTACATAGGACAACGAGGAATCGCGTACTTTGTACGTATGGCTATGTATATTCTTTTTCACTTCTTATTCACAAAAAGGACTTCATTTTCACGTACAATAGCAGCTTGAAATTCACTTTTTTTATTTGTTCCAGTGCATTGAATGAAATGCATACACGTGAGAGTCTTGGAAATGGCCTTTATATATATACACACATGACGTCTATTCACGATGTTCAAGTAGACATCGTTGCAACGCAAAGGAAATTCTTTTTTTTTACTGGCAAATTATTTTTTTGGGATTTGGACTGCGGAAAACTCTCGAAGGTTTTTTTTTCGGGATTCTTATTGAGAATCTACTAGCATATTAAAATACGCTACGATAGCTATTAAAATAAAGAAATAAAGGAGGCCTGAGAAATTTTCGTTGCGTTCCAACGATGCAAACATCAATGCGATATCTTTTCATACATTATTGACGATTTATTGTATATATAAATTGTTTGTGGTGAGAATCAATGGTGGAGTCGCGTTTGGGGGAAAAAAATACATTGCTATTAAGTTAGATAAATATATTGTTAAAAAAGTAGAAAATACATTGATGTAAAATTTTTAAAATACTTTGATGTCAAATTAGAAAGATCGATCATGAGAAATTGTGAAAAAAATAACGGAATTTTTTTTCCCTTAAATTTGAAATGTTTTTTTAAACTACATTTTTTTTAATTTAAGTTTTTAAATTTTGAAAAAAAAAATTTCATTTAAGGAACAATAAAAGTGTTCCTTTAATTTTTGATAAAACTTTGACACTTCGGTCAAAAATAACGGTTCAGCCCATCAATTTTAAAACGTGGGGGGTCTTTGGGCATGTATTGAACTAAAAAAAAACCTAGAAACATAAGTCATTTTCGCAATATTTGCAAAGTTGACGTCGATTTTCCAAAACGGGAAAAAAGTCATTTTTTCGTACTTTTTCAAATCAATATTAAGGTTAAAAAAATGTTCTCTAAAGTACCAAAAGGTTCTTTTAGAGAATTTATTCCAGTTTACGAAACCCACCTTTAGCTTGCTGTACGATCATTTGTTCATGAGATATTGATAGTCTACGAAAAAAGCTCCTTTTTTATTTAAACGCCGATATCTCAGCGACAAATGGTCGTACAAAGGTCCAAAAACTACCGTTTTGAAGCTGAACAATCAGGCTAAATAAGCCCAGTGTTTATCAAGCTCAAAAACATTTTTCGAGTCCGTGGGCGATTTTGAAAGAACAAAAATTTCGAACATTTTTGTCTCGCGCTACTTCTTAGATTCACGTCGAGCACGTTGCTTAAACAAAATCACCGGTGAGATTCGTAAACTGAAGATTTCAAGCTTCAAAACCCCATTCTTTCTTTTACGATACGACCATTTTTCACAAAGATACAGCTATTCAAAAATCAATTTAAAAAATTTGAAATTTTACTGTTTCCTTAATATTTGTAACGAGTGTATATCTATATCGACCATAGCGTGCTACTGCTGTCTCGAATTTATTGACGCGTTCCACAAACGATTTACGTCTTCACTATAAGATTACCACAATACCATAAATAGTTTCGAGGTTTGTGTACAGCGTTTCCATGACAATCAATTAATATCACAAAAAGAGATGATAATGAAGAGACAAAAACGAGGCCTCCAAAATAACTTAAACTTTTCTCAGGACCCTCGTTAGATATCTACATCCAAAATATATAAAGAAAATGTTTGGATGATAATGAAAATGGGGCAATAAAAAAATTAAAACGTATTTTCATCGCATTACAACGATGCAAACTTCAGCATCGTAAAAAGAGGCCCTAGACACTTGTGCCAGTTACAATGGCGTTGACGATGTTCTTCTCCAGTTTAATTTTGTAGCCAGAATCTTCTTATGAAGATCATAATCTCTGCTTAGTATACGAAAAAAAAACTTTGCAGGGATTTCCGTAGCTTAAATTGACGGAAAATATGTTGTCGAAGTTTGTGTCGCCGAAGTGCAACGAACATTTTCTTTTATTTTGCTTTCATCCCCATCTTTATTCTTATCCAAAATTATTTTGGGTAGACGCAGGTGTTAGGTCTCTGAGGATCTTGAAAAAAGTTCGCTCTAGCCTCGATCTGTCAAAAAAAAAATCTTAAAATTTGTATCGTTGGAGCGCGGCCAAAATCGATTCTTTTCGTGAGATTCGCGACCACAATTTGCAAAAAATAAAGTTTTGGATAATAAAAGAAAAAGCGAAATTAAAAGAACTAAAAAAATCCTTGCGCTCCAACAATGCGAATGTCGACGTCATAAAAAGAATTGGCGATTCTGAAAAAAAACTGTTTTCGTTGCGTTCCAACGATACACACTTCAATGTCATAAGAAAATGGAACAATTGAATAGTAACGAAGTTTGTAAGTCAAAAAATTCTTCATTCGTATTATTATCCAAAATCTTTATTTGCAGATTCAGGTCACGCATCCTTAGTATAAGATTAAAAATTTCAATAATTTCCGTACCTTAAGGAGGTACGATCACTTCCACGGGGTCAAAAAAGAGTCTATATTTATTTTCACCCACAGCTGCTCTGATTGACGTTTACTCAAGTTGATTATTCGTATTATCGATTATAGTGTGCCAAACGTTGTGGCAAATGATGAATTTATTGCACGTGCTCAAAGTGCTCGAATTTGCAGTTTTATTGCGAAAAACCCGAACGGTCAAAATAACTCAAATTTAGGCAATAGGCGCATACAGTATTCCTCAAAATCATATAAAAATTTCAAATCCGAAAGTTGGATTCGTAGTAATGATCGTACCTCCTCAAATCGGCCAAAAATTATTGGGCTTTACGAGAAAGAAAAATATTTCGTTGCTATTCAACGATGCAAACTTCAAGACCGTACAATTGAGGAAAAAAACAAATTGTTGCATTCCAACGAGGCATGCTCCAACATCGTGTTACATAAGTCTTCCGTACTCGCTGTGTATTGGGCTAGACAGCTTTTGTAGCCATATATATATTCGCATGAGGGGTAATACGATTCTCTCTGGGAGCTCGTTGGACCGAATGCACCAACAAGGAGGATGAACGGGACTGGCAAAGGATAGAGCCGCGTTCCCTCCATGCATATGTATGGGTCACGGACGCTATTAGGGGAGGACTCGAAACGGCGCTCGACTTTGAGGTTTCTCCGGCTTTGTGGAAGGAACAGTCGATACGCTCCGCAAATGTATATACGTATATATCAAGGAGATGGAATGGTCCCTTTTTTCCCCGCTATATATATATATATATATATATATATATATATGCCTGGCGCGGCTTTGCCAAAAGAAGTCAAACATCCTATCGATATTGAGATTGCCCCGATGCGCGAAGACGCACATCCGGATAATCCTAAATCGCTCCGGTGAGCGTGGACGCGAGAAAGCTGACTGCTTCGGACGCGTTATTCTCGAAGACGGTCAACATTTAGCGAGAAAGCCGAGTCTTAGGATCTGCGGGCTTGACTTTCGCGGGGCCTGAGACTTTGCTTTTGGCTGTGAAGGTGACCCTTTTCGGTGGAGAAAGGGAGAGAGGGAGATGTCTCGGAAAATGGGCAAATCAACGTTGATCGTCGCAGCGCGTTGAGATACAGGTTTAACGTTTTTCTGGTTTAGCAAAGTCACATTAGCTCCTTACTGTCCGTGCTATTTTTTTTATCAATTTCATTTATTTCTAGCAATCACCGATTACAGCCGGTGTTAATTTTTATTTCCAGTTTATTGCTTCGCTACGGTGTTGACGGTTGCTTCGTTGAAAAGCAACGAAAATGGTTTTCCCCGATTGATAGTGCAGATTGTAATTGTAAATTGTAAATTGTAATTGTGCAAATTGTAAATAAAGTTGTAAATAAAATTGTAAATAAAGTTGTAATTGTAAATACGATAAGTAATTTGATACAATTGTAATTGTTTTAAATTGTGTACAATTAGTGCAATGTTATGTACAATGAGTACAATATTGTGTACAATAAGTAATTTAATAAAATTGTAATCGTAAATACAATAAGTAATTTAATAATACTTGAGTAATTTTCAAGAGTCCTGAAACACGTTCGAGGATTATTCTAGCCGAAATCCCCCCAAAAAGTATATTTTGACAATGGCAGTTTAAAGGGTTACCCCCACTTGCGATTTAGAAGAAATCGATTTTTTTTATTGCATTTTTTTGAAGTATAAGTATCTGAGAATATGTCCTGAAAATTTCAAGTCGATCCGAACAAAATTGACTGAGATATGAGCGTTGAAAGAGAAAAATCCGTGAATTGAAGAACTGAAATTGAAACTTTAAACGCGTTTTTCTCAAAATGGCATTTCTGAAGTCGGTGATCAAGATTACTCGAACACTAATGAACCGATCTTCTTGAAATTTTGCAGGCTTATTTAATACATAAAAATGTAGTCTTTAATCGTTCGATTTTTTTTTTCGAAAAAATGGCCGTTTTATAGCCAAAAAGCGGCCGTTTTTTTTCGTTAAAATCGAACCATTAACTTTGACTGTCCGCCATTTTGTGAAAAATGAATATTTTTTAAAATCCTTCGATTAAAGACTAGTTTATACTTATATTTGACTAAATCCATCCGCATTTTTTTTTCAGATGATCCACTTCGCCGCAATGTTGGTCACCGCAAACCGTGTATATAAAAACATTATTTCATTGACGGCCATTTGCCACTAAACAATGTAATATTTTTCAATAAAAAAATTACTGAAAGTTCTTCAAGATGTGTTCTTTAAGATGGTATATTGATCGATTAAAAAAGTTTTGTAGTTTTCTCTAAAAAAATTCATGAAAGGCCTTTTTTTGCGCTACAAGTGGGGGTAACGCCTTAACGCACTGAGAGAAAAGTGCATAGTATTTACAAGAAATGCGCATGGTAAAAGAGAGTATAGTTGAATTCCCTATAGTTTATTGTCACCGCAATCATAATATGGTTAACACAACTATAAACGAAAAGTATACGTAAACATGTGACTTTGGTGACGTGTTTGACTATCTATTATCTCCGAAAAAATTACTACCTATCGTAACAATATTAACTGAATTAACTATATCGATATTGTAAAGACTTTCACAGTAGTTAATAGTTATTTCGGGGATACTAGATAAAAAAAAACACGACGATGCAAACTCAAACACAATCGTCCGATTCAGGCAGCCTCAGATCATTCGTATTCTCTCCAATCTGCTCGCGTCCTTGTTCGCAGCTCGTGATTTTCGCGTTCTTGATATACGGTCAACAAGTGCGTACAATCGGTTGAGTTTTTTTTTGCAAAGTTCGATGTCCGCCGGATATTTTCGCGAGACTCGATAAGGCACGCGTATATCAATCTATTATTCGTCATAAGTGAGTATGGACGTGTGTGTGTGTGGGTTCGAATCTCGTACGGGAACTTGGCGAGCCCGATCGTTTGGAGAACTGGTCGGTCCACTTGCGCAGCTCCCGAGAGACGCTTATAAAGTATATATAATTTATCAAACGCCTGTCGCGGCTCGTTAGTTATAACGGGGGCCCGATCGCGGGTCGTCTCGCGTATACAGGCTGCCCGAATAATATACTCAGCTCGAAATCCTCGACAACGAGTTCGTTAGTACGAGAGAAGAAGAAAAAAAACGAAAAAATTTCTCGTACGTTAAGGACGAAAAATCGTGGTTAATTTACGAGCAAGTGAACTGATGATTTGAGAAAGAAATAAAGATCGTGCGACGAGTATGCGAAGTTTTTTTTCCTTTAAGGGGTTCGGCTACTGTAAAAATAACGAAAAATCGTTCGTTATTTTTGCAGCACCAGAGGCAACTCAAATTCGAGAGGAAGGTTCAACGTATTGTGCAGGAATCGCAGATTGAAGGTAAACTTATTATTAAAACGATATAACTAGTAAAACTTCTAATCGCGCTTTACTCGAAACTCTGCTTTTCGAAACGGTGTACACGATTTCTCGACATCTCATGAACGGATTTACTTGAAATTTGGTACACTGATTCAGTGTAATAGTAGTTTAGTCTTGACCGACGTTTTTCATCTTAACATTTTTTTCCATTAGTTATTAACAACAATGATGTCATTTTTCCCCAAAAAGAAAACAAAAACATAAAGTATGTTTTTTTAATTGTTGAAACGCGATAACAAAAAGAAAGCTCGGTCAAGTCTTAGCCAATGTTATCTATTTTGAGAAGAAAATTGGTTTTTTCGTTTCGGATCAACCGGGTGGCCAAAATCAAGTACACCGTTGAGCCCCTGACGTTCAAAGGTCCTTCACGAGATCGTTTATAACTTCTATGATTATTAATATGTTCTAATAAAATTTGGTACACAACTTGGTTAATGTACATACAAATGAACGTCCCAATCATTTTTCAATCATCTTACTTATTCCTTCAAATCCTGTTTTAATAACCCTGATTTTCGGATGCTCACGGTAGCCTAGCACCTTAAGGCCTTAAGGCCACAGTAACGGGTATAAAATCATATGCGAATTTAACAATTTTTTTCGTATGAAAAAGTGATTCACATTAAATTAATTACACATCGATTTAGTATGAATATCAAGCTGTTAGAAAATATATTCATATATATTTTTTTTCGATGTAGTAAATGGTCGACTACACGAAACTTCTCGAAAAACCTTTTTTCCAATTGGCGTGACAAATAACTTCAACAATTTTCTCTCGATTTACTTCAAAATTAAAAGTTATGTTCCCAATTGCATTTCGCAGAGAAGTACGTACGGAATTTCTGATTAATCGAAAACTCTTCATTTTATGAGCAGTTATAACGAAATTTTTCACTGAAAATTAATTTCTTAAGGGGTTACCCCCACTTGCGATTTAAAAAAAATCGATTTTTTTTTATTGCTTTTTTTTGAAGTATAAGTATCTGAGAATATGTCCTGAAAATTTCAAGTCGATCCGAACAAAATTGACTGAGATATGAGCGTTGAAAGAGAAGAATCCGTGAATTAAAGAACTGAAATTGAAACTTTAAACGCGTTTTTCTCAAAATGGCATTTCTGAAGTCGATGACCAAGATTACTCGAACACTAATGAACCGATCTTCTTGAAATTTTGCAGGCTTATTTAATACATAAAAATGTAGTCTTTAAAAGTTCGATTTTTTTTTCGATAAAAATGGCCGTTTTATAGCCAAAAAACGGCCGTTTTTTTTTCGTTAAAATCGAACCATTAACTTTGACTGTCCGCCATTTTGTGAAAAATGAATATTTTTTAAAATCCTTCGATTAAAGACTAGTTTATACTTATATTTGACTAAATCCATCCGCATTTTTTTTTCAGATGATCCACTTCGCCGCAATGTTGGTCACCGCAAACCGTGTATATAAAAACATTATTTCATTAACGGCCATTTGCCACTAAACAATGTAATATTTTTCAATAAAAAAATTACTGAACGTTCTTCAAGATGTGTTCTTTATGATGGTATATTGATCGATTAAAAAAGTTTTGTAGTTTTCTTTAAAAAAATTCATGAAAAAGGCCTTTTTTTGCGCTACAAGTGGGGGTAACGCCTTAAGTTCAAATACCTACAACTTTTGAATAAAACAATATTTTTTAAATTCCGTACGTACTTCTCTAGGTATTCTAATGTAGATTGACGAGAATTTTTGTTTTTTGCTCTAGGTAAAAAATTGTGGATGCTAAATGTCACGCCGCGGAGCGCCTAAAAAACGATAAAAGAAAATATTAGTAGACGGCCATTTTGTACATCGAAAAAAAATATATATTTTTTCCAACAGCTTGATATTCACACTAAATAGATGTGTAATTAATTTTGTGAGTGAATCACGTTTTTATACGAAAAAAAATTGTTAAATTCGCACATGATTTTATACCCGTTACTGTGGCCTAAGGCCTTAACGAAAATTTGCAGTAAAAAATATGCCGTTGTCGGCTGAGGAATGAATTCATGTAAAGAATATACGGGCAGCCGTTAATTTTATGCGTAAACATCAGTGGTCGTAACGAGACTCGAATGTATCTCTGCAACGCGATGTATATGTCCAACTGACATCTCGAGAGCTATATATAAATCATAGATCAAACGCTTTTTCGTGAAGCTTGTGTAACAAGATTAATGTCTTCCCAGGAGCGTTTCTGCGGGAAACCGAATCATTGTAAAAACCTCATCGGTGTTAGACTTCGTACACGTGTGGGATGAATTTATGCTTGTTCTTATACCAAGCTCGGGCAGCTCGAATGTCTGTGTAGTATGTATTTTTTCTGAACCGATTCAGCACCAATCAGCTTCCACGAAGCAATAACGATAGCTTTGGAAATATTGTATTTTCCATGATTCTAAAATTGGATTCGTTTGACGTTTCGTGCAACATGGTAAACATTGAAAAAATCAACGTTTTATTCGTCTCTTATTGCAAAACTAAAGTCGAAGAACCGAATTATACAAATCTGTATTAGGTACATTTTTGTTATCTCGATGGATTGGAGGGGTAATTATCACTGGAAATTCCGACACTGATTCATCGCCTCGAATAATATTAATCGTAGCAAAATATCGCTCCTAATTGACAAGAAAGTTTCCACATCATCGTGCAAATAAAAAAGCAGGCATCATCCGGCAATTTATTTTTGAGGATTCAAAGATTCTCGAAGATTTTCTCCACGCGGATAAATATCTCGAAATGTTTTTTCATCATTCAAGTCATTCGGCCCAAGTTTTTCGAAACTCATTCTCGATTTTTCAACAGCCAGCACCGTACGTGGCGAATCTGCCATGTACGAATCTTCGTAATTATTTGCGACACCATTGGAATCTATTTCGGGACTTCCTTGGCCATGGTCGCTGTCGCCGAAAATACTCACGAAAAAATGAGTATGAAAAAATAAATGAATAGCGAACAAAAAAAAACGATCCAAGCTAGAACGCGTCACAGCTGGATTTTCTCGTCTTCGGAATGTTCCATACGAATTCTAGGTTTGTTTTTTCGTTTGTTCTTTGCAACGGGAGAACCGGACGAGCGAGAAGCAAGAGAGAATATGAGCGGGCAAAGGAAGAGGCCGAATGGCCAGTGCTATACCACTCCGCGTTGAAGAATAAGTCTCTGCTGAAGGCTGTATTTTACAGACGGTATGTGTGTACAGTTCAACCATAGAATTTCGTTCGCCTGTACGTATGGATTGAAATAGAGCAAGAAAGAACTCGTATCACTCGAACGGTTGCCCTGAGACACATACACCTATATTGAAATATTCTTCTGCCATTTCTCATCCGTGTGTATGGATTGGACTACCCAATAGGCAAATACAGAATGAATCCCGAGCATCCTAGCTTGATCCACCACCGACAGGAACAAAAACAGAGCGGGCTCGACGTGATCGATTTGATCCGCGTAGATTCACATGTAGGCATGCAGAGTCCACATCGGAATCCAAGTGGAGATTCCGCGCTATTTCCCGATTCGCGTATTTTGCGAATTGCTTTTTCGAAATTCTCAACGGGAACTTGTGGATCTCCCAAAAAATATCCTTTCAGCGGTGCACAAAGTTGTTAGGCCGTTCCAACATGCAGCTACATCCCTATAGGGATTTGTTTGGGACACCGCACAAAGTCCTTATTAGGATTAAGCTGCATTCCACATTGTTCCCCATTCAACGGCGTTTGGAAATTCTTACCACGTTCGAATCGAAAATATGTGAAAAAGTCACGAGAAAAAACTTGGCATGTTGAAACATAATCTGCAAGCTTCGTGAGCATGTACGCGTGTGACGATCTTACGTCAACGTGCAGTAAAATAAATAACCAGCGATAATTACAGTGGATTTTCGGTTATGTGATTCAAATTCATTTTTTAAATATACTTTTTTGAGCGATTTATACTTTTTTGAGATAAGATTTATAGTTATTCAACATCCACTCATGTGGTATATCTATATGTTTTGTTTAGAAAATTCAACGTACAGAATGCGATTGGTTCCATCAAGAATAGTAGCCTGTTCGATAATGTGGGAATCCGTTAGGATTCAATGTACCAGCGTAACGTTTTATGACGATGAAGTTCACACCGTTGTGATGCAATGAAATGTTTTTTTTCTAAATTTTCCACATATTCTTTGGCAGATTAGCTATGAAAGTCCCGCGACCGTTTTATAGGATCTTCATTTAGCGATCTACGATCTAAATCTACAAGATACGATAAAAGTAAGGTAATGAAAACCAATTCGTTGCACAATACGATGGATCCAATGTTTTGGTATAGGGATCCGATGCGATGAATCCGATGTTTTGGTATAGGGATCTAATGTTTTGGTATAGGGATCCAATGTTTTGATGTAGGGATCCAATGCGATGGATCCAAATTTTTTGTATAGGGATCCAATGCTATGGATCCAATGCTTTGATATAGGGATCCAATGCGATAATCCAATTTTTTGGTACAGGGATCCAATGTTTTGGTGTAGGGATCCAATGCGATGGACCCAATGTTTTGATACAGGGATCCAATGCGACCCATTGGATCTCCATCAGGAACTAGGAACGACTACGGGAAACCAGTTGGATTAGGTACTACGTCAATTTCTGCACGGGTAAGCGTGTATCTTTAGTCTCGAGCGTTTCGGAGTACACATTGTGTCACCCGAGATTTACAACGTAATTGAGGGTTTTTATTGAGCAATCGAGTTATGAGTCTCATTGTGCCGTGGGTGTTAAAACGGGGCATGAGAAGTTGGCGAGCTCGTGAGGGGTCGGAAGTTGTAATGCATCGGGGTGGGGGGGCGTGTACAATATACGTGATCCCACACGCGCACCCAAATGTGTATGTGTGGCAAAAAGACTCATGGGCACTGAGCCTGCACCGTGTCTGAAGGAACACCAAAGGGTGTTGCTCCCTTTTTCCCTGGACCCTTTTTCCAACTGGCTGAAATCTATGGCCAGTCGGTTTTACGCTTTTATGCACAAATCCACAGGATACGTGTACCAACAGCGGTTGTATGATGGCAGAGCTACGTGAGAAGGAATAAAATCACATCCATTGTTCGAGGAGTCAATCGAAATTAGTATAGCGTTGAGTTGTAGAGGTCATGGATTTCGTCATATTGTAGGGGTGAAGATATATGGGGAAGGGTGCTGTTGAAGACTAGTCCTTGTGGTCCAAAATAATGGCAAATAGTCATACGTCATGTGGAGCTCAATGGCATCGATATCACCTTCGTATGAATCTGAGCATACTCGTATGGAGCTCATTTCAACGACTGTTCTGGAAAGGCAACGTTTCGTTCGTACGAATTTCGAGGACCTCAAAACGGCGTGTTGCACTGATATCCTATTTTGGCAATGCGACAAGCACACTATGTAACAGTTTGTGTGACACGCGTAGTTCTTAAAACTGTTAAGCTGCGGTTGCTTCAAGTGCAAATGATTTACGTCTTCGCCATAAGTAATCTTCACCATCATTCTTTCCAATAGTCACTTTTCATAAGATCTTCTACCAAATTATACTCCACAAACGTTGATATTAACTATATTTATTGTGCAAGCTTGATAAGCTTGACAAAAATGGAAACAAATACTAATTGTATAACAACATTAGTATTTGTACGTCGATTTTGTGATAGCACTGAAATTAACGATGTCTATATTGTCACGCTTTTTGCAATAGTGAATAATAATTTCGGGGATAATGGCTAGTCAAGTGCGCCACCCAAATCACATGTTTAGTTGTACTGACTGTTTGATGTTTCGAGCTTATCCTCGTGTGGAGGAGGGACCTATCAACAAATGTGGGTTTGAAATTTCAATTTTTTGCTAAAATATATCTTATAGAATATAAATTCATACAGAATTATGTGCAATGAAATAAATGACACACGAACTAGTTGGTATGTAGATAAAGATGATACAAAAATGAATGTGAACTAATGGGATAAAGTTTGGATCGTTGGACGACAACGGTTGTGTTTTTTACTTGATTTCTATTACAATTCAATTTTTTCATAGATTGAGGCTCGGAAAAATCGGTCGATTTCCGTACCCCAAGTCAGTGAGTTTGTTTGGGTTCGTTTCGGCTTGTTTGGGCCCAATGACGCAAACTTCAGCATCATTGTGAATTATGGATACCTACGTATTTCATACCGCGCGGAAAAATGATCAGCTTGGTAAATCTCGTAACTATCATATATGAAGAAAAAAAAATCCAATAGAATTTTAATTATTTTCACACTTTGATCATCGCGAATCTCATAATCATGAGAATATGAATGAAAAATAGATAAATCTTACATTTTCGGCTGTTGTTTTAGAGGTTGGAAAAATAAGAAAGTTCCTGTGCAGAAGTTGCCATAGGTATTCAATATGATTCTCATGTTTGTCTCTACTTCCTGATAGGGATCCAATGGGTCATCGCATCGGATCCCTATCAGGAAGTAGAGACAAACATGAGAATCATATTGAATACCTATGGCAACTTCTGCACAGGAACTTTCTTATTTTTCCAACCAGTGAAACGTCACGCTCATACGTCAGATTCTGATCGGGATTCCCCATTGAAATCCAATGTACGAATCCAATTTGAATCCTCAAGGATTCCCACATCATTGAACAGAATCCGAAACGATGATGACGTTGAAGTTTGCATCGTTGGAATGCAACGCACAATGATTTCTTTCTAATTGCTCAAGTTTTTGTCCCGCTATTTTCACTGCGAAAATTGCTCAATTTTCACGTGTGCTTATTAAATATTTATGACCTCGATTGGCAAAAAGACTTTGCATACTGACACGAACACAGGAATTAAAAATGAAGATAAAACATGGTTGCACGCCTACGATGTAAACTTCAACGCCATAAACGATTCTCGATCGGAGAACAGTGCAGAATCGAATTGGCTCCCAATGGGTACTCCCTATGCGCGCGGTGTCCCTAACAAATCCCCCTACAGATGTTGGTGCATCGTGGCACTTCCCAAATTTGTGCACGGGATCACGAAAGGACATTTTTTTGAAGATCCAAAAAGTTCAGGTTGATACTTTAAAACGAAAAATTCGCAAACAACGCGATTTGAGAAATAGCGCGATCCACTTGGATTCAAATGTGGACTCCCTACGTGCGACCTCCATACATTGCCAAAAAAATTAAATTTAAATATAATCTATTCAAATCAAATAGATTTTTTCTTTGTATCACTTCCCACTACGATCCAATTTGTTTCAAATATATTTTGTTTTTTTTCGTTTCAGGTATTTCGAAAGATATAATAAATAGTTGGTAATAGTAATAGTATTTATCCCACGGTATACCCTGTAAGGATGTTTACACACATACTCCCTCTCACTTTGTCTCCCCCTTCACCCTGGTTCTTAGAATTAATATATATTAAGGGGAGGTACCTGAGTAAATAGCGAGAAAAACAGGCAAAGTTCAGGATTTTTTATCTCAAAAACTAATGTTTCGATTGGATCTGGGTTTTTTTATTGGAAAATATGTACATTGAGGTATGTTTAGGAATTTTTAAAAATTATTCCGGTGACTGGGAGCGCCGTTGTTGTGGTCAGCGTCCGACGTGTCGTTCGTTGACATGGCTTGTGGTGTCATGTATTCCGGGCAGCCGGTTGATGTGAAACATGAAAGCGCAACGGATTCTTGAAATATAATATACAAAGGCGCTCGCCTCGTAGGATTTTTTTGAAATTTTCATTTTTGACGGAATTGCGATCGTTTTAATTTAAGGGCAGATGTACACCTAGGAGCCGGAAAAAGGTCATTTTTGTGAATTTTTTCAAGGAAAACTATTTGTAATTTCGGATTGGGGTTTTAATTATCTAAAAGTATATACATTCAAAAATATGTTTAATTTTCTTTATTTGAAAATATCAAAAATATACACGAATATCGTATGATCCTTGGAGCGTCGTAAAAAAATCGATAACCAAAATTTCTCGAAAACCAATGAACCGATTGCCTTGAGGTTTTTCGTGGCTATTCTATACACCATTATCTAGTAATTGTCATAGGATTTTTTTCCGT
Organism: Ophion costatus; assembly: GCA_951751655.1. NCBI lineage: Eukaryota > Metazoa > Arthropoda > Insecta > Hymenoptera > Ichneumonidae > Ophion > Ophion costatus. The sequence continues at coordinate 11,790,095 of OX632366.1, read as the reverse complement.
TACTTAGTTTTTGTTTTATAGACAAAATAATAACTAATTTTTGGCCCAAAAATCACTATTTATGTTCAAACGTCCGCCATTTTGTCATAAATCGATATTTTCAAAATCGGCTATGACAAGTACTAGATAATGGTGTATAGAATAACCACAAAAAACCTCAAGGCAATCGGTTCATTGGTTTTCGAGAAATTTTGGGTACCGATTTTTTCACGACGATCCAAGGATCGTACAATATCCTTGTATATTTTTGATATTTTTAAGTAAAGAAAATTAAACATATTTTTGAATGTATATACTTTTAGATAATTAAAACCCCAATCCGAAGTTTCAAATAGTTTTCCTTGAAATAATTCAAGGAAAAAATTCAAGATTCAATTGAAAAAATTCAAGGTTCAAAAATGATCCTTTTTCCGGCTCCTAGGTGTATATCTCCCGTTCGAATGTAATCTTGAATTTTTCGTTCGCAATTTTCGACGATTTTGGTTGCGTAAAAAATCAATGGTTCAATCAAATGAAAAACCCCTACGTGGCGAACGAGAAAAACTATCGAGGAATATTGTATCGAAATTTGGACAAAAACGGGCGAGCCGTTTTCGAGACACATCTCGCACCGACTTTGAAAAATATGTTTCGAGATAATCGCGTTTGAAAAGTGGGCAAATAAATGACGCGCTCGGCCGTTGGGCCGCTGCACGAACTTTCGGTTAATTCTCCGTATAATTTTGGCGATAGCGGAATTTCAACATGAAAGGTTCACACGATATTCTTCGTACTTCAAACGTTTGAAAAATACAAGAAGTTAAAAACGATTTTTCAAAAAGTGTACTTCAATGCTGTTTCGAAGTTTGTCAGAAAAATTACTCGCAGGATAGAGATATATTTTTTACCTCACCGTTAATCAGCAACCCCAGGGCCATACATTGGTCCCTCCGAAGTACTCGCCAGCTTCAATTCTCGATTGTCCGCGCTGAATTTTCCCTTCACGGGTCGCGTTTCGAGTTTGAATTTCAGCCTTCGCAATGCGGTCCGCATCCTCGATCTCGCATTGCCTGTCAGCATTTCTCCCGACTTGAATTCCCAAGGCATCCATCATTTCGAGATAGGATTTTGCCCCACAGTTAAAAACGCATGTGGCAATATTGGCAGCAATGTTGACAATATCTGAACCACAACTACTTCAATATTGCGAATTTCTACATGAAATTTATACGCAATATTCTTCGAACTACAAACTACAAGGAGAAAAAAATCGATTAAAAAAGAAATTAACTCATGTACCTCCCCTTAAGGATGTTGAGTCCCTATGAAACATGTTAATGTTAATTGTTCAATAAATAGCTTCTTAATCGTCTTGAAATTTTTACACGACCTCCTGAATACTTCATGTAAAAACATACCAAATTTTCAGAATTCTATCATCATTACTTCAACCTCCTTAAGGGTTGAAATAAATAATGATAAGAAAATTCTGAAAATTTGGTATGTTTTTGTATGAAGTATTTAAGAGGTCGTGTTAAAATTTCATGACGATTAGGAAGCTCGTTATTAAAAAATTAACATTTTGTTAAGAACAATTTTTAAAAGAAATAAAAAAAAATTTATCAATAAACTTCGTTTTGTTTCCGTTGCTTTCAGTATATTGTAGATATTATAAAATTAGAAGGTAAAAAAAAACTTATTGCAAAGTTACATCAGTTTCCATAAAACAACATTTAATTTGTGAATGTTAATTGTTCAATAACGAGCGTCCTAATTGTCGTGAAATTTTTCCACGACCTCTGAAATATTTCATACAAAAACATACCAAATTTTCAGAATTTTATCATCATTTGCGATTTGGGACTCAACATCCTTAAAGGCGTCGTCTAGTGTGTCAGATAAAAGAACAATCGATTTTTGTGTTCATAAATCACATCTAAAACATGTATAGAAGAGGTGGGTAAAATGAGGAATTCCTGCACCGTACAAAATCCCTCCTGATTGCTCATCATCGTCGATTTCTTCAAGTGAAATTTTCAAATTGAAAATTGAAAATTTTCAAAGTGGACTGGCCCCTTAAATTTCCAAATGAAGGTGGTGGGATATAGGGACTCCTGGACAAATCCACGATTTTTCGTTTGCGCCTCTTCACATCCGAAATTCGCTTTTAACTCGACGATTGTGAAAAATATGATCCCTTTGTGTCAATAAAGGAGCAGCGGTTCGTAATAACCGTGGAGTGGATGACGGCGGCTCGCGGAGCTCGTATGCCGTAAATTGACTTAGGATTCACGTTTGACTTTTTCTCCCGTGCTAAGCTTGAAAAATTGGATCCGGAAAACCGCCTTCCACAATGGAGATGCGAGAGCGCGGGAGATAAGACGATCGCGGAGTCGCTTTATTCGGTGTGCGTCAGAGGGATAAACCGCGGGTTTGTGTCTCGTTCAGAAACGGCAACGCGCGCTCGTATGCTCTTCCGAAAATACACAAGGGCCGTTATTATGCATCCTCCTGGAAGCGTTATGGAGATAAGGGGTCGGATGCATCAGTGTGCGTGTGCATGTGCAGACACACACACACACACACACACGTGTGTGCGTACGTAGTCTAAAGCGTTTAGTGCATTGTACATACGCATGAAAAGGGACGGAACCATCGAGCCCTTTGTGGAGAACAATGTCGGAGTATAAAAACATTCTTATGAACGGTCGCAATTGTTCCGTTAATTTTATCCAAAGAATGGAAAATTACGTTCGAGAATATCTCAGTCCGTTTTGTCCACGTGGTGATGACGTTGAAACGTTTATTAAAAAAATATGTTTGTTTTTAGTATGGATAAAGTACGATGCTGAAGTTTGCATCGTTGGACTGCAACGGATTATTTTATTTCGGCAGATTTCGCCTACAAAAATCCATCAACCATTTTTTAAGATATTTGTTTTGCGATCTACATAAAAAATCTATCAAAAAAAGATCGCCTATAATAATAAAAATGTGGAAAATAAGATGTAAAACGGAACTTTCGTTGCGTTCCAACGATGCAAACTTCAGCATCATGGATAAATCCCCGAAAAGCCCATACCTATGATTAATTTGGAATTTCGTGTACCTATGCGTTTTGACTCGCTGATCACGAAAATCGCATTGAAAATACCCGCAAGTTTGATTTTCAAGGTCAACACTCACGAAAACTAATTTTTTAAACAGTTTTTCTGTTTTACTTTAGTAAATATTCATTTTAGAGAAAAATGTTTCCCACAAACGTTGTAGCCTATAAAAATATTGATCTTTTATGGTCTATACAATTTTTGTCTAAAACCATTCCGTTTCGTGAAAAATGGGATTATCGTACAATCAGTGAAAATTGCTTAGCTTCATTAGGTTCGATGTTATGTACTTATCTATAGTAACGAATCGGTAACAGCAAGAATATAGATAATGTTCATTAACCCACACAAACCCAAAGAAAAAATGCAAAAATAGTATACAATACAAAAAGAAATTGAACTTAAAATTTAAAAAAAAAACAAAAAAACATGCACTTTAAAATTGACTGAATCGCAAAAAATGCATAAATAGTATATAATATCTAATAGAAATATATCATATATAAAAGAAACTGAAATAAAAGAAAAAAAATCAAAATAATAAAATTAAAAACAAAAAAGAAAAAAAAAACATGCACTTTAAAGACTAAACTCCAACTTTCCCGCGGTAAAGTGCGTAAGAAGATAATATCGAAACTAATGGAGCTAAGCAATTTTCACTTATTGGACCATTATGCGATTTTTCTCGAAACGGAATGGTGTTTGATAAAAACTGCATAGAACACAAAAGATCAATATTATCATAGGCTATAACTTTTAAGAGAAACATTTTTCTCTAAAATGAATATTTACTAAAATAAAACAGAAAAACTGTTAAAAAATCACTTTTCGTGAGTGTTGATCTGGAAAATCAAATTTGCGGGTATTTTCACTGTCATATTCGTAATCAGCGAGTCAAAATACATGGGTACACGAAATTCCAAATTAATCAGAGATATGGGCTTTTCGGAACTATAACTTTTAGAATTTTTTTATACAATATTAAGAATAATGGAGAATAAAATGGAGAATAAACGATTTTTTGAACGCGTAGCGAGAGAAGAAAAAAAAACATAAAGAACTTTTTTGGACAGTTTTGATGTGGAACGGCCCATATGTGTGGCAAAAAAGGGAGAGAGAGGAAAAAGAAATTTGCATCGTTGGATTGGAACGATGTTTTTATTTCTGTTATTTTATTATGATAGAAAAACCTTCTATTGCAACTTGTGGCTGTAAATATCTAATGAGGATGCGTCAAAATATTTCAGTGATTTTTTAAGCCTAAATCGGCATAAAAAATCTCGAGTAAAAAGAATTTACTTTCGTTGCACTGCGACTATACAAATTTCAAGATCATACGTAGTAATGACACAATGAATTGGCGAACCCTTTTTCTTCCTACTTTTCGTCAGTCGAAATACATTCTTTTATTTTTCCAAACAGGTATGATATTTTTTTCGAATTTCGGCTTTTAATGGAATTTTGGATTCGGGAACTTTAACAAAGAGCATTTGAGATTGTGAACTTTTTATTATACGCTTTCGTGGAGCGATAGAAGTATTGCATATAAGAAGTTACCAGCTAATCAATTTTTATCGTGTCGTAAGAATGTCAAAAATTTTCAGCACTCGTTAAAAAAGAGATGAAAAATTCTAAGAAAAATTACCATAAATTCAAAACTATATTGCGAGATTTGTGCAGACTTTTTTTTCTAATAGTCATTTCACGGGACTTAGATTTTAATTAAGGCAGAACATCAATGGCACGGGTTGAAAATTCGTTTTTTCGTGCATTTTCTCAAAGTATACATATTCAAGAATATGCGAAAAAAAATTCCAAGTTGCCGCTTTTTTCCCCTCGAAGTTTAGTATTTTTAAAGCTCCCGAATATAAGTGAAAATTTCGCCAAAATTACACTTTTTTTTTAACACTCGGCATTTGGTGAAAAAAAAAGGTTTTTTCCAAAAATATCGACGCACGACTAGAACTACATTCATATGGATTTTAAAACTTTTTTTTTTGATTTTTCAGACGAACCATTGTGAAGTTATCGTTCCGACCGTTGGCCCACATTTTTTCTACAGAGGCTCTATTGTAGTATCTCAATAACGTTGTTAATTTTTTCATTTTTTTTAAATAAAAATTTACACGCTACAAGTCCACTATATGCTGAACAACAGGCCTTTTTTTTAAATCGCAAATAAATAATGTTGTGGACAAAAAATCGACCTTTTTCGGCCCGTCACAGTGGTGTCCTCTTAAATTGTGGTACAAATTAAAAGTAACGATTTTACGAACTCGTACGACAAGATTTTTTAAACTCTCACGATATGCCGCATGGTTGAGATGTTTTTCATAATTAAAACCACTTCTGCGAAAAATCGACGTATAATAATCACGAGCGTACGGGAAATCCATTTCTAAAAACAAAAATGAACATATTTGATACGTGATATGCGTATGTAGATGCAGAGAAAAAAAACATTTCAGAAGAGGTCGCGTCGTTGACCGGTCATTTTAACGAGACCTGTGCATAATTCGAGTGTCGAGCTTGACGAACGCGTGTCTGATGATGCTTCACAGGGCTCAAGTGTTACGAGAGGAAGCGAGACAGGAACAGCGACCCGACCGCACTCAATTGCATTTTTCAATATACATTCTCATTACAATTCACGTTAACAAGATACCCTACGGAATTTCTTTTTCCATTCTCATTAAGCAAATTATCTTATATAAATTAAGTCCAAAATTCCGGACAATTCAATTGAAATATTTTTGAAAATAATGTTCCGTCGTTGCGATATTTTTTTGTCGAGGAAAAAAATTAATGAATTGCCAAATACCATGCGTATTGTCAGTATAAAATTTAAATCTGAATACCACCGAAAAATTCGTTGATTAATGTCAAAAATTGTCTCTCATTTTATCTTTGAATATTCAAATTCGTGGCAATGTAAGAATTTACCACAAAAGTTACCAGCAAATTAAATGAACCTATTTAAGGCCTTAGGCCACAGTAACGGGTATAAAATCATGTGCGACTTTAACAATTGTTTTTTCGTACGAAAAAGTTATTCACTCATAAAATTAATTACACATCTATTTAGTATATGAATTTCAGATTTTGCCTACGAAAGTCTCCTAACCATTTCTAAGATATTTTGTTAGCAATCTACATTACAAATCTATACAAAAAGATCGCCTGTAATAATAAAAATATGAAAAAATGTAAAACGAACTTTCGTTGCTTTCCAACGTGCCAAACTTCAACACCATAAAATCCGTGTTGCTTCTCGCCTGATTCACTTCCAGTTTCCAACATTCCACATGCATTCGAGGGTTTACGGGTGTCCGAGCAGCCCCTTAATGCACGAATATCCGACGCGGCGAGATTTTGTTTACGAATACGGATATTCCTCTCGATTTTTTTCCTCCATCACGTGTTTAACCGGCGTATTAAAGCGAGCGTGCAATCAATTAAGAAGCTGCTCGTGAGCTTCGTGCAGACACGATATTACGAGAGCTCTCGAGAAATTTTTCATGTTATTTGCCACCTCTCGGTCACGCGGAGAGTTTCGAACCTGTGCTCTTACAATAATTCCTCCCTTGCCCCCGTTCCCCCTGGGGCCCCTTACCCCCCCCCCCCCCCCCCCCCCCCCCCGGCGGACCGGCAGTGGTCGAGGCCTCGCCGGTTCTCGAGTGTGCATGCACCTGGCTGTAACATTATTTATATTGTATCTTGTTAGGACTCGGACATATAGCTATACAATATCTTCAGGTTATGTATTGCAGCGACGAAGTTCGAAGAAGTTATGTACAGGACGTTCCATGTCAGTTGGACACTCCGAACCTTTTTATTTTTTTTCCAGCCTCGTGTGACGCTGGCTCCCATGAAATTTTACTGATGTTGAAATTTGCATCGTTTGAACGCAACGACAATCAATTTTCTCCAACTGCCTATTTTTGTTTTGCCAAATCAAAGCTCCCGCGAACTTTTTCGAGATCCTCATTAGAGGCCTACCGACTTAAATTTGTCAAAAAAATGTTTTTCGATAACAATAAAAATGGAGAAAAACGAAAATAAAAATGATGTTCCTTTTTTATTTTTATTTTACGGAGAAAATATATAATGTAATTATGTAAGCAATTATACGACGTGAAAGTTTAGTAAGATAGAAACAATCTTTTTTTTAAGGGCTTAGGCTACTGTGGGAATAAGGAGCACTCGTTCGTGGCTGGAGGCAATTCAAATTGAAGAGGAAGGTCCAACATATGGTGCAGGAATCGCAGATTAAAGTTAAACTTATACAGTCGAAGCTCGATGTAACGAAGATTTGTCCATTTCCTTCAGATAGACACCCGAAACTTTGATACGACAACATAATAATATACATTATTCGCTAAACGCTAATTCTAAAAAATTGCTCTAATTTAAACCTTTCTTTCTTTAAAAAACATCCCTATATTTACAGTAGCAATATATTCTATTTTTTAAGGGGTTACCCCCACTTGCGATTTTGAAAAAATCGATTTTTTTATTGCATTTTTTTGAAGTATAAGTATCTGAGAATATGTCCTGAAAATTTCAAGTCGATCCGAACAAAATTGACTGAGATATGAGCGTTGAAAGAGAAAAATCCGTGAATTGAAGAACTGAAATTGCAACTTTAAACCCGTTTTTCTCAAAATGGCATTTCTGAAGTCGGCGACCAAGATTACTCGAACACTAATGAACCGATCTTCTTGATATTTTGGAGGCTTATTTAATACATAAAAATGTAGTCTTTAATCGTTCGATTTTTTTCGTTAAAATCGAACCATTAACTTTGACTGTCCGCCATTTTGTGAAAAATGAATATTTTCTAAAATCCTTCGATTAAAGACTAGTTTATACTTATATTTGACTAAATCCATCCGCATTTTTTTTTCAGATGATCCACTTCGCGGCAATGTTGGTCACCGCAAACCGTGTATATAAAAACATTATTTCATTGACGGCCATTTGCCACTAAACAATGTAATATTTTTCAATAAAAAAATTACTGAAAGTTCTTCAAGATGTGTTCTTTAAGATGGAATATTGATCGATTAAAAAAGTTTTGTAGTTTTCTTTAAAAAAATTCATGAAAAAGGCCTTTTTTTTGCGCTACAAGTGGGGGTAACGCCTTAAGGAACATTTTAGACAACATGATCTCGATATAACGAAACCTCGATATAACGAGCTTCCCTAAGGATTCGTTATATCTAGGTTCGACTGTAATTACAATGATATCACCGCTAATAAAACCTTAATCGCGTTTTTCTCGAAACTATATTTTCAAAACGGTGTACACGATTTCTCGACATCCAATGAACGGATCAACTTGAAATTTGATACACTTATTCAATGTGGCAGCAGTTTAGTCTTGACCGACGTTTTTCTTCTTACTATTTTTTTTCATTACTTATTAACAATATTGCCATTTCTTTCTCGAAAAAGCGAGAGAAGCAATCATTTTTTGGGTAAATATTCGGAAGAGGGGCTCCTGCTAGAAGCAGGCAAATTTTTGTTTGGGTTTGCTCGAGGTTATTTGATGTTGTGTGGGTTTGTTTGAACCCTTGAAGAAAATTAGCTTGAATAAAATTATTGGAACACTGCAAAGAAACTCTGTCCAGTCTTAGCCAATATTATCTATTTTAAAAGAAAACTCGTTGTTTCATTTCAGATCAACCGGGTGGCCGAAATCAAGTATACCGTTGAGCTCCTCACGTTCAAAGCTCCTTCACTAGATTATTCATAACTTCTTGAATTATCAACATTTATCGATAAAATTTGGTACACAATTTTGTTAATCCACATACAAATAAAGGTCCAAACGATTTTTCAATTATCTCACTTATACCTTCATAATTAATTATTTTTTGATAACCCTGTTTTCGGGTCGTCACAGTAGCCGAACTCCTTAACATAAAATATCAAGAACAATAAAGGGCAATGTAAATGTTGAAGTTTGCATCATTGGGATACAACGAACTTTTTTGTTTCGTTTCTTGTTTCTTCCTTTTTGTCATTGAGCAGAGCTTTTTTGTGCTTATTTATGGCTTATTGATGTCAAAAAAATGTGAATAATAGAAAAGAATTCATTTCCGTTGCGTTCCAACGATTCGTTGACGTCATTATCCATGACGTTGCACTTCAACGTTATGAATATGGGAGGAATTTTTTGGACGACGAGTAACTATGAAAAAGAAACCATTACGAAAAGTTCGTTGACTGATTGGGCATGGGCCGACCCATATGTACAGTAGAGAGAGAGAGAGAAGAGAGAGAGAGAGAGAGAGAGAGAGAGAGAGAGAGGGTGGTCAGGTATAAGCGGGAAGGGCGCCGAGAGGGGGAAAAGCAAGACGAGGACGACGACGGAGAAAAGGAGAGAGCCTACATTCCTGAGGTTTGGTTCAAGTCCAGCCTACACCCCTCAGCTTCGTTCCTTTCCATACGTATTCCCCCGCATGCACACTCACACCCCCGCACACACACGAACCAACATAATTTTGAACCCGTTGTGTCTATACAATGCTACCAGCGAATCCGGCTGTTTCGAGGACGGCATTTGTTTAAACGTTGATGTGGTAACCAGGACAGTCCCCGAAATTACCTTTGCACATGTCCGCATTTTCCTAAAGCTAACGGCAAGACAACGGCGAATGTTGAGTACGGGGATCACAGGCCACTGTGAGAACGATCCTCGATGTCGAATGACTTCGAAATAACTTTTCAGTCCGGGCGTCTTTACGAGAAAAACTACGCGAGAAGGAGAAAGCAAGAAAAAGATACATGTACACAATGTATCTTTTTCTTACCCATCGTGTTGAACTTCGCGTCGAAACGCAACGAAAGTTTTTTTTTACATTTTAGTTGCCTCGTCGTTATACAAATTATTTTTCTCGTAGATTTATATACTAGGTTGTTAAATAAGCACGTTAAACAATTATTCTGGGATTTTTGTAGGCGAAATATGCCAAAATGAGTTGAAGCCATTTGGAAGTATGAATTTTCATTGCCTCCAACGATGCAAACTTCGACATCGTTCTTACTTTCCTCTCCTTTCGTCATTGTTCTCGCAAGGATGGTCTGGATGTACATTTTCGTTCTTGTTTTTTTTTTAATTTCACTCTCATTTTTCATAATGCCCATCGATCAATTGTCGTCGCTTGATTTTACGGGCAACAATAACAATAATAACAATAAAAATTGAACAATGGGAAACGTATTACTTATTTTATTACGAGGTTAAAGTTTGCGTCGTTGGAACACAATGAAAATTAATATTCCTAAATTCCTTGAAGGGTTTAGACTACACGGTATTGAAGTTTGCAGCGCTGGCATCCAATATATATATATATATATTTTCGTATTGCCCGATTTTTTGGCACTTTTGGGGTACTAAATCACCTAAACATTTTTAAAGATCCTTGTTGGGGCTCCGTTGCCTGAGCGTGGAAATAAGGGGTTGAGATTGCAATAAAAATATAGAAATGAAAAATCGAAAAGAATTTTCGTTGTATTCGAACTATTATGCAAACTTCAACGTCATACTTCTCCAAAGAATGAGGTTGAAGTTTGCATAGTTGAAATGCAACGATAATTCTTTTTTATCTTCCTTTTTCTCCATTTTTATTGCTGTCCAAAATCATTTTTGGTAGATTTAGGTTTTAAGTCTCTAATAAGGATTCAGAAAAGTTCGAAGTAGGTTTGATTTGCCAATCGAAAAACTGGCGATTGGAAAACAATTATTTTTCGTTGCATTCCAACGATGCAAACTTTAATATCATTGCAAAAAAACCTCGATTGATCGACGGGCAAGCTAAAAAACGAAAGCAAAGTTTAAAGTACCGTGATTCCCTTGCAAAAGTAAAATTATATAATAATAATAATAATAATAATAATAATAATAATAATAATAATAATGAATAATAATAATAAATTATTATTATAGTAAAAATTATTATATAATTATTATCTCGTAAATTATAATTAATAATAATAATAAATGTTATTAGTATATATTTCTGCAACGAAACGGTCCTCCTGATAAAACAACTGCTGAACGTCTCGGCAAGCGCAATAAGAATTTTCTAGTTTTCTTCTTCGTGCCCTTATTTATTGTTTCCTCTTTGAGCTGCCTCTCTCTCTTATCCATGTGCAATATATATATGTATCATCAATGCACATCGAGGCTCGTTCGCCGCATGAAAATAATGATAGATTCAGAGAGAGAGAGAGAGAGACAGAGAGAGAGAGAGCGCGCATTATCATTTCCAATTGAAAAGTATACTTCAAAGCGACGCAAGATTATTTCTTTCCCAATGATATTTCAAGTACTAAAGTTGCCTTGTTGCCTTGGCATCATTCTCGTAATAACCGGCAAGCAGGAAAGTCGAAAAGCATGGATATGTAAAATTTGTTGCTTGTTATGATCTGTTTATCATTTGGAAGTTAAGGTCAATGAAATTGTTTAAAAAATGAGCTTGAGTGGAAAATACAAGGGAACGGTTCGATCGTATGAGAGTGAAGTCTGCATCGTTGGAATGCAACGATAATTCTTTTTTTTTTTCGTTCTCCATTCTTATTGTGATCCAGAATAATTTTTGGTAGATTTGAGTTTTAAGGCTTTAATAAGGATCTTAGAAAAGTTAGCAGCAGTTTTGATTTACCAAAAAAAATTGGCAATTGGAATAAAATAATTTTCATTGCGTTCCAACGATGCAAACTTCAACATCACTTGATTGTATGAAAAAGGTTTTTGGTGACAATTAAACGAATAATTTGTTGATTATTGTTCATTGAATATCTCGGAACACTCATTATTATTTTTTATTATCTTTTTTTTTAAATTCATTGACACTTGATTTAATTCACGAATTAATTTGTCATTCATGAATTCAATTTTTCAATTCAATTCATTCATGAATTTCATTCAAGCCAATGAATTTTTTAAATCTATTGACATGTGATTTTTCAAAATGAATTTTAGGTTTATTTAATTACTTTTTTCGCCACACATGTATTATTGTTACAACTTCGTATTAACTATATTCGGGTGTACACAATTTTTGCTGATTCTTCAATTTTTCGTTTTTTCAACATTTCAAAATAATTGTAAATTTTGCTCGAAAAATTTTGTATTTTTTTTGGACGAACATGACGGTGGAGGGCAACGAAAGTTATCTCCTTTTTAAGGGGTCTTCTCACTTTAGACGTTAAAAAAGGCTATTTTCATGATTTTTTTTGATAGGTTTATATTATAGTTATTGATATAAAAATTTTTACACCTGATGAATGCACTTTCGAAATACATTTAAAAAAATTGTTTACGTATTTATGTAACCCAAACAAACTTTAAACGCGTTTTTCCCAAAACAACGTTTTCCGACGGCCTGTTGATAAAATTTTCGAAACTACTGAACCGATCCTCAGGCAATTTTAACCACATCCTCTTTACAACTATAGCCATAGCGCATGTTAAGGATTTTAAAAATTTTGATATTTACTATTTTTTAAATGAAAAAACGGTGAAAAAACACGTTTTTTTGTTTTTTTTTCAAATCCGCCATTTTGTTATTTTCGCATATATAAAAAATCTCAAACCGTTTGATTTTTTGTTTCGGATGATCCCTCTCCGAGATTTCATCAACAGCGCAGACCTATCATTTTTTAGGACATTTTCGTCTATAAATAGTGACTTAAATGAATATTTTTTTTAAACGTATTTCGAAAGTGTATTTATTAAGTGTAACAACTTTAATATCAATATTTACAATATAAACCTATCAAAAAGTTCATGAAAATAGCTTTTTCAGCGTCTAAAGTGAGAAAACCCCTTAATTTCCGAAATTTTCTTTGGCAGATTAGAGCTACGAATTTGCATAGAAAAGATATTTGCTTGCATTTCAACGATGCAACCTTCAACTCCATGGATGTACGGTTCAATTGGTACATAGCGATTTTCTTTTTAGTAACGATTTTTCACGAGAACGTGTAAGAATGTGTACAAACAGATTATACGATATTGAAGTTCACGTCGTTGGAATGCAAGAAAAATTCATAAAAAAGATTTTATTGCCTCGTTTTCATTACCATCCAAAAAATGTTCACATATTTAGGCTGAAGATCTCCAATAAGGAGCTTGAAAAAAGTTTAAGTAATTTTGAAGGCCTAAGTTTGATGACGTTGAAGTTTGCACCGTTGGAATGTAACAATTATTTTATTTCCTCATTTTTATCCTTATTCGAAGTCTTGTTTGCACATTGAGATAGAATATTTTTAATAAAAATACGTTTAAACAATAAAAAAGAAATCTTATAAACGAAAATGAGTTCATTTTCGGTGCCTTCGAACGATGCGAACTTCAAGATTATTAAATTTGCCAAAAAATGGCTTTGTTTGGGTCAAATTATGACACGATTTATCGCTAACTGTTCAAGCGAAATATGGCTAATCAACAAAAAATAACGTAAAAAATATATTCATTATCATGAAAATGAAAATGGGGATATTTATGTTATTTTTTGTTTGGGTTTTTTTTCTCGAATATCATAATACTCGAAATACGAGAAAATTGTATATTTTCATGACGTTGACGTTTGCATCATTGGAATGCAACGATATTATTTTCTCTTAATTTTTATTTCTTTATGTTTATCATTATCTAAAGCCTTTTTTAAATTGAGGTCGCAATAATTTCTAATAAGGATACGTAGAAACGTTTGAACCATTTTAACAGCCTAAATATGCCTAAAAGAATGAGTGATTAAAAAGAAGGTAATTCTTTAGACAAGTAACTTTTCCGTAAATTCCGAATTTTTCAAAAACCCAAACAAACCCAATATAGGCGTCGAAATGTTCAAAAATGCCTTATTTTATCACGTGCTTTCGCGAACTTCCAAACCCCATAACTTTTCATGGGGTTAACCATAACTATGGGGGAATATCATATCATGGGAGAATATCATCATTTCTAACCCAATAAATGAGAAAATAGCAAAAAAAATAATAATAATTTTAGCCTCATTTTTCGGAAAAGTCACTTATCCAAAGAATTAGCAAAAATAATTAATTTTCGTTGCGTTCCAACGATGCAAACCTCAACGTTATGAAAATATACAATTTTCTGGTATTTCCCATATGGGTGACAGCCGTGTAAAACCATACTCTTTAATGCAAAAAAAAATTCTGAACCGCGCACGTTTTCCGGGAAATAAATGACGAAAGTTCTTGTTGAAGGCGGATTACAAGTGTGCACATATGAAAGAGAACCGAGCAAACTTAAGAAATTCGCGCGAGGCGAAATATCTGCAGCGTCAGTAAAGACGAGATATATTTTCCACGCTTCTAAAATCCCTTCTGTTTGTACCGAGGGAATCACGCCGTAAATCTCAGTTTATACGTACACGGACACAAGAGTGTGTATGCACTTTCGAAAAGCCGCAGCTGTAAGCTAACGCACACTCTGGTCTATGAATAGAAAATGTACGGCCACTTTGTGCATCCACAATACGCGGGAATTTACAAAAGTATTCACGAGTACGTGACGCTAGTCATTTCCACGACGAATCCGTCACTTTTCACGTGAGAAAATACCTGCTCGACTTTTTCGGGATTTTTGCGAACACGATGTACACCGTTAATAACAATAATAAGCACGACGACAATAGGAAGAAAGTTAACACAGTGGTAATCAAGAACAAGAGTATCGCCAAACTTAACAGTAGCGATAAAAACAATTTTAACAAAATTACCATCGTACGTCGAAAATGTCGCGTTATTTTTATTATCGCATGCATTTTTTCGGGAGTAGATTGGATCTTTAGGAACAGCGATAAATTCTTATCGCATTTTTCCTATCTGATTAAAAAAGCGATATCTTGACGTTCGTTATTAGTTGACGAAAAAAAACATCGCGTCTTTATTTTCAAGATCGAGAGCTACGAAAAAAAAACAGGGAAGACTCACCATAGCTGGCTGCGATACTGCAAAAGATGCAAGCAGCGAAGAAACTTGGAAAGGTTCTAAATGCCATCCTAAGGGCTACGGAGAAAATCGTTCGACCCGTACATTTCGTTTCGAAAAAAATAAAAAGAACCGCACGTACTCCGTCCTCGTGCCTGTTCACGATCCACCGTACACGATCTATTATCGCGATTCTCGTTCTTTTTTTTCGTTTTTTTGCACACAACCCGTCCAGTAACGAGGAAATCTCGTAGGACGCGGCAGAGACGACGGAGAAATCAGAGTCGAACGTACACACGGTAGAAATCACATGCACAAAACGGGGAGCAGAAAAAAAAACAAGAAAAAAAACCCACGCGCGACTCGCTGGTCTATTCTCACGCACCGAGCGACCAAGCGTCAACACTCCATGCCATGCTCAAACGTGTACTAAAGATACAGACGCACCGACGTGCGGAAGAAGGCGAACGAGTGTGGGCGTAGGAAGTTCGCGAATCTGCCGGGCCGTGGCAGCCGGCGCTGTCGGGTGGAGGCTATGCGCGCGAAAATTTGAATCTCGAGGACACGCATCGTTGCTTTATCACGGCGCCAATGTGCGCAAGGTTCGCGATCACGATTTTTCCTGACCACTCCACCGTACCATTTCCGATATGAACGTTGTAAGTTGGCCTAAAATACACGCACTCAAACCCAACCTCTGTAAAAACCTCTGACCGGAAATAATGGATTTACGTAAAATTTAGTCGTTTGACCCAACAAACAAAACTTATGCAAATCTTCAATTAATCGGAATTCACCTGCAAAAATTGTAGCTGATCCACCGTGTAATTTGTTCACAATAATTTATTAAATTTTGCTATGTGGCATCTGTCTCTCGCTAAACGGTGATCGGAGCCTCAGCTGTGACTGCTAAGGGAAATTCCTAGACGGCAATTCACGCAGAATGCGATATGAATGTCGCCGAATGACTACGCTGCAGATCATGCTAAATACAATAAGAATATAATAGAAGTAATAATAAAACGAAGGATAAAAAATGAATGAAAATATGTTTATTGTAGATCTTAATTTTTTTATTGATTATTACCTATACAAATATGTTTTTGCCGAATACGAGATTTTGTCGCGAAACGACCACTTACACGTAATCGTGCCATGTTTTGACATTTGTCGAGTCCAAGGAGACTAGAGGGAAAGAGTCGACACTCCCTACCAGTGCAGCCAGATCGCGCTCGAAAGTTACCCTCTCTCTAGTCCCTCGCGCGCCCATCACACAATCATAGTAGCGCGTGTCCGTGAGCGAGCGACGCTCGGACATCTTCGGAAAGAGCCGAGTGCCGTCGAACTATCCCGACCGCGCCTTCGGCAGCTACACCAACACATAGACACGCTGAGCACGTTCATGTGCGGCCAAGCCGAACGAACTGAACGAAGGCTTCGAGGGAAAAAGCAATCCGAGCACGGCCCGCGCGTGACGTCACGCGACGGCACGCGCGAGACTTTTAGATGATTTCAATGCTTATTTAGCTCTTGATTCTCTGCGTTATTAATGTATACCAAAAATGTATCGCACACTCTGATCGCTTATTTTTTTAGTTTATACGTTAATTTAAATATAATAATAAATCTAAATTACAACTTATTTCTCTTCTAAAAAATTGTTTACGCTTTACTCACACCCGTCCTTATGCCAAATAAATTATAATTCATAAAAGTAAGCGGAAATATATTTATCTCCGTATTATTATGTTAATTCTCATACTTTCATCAAGGGATAAAGCATTATCCGCAAAAACAAACCAATCATCCATTCGACCGCGAATCGTCAGTACCAGAAAGTGCACAAATTCTACAAGCGATGAGATGGTCCTGTCGGTAGCGTTCCTGGCTTCGGTTCGCAGGGCCGCGGGATCGATCCCGCGGTCGGTGCTTTTTTTTTTTTAATTACTATTACTATTAATTCTTATTTGATTAGTTATGTTTATTAGTTATCATTATTATTTTAATGAGTTATCTTTTCGTGTCGAAAAATTTATTGCGCACTCCGACCGCTTATTTTATTAGTTTGTACGTTCATTTAAATGTAATAATAAATCTAAATTACAACTTATTTATCTTCTAAAAAATTGTTTGCGCTTTACTCATACCCGTCCCTATGCCAAATAAATTGTAATTCATAAAAGTAAGCGGAAATATATTGATATTCGTATTATTATGTTCATTCTCATATACTTTCATCAAGCGATGAAGCATTATTCCCAAAAACAAGCCATTCATCTATCCGGCCGCGAATCGGTAGTGCCAGAAAGTGCATTTTTAACACAAGCGATAAGATGGTCCCGTTGGTAGCGTTCCTGACTTCTATGGGGCGAATTGTTTATTCGAGAAATCATACAATGTATGAACTGCGGACCGAAGCCACGAACGCTACCAACGGGACCATCTTATCGCTTGTGTTAAAAATGCACTTTCTGGCACTACCGATTCGCGGCCGGATAGATGAATGGCTTGTTTTTGGGAATAATGCTTCATCGCTTGATGAAAGTATATGAGAATGAACATAATAATACGAATATCAATATATTTCCGCTTACTTTTATGAATTACAATTTATTTGGCATAGGGACGGGTATGAGTAAAGCGCAAACAATTTTTTAGAAGATAAATAAGTTGTAATTTAGATTTATTATTACATTTAAATGAACGTACAAACTAATAAAATAAGCGGTCGGAGTGCGCAATAAATTTTTCGACACGAAAAGATAACTCATTAAAATAATAATGATAACTAATAAACATAACTAATCAAATAAGAATTAATAGTAATAGTAATTAAAAAAAAAAAAAAGCACCGACCGCGGGATCGATCCCGCGGCCCTGCGAACCGAAGCCAGGAACGCTACCGACAGGACCATCTCATCGTTTGTAGAATTTGTGCACTTTCTGGTACTGACGATTCGCGGTCGAATGGATGATTGGTTTGTTTTTGCGGATAATGCTTTATCCCTTGATGAAAGTATGAGAATTAACATAATAATACGGAGATAAATATATTTCCGCTTACTTTTATGAATTATAATTTATTTGGCATAAGGACGGGTGTGAGTAAAGCGTAAACAATTTTTTAGAAGAGAAATAAGTTGTAATTTAGATTTATTATTATATTTAAATTAACGTATAAACTAAAAAAATAAGCGATCAGAGTGTGCGATACATTTTTGGTATACATTAATAACGCAGAGAATCAAGAGCTAAATAAGCATTGAAATCATCTAAAAGTCTCGCGCGTGCCGTCGCGTGACGTCACGCGCGGGCCGTGCTCGGATTGCTTTTTCCCTCGAAGCCTTCGTTCAGTTCGTTCGGCTTGGCCGCACATGAACGTGCTCAGCGTGTCTATGTGTTGGTGTAGCTGCCGAAGGCGCGGTCGGGATAGTTCGACGGCACTCGGCTCTTTCCGAAGATGTCCGAGCGTCGCTCGCTCACGGACACGCGCTACTATGATTGTGTGATGGGCGCGCGAGGGACTAGAGAGAGGGTAACTTTCGAGCGCGATCTGGCTGCACTGCTCCCTACTCAAACAGTTCTTTCGATCGGTCGCAGAGGTGTAGTGCTCAGTTCCGCCGCAGGCGTCGCCAGTGTTCTTGGGAAACGATAATATATAGTAATACAAAACTGCATAAGGTGAAACTGACCATGTTATGGCGGCAAAATTGTTTGCGCCTGTCAAACACAAATATATCTGACGTTTACGCCAGCACCGCAGCTATATAAAACCTTCGCGAGAAACTTCTTTTTCAGCGAATTTAATTATTTATTTGCGATGGCAACGGCAAAGAAGGAGCAGGGAGTATTTCAAAATTTACTGTTAAATTACTCGTGTTGTACTTATTCTATAATTATTATATCTAATGTGCTTATTATATAATCAGCATATGTGAATAAAACAACACGAGTTGTTTCATTAACATGTGGTTTATTAATATTATTTATATTTATATATATATATATATATATATACACAATATTATCATATATTATAATGGAAGGAATCCCCACTTAGGTGTATTATCGTCGGGTGTGCGAGAGAGAACGCACCATGACTGTTCCACGTGAGTACGAGAGAGAAACACGATCACCACAGTTTCGTAATTGGTCGTTGAGGCGGAGCTCGGACCTTATGCAGTTTTGTATTACTATATATTATCGGATCCGAAGAACACTATCGACGCCTGCGGCGGAATTGAGCACTACACCTCCGCGACCGCTTGAAAGAACTTCGTATATACAGGCTAGGATAGGGAGCACGGAAACTAGTCTCCATGATAGGGCGTTTGGACGCCTTTACTCTAGTCTCCTTAGTCGAGTCGTTGAGAGATGATGTTTGAATTCTTCCAAAGTGAGGTTATGTAGCGTTGCCAACTGCTTAAAACATGAACTCACTAGTAAAGTCGATAATGATCAACCGAGTGCTCAATAACCAATGTCGATTGAAAGTATTTACGAAAATCATCATAAATTTTCATTCTAATGAGTACCAAAATAAAAATACATTTTTATGATATGAAATTTTATGTGTTTCAAACATTCGAAAAAAAAAGTGAAAACCGTTAAAATTCTCAGTTGGGCAACCGGTTTTTCTTCCGAATTACCTTAAAAAATAAACTTTGGCCCATAAAATAAGAATCATTGACTACAAAAAACGTCTCTAAAAAAATGCTTATTCACCGAAATAAAACTATCTGAAAAACGTCTGGGGTCGGATCGACCCCATAGGCAATCAGATGTTCGTGGCGGAACTGTCCACGTCATCGCCTATCCGCCAACAGAGGCTGTTCGAACATTTTCGAAAAATGAACAATTCAAAAAATGTTGCAAAGGTCGTAAAGAGCGATAAATATTTTCCCATACCGATCGAATGGTGTAGATAAGTCTTTTATTTTCATATATAATATACTTTTTTAAATACATCGAAATATGCGATATCGTTGCTCCGGACGGCAACACGCATTCCCATCACGAATGTTTTTGCGATAAAAAAAACTCTAGTGCAAACGCAGACTTGTAGATTTGTTTGGTGATAAGATCGTCGCTTCGCACACGTTCGATGACAATATTCATGATAATTATTATTAACCGTAAATGGTGAGGGTGTACGATGAGAGAATCCATATCTATACCTATATATATATATATATTTCTTTTTTCGTCTGTCTCGTCGACGATAGGAAAAAAATAATAAAACGGAGTACAAATATTTGAAACAATAAATAGTCTGATCGCGACGAAGGACACGCTCGAATACTGAATCAGTGACAATGGCGCGCGCGGACTTTTAAATATATTAATTTATCCGTATATATTTATATATACATGGTGTCCCTCTTATCTCTGTCCCCCTAAATAACTCAGTAATTATCGACGTCACAAAAAAATGTTCCAGACAAAAGTTGTACGGTGTGAAGGGGGCCATTAAACGCGACCAATTTTTTTCATTTCGGCGGAGGCGCTGACGCACAGGGAAGGTCACCTCCACTTTTTCAAATGCAACGGTACATTTTTTTGTCAACCATCTTGTGGAGCACCTCGAGCCGCATAAAAAAACATTCAGGGGTCAAAGTCGTTCAAGGTCATTCAAGGTCGTATACAATAGCCATGATACAAATCTAAATATCTCGGATCATTACCAAATATTTGACAGTGATCCGAGATATTTAGATTTGTATCATGGCTATTGACCTTGAATGACCTTGAACGACTTTGACACCTGAATGTTTTTTTATGCGGCTCGAGGTGTTCCACACGATGGTTGACAAAAAAATGTACCGTTGCATTTGAAAAAAAGGAGGTGACCTTCCCTGTGCGTCAGCGCCTCCGCCAAAATGAAAAAAATTGGTCGCATTTAATGGCCCCCTTCACACCGTACAACTTTTGTCTGGAACATTTCTTTGTGACGTCGATAATTACCGAATTCTTTCGGGTGCCAGATATTAAAAGGGACACCCTGTATATATATATATATATATATATATATATATATATATATATATATATATATATATATATATATATAAATATCATTATTTATCTTTTCTTAGGTGGTTTTGAACATCGAACATTCGAACATCACGTTGATTATTAATGTTTAAGTTATGAACTAACTAACAGCCCGTCGCTCGCGCGGTTTATATATATATATATATATATATATATATATATATATATATATATATATATATATATATGGTAACACGCGTTTTGACCCGACGACAAAATATCCGCGACAAAATATCCGACGACAGAATATCCGCAGGACAAAATATCCTCATGACAGAACATCCGCAAGACAAAATATCTGCCGATATTATATCCGCTGTCGGTAATTAAATGTTGAGGTGTTTGTTTGGTGTTTTGTTTGGTATTTTTGGGTTTGTTTGGTGTTTTGTTTGGTATTTTTGGGTTTGTTTGGTGTTTTGTTTGTGTTTGTTGGGTGTTTTATTTGCGTTTGTTTGGTGTTTTGTTTGCGTTTGTTTGAGTTGGTTGCCAATCTTATATCCGCTGCCGGTAATTAAATGTTGAGGTGATTGTTTGGTGTTTTCGGTGTTGTTTTGATGTTTTTGGTGTTGTTTGCGTTTGTTTGAGTTGGTTGCCAATCTTACATCCGCTGTCGGTAATTAAATGTTGAGGTGTTTGTTTGGGTTTGTTTGCGTTTGTTTGGTGTTTTGTTTACGTTTGTTTGAGTTAGTTGCCAATCTTATATCCGCTGTCGGTAATTAAATGTTGAGGTGTTTGTTTGGTGTTTTTGGTGTTTTTCGTGTTGTTTGGTGTTTTGTTTGGGTTTGTTCGGGTTGGTTGCCGATATTATATCCGCTGTCGGTAATTAAATGTTGAGGTGTTTGTTTGGGGTTTTGTTCGGTGTTTTGTTTGCGTTTGTTTGGTGTTTTGTTTGCGTTTGTTTGGTGTTTTGTTTGCGCTTGTTTGGTGTTTTGTTTGCGTTTGTTTGAGTTGGTTGCCAATCTTATATCCGCTGTCGGTGATTAAATGTTGAGGTGTTTGTTTGGTGTTTTTGGTGTTGTTTGGTGTTTTGTTTGGATTTGTTCGGGTTGGTTGCCGATATTATATCCGCTGTCGGTAATTAAATGTTGAGGTGTTTGTAAGGTGTTTTGTTTGCGTTTGTTTGGTGTTTTGTTTGCGTTTGTTTGGTGTTTTGTTTGAGTTGGTTGCCAATCTTATATCCGCTGTCGGTAATTAAATGTTGAGGTGTTTGTTTGGTGTTTTTGTTGTTGTTTTGGTGTTTTTGGCGTTGTTTGGTGTTTTGTTCGGGTTTGTTCGGGTTGGTTGCCGATATTATATCCGCTGTCGGTAATTAAATGTTGATGTGTTTGTTTGGTGTTTTTGGTGTTGTTTGGTGTTTGGTTTGTTTTTAGTGTTTGGTGTTTTGGCGCGCAGAACACTGAAGGTTTTGTGCCGGACGAGCTTTAGGATTTTGTCTCGCGGATGTTTTGTCATGAGGATATTTTGTCTTCCGGATATTTTGTCATGAGGATATATTGTCTTTCGGATATTTTGTCCTCGGATATTTTGTCGTCGGGTCAGATGTCGCGTAGCCATATATATATATATATACTCCGCAGAACATTTGAATCTCGATAGATTTTCACGTTGTAATAGTTTCTTCGTAATGTATTTATCAAAATCGCGCGAGGTGTAGACGCCGGCGATTTTCCTCGGACGAAAATTTATTGTATGTACGTATCGTAATTTATACGCGTACGAACACGCGTCCTATTGTAAGTTGCGGACGTATGAAAAAAAAAACGAAGATTAAATAAGAAACGTACAGTCATGGTAATTTTATATACATTTACCGAAATGTCGAACTCTCGGATATCTATAATCGAGTGGGCGAAAGAAAATGTCAACTCTTGGGTCTTCAATCGTGTTAGGTTTGATCGAGATTCGTGCTAAATTTGATCTCCAAATAAAGTATAAATGATGGTGCTGTATGATTTGTTTTCTATTGCTTTGTTATCTATTGAAGTTTGCATCGTTGCAATGCAACGAAAATTAATTCTTTCTAATTGCCCAACTTTTTTTGCTGATTCTCGCTGTAAAAATCAATGAAACGATTTTACGTATATTCATTAGAGATTTGTGGTATCAATTCGCAAAAGAGGCTTCGGATAGTGGTGAAGGTAGAGAAATGAAGAAAAAAAAGTTCGTCGTGAAAATTCACTTTCTAACTCGAGTTCACTTGAGTAACGCGACAAGTGATTGAAGTGATTGAACTGTTTGCTGAAACTGGTTGAAGATTCTTAAGGGGTTAGGCTACGGTGGATATTTAAAAAAAATCGATCGATGCTTGGGGCAACTCAAATTGAAGAGGAAGGTCCAACGTATGGTTCAATCGTAGATTGAAGGTAAACTTATGATTGCAACCGGAAAAACCAGCCGGAAAAAAAGGTAATTTTTGTGAATTTCTTTAAGGAACACTATTTGAAATTTCGGATTGGGGTTTTAATTATCTAAAAGTATATACATTCAAAAATATGTTTAATTTTCTTTATTTAAAAATATCAAAAATATACAAGGATATCGTATGATCCTTGGAGCGTCGCAAAAAAATCGGTACCCAAAATTTCTCGAAAACCAATGAACCGATTGCCTTGAGGTTTTTTGTGGTTATTCTATACACCGTTATCTAGTACTTGTCATAGGATTTTTTTTCCGTTACTTAGTTTTTGGTTTTATAGGCAAAATAATAATTAACTTTTGGCCCAAAAATCACTATTTATGTTCAAACGTCCGCCATTTTGTCATATATCGATATTTTCAAAATCGGCTATGACAAGTACTAGTTAATGGTGTATAGAATAACCACAAAAAACCTGAAGGCAATCGGTTCATTGGTTTTCGAGAAATTTTGGGTACCGATTTTTTTACGACGCTCCAAGGATTATAAAAATTTTGATATTTTCAAATAAAGAATATTAAACATATTTTTGAATGTATATACTTTTAGATAATTAAAACCCCAATACGAAATTTCAAATAGTTTTCCTTGAAAAAATTCACAAAAATTACCTTTTTTCCGGCTCCAGGTGTATATCTGCCCTCAATGTACATAAATCCGTTAACATATCAACTGTATTTAATTTACTGCAAAACAACCCTAGATTTCTGAAATAAAAATTCTGGAACTGAGTATAAACGTGTGATAATAATTTCTCTAATTACTATTGTGCCGAATCAAATACGGTTAATGAAACTGTCTTGATCAAATTTATTAAATATTCAAAAAGTTGAGCGCCCCAAGTTCTTATTTATAGTCAAATATACGCGACTTGGTAAAAAAATTATTTTCTACTTTTCAGTACATCAAATAAAAGCTTGTTTTTTAAAATATTTCTTTCACGTATAAATTTTCCTAAAAAAAATCGAAAGGGAAATTGAAAATTTCTTCTGATGATTGAAACACGATAACAAAAAAGCTCGGTCAAGTCACAGCAAATATTATCTATTTTGAAGAAAAAATCATTTTTACAAAATTGAAAATAATTATTTCCTACTTCTTAGTACAACAAATAAAAGCTTTGTTTATTTAAAAATATATCTTTCGCATATAAATTGTCCTAAAAAAATCGAAAGGGAAATTGAACATTTCTTCTGATGATTGAAACACGATAACAAAAAAGCTCGATCAAGTCATAGCAAATATTATCTATTTTAAAGAAAAACTCGTTTTTTTACATCAGATCAACGGTTTATAGCTTCTTCGATTATTCATATTTTTTTTACGAAATTTGGTGCACAAGTTTGTTCACGTACATGCAAATAAATGTCCAAACGATCTTTCGATCATTTTATTTATTCCTTCAAACTTCATTTTATTTCAATGACCCCGATTTTCGGGTCGTCACAATAGCCTAACCCCTTAAAGCTGATCGTATTGTGGCTTGCAAAAGCTTTTTCACTAATCTCCATAATTATTTTTCCACGAATTACAGCTATTTTAAAAATGCCTATCGAAAACGGAAAAGGCTCTTTTTCAAGGACCGAAACTTTAGTCGACGCTTTCGAAAGCTGTAAAGCTCTACTTTGAGAATCTTCGACCGCAAATGACACATATTAATCAGCTGTCGAGTTATTTAAATTGACGAGCGAATTTTCTGTGCAAATTAAATGGGGGAAAAAAATATTGAGTGCCTCCACTCGACTCGGAGAGTCGAAATTTCGCACGTGTGTTTTAAATGCCCAATACTGTTATTTGAAGGTATAAGAATTGAATTTTCATCCTCCTGACCCCGAATCTCTAAGCACGAATGATTAATGGAACAACAATGGCGCAAGTCAAACTTCTTTCGACCTCTCTCCGGTAGATATCCAGCTTAAGGGAGCTTTCCAGTGTGAAATTTTCAAAAAATCGATTTTTTTTTTTTTTGTTTTATCGAATAGTATACACTCTTCCGAATATTCCCTGAAATTTTCATGCCGAAATTCAGATTATTTCGGTTACTGTACAGCATTTCTTGGAAGAAGGCAACGGAGCGCTACAGCTACAGCGAAACTTTGAACGCGTTTTTCTCGAAACAGCATTTTTCAAAACGGTGTCCAACTTGGAGGGCAGAGTTTTAAAGCTATCGAGTTGAATTTTTTACACAATATTCTTAACGTCATTGTTTATCGTGCTATGGAAGCTTTTTTTTTTTTTTTGACAGCTTCCTATTTTTTTGTAAAAAAACTGCCAAAAAAAATGCTAAAATCGATACTTTTTGTTCAAACCGGCGCCATTTTTGCAAAAAAGAAAAAAAAAAGCCTCCATAGCACGAAAGCCAATTATATACCGATCAATAATCTTTTTGTGTTTTTTGTTTCAGATCAAAATTGTGACCCCCAACGTGGACACCACATCCAAGTGCATTTTCTGCAACAATTGTTTCATCATTTTTATAGATATTAATTAATAAATAAATCGATCTTTAAAAAATTGTTTTGTATTCTTCAATACCCAATTAATATACAAAAAAAAACCAGACCGATTAGATTATTTTTTCTTTAAAAAAAAAAATCGCGAAAAACAGCGATTTTTCGGGCTGTCACACTGGAAAGCTTCCTTAAAGACTTCAAGATACTAAAAAAGTGTTGGGTTATATTTCCGGCGCAAAAACCGTGTGACGAAGAAAATTCGAAAAAAAAATAAAAATTAAACACGCTGAGATACGAAGCTGTTACACCGTGCAGTTTCGACGAAAATGTTTTTGGCATCTTGAATTGTGCATCACAATTATTCGAATTGAAAAAAAAAACATTGTGCTTTGTTCAGGTAACGAAAAAAAAATCAGTTACCAGCTATTCGTATCGATCGATCTATCATGAACCTTACGTTTTTCTTATACTTTAAATTTATACCTTCTTAATTTTCTATCGCAATCACTCGTCATTCGTGCTCTTTGTTTTCTTTCGCTCACTTTTCCTAATTACTGTGAGCAATCGAACGTTAACAGTCGTTTGCAGTTTCTTCATTTTCCAATATTCATGATTACAACATCAAGAGTACTGTTGCTTCTTTCTTTTAAATATTTTGCAAGTATTATTTTCAAATAAATTGAGACATGTTGTGGGGATTATCGATCTTAATGGTTCGTTGCAGTTGCTTTTAGAAGTCTTCAAAATTGTCCATAGAGCAACTTCAATGAATATAAATTTTTTCAATTTCGTGTCTTCCAAGTTGTCCATAGAGCAAATTCAATTAATTTCATTTTTTTTCAATTTCGAGTCTTCCAAATTGTCCATAGAACAAATTCAATTGATTTCAATTTTTTCAATTTCGATTCTTCAAAATTGTCTATAAAGCAAAATCAATAAGTTTTAATCTTTTCAAATTCGAGTGTTCAAAATTGTCCAAAGAGCAAATTCAATGAATTTCAATTTTTTTCAATTTCGAGTCTTCAAAATTGTCCATAGAGCAAATTCAATGAATTTTTTCAATTTCGGGTCGTCAAAAATTGTCCGTAGGGCAAATTCAATGAATTTCAATTATTCCAATTCCGAGTCGTCAAAATTGTCCATAGGGCAAACTCAATGACCTTCAATTATTTCAATTTCGAGTCTTCAAAATGATCTATACGGCAAATTCAATGAACTTCCATTTTTTCAATTTCGAGTCTTCAAAATTGTCCATAAAGCAAATTCAAGAAATTTCTTTTTTTTTTCAATTTCGAATTTTCGAAATCGTCCATAGAGCAAATTCAATGTATTTCAATTGTTTCAATTTCGCGTCTTCGTAATTGTCCATGGAGCAAATTCAATGACCTTCAATTTTTTTCAATTTCGAGTCTTCAAAATTGTCCATAGGGCAAATTCAATGAACTTCAATTTTTTCCATTTCGAGTCTCTTCAAAATTGTCCATAGAGCAAATTCAATGAATTTCTATTTTTTCAATTTCGCGTCTTCGAAATTGTCCATAGAGCAAATTTAAGAAATTTCCATTTTTTCAATTTCGAGTCTTCGAAATTGTCCATAGAGCAAATTCAATGAGATTCAATTTCTTCAATTTCGAGTCTTCAAAATTGACCTCGGAGCGAATTCAATTTTTTCAATTTCGAGTCTTCAAAATTGTCCATAGAGCAAATTCAATGAATTTCCATTCTTTCAATTTCACCTCTTCGAAACTGTCCATAGGGCAAATTCAATGAAATTCAATTTTTTCAATTTCGAGTCTTCAAAATTGGACATGGATCGAAAACAATTTTTTCAATTTCGGATCTCCAAAATTGTCCATAGAGCAAATTCAATGAAATTCAATTTTTTTCAATTTCGAGTCTTCAAAATTGACCGTAGAGCGAATTTAATGAATTTCAATTTTTTCAATTTCGCGCCTTCAAAACGGTTCATAGAGCAAATTCGATAAACTAATACACACGTGGAAGATATCAACCTATCGTTATGATTGCGAAACAAATTTCCAGGCTCGTTTTTTTCTGTTTTCCAAGCCAGCTCAGTCTAAATTCAGCGTTACGAGTCCACAAGCGTGCGTGGATTATAAGACGTGGTGCTTCCTTTTATCTTCAAAAAAGGATTAGCGAAGTAAACGTGACTATACGAGATGAAGTAATGATATTGGGGCGCGACAACGAAAGAGAATGGTGATTTTGGCACTGGTATATCTTACGCCCTTTTTTTCGTGTAACGAGAGTCTCTCTTTGTTATTATTATTATTATGATTATTATAACTATTATTGAGGTTCTGTTTTCCACCGAGAAATTGAAAAATGGACATGGGTGCTGTGCAAATAAAATAATAATTCGTTTTCGTGCACCGTCGACTGTTTTTATAATTGGTGCATGCATACATCGTTTCATATTCTCTCTCGGAGACGCAGGGACTTCCTTCTGACACGCAGGACTTCGCGACTGT
Organism: Ophion costatus; assembly: GCA_951751655.1. Classification (NCBI taxonomy): domain Eukaryota; kingdom Metazoa; phylum Arthropoda; class Insecta; order Hymenoptera; family Ichneumonidae; genus Ophion; species Ophion costatus. Next base: position 11,761,627 of record OX632366.1, on the reverse strand, counting down.
AGAATTTTTTCCGCGTTAAAAGAAATGCGGCCTTAAGGGGTTAGGCTGCTGTGAAAATGACGAACACTCGTCGCCTGAGGCAACCGAAATTGAAAAGAAGGGTTCAGCACATGGTGCAGAAATTGCAGATTGAAGATTTATTATGATTACAACAATAGACCTGTTAGTCAAACTTTAAACACGTTTTTCTCGAAACTACGTTTTTCAAAACGGTGTACACGATTTCTCGAAATCTAATGAACGGATTTGGTTGAAATTTGGTACACTTATTCAGTGTAACAGTAGTTCAGTCTTGACCGACGTTTTACTTTATACATTTTTTTTTTCATTAGTTATTATCAGTAAAGTAATTTTGCCTCGAAAAACCCAGAAAAAAAATTCAACATTTTTTTTTTGGCGATAGAAATACGGTGACTAAAGAAAGCTCGGTCAGGCCTTAACCACCATTATATACTTTGAGAAAAAAATCGTTTTTTTTGTTTCGTATCAACCAGGTGGCCAAAATCAAGTACACCGTTGAGCCCCTCAAGTTCAAATCCTTCACGAGATTATTTATCATTTCCTTGATTATTAATATTTTCAAATGGAAATTGGTAGACAACTTCGTTAAGGCCTTAGGCCACAGTAACAGGGATAAAATCATGTGCGAATTTAACAATTTTTTTTTCGTATGAAAAAGTAATTCACTCGTTAACTTAATTACACTTCTATTTAATATGAATATCAAGCTGTTAGAATTTTTTTTTTTCGATGTACAAAATAGCTGATTGCTCGAAACTTCTCGAAACGGATTTTTTCCAATTGGCGTGACAAATAACTTCAACAATTTGCACTCGGTTTACTTCAAATTCAAAAGTTACGTTCTTAGCTGCATTTCGCAGAGAAGTACGTACGGAATTTCTGATTAATCGAAAACTTTTCATTTTAGAGCAGTTGTAACGAATATTTTCACTGAAAATTAATTTCTTAAGTTCAAATACATCGAAAAAATTGTACATCGAAAAAAAAAGATATATTTTCCAACAGCTTGAATATTCATACTAACTATATGTGTAATTAATTTTATGAGTGAGTTACTTTTTCATACGAAAAAAAAAAATGTTAAATTCACACATGTTTTTATACCCGTTACTGTGGCCTGAGGCCTTAATTTACATACAAATAAACGTCCAAAAGATGTTTCGATCTTATTAGTCCCTGAAAAATTGATTGTTCAAAATAACCCTGATTTTCGTACCGCCACAGTAGCCTAACCGCTTAACGGAGTAGTGTAAACGAATCATAATTTATCCGAGATAAGCTAGTAAGATCCAGTATCAGCCGTATCACTTGACAAACAAAAGTGTTTACCCGATCGTATTATCCTAGCCTGATTAGCTGGCTTCTTCGTTCCTCCGCATACTACAAATTACTTGGTTCATAGCGTCAATTCTATCGTCGAATACAACGTGAGTAAAGAATATGCGGATTAATAATATCGCATAGCTACGTATGGGAAGTATGTTGATGATGGTTAGGTGTGTCACGAGTTTGATAAAAACATGGAGCGAAATATATATATTTATAATATATTATTATATATATTATATATAATATATAATTATATAATATATATACATAATATATAATATAATATAATATATTATATATTATTATAATATAAATTTATATATATATAATTATATATATTAGTATATTATTATTAATATATATTAATAATATATATATATATATATATATATATATATATATATATATATATATATATATATATATGCACACATACATACACATATGTATATGCACAGGGTGCCCCATTAGGATGGACCCAATTCGAACAGCTTCGAAACTGTACTTGAACTTTAATAGAAATATTCTTCAAAAAAAAAAAAATTAAACTTTGAAAGTTAAAAGTTAAACTGCAACTGCAATTGAAATATTTGTCTGAAAGTTGAACGGTTTCGGGGTGCAAATTATCCGATCCGAACAGACAATGTCAACGTGTTTTTATTTCTACTCGTTCGCGATGGGAACACAGGCTCGAAGTTTGCATCGTTGGAATGCAGCGAAAATTATTGTTCAATTTATTATGTTCGTTACTATCGAAAATCATATTTCGCAGAGATCGCTAAATAAGGATTCCAAAAAAATACAATTTTTGAAGAATTATAAAAAAGTACTATGTAACAGCCAAAAATAGGGTAAATATTCGGAAGTGGGGCTCCCGCTAGAATCAGGCAAATTTTTGACGATGTTGAAGTTTGCATCGTTGGAACGCAACGAAACTTTTTCTTGATTTTTTCATTTCTTTATTTTAATTACTGTTTGAAATCTTTTTTTGCAGCTTTTGGTTGTAAGTTTAGAAAAAGGATTTTCAGAATTGTTTCATGGACTTTCGTAGCCTAAATGGGACGAAAAAAATTGAAAATACGAAAAAATATATATATTTTCGTTGTATTCCAACGATGCAAACTTCAATACCATAATTTTTGTTTGGGGTTGTTTGAGGTTGTTTAGGGTTGTTTGGATTTGTTTGAGGTTGCTTAGGGTTGCTTGGGTTTGTTTGGAGCTGTTTGAGGTTGCTTAAGGTTGTTTGGTTTTCTTTGGGGTTGTTTGAGATTGTTGCAGAGTTGAGGTTGCTAAGGGTTGCTTGGGTTTGTTTGGAGTTGTTTGAGGTTGCTTATGGTTGTTTGTGGTTGTTTAAGGTTGCTTAGTGTTGTTTGGGGGGGGGGGTTTGTTTGAGGTTGCTTAGGGTTGCTTGAGGTTGCTTAGGGTTGTTTGAGGTTGTTGTAGGGTTGAGGTTGCTCAGGGTTGCTTGAGGTTGCTTAGGGTTGTTTGAGGTTGTTGTAGGGTTGAGGTTGCTTCGGGTTGCTTGGGTCGTTTGGAGTTGTTTGAGGTTGCTTAGGGTTGTTTGAGATTGCTTAGGGTTGTTTGGGTTTGTTTGAACCCCTTGAACGAAATCAGCCTGATTCCAGCAGGAGCCCCACTTCCGAATATTTACCAAAAGTAGTAATAAAACATACCCTAAGTCTGAAAAATGGTGAATAAATATTCCCTTTTAATTCGTCCGGGTCGAAATGACCCAGTGTATCAAGGAAGGGTCAATACAATCGACAGTATCGAAGATGCTTTTTCGAGTCCATTTAAATTCGTCACTCCGTGTACGTACACACACACATATATACACATATCGCTGTGTATGAGTGTAAAAATGCATCGATACGTCATCGTTTTGAAATAAAATCTCAGTATTGATGTATCGACAAATCGATTGATTCTGGCATAGGGGAATACCGAATCGACGCACGTCCATTCAGCGTTCTCGGAAACTTTGGCATATATAGAGCGTAGTATATAATTGTTTTTTTTCCTTGGACCTCTGGTCGTAAGCTCGTATCGTAATCGCAAATTCGAAGCATATATTTTCTTCGATTGGTGGCGTTCGTCTCATAGATCCCCAGAGTCCTAACGAAAGTGAATACATTTTTGGGTCTCTATCATGCCGAGCCCTTCAATGTTCGTACGTTTAAAATTCTATTATTCGGTGGAGGGTGTGTGCGCCAGTAACGAATATAAATAATATGTATGAGGCATTCCACGCCATTTCGCTAGCCCGTGATCCTGACAATTCAAAAAAAGAATTTTTTTTATAAAATAGTATGCCATGCAAGAAGTATTTTCACAATTTTTTACATTTTTATCGCATGTATTTCAGAAGTTACAATTTTTCGAAAATCTGGATTTCAGAAAGTTCGGAAACGTTCTAACGCCGATATCGCTCAAATTAATCGATATATCGAAAAATGTATATAGATCGATTTTTTTCATATTATTTCACACTTTCATAAAAAAAAGGAAAAAAAAATTAAATCATCGTTGTCAACATTTTTTCAGCGTGTAAAGTGGAAACTATTTTTTTAAAAGATGATTACCATTTTTTTTTTTTTTCAAACAATTCTCTAAAATAATATGATGAATTATATGAATTTTAACGCTAGTCCCATTGTGGGCCTATTTTTTCTTGTATTTTTTTCGTCATAAATTCAATCTTTTTTTCACAAAAATTTCGAGTGTTTCGTATGAATTACTAATAATTTTTATTACTCATAATACTCGTAAGTATCAATGATTGTAATTATTTACAATTAGTAATTGTAGTGATAATTTTACAATTAGTAGCCCGATCTAATATGTTGAAGAATTATTTTTCGCTTGCCAAGTGTAGGCGTGATTTTTCTTAGAAATGGTACAAAAACGTGAAAAAAAATATTGCGAATACGATAAATATGATTCAGACGAAACACTCGAAATTTTCGTGAAAAAAAATTGAATTTATTTTTTAAACATACAAGGAAAAATGGGCCCACCATAGGACTAGCGTTAAAATTCATATAATCCATCATATTATTTTCGAGAATCTTTTGACAAAAAAAAAGTGGCAATCTTAAAAAAAAATAGTTTTCACTTTACATGCTGAAAAAAATGTCAACAGCGATGATTTAACATTTTTTTCCTTTTTTTTTATGAAAGTGTGAACTAATATGAAAAAAAACGATCTATAGACATTTTTCGATATATCGATTAATTTGAGAGATATCGGCGTTAGAACGTTTTCGAACTTTCTGAAATACAGATATGTCGAAAAATTGTAACTTCTGAAATAGATGCGATAAAATTTTTTTTTATATTGTGAAAATACTCCTTGCATAGCATACTATTTTATAAAAAATGGTCAGGGTCGCGGCCGAGCGAAATGTCGTGGAATGCCTCATACATATATACATATATACATACATACATACATATATATTGTAACTTTCGTCCCGTTTCCGCGCTTGCACTTGGACGAAAAAAAAAATATGCAGTCCGACCACGGTCTTACATACAGGTCTGGACACTCGTCACAAAATCAAGTGGTGGGGGTAGTACGCTTATTGAAGCACTGGATTAGTTCGTAATCCCGTCACTACTCGTCTCTGCGATCTATCCGCCTACTGCGTTTTTTCAAACCTAACCTCAAAATCCCCGTGTCGGATATTGTGCTCTCATAAAAGAAGAAAAGATTTTTGAAAAATTGACAAAAATGCCAAGACGGTGCGCGGTTCCTTATTGCAATACCGGCCGTAAAGCCGATAATGCAAAGGCGTCGTTTTTCCGGGTGCCTAATGACAATGTTTTGCGCGAGAAGTGGAAACACGCAATTCCAGGTGTCATAAAGTTGGAACGGTTTACTGCGTGTTGCAATGGTCTCTAATAATCTCAGCTACCGGATTTATATATTTAAAAAAAAGCCAAGTGGATTTGAACACAAAATGCTACGGTAATACGACAAGAGATTTGCCACTGAGGCAAATTCGATATCTCGTTCAAATAACTCAAAATCGCTCATGCTTTTCACACCCGTTTGCGGGCAGAGGGTTGGGGTCGGTGGTTTTGTAAAATAAGCATTTGCGTTTTACCGCGTGTTATAATAGTCTACAATTATATTAAAAACGAGTAATATACATTGAGGTGAGACAGATTGTAAAGCTAGCGCTGTCTCTATCTTCCTCCCCCCTCCCATCGTCATCGCACCGGAGTTTAGATCGCAGCGATCACAGTGGGCAATATATGAACTACACGTCTGGCATCCATAAGCGAACTACCCACACGACGGGAGTTTCCCGACCTGTATGTAAGACCGTGAGTCCGACCCTCCAATAAGAACGCAAAATCCCCCAATGGGAAGAGTTTAGAGTACCCCCACCAGGCGCGCCTGCTCCGCGCTCGCTGACTCTTTCTGTCTCTCTTCCTTTTCTGCATGCGAGGTTCCGAATAAGAACGGCCGCTCGAACGAGTTTCAACTTGTGGCCCATGCGCAAGACGTTTTCCGTCGCATCTGTTCGACTTAATGAATAGTTTTTTTTTCAATATTATTCATACATATTAGTAATTGAATAATAATGGATGATCACCAACGATATAAGATGTCACCGAAGAAACGAAAAATAGACTGTTGTTTATGAAAAATTGTTGTAAACCCAAAACAAAGTCTGTACCGCAAAGTAATAGCAATTCTCCCGAAAAGGAAGACATTGCGAAACTCCATTTCTCCGAGACTTCATATTCAATGGACGATTTCGGCTCGCTTGAAAATATTCCAACTCCAGTTGAATGCCCCATGGATCAAAATGACTCAACACAACGAAAATAATTTTAATCATTTATCTGAATCTTTGGCTATTTTGTACGACAAACCTCGAATATACACACATCACTTGTTAAAAATGGAAATAAAATTTTAATAATTGACTCGAAAAGTGCACGCGTTCGATTAACAAGAAGTGTCGATATCGCATTGTACAGCAACATTTCTTCACGGTATAAGGAGATGGGTTTAAAACGGAAATGTGCATTACAATATTTATCTCATTTTACTCTTCCAAGCTCTCCTAGGAGCGTTCTTATTCGGAAACCCGCACGCGAAATGACTCGAGCTCGGGGTTCGAGTAGGAGGAGGGGGGGAGCGTTCTTATTGGGGGACTGTAGAAAAGCGAGTCAGTGAGTCGCACTCGATACGATAAATAAAAAATAACCCTTTCGGATTTAATGTATAAAACAATATCTCGATACAATATTAATATGCTTCGCGCGCATACTGGCTTTCGTCGTATTTACCATGTATGGTCCTGGCACATTCCTATTAACAAAATAAAAAACAAAACAGGCCAACTAATGTTACAAAATCTGCATCCCGCGACTCGTCAAACTTCGCTGAAGTATTTTATAGTAAAAAGATTCTAGTCCCCTTATGGTATCGATCAGCATTTCTCTCTCTCTCTCTCTCTCTCTCTCTCTCTCTCTCTCTCTCTCTCTCTCCCCCCCCCGGCATTTGGCATATATATTTCTTCCACTCGCTTTAACGGGTTAGGCTACTGCGAAAAGGACCAACGCTCGTTCGTCGCTTGTCGCAACTAAAATTAAAGGTCCCACGTATGGTGCCGGAATCGTCGTTTTTCGTTTCAACATTTTTTTTGTTTCATTCGTTATTTCCAATAACTTCATTTTTTCCTCGAAAATTCGAAACAATTATAATTTGTTTTTTAGTCGGACTAGAGAACTTAAAAAGGGAAACCTTGAGAGAAGAGGAGAGAATATGGAAATCGACATATAACGAGAAATATAAATTTATTATAGGGAATGATAATGAGCCGTGTAAGTACTGGGCTGCGGAGAACATAAGTGGCAGGGATAAAGAGACGTGGGCGAGAATAAGATGTGGAAATATAGGAAGAGCGGGCAAGAACGGAGAAAGAAACTGGAAGTTTAGAATATGTGACGAAAAAAATGTTCGAGCACTTACTGTTATGTAAAAAGAGTAGAGGGTCGATACCGGAAAAAGCAAGAACATATGTGGAAGCATAGACTGCCAGAGGGGGGGATTGTAAGAATAGAGGAATGAATAAAAAGATAAGCGTGCGGTGAGATGGGCGTTATAGTTGTAAGTTCTGGAATATTGAAAGAAAGATAATAGCGAGTAAGAAGATAAGAGATGTAAACAGTAATATATATATAGTATTGTTGAATCTTTGTAAAAAACTTTATTCAAAGTTGTGCAAATAAAACTCTCTAATAATAAATAATAATAGATATAATTTGTTTTGTTTTTTTGATGATTGAAACGCGATATAAAAAAAAAGCTCGATGAAGTTTAGCCAATAGTATCTATTTTGAGAAAAACAAATCGTTTGTTTTGTTTCGAATAAACCTGGTGGTGAGAATCAAGTGCACTGTTAAGTGTCTCACGTTCAGAGATCCTTTACGAGACGTACATACAAATAAATGTCCAAACGACATTCCAAACAACTCACTTGTTCCTTCAAAATCAACTTTTCGAAATAGGCCCGATTTTCGGGTCGTCGCAGTAGCCTAACCCTACAACGGTGTTGAATTTTCCATCGGTGGAATGCATCACTTTATTTTCGCCGCTAAGTAAATCCAATCAGAATTTCCAGACGAAAAACAAAATATTTTTGTAGCCTGAGGCGAAAAAAATTGGATAATAGGAACGAAAAATTTATTTCTCAGCATTCCAACGATGCAAACTTCGATACCGTTCGTTTCGTCGTATCTTTGTTTCCCCCCTCGTGCGTCAACAATTGCGCGAAAACTTAAGCTACGGCAGAAACGAAATTTCCCGAGAGCCTCGCTACGAACGAGCCTAGCGTGTATTTACAAAAATCGTGAAAATTCACAGAAACGTTGAAATTTCGTTTTTCGTTTCAGCATCACAGAGATTCGGTGAGAAACAAGTTTGAATTGACCAAAATCGAGGAGAGACATACGCGTACCGATAAATAGGACGATGATCATTGTTTTTCTTTGATCTCCTTGTTCAATATCGACGATCGTTGAAGTCGTACAATTTAGTGATATGCGAAGCATTCGATAATCCCTAAGTAATCCGTATCATGTACACACATAGGTATAGAATAATTCGCGCTTTTCGTCGCCCACTCGCAGATTCGTACCGGTTGGACGTCTATCGAGGAAAGAATAACGAAACCGCGATCGTTCAACCAACGTTCATTCGTCTGAAGTTAATTTTTCTTCGGTGTTCTTCTTTTCTTTACTTTTTTAAAATAGTTTCGCCTCCTTACCCTTAAAGTATAATATTTACAACGATTCTTTGGTGCAAGCTAAGATCCTTAAAATTAAAACGGTGCTAGAGCTATATAGTTACACTTGAGACTCCGTCTCGAGTTTGCACCAGCTGCATGGAAGGACAGTTTAAAAAATTGGCGTTTTTTTCGCCTTGAGTTCTTCGAGAGTTCCGTTTCGGAAAATATTCACTGAACAGAGCTAGACGGTCGTTTGATTATTTTTAAAATCATGTCGACAGAGCAGCAAACGTCGAAAGAGAAACGAAAGCAGCGAACGTGAATATCGATTGAAAAATAGCTATTTTATAGGTATCGAGGTTACAATTCTTGAAAAAGTCTTCAACACGATTTTTTATAGTTAACAAAGTCTCAAGAATCGTCGGGATATCTGCTGGGAAAAATATTTCCGGCGAATTGATCAAATGTCGTTCGTAGGTGAAAATAAGTCGAAAAATAATGAAATTTCACATTTGCTACGAACATTCAGCTAATGCGAACAATAAATTTATGCAGTCCCTTTGAAATCGAGCCGCTCGCAATATCTTCGGAGCATCGATGAGAAAATATGTTTCAGATAAAAGTGTAATTGTGTTTACGGACGACGTTGAAGTTTGGATCGTTGGAACGCAACGATATTTTATTTTCGTTTTGTTTATTTCTATCATTAACCAAAGCCTTTTTACTAGCTTTCATTTAAATTGCCTTTCTGTGAGATGCAAAACGGAAAATCGATATTTCACCCACTTCCGGACTACTTGGAGCTCCGAAGTTTTGCAAACATCCATCTAAAAGGTGACAATGCATGATTCAACTTAATGACTTTACAAGGAACATCCCTCAGGTGACACCCTTCGATTTTGGTTGAAATTTGGATATGCTATAAAGCACCGAAAAGTAAATAGTGTGTAATTAATTCTACGAGTGAATCACTTTATCATACGAAAAAAAATTGTTAAGTTCGCACATGATTTTATACTCGTTACTGTGGCCTGAGGCCTTAAGGGGAAATATACCTTTGCAATTTTTTTTTTGCATTTGTTTTATTCACTTAAAAGCTCCCTTAACATAAAAAATGATATTCGAAAGGTTTTAGTGTATGGTCCAGGCATCGCCGATTAAAGGTAAACACAAAATTTCACATGATTTTACAGTACTTGAAACTTTAAACCCGTTTTTCTCGAAACTATGTTTCTAGACACTGGCGTATGCGTAGCGCCTTGAGTTTTCAATCCATTGACTTGAAATTTTAACTGTAGCTTCTTGTCAACATTTTCTAGTCCAGTACGTAGGATTTTTTTTCGATAAGTTGAAATTAAAAAATGGTATGATCGATATTCGACTGATTTTTTTGTCTGTACATAAAAGTTGTAGTTTTGTGTTAGCTTTCGAGCGGACGACTTTAAATAATTTTTACGTTCCGGTAACGCTGATTTTTTACAGGGGATCATTTTTTAAAGGGGAAAATTATTTTTTTAAATAAAAAAAACGGCCATTTTTTTGGCTAAAAAAAATTACAGTCTTCCGGTATGTCTGACAATTTTTTTGCGATATCGTCAGAGATACTGGAAGACTCTGTAATTTTTTTAGCCAAAAAGAATGGCCGTTTTTGAAAAAAAAAATAATTTCCCCCTTTTTTGGTAAAAAATCAGCGTTACCGGAACGTAAAAATTATTTCGAGTCGTCCGCTCGAAAGATAACACAAAACTACAACTTTTATGTGCAGACATGTTTCTTCAGTTACTTCTAGTTTCCGAGATATATTAATCTGAAAAAAAAAACGGTATTTTATAAAATGTTGAATTAAAAAATCTGAAAAAATTCACATAGAATGCCTTTTAGTAGTACTTCGATATGACCAATTACGGGGCAGATCTGAGATGGTCGAAAAAAAGTGGCTGAATTGACGGAGAATCCCTCATAATTCTCACCAACGCGTACGAATAAATTCGTAGCCTTTGGGTGTGTTTGTAATTGAAAAATGTATGTGCAGCAATTAGTTGTAAGTTCAACCCCGATTAGAGACTTTGTTATTTTTTACAAGCATTCCACGTTCCTAACGTACAAACTCGTAAACTAGTAAACTACTAGTGACATCTAACTAGTAAAATCGATTAAAGACTAACAAGTAGAAAATAATTTATATGTAAAGAAAATATTTTTTAAAAACAAGCTCTTATTTAATGTACTAAAGAGTAGAAAATCATTTTTGTTTACCACGTCACCTATATGCGCCTATAAATAGAAGCTTGGAGCGCTCAAAATTTCGACGTATAATCTTTAATTTACATGAATCCGTTAACATATCAACTGTATTTAATTTACTGTAAAAAAAATCCCGAAACTGAGTATAAACGTGTGATAATAATTTTTCCAATTACTATTGTGCCAAATTAAATACGGTTAATGAAACTGTATTGATCACATTCATTAAACATTTAAAAAGTTGAGCGCCTCAAGCTTTTATTTATAGTCGCATACAGGTGACTTGGTAAGAAAAATTATTGTCTACTCTTTGGTACATCAATCGAAAGCGTGTTTTTTCAACATTTCTTTTTACACATAAATATTGAAAATTGAGGTCGTAAATTTGTTTAAACAGTTCGTAGAAACGTTCGAGTGATTTTCACGTCCTGTTTGTGAATCTCAAGTCGGCCAAAGAAGGCTGGAATAATTAAAGCGAAGTTTCGTTGTCTTCCAACGATGCAAGCTTCAACGTCATTTTTAAGGGCCTTGTTATCCAGTGTGACTTTTATTTCTCTACGAACACGCAGACGCCACACGGCCGTCACTTTTGGCATACACGTCTCCGTATATTTTTCAATGCGCCAATCGTGCAATTTTGTCTGAGGAATAACTTGCATTGATCAAGACACTGAAATTATACGACGCCATTGAAAAGATCCAAAGTTCCGCTTCCTGTGTCCCTTTCGCGTCCGTACAAAAACAACCCCGTACCCACCAATAGGCCTCTCGCAACCGTTCAACTTTTGTCGCAAACATATTCTCCCATCATCAACATTTCCGAAGACATTCGAGTACGGCGATCCATATGGCGAATTCGGTATATATATATATATTTTATTGATTTACGTTCACGTTCGTTGTGCGCGTTCTAAATTTAACGCGAAATAAGTAAAAGTGTTTGCTAACCAAAGAATTCCAGGACGTTTTTTTTTTCTCAGAACCTTTAGAATTTCGAATCACGGCAACTTTTACACTCTCGGCAAAACTTATCGACACGATGCTCCGGGGCCGTACATTACGTCCTTTTCGAAATTACGCAATTAATCAGGGTGAAAAATCAGTTATAATCGATTACGTAATACACGGACGTAACATACGAACTCCAAAATCGCGAGATCCGTGATATATCGCGCTATTTCGTCAGAACTCGAATGAAAACGGAAGTACGATAAATTTCGAGCGCGAGCCGCGATTCGCGCGTAGCGCACGCGAAAAAAAAAATCAAGCACGTGCTTCGTAACCCGTAATTATTTACAATTCTCTAAGAAAGTCTCGTTACTGCGTAACGAGAGAACGCCTTTGTGGCTTGTTGTTTGTCTTTCGAAATTATTTTTTTTAACCTCCCCGTCTTCCTTTGGGTCTCCCGTACAGTCGTAAAACCAAGTTCAATAATTTACTTACAAATTACGATAATAGACGTTTATAAATAAATATTCAACGAAATGTGGTAAAAACGTTTTTCGTCTTGATAAAGATTTCGTTTCTTTTTTTGTTTGTTTCGGTAATACCTTTTGGCGTATAGACGAGTGGTGAAAATAACAATTTTCCGTATAAAACGTCGAAAATTTGCGAACTTTTCGTTTGGGACCTACACCTTTTCGAGCCGTCGATGCGTTTTCATTCGCGTTTGGCGACGAATTTTAAATGTTTCGTTGAAAAAGAAATGGGTAATGCTCGCTCGAGTCCCTTCTGACACGTGTGTATATATATATATATATATATATATATATATATATATATATATATATATATATATATATATATATATATATATATATATATAATCAATTCTCACGAACGATTCTACGAAATGTGACAATAAATGCAATTGGAATGGTAGCAGCGAATTTTCACCACGGGGTGAAAAGAAAAAAACATGAGAACGAATTATAAAGTATCAACGTTTTCTTTTTTGTTATGGAATGAGCTCGATGCACGTAAGGAGACGTATAGTGAAAGCACTCACAGGATTTATCGCCAATTTAAGTTCGGCCGTTTCAAAGGACACCCTCAGTAAGCTCTCACACATGACGTTGAAATTGGCATCGTTGGAGTGCAACGCTTTTCGGCATTTTTTCATTTAATTTCGTTCAATGATCAAAATCTTTTTTTTTCTCAAATTGAGATCGTAAGTCTCTGACGAAAAAAACGTAAAAGGATTAACGTGATTTTCATAGCCTAAATCGACGAAGAAATATCATCGATTGAGAAGAATTATGCTTCGTCGCGTTCCAACGATGCAGATTTCAAGATCATTGTTAAACCGAACGAGACGGCGAATGCTACTCGTAAAACGAAACTTGAGTTTTTTTTCATCCCTATCTCTCGTAGTTCAAGAACGTAATGGCAGGTGAGTCTTTTTTTCACGTTAGCTTCGATCCAGAGGATCGCTCGACGTACTGGGGGGATAAAAAAATCTCTGAAACATGCATTACGGTATACGAAAGTCGGCGAATAATCGTTTCGCCGTGGATGGAATTAACGCCGGAGTGTTTCTCGTGGTTTTTCTTCGTGCGTGTTTGGTTTTTTTTTTAAGAGAATCTTTAACGAGAGCTAGGCTCTCGAATAAATGTCTCGTGTTCGTTTATCGTCTATGTTTAAATAAATTTGTACGTTCGACTAATGCGTGGTCACTCGTGAGTGGACCACCGTGCAATCTTTCTCTCATTGATTAAAGCCGTAAAAAAAAATTGAAAAAAATCAAGAAAAACGAATCTGATCCTTCTTAAATTTTGCCGGAGTTTTCGAAAAACTCGCGCCGGTTGCTTCAAATTCTTGGCTTGTACGTGAGCGTTACGTGAATTGTTTGTACGTCCATTTCCGTACAATCCTGCGGTCCAATAGCTACGTCGGTGTGCGCATCGGCAATGCAATTCTTGGCATCCTCCTCGTTCAGAACTTCGTCGCTGTTCTTGAGTATTTTTTCAGCCGGTTGCTCGAGCGAGACCCGTTTTATTTTCACCGCCTCCAAAGAACGTGACTTTGTGCTCTCGCTGGCATGGCACTTCGCACCATTTTCCTTGTTACGACGGGACGAGCTACGGTGCAGTCGGCCCTTCTCTCTCGACTCGGTGCGACGGAGACTCGGGCGCTTCACGGATTCGGCACTCGCGCTCAGACCAGCGGCTGTGGAAACGAAAATCATTAAACAACTTTACTGGAGAAATGTTCGTTGCTCCACGGCGGAAACTTCATTTTCGCAACGTAGCGTTGGTGGTTCGGAAAAAACGATTTTCGAAACGTTAAGGAGGTACGAACAATTCCACAGGGTCAAGAAAGAGTTAAAATTTTTTTACCCACAGCTGCTCTGATTGATGTTTACTTATTGTTGATCATTCGTATTATCGATTATGCCAAATGTTGTGGTAAATCATGAATTTATGGCACGTGAACAAATGAAATCGAAAAATTAGATTGTCAACGACTCGGTAGTAATCTTCGTAATAATGATATTAACATATCCACCATAAAAACAGACGAAAAACACACAATATAATTATACATATTATTGATACGTGATAAATGATAAAACTCCATGAATCGTTGTTTGCATATTTTGTGGCGGCTTCTATTCAAATTAATTTCAAAACAAAGCTGGGTTATGTTCGCCAAACGCTTCAGCTGTTACTCGCGACGTTGCTAAGTCCGTGGGTGCTATTTCGTCGGTCTGACCATTTTCAACCGGAAATTGAAACTTTCTTGTAATGTAGTGCTTTAAGCACACGGTGAAGATTGATTTTCTTATTTTTTACAATATCTATTATATCTAATCTATGAAATTTCAGTTTTCCAACGGGTTTAGTTGGATACGTGAGCTGAAAAACCACGATCACCGCACTTCCGGTTGACCGTCTCCATAAGACGACGTGCTTCGGTAACTCAAAGTGCGCGACTTTGCAGTTTTATTGCGTAAAAACTAAACGGTCAAAATATCTCAAATTTTGGCAATAGGCGCAAAAAATATTCGTACCTCCTCAAGGTAGTTCAGAAGAAAAACCGGAAGTCAAACTGATAATTTCAACGATTTTTGTTTTTTTCTTATGAATGTTTGAAATATATAGAATTTAATCTCACAAAAAAGTATTTTTATTTTGGTACCCATTAGAATGAGAAATTATGATGATTTTCATAAATACTTGCAATCGACATTGGTTATTGAGCACTCGGTTGATCATTATCGACTTTACTAGTGAGTTTATGTTTTAAGCAGTTGGCGACGCTACATAACCTCACTTTGGAAGAATTCCAACATAACCTCTCAACGACTCGACAAATGTCAAAACATGGCACGATTGCGTGCAAGTGGTCGTTTTGCGAAAAAATCTCGCACTGAGCGAAAACATATTCGTATACGTATCTTTGTATACGTAATAATCAATAAAAACAAAATTAAGATCTACAATGAACATATTTTTATTCATTTTTTATTCTATGGTTTATTATTACTTTTATTCTATTCTTATTGTATTTAGCATGATCTGCAGCGTAGGCATTCGGCGACATTCATATCGCATTCTGCGTGAATTGCCGTCTAGGAATTTTCCCTAGCAATCACAGCTGAGGCTCCGATCACCGTTTAGAGAGACAGATGTCGCATAGCAAAATTTAATAAATTATTGTGAACAAATTACACGGTGGATCAGCTACAATTTTTGTAGGTGAAATCCGTATTAATCGAAGATTCGAATAAGAAGTTTTGTTTGTTAGTTCAAACAACTAAATTTTATGTAGTTATCATTTCCGGTAAATTTTCCGGAGGTTACGTTTGAGTGCGTTAACTTTAGGCCAACTGTCAATATTCATATCTCGGAAATCGTACGGTGGCGTGGCTTAATTTTTTTTAAATTTCAACGTGGTTAATGACGTACTATCTCTTTCTCACAAAAAATAGGAGGATAAACATTAGTCGATTTTTGAATTGCTTCTTCCGAACCACCTGGAGGGATCGTCGGAGTGTAAAATTTAAAAAAAAAAATCGATTTTTTCGCATTATCCTATAGTATAGACGGTTATAAACATGCTGTTCAATTTTTGGGGCGAAATTCGAATTATTCCGGTCGCTACAGCCTTTCTCAGAAAAAGGTACTCGGCCAACTTCGTAAATGTCGTTTTTCAAAACGGTGCACACTCTCAAAGGGAGAGTTTTCAAGCTATCCGTCTCAAATGTTGACACAATATTCTTTACGCCATTCCTTATGTTGCTATGGAAGCTTTTTTTAAATCTTCATATTTTTATTAAAGAAAAACTGTCGAAAAAATAGGCTATATTCGATACTTTTTTTTTCAAACTGCCGCCATTTTGTCAATTTTGTTTTTAAAAAACCTCCACAGCAAGATGGCGGCTTTCATATTGATTAATAATCTTTTTACAAATTTGGTTGCAGATAATATTTAAAAATGCAAAAAAAAATACAAATAAACGTTTAAAAATTGATTTACTGTTCTTCACGAGTGCTTCGATTAGACATTAAAAAATCAGACTGATTAGCGCATTTCAACCATCGAAAAAAAATCGCGAAAATCAGCTATTTTTCGACCCGTTACACTGTGACGATCCCTTAAATCGTAGGTTAGGGTGTTAGAAATAATTGGTCCAATAGTTGAAGATCGCTATTCAAAATGAATGAGTAGCTTTCAAATTTTTGGGAGGTAGATTAGAGGGCTTACACCATGTTGGAACTTTTGAAAATATCGATTTTTTCGAAGAATTCTAAAAATATAACATTTCAAAAAATTTTGCTGAAAAATTCAAGTCGATCCGGTAAAAATTTGAGGGAGTTATGCGTTGGTAGGTAGGACCAGCGAACTTTGAACGCGCTTTTCTCGAAATGTCTTTCTTGAACGGGCTGAATTTGCATCATTGGGGTGCAACGACGTCTTTCGTCATTTTTCAATTTAATTTCGTTAAACGATCAAATGCTTTTTTTTTAATTGAATGAGCTACAGTTCCAAACTTTGAATGCGTTTTTCTCGAAAAATTGTTTCCAAAATTGGTGGACATGATACCTCGAGAGCCACTTGACGGGTAGTTTGAAAATTTACAGGAGATACGACGAGAAACATTTAAAGGTCGTTGACGATCTCACTTTTTTCAAGATCGACTCGATTTCGTGGTCACGTGGTTAAAAAAAATTATTTAAAAAATCGACGATCGTCAATGACTCGTATTTGTTGTTAACTTGAATAACCCGTTTGGTTTTTGAAATTTAGATGGGCCGTTTAAAGTAGAACGAGCGCGCTCTTGATTTCGATAGATTTTGTTCAAATTTTAACCAGACATTGTTCATATCGTTATACATGTTTGAATGAAATTTCAGAACAGTCGACTATTTAGATTGGGGGATAATAGGTTTTAAAATTGCAACTTTTAACACTGCAGGGTCTGCGTTGACCGGAAGCCAGGTCACGTAATTCGCCGTACCATTCTATTGTGTTTATAAATTTTGAAGAAAAATTATTTTCACATAGCAAACTAGTTAATGAAAGAGTGAAAAAAGTTTGGACTGCCTTTACTATTCGGTTTTGCTAAAAACGTTCAGCAAAGACAGAATAATTACCCGTAAAAAATATTTTTTCTCTATAATAAGAAGAGATATGGCAACACCGCATCGTTCCACGTATCCAAGGACGTATGTTTGCGCGGCATATTTAAAATAATACAACACGAAGTTTTATTTGGACGTCAATTTTACTCGAACAAAATTTCTAATTAGTTATCAGTTAACCAACACTTTTATTTGTTAATGAAGATAACATAACCAATATAAAATATAAATATTTATAACGCAAATATTTTTTTTAACGATACGTCTTTCATCACATAGCGTGCCTGTCGAGTGTTCTTTTTCAACGACTCCAGCACCTTCAACACATTTTTTCTTATTGGCTTCGGCCATTGATGTCAGAGCTTTTATTTCACTGTCAACGACTTTTTTCTTCCGCCACTTTCCTTTAAAACGAATTCTGTTTGACATTTTTATTTTTTTCCGATAATGTAACCAACTAGCTTGATCCGCATTGGGCTGACAGAAAAGTCCGACTTTTCTGTCACAGACTTTCTACAGTGTTGCCACGATCGTTCATCCGCCGAAATCTATAGTCAAGTTACTAGCTTGGTATAGCATTTCTCACACTGTAGAGTACAGTCAGAAGGAAAAGTTTTATTGCAAAACTATGGATTTATGTATATGCTCTACTGCACGTAGCGCGTGATATTTTTGTTTCCGATGACCGCGCTAGGTCTACCTTAAGCTGGAGTGTCTACCGCCAAACGTCGCGAAAAAATGTCATCATCTGCCGGTAACTATGCTATTTTGTTGTTTTTTTTTGTATTTTTGGGCGACTTTTTTAAAGGCTCTCAATAGATGCGCGTTCGTGTTTTTAAAATATCGTTTTTTTTTCACCAGCCGGTTCTCAGAAGAAAACAATTGGAACTTGGCTATACTGAGAGAAATGTATGGTAACTTCAACCATATTTCAACCATACTTTATATTACCCTGAGGGGACAACAATATTTTATAGTCATGGTTACTGCCTAAAATATAGTACTGCTTATGATATTTTAGCAGTTGTGTTAACTATACTCATACGTTAACCGTAACCAACAATTTTTCATGCATACGTTGATTGTTCAATTCTACATAATATAGTAGGTTTTCATAAAATGGATATATCCTTACACTATAAAAAAATAGTGATTTTTACCATATTGAATGGTATGTCTACTAAATGCATATAATATTTCGTAGATGAAAAAAATATTAATTGAGAGACTTGTATGATTGTTTATCATAATATGTCATTCCTTGACCACCTGAACAAGGATTCGAACCTACGACCTACATATTACGCATAATATACGATAAAGTAAAAGAAATACATCAGAAGCAAATCACGTACCTGTTCTCTATTATAAACAAAATTTTTCATGCCGGTGACAATAAATAAAAAATAAATGGCAAATATTCGGAAGTGGGACTCCTGCTAGAATCAGGCTAATTTACTTCACGGGTTCAAACAGACCCAAGCAACCCTAAACAATCCCAAACAACCCCAAACAAATCCAAACAAAAACGCCTGATAGTAAATTACTTTTTAGTAGATTAGCAGTAAATTAGTTTTCAGTTTTTTAAATCATCAACGTTTGGCACCGACAATAACTTTTGTTTGTATATAATGAAGAATAACACAGGTATTAAAAATATACAGAAATATTTAATTTTCATACTGTTCAGTTTTTTCGTCGTTTCATTTTTCCTAATTCTTGCAAGAGGTAAATTGTGCGAAAATTCCCGGACTTTTCCCGGATTATTCGAGGAGAAAAAAAATACCCCGAGGTTTCCCGATTTTCCGTATGCGTGAAAGTCCCGAGAATGAAAAAAAAATCGTAATATGTACTTACCAATGTTACCAGAGGATGACCGATTCGAGCCTCTGAGTATGTGCATAGCCGTTGGATCGCTATCGGTCCCGGCCAATCGTTCCCCTACCGGCGTTAAGAACCACTCGGAGCGTGTACGCATGCGCGCGGTTTGTCTTTCGTGCACCTGAATATAAAAAATTACGCGAATTACCCCGAGATTGAAGTTACGAAGAAAGTCAACGGCGCGTTCGAGTTTCTACCGCAACGATTGTATCTAGGCAAGCACCGAAGAAAGAAAAAAAACGTCCACGTGTGCACAGTGAATTTATTATGTACAAATAATAATAAAAGAGTGTGTTGTTGAATAGAAAGAAAACAAACAAAAAAAAAAGCAACCGATACCTCGGGTAACGATCTGCACGGACATTCTCCATATACATTATCGTACAAAACGAAAAACGAGGAAAAAAACAAATGCGTTACAGACTAGCGTAAAAACTAGCAAGGGTAATGACGAGTAACGAATGACGAACGACGCTAAGCGAAACGAATATCAAACGACGCGGTATTCCATCGTTTGCATCGAATCTAGTTACTATACAAAACGAACGTAACACTTAAATAAATAATCAGACGTAACTCACATAGCAACAGTCATATTATCAGAACGCGCAATTTTCTCAGCGCCCGGACTCTTTTCGTCTTTTTGCTCGTTCGAACTCGAGATCTTCAGTGACTTATTTTATCTTCTTCTTTCGCTTCTTTAGCCTATCGCGTACGCTCGCGCTCGGGAATGAACAAAGGAATGGGAACGAACGAAATCTTAAAAGTAAACGGGCCAGTGTTAGACTGGCCTGAAAAAAAAACGAAAAACACAGGCAACGCGTACAATTCGGGCCGGCTCTTTTCGTGCACGAGGAACATGTAGTGATATTGAAGAGTCGACGTTGAAGTTTGCATCGTTAGAGTGCAACGAGAATTCATTCTCAGCCCATATGGAATGTGGAACGCTCAAACGTTTTCACGTGTGGAAATTTACGATCTTAATTGGCGAAAAAAAGCATACTGATAAAAAAAAATACAGAAATGAAAAATAAGATATATCGTTGCGTCCCAACGATGGTAACTTCGACGTCATGAAGTAATGGCATTAATAAATTAATAATGGTAACACGCAGTAACTGATGCAAAAACATTTGAGACGCGTATAAATTGGATTGCTCTCTCTCTCTCTCTCTCTCTCTCTCTCTCTCTCTCTCTCTCTCTCTCTCTCTCTCTCTCTCTCTCTCTACATTCTCGAACAGTGCAGATCTGTGTATCCTCGGGATCATCATTCGTACGTATAGCATTGAGCAATGTCAAAAGTAACGTTTAATTCTGGCAGTGGTAGAGCTGTTACGAACTCTCGGCTTTCAATTCGTCGAACTAAATAAATGTACCATAGGATGCATAAAAGTAAAAAAAAAAAAAAAACGAACAAAACAAAACGAGAAAAATTAAATACTAAGTGATGGGCAAGGCGACCGTGGGGCATGGCGTGGATGGTGTTATATCGTGAAAGCGAATGATCGTTAAAAAAAAATGCATTTCAAGCCTCTCCCATGCCTACCTGCGGCAGATAGCTGAGACTTTTGGTGCTTTCCGCGTATCGATTAACCGCCCGTAGCTCGTCGAGCGTCATTGCTGCGTGACGGGAATGGTTACTGCCGTTGCTCGACGAACGGCTCGATGCCTGTGTAGCAAATGGAAGACTTTGTTACATCGGTATTAATGCACAACGCTTATCGTCGAACCTTGGGAAAACGATTCAAGTGGAAAGGCTTCAAGGAGGAGGCGCGTTTCATCCGGTATTAACGAGACCGTGCGTTTTATTATTATTATTATTG
This sequence comes from Ophion costatus, assembly GCA_951751655.1. Lineage (NCBI taxonomy): Eukaryota > Metazoa > Arthropoda > Insecta > Hymenoptera > Ichneumonidae > Ophion > Ophion costatus. The sequence continues at coordinate 11,740,492 of OX632366.1, read as the reverse complement.
TCATTTGTAACGATCGCGTGAAAACTGCACTGTTTGCTAAACTTTCTAGTATTTGCGTATTAGCATTGAATTATTGTTAGGTGGCGAATTTTCATAGTATTCGTTCAGGGAATTGGTAATCGAAAAATCGCTCGCCGCTTGAGGCAGCTTAAATTGAAGATGTCCAACATGTGGTCCAGGAATCGTAGAGGAAATGTGAACTTGTGATTGCAAAGATAGAACTGATTGTAAAACGTTAAAATGGTGGTGAACGATGCATCGTTGGAGTGCAACTAAAAATCGTTTTTTTTTCTTTTATCGCTATGATTATCGTAAACGTTTTCTTGCCAAACTTATGTCGTAGATTTTGAACAGAGATCCTGAAAAACGTTCGAGTGATTTTCACAGCCCAAATTCGTCCAAAAAATGCTCTGGCGAGCTAAGGAAGATTGATTTTTCGTTGCGTTCCAACGATGCAAACTTCAACACCATAACTTAAAGGAGGTACGATCACTTCCACGCGGTCAAAAAGTAGTATAAATTTATTTTACCCACAGCTGCTCTGATCGATGTTTACTTTTGTTGATTAATTCGTATTATCGATTATAGTGTGCCAAATGTTGTGGTAAATGATGAATTTATTGCACGTGAACAAGTAAAAACTGAAAAATTAGATTGTCAACGACTCGGTAGTAATCTTCGTAATAATAATATTAACATACCCAGCATAAAAACGGACTAAAAAGACAACAAAAATCAGCCGGAAACCTATTAAAATGAGCTTGAATTACCTCAGCGGAATTAACACGATAGGCAGAATATGACAGCATATGACAAAGAATTTACTGTACAAATTTCAAGCGACCCGTGATATTTCGTTCATTGTCCCGAAACTCGTTAAGAAAAGAAAAACTCGTTTTTTGTTTGTTTCAGATCAACCGAGTGGCCAAAATCAAGTACACCATTGAGCCCCTCACGTTCGAAAGTCCTTCAGGAGATTGTTTGTGACCTTTTCAGTTATTAATGCTTTCCAATGGATTTCGGTATGCAACTTTGTTAATGTACATACAAATAAATGTCTAAACGATTGTTCAACCATTTTACTTATTCTTTGCGTTACGACGATGCAAACTTCAAGACCACATTCTTTTTTTCATTCAATTCATTTGACAAATTGAACATTCGTCTTTGCATATTTTCAAGGCTTTGATACGCAAATTATACGGAGCTAAAATGTGCATTGAAGAAAAAGAAATAAAAAATGACAAGTAGGAGATGTAGATAAATTAAATGGCTAATTGTTTCATATTCCAGTGATTGACATTTTTCTGGAAGTTGCTCATTGTTCTCGTTTTGTGAGGTTCTCATTTCCATCGAAAATGTATCATTTTCGTACAAACGTGAGTGGAATCGTTCGTGTTTCGAGTTTGCAGCGTTCGAAAACTTGAGAAAAGTTCGTAGAATTTTTCTCGCGTGCCTCGTCCTCGAAGAGTTTGATCTCTGTACGTGCTACGACTCGTTGAACTGATACGATTACCTGAAACAATCCATTTTCCTCGAGGCTAACGGACAGTCTGGTGCAGCTTTCCAGCAGCGTGTTTTCCGGTATCATGCCTAGCGACGAAGTGAGCTCCAACGTTTCCGGGACGTGTATCAACGCCGGCGTCGACTGAGATTCTTCGTGATGTGACATTGCTGCAAGGTGATATTATTCCCGTACAAAAATAACGACCCAATCGAATCAATCGATCTCCCATACTCGTGAGGTTCGTATTCAAAAATGATTCAGCGGATTTTTATGAAAAGTTAATGTAGTTAACGGGCTACGACATATACCTAGGTATTTATTTTTACCCACTAGGTAACCTAGTACGTAAAAATGACGATTTTTTTTCATCGATTTTGCAAGCTCGAGTTACAGTCCGTCGCCGCGTTGTTGAGGGACCATCACAGTGTAAAATTGTCAAAAAATCGTTGTTTTTCTAGTGCTCGACTTTGCAGGTTTATTGCGAAAAGACTAAACGGTCAAAGTAGCTCAAATTTTGGCAACAGGCGCATAAAGCATTCGTCAAAATCATATAAAAATTTCGAATCCGAAAGTTGAATTCGTAGCAATGATCGTGCCTCCTTAAAAAAACTGTCGAAAAAATAGGCTAAATTCGATACTTTTTTCAAACTGCCGCCGTTCTGTCAATTGTGATACAATAAAAAAACTTCCGTAGCAAGATAGCGGGCTTCACACTGATTAACGATCTTTTTACAAATTTTGTTCCAGATAATATTTACTCCTTTTTTTTCGAAGACATTTTCGACGGTCACAAAAAAAATTAAAACGAAAATTTTAACCATCGAATAAAATTCGCTACAAACCAGCTATTCTTCGGCCCGTGATACTGTGACGATCCCTCGGATTAAAAAATTAATCAAAATTAATTAAAATCAATTTTTTTTGTACATTCGGCAAAAGTACAAAAAAAAACTTCCAAATATTCCCCGAAGAGTCTCTCCACTTTGCATAATTAAAAACTGTCCCATAAGAATGCCCGCAGCCGTTCCAAGCGGCCCACCTTGACCATTCGGTCGTTACCACAATCGCCGTACGATTTCCTCATTCGGAAGTTAAAGCAATAAGAGATATCACTCCGTGACTAATACCCTCGACGGTCTCTCCCGTCCCCTCGACTAGCTGAACTCGACGCGGGTCATTACTCACATTCCAAATTGAATTTGAGGCCCCATCTTTCGCACTCGTACTGCAGCCACGTTTTCTCCGCCTCCAACGATAATTGTCCTACAAGACGATACGTAATTCGTAATAACGCGGTGCGCGAGTGTGACGCAACGAATCGCGGAGTCGTCCGCGTTGCGTTAGGATTAACGGCTACTTGACTCACTTGATACGAGGCTGTCGGGCGGATAATGAAAGCTGAATATCCAATCCTCCTCGACCTTCAATATTCGGCCGGTTATTCGGGCGTAAAATTCGTAATTCTCCCGGCCAAATAGATTCGACACGCCGAAGTTGTCGATCATGAATTTCATAACTCTCGTTGCCACCTGCGAAGAATGCGATCGATGTACAGCGATCGTAAATACGATTGTAACTGGACGATCCGAGAGTCGAATGTCTCGAGACATTCGACGCGCTCGTACGTATACACATATTTACGGGGACCGTGATTTCGAGGATCGTCCTTGGCTCCAATGTCCATCGAATCGCCTTTGGACAAATTTATAGAAGTTTGCATCGTTCGAACGCAACGAAAATGTACATTTTTTTCTGGCAAAACAATGCAGGGTCCTTATGCATATGGAAAAGTAGCAAAACTCCGGGGAGAATTTACTTTTCAACAATTACGAAAAATGAAACCGACTTGACGAAAAAAGAAAAAATAACTGAACAGTAAAAATATTTCTGTATATTTTCAATATTTGTATCATAATTAATAAAACGAAAATGAGTAAAAATTTTCGTTGAATTCCATCGATGCGAACTTCAGCAACGTCAAATTTAAGGGGCTATAGCAATGTGGCACTTAAAAAAAAATCGATATTTATTTGCCTTTTTCGACAGTTTATACTTTCAAGAATAGCCTGTAAATATCGGATCTCAATATTTTTCGATGAAGAAATTATGTAATATAGGCCAAACACAGCCAAATATATTCTTAATTTTCCGAAACATTTAATTGAGTACTTTTTCTTCCAAAAAATTCCCGAAAATCACCAAAATGTTCAGCATTCACACTGGTGTAGCCCCTTAAGCTCGATACCAGGGCCATTTCGAGGGCCACCCAAGCCCGGAATCAACGATTCGTTCGAGCGAAATTTTGAGGACCGTCCCCGAAAGCGCCATTTGGCCTCGTAGTCAACGTTGCGTGGACAGGGCGTCCTCGAAATGTCCATTCCCCGTACGTATGTCGTGTAGTTCGAAAGTCGTGCATGCAACTGATGAGTTAAACGGGTGTTTGGTATTACGAATGCGCGTCGTAAGAAACTGTTATTGAGTAGAGATGTCATGCAATTGAAAGACAACGTCTCGTTCAGCCAGGGGAAATAACGAACGAAGAGACGCACGAAACTATATTGAATTACGCATGCCATAGACATTCCTTCTGCCCTCGCTCAAAAGCACACGTTGTACGCGCGCTTGTGTCGTTTGTTTATTTCACAAACGACACGAGGCTCCGTACCTAACGAGGAATTGCTTTTGCACACTTCAACGTTTGAGGAAAAAAAGAAAGAACAGGCGTCAGGATGCTGATGCAACATTCCGATGATTCAGAAACTCGAATTTCTATGCAACATTCGGGAATAGTCGATCGAATACTTCGAGAACATCACGTGGCGTGAAAATTTGATTTTCAAGGCCATCCAAGGTAACTACGTTTCGGCATGCCAATTTCTCAAGCACGCATCGAAAAAGAAACACAACGAGAGAGAAGGAGACAGTTAAACAGGCAGATAGAACTCGAGAAAGTTTCAGCAGTCACAGCGATACATCGAGTTAGTATTTTGAACTTACTGAGACCTCCGCCTGACGTTGAGAGTAGCGAGACACAAAGTTCGAGAGATAAGTAAAGAAAAAGGTCATTCGGAGTACCGATCGAAAGACCGAGAAAAAAAATGTCGTGCATCCGTGTATCCTCGAGATTGGAGGCACACGCTACGGGCTAATGCTTCTTAACAGTCAAATCTCGCCCATTTCGCTATTGTTTTTCCCGTAGAAGCGACTCTGGCATTATTTCCGAAATAAGGAAAAGAAGAAAACACCACGAGAACTTGTCACTCCCCGATCAATTTGCGTGGAGTTGTGGTTACAAAGATACTGTGGTCTTGAAGTTTCGTTCGAACGCACCGAAATTTCTTGTCCTATTTTCATTTCCTCATCTCCACGATGTCTAGGGTTTTATTTTCTAAAGGGTATTATCCCAGAATCCAAATGTGACAAAAAAACGTTTGAAAAGTAACAAAAATGCGAAAATGAATTTTCGCTGCGTTCCAACGATGCAAACTTCTAGGTTACGAGATACTGTGATTACGATGGCGTTTTTCCAAGTGAACACGAAGCGAGGGAACGAAGAATCACCTTGAACCTCAGTACGTCTTCCATCTTGGCCGTTTTACCGTCGCTAACGCAGCTCTGGAAAAACGAGGGTGCGACGGACACCCCAAGGGCCTCGCTCGTCATTCCCGTTCGGGCTCTTTCGCTGTTCACAGCCACGACTCTGAACGTACCGAATAACAGTACCAGCAGGCGTTGCGTATAAACTGGCAGAGATGTGATTAAGCTGCAAAAAAAGAAAAGCTCTGTGTCAATGTTCGAAGCTTTTCGTATTAATGGGCTCGAAGCTTGCGTCGTTATAGTGCAACGATTTCTTTCGGTAATTCTTGACATAAGTGACTTTGCCGAACAATTAGCCTAAACATCTTTTTTGATGGTTTTTTCTCATTTATTGGGTTATAACAGGGTTGCGAAATTTGTATTGAAAAAGTAATGCATTATTCGTTACTTTTTTAATGGGTAATGAAAAAATATTTTATTACCCATTACATTGCATTAAGTAATGTAAAAAAATTCCATTACTCATTACATTATACTTTGTAATGTGCAATATTTCCATTACTCATTAGATTGGACTTTGTAATCTAAAAAATTCCATTACGCATTACATTGGACTTTGTAATGTAATGCATAATGGAACTTTTTTTACATTACAATTTCCAATGTAATGAGTAAAGAAATTTTTTTTCATCACAAAATTCAATGTAAAGAATAACGGCAATTGTTTGCATTACAAAAGGTAATGTAATGAGTAATAGAAATTTTTTACATTACTGAATGTAATGTAATGGGTAATGAATTTTTTTTTCATTACAAAATGTATAATAATGCGTAATGAAAACGCTAATGCATTACAAAAAGTAATGCATTATTTGCAACCCTGGTTATAAATGATGATATTCAGTCGGGGGAAAGTTGAAATTTCTCAGTAACAAATTCTTTACGAGCAAAAAATCGTTAAAATTTTGAATTTTCCAAATGCTCTCGTATTGAAACCCAAATGTGGGGGGATTTATGAAAGTCTTTTTGAATACAAACAAACCCAACATCCTCACGCCAGAGGGGGTTGGGTTTGTTTCGGTTAGATTTACACTTTAATTTCCTTGTTTTTGTTATTAGACAGGATAATTTGTTTGTAAATATGTCTAGTAGTAGATCGCTAAACAAGTATCTTAAAAACATGATGGCGTAATTTTTGTAAGCGAAATACGCCAAATCAAAGGAATTTAGAAATATTGATTTTCATTCCATTCCAAGTATGTAAAGTTCAACCCTGTGACGGTTTACACACTTCGGGACTCTGAGATGAAGCGAAGAGGACCTGGCGAAAGCAGGGCCCTCGCTTATCACTAGGCGCGATTATTACTGACAAGGCTGCTGCTCATACATGAGTGCAGAAAGTGGCCGGTCGCACGCAAGGTGCTGACTGTTCAGCCCAGCAAAAGAGCGGTGGATGAAAAGGTTTTGAATCTTAAGACTTTGGGAGAATGAATTTCAAGCCGTAATTGTGATTTGACCGCACAAATAGGGGTAGTATAAAGATTGAAACTTCACGCATTGATAATTGCTATCAAATAAAGAATTTAGGTTCGTTGGATTAATAAAGACAATTTTTAATTAGTTCCCAATTAGTTCGGATGGTCGTGGTTCTATTGTATATGGATACAGGACCGTTACATGAGGTTTGGAAGAACGTACTTGTGAATCTGGTCCCTCTGTTGTTCCATACTGTCCAACCGGATGACGGTAAACAGTTGCTGTTCGCCCTCTCGGCCGAAAACGCCCCCGGGTATTTTCCGCAGGAATTTTTTCAGCACGCTGGCTATCGTGTAGACGCTAAAATTGTCCATATTTACTAAGCGTCCGGTTTGAAGAAAGTGGATAAGCTTTTTCATGTTTCCCTGATGCCCGGGCGCCCTGAAGACGTCCTTTTTCAGCGGCGCTTCTTTGTTGAGCTTCAGTATCAGAACCTACAAAGTGAGCAGCAATACAGCCATTGATTAGCTTGGGCTCACGTCTCTCGAATTTTAGACACTGAAAACAGATCTAGAAATTTACATCATAACAATCATATTGACGTTTGTATAGTTGGAACGCAACGAACGTCTCGTAGACCAATTCTTTTTGGCAAATTTAGGCCTCCAAAATTACTTAAACTTCTGCCAAGGTTAGAGATCTTTAGCCTAAATATACAAAGAACATTTTTGGGTGATAATGAAAATGAGGCAATAGCAAAATAAAAACGAATTTTCGTTGCATTCTGACCAAGGTCTGTAAAATTCCGATATTTATTATAAATATCAAACATATCCGATGTTCGCAACACTCTAAAGCTGCGAATTTAAAAAAATATGGATTTTAAATTTGAAACCCCGATTTAGATTATTTTAATATTCATTTATTTACTTATTTTTCTTACGATAATCAGTCTTACGCATTGGAAAAATCAAGTACATTTCTTTTTACCAGTAAATTAACTTTTTAACAATAAATAAATCAACAATTAAAATGAAATTTCTATTAAACTTCTCACATTTGTAAGCTCTAATATCTTTAATATTGATAATTAAATATCTCTTTCAAAGAAATTAACAGATTCAACAACGAATCACAAATATCGAATTACGAATCTGATGCTCATTGGGAGAAACGCAGCTGGTCGAAAGACAATCGTGTTCTTTGAAATCTTGGCACTTACAAAAAATATTGAGAGCCTTTTAAAGGCCCCTGAGAAAAATACCAAGAACAAATACATAGATAAGTCACTATAGTTTGGTATTTCAAAGTCGAGCCAGCACAGCGCCACGTATATTTGCACGATGATAAAGTTATTGTGATAAAAAAATGCGTATTTTCGATGTATTTTAGGATAAATAACAATGCATATATATCGTGACATATATCGGATATATATAACTTCATACCTATCATGCAAACCCTCATTTCAACTATACAAACTTCAACATCGTTTATCGGACCACAAAAAAAAATTCTTTTTAATCCATAGAATCTCGTTTTGGCCGATTCAGGCTGAAAAATCACTGAAATACTTTCAGCAATTTCCAAAAAGTATTATCAAAAAAAAAAGTTTCTAAAAGTGAAAAAAATGGAGAAATGATAAATTACAAAAAAAAAAAAACGTTGCATTCCAGCGCGAATTCCCGCGTCATGAAACCAAAGCGTCGACTCACCAATAAGGGGCCAGGTATGTCATTCTTGCATACTTCGTCCAGCGGTGCGCCGAATTTGACTCTGAGACACGGAAAAGTAGCTTGAGTAATTGGACCAGGAGGCGCAACGAAGAGCGAAAAGTGAGTAAACGAAGGGACATTGTAGGTATTCTCAAAAAGTGAGATACGAAGGTCGAAACTAACTTTTCCAGACGTCGAGGATAGGGCGAGACGGACGACGGGTGTCCGCAGCTCGTGACGACGTTTCCGAGGGTGGCCGCCCTACGATGCATTCTCTCCGTCCAGCTGCTCATCGTATCGACCTCTCTCGATACTCTCAGCCGAGAATAGTCGCGCCGTGTCGGAATCTTGCGAGACGTTGAAAAAAAAAGCAGGAACGGGAAGACCCGGCGACTAGTCTCAAGTGTCAACTGGCGGGCGAGTGTTGACGAAACTTTCAAATGACAATATTGCAACGTGAAAATTTGTTTTTCGCGCTGGGGGTCGTCGGAATTGTGACGATAGTGGCGGAACCGTAGTGCGAATGAGAAGTGTCGTGCAGACGTGACACTTCGTCGCGTCTCGGCGACGACGACGACGACGACGACACTAGTATGGGAACGCTTGGCAACGAGAGCGAAAAGTTTAACACGGTCATAACCTATCGATGATCAATCGTGCATAACGGAGTAACACGAAGGTCTTCATAATTTCGTAAACGCGTTGCTCGGTCTTTTGCCGCACATAGACGAGGGGGCAACCATTCGTTGGTGCTTCAGTGCGATCTCGTTGGTTCACAAACTACAAACGCCCGCATCTCTCTTCGCCTGGGCTCCGCTCCTCTACAAGGACGCTAAATTGGCCGCACGAAAAATTCGCGGCCGATCCAGCAGCAGCGAAGCTATGTGTGCGTTGTGGTGGGTGCTGCATGGACGGTACACACCTCGCGTGTGTGTACGAACGCATGTACGGTATCCGACTATCGGCAGCTCGTGCCACTTCTATCACGATCAACACACCACGCCTCCGAATACATTGGCATCGCGCGCGTACGCCTTCACATTTTCAGCGCAAAAAAAATCAATATGTATTTGAACGGTGGTGTGGGCGCGAATGGGGCGCCGAACGGGCAGCGCGGCCGGATGGAGAGACACTTCGAGTGAAATACCGACGGTCGGTAAGGAAGAAGTTGTTTTTGGCGGCGGGAGGCCTGTACTGGTTTTTGATACCCGATATGGTGCGTAGCCTAGAACATATATATTTTCACACACGAGGGGAAACCTCGTTTAACGTGCGAGGCAATAGTGTTTGCTTTCTCGCCCGTAGCTTGGGCGCTGGTGTCGCATGACTCACACCCGACGTATCGGTCGAGCTCGTGAGTGGCAGACCAGACGCCACACGCCGCTGCATACAGCGCCGTGCTTCGTCAACACACCTCAACCGTGCTTTACGTTACGCGTCGTGCATGATTTCAAAGTGTTTTTCCGTTGCGTCTATAATCGTCTCTCTAAACGTTTGATATACGAGTGTATCTTAAATGAAAAGAAAAATTGATCGAATTTGCCTAAGCATAAAGTAACTAGACCGGCCTGAGAGATGAGCAATTTCCAAGATAAGTACAAGCAAAAGCGTGGCGGTTTGAACGATGAGGCAAGAGGCCATATTTTGCGCGCACGCCAACAAGACCGTCGAAGGGTTACTCGCGCTGAAAATTTTTCCCGAAATCGCGATGTCTCCCCGCGTACATAAAAATACAAGGTAGGTTCAGGCACGAGCACGCCGGAATATCGAATTTTGCCAGTTGGCCTTTTCCTCACGCTACATCTTCCTTTAGAGTACCTGGACAACTTTGTTGAGGACATTTTTTTTTAAGGTTAATTTCGACGAGACTAACAATACGAGATGTACAGCGGACAAAGTTTTTATATTTACTTCTGCCTTTGACAGTACAGGCCAAGATTGGGAGCATGGCATAATAATGCGATCTAGTATATTTCTCCACGGTTCCAGAAACACAAGAAACACCCACCCTGGATGATGACCGTTTCCGCAGGTGGAAACTCGGAAAAGTGTTGAGAAAAAAAATGGAACAAAAGAATAAGAACCAATCTTCAAAGTTGGTGTAGTACATCACAACTTCTACTCGCTGGTTGCCAAGAACAAAGTCGTCAACGTACCGCGTCACCCGAAAGGAGTGCACGGAGTCAAAACCTGGCCGTCTCCTCCAAAGAGAATAAACCTCGCTACTCAGACAAGACTCGTAGCAAAGACGCCCGCATCGGCAGCTGCGACTCCTTCACAGGCTGGCCTAAGCACCGCCACAGCGAGTATGACTCCTTCGCAGCCTGGCCCAAGCAGCGCCACAACGAGTGTGACTCCTTCACAGGCTGACCCAAGCACCGCCGCAGCGAGTGTGATTTCTTCGCAGCTTGGCAGGAGCGCCGCCACAGTGAGTATGACTCCTTCACACGCTGGCCCAAGCACCGCCACAGCGAGTGTGACTCCTTCGCAGGCTGGCCCAAGCACCACCACAGCGAGTGCGACTCCTTCGCAGCCTAGCAGGAGCGCCACCCGGCCCAGTACACAAAAAAAAAGCAATTTCGTCTGCTCGAAAAGTTCCACGCCCATCATTCGCTCCTCCGTATTATGCCTTTAAAAGTCCGGCGGGTGTCAAGAGGATGCCAATGTTCGGACGTTTCCTTATAAGCAGAGATTCCTTGTCCAAAAGCTCAAATTCGAGTGAAGTCGACGCTAGGGAGGGAAAGCCCTGGCCATCCGCCGGTACCATTCCCGTCCTATCGAAGCCGCCTCTCAGTAATCGCTCTCGACTCCTGCCACAAATTGCTATTGAGTCCTCGAGCTTGCCTGGAATGAGCAAAGATTTTACCTCCTCGAAGGACTCTGTCGTAGAAGAGAAAAGTATAAAAATCAAGTCGGATTCACAAATCGACGCAACCACAGTACAGCCGATCAGGAGCAACGACATCACCGGAGTCGATACGCTTATGTGTCCAAATTCGCCGCCGAGCCCGGTGCTATTTTCCCCCTATGCGACAACCTTGCGTGGTAAGGACAGCGCTAGGCGCGAGCGTCGATCGAAAATGGGTATTGGATGCACACCGCCGGACGATGTGCCTACCAAGGCGACAGTCGTGCCGAGTCTGAATATATCCCCCGAGGAGGGAGAGCGCACTGCTCAATATTTCAAAGTTATCCTGCAACGCGAGATCAAACGATTGAACGAGATCTGTGCGAAATGGGAAAACGTCAAGGGCGCTTCGCTTTTGAAGAAAGTCCAACTGTCCGAAACGAAGAAGAACGTATGCAGCCCTTTGACCGTTATGAAAATCAGTCAGATGTGCAAAACACCCGACATTCGATTAGACGAAACAATACCTTACATTAATTCCGAGCAAACCCTTAGCAGAGGCATCTTAAAGAAAACCGATGAGACGTCAACGGCGAATCTTGCCGTTGCAAAATCTGCCCGTAAGGTCGATTTCAATGATGACGTTGTTTCGAGCCAGCCCAGGCAATGTTTTCGAAGCGGAGGACGTTTTGGGGACAAACGTCACGTTACGACGGATCGCAAAGCATCTGGATTTCGAGAGTGAAACCATCTCCGAAACGAGCGAAGCCAACCCCTCAACGACCACGGAAGTCCTGGAACGTAGTACTCTTACTGCTGAGCTACCAACCAAGGAAAATCATTCCGAAGACGAGTCTTCGACAAGAAGAGTATCGAGGAACAGAACTGTGAGGTTCTGAGGAACTGAGAGTATTGAGGAACAGAAGTAACAGATTTTACTTTTTTTCCACAACCAATTCGTATTTCCTATTTTCTTAAGTAGTAGATCATCAGACGGACGAAGCATTAGAAAAAACTGCCCTCATGCAATGCAGCAAGACCTCTTAGCATAACTTTTCTTAATTCTAGACAAGATATTCGTGGATCCGGCACATTATTTTCATGTTAAATTTCAAAAAATTGTCCTTCCTCGTGGTCATTTTAAAGAAAACTGAAGCGAAACGCCATTTTTAGGGATCACTCATTAACAAGCATACGAATAACGAGAAAACGTCAATTTTCGTCTCGGAAGAAAAAAGAAAACAAGCGAACAAATATGAAGAGATTTTCGTAGCGGTATCGAGACTTTTAAATTTTCTGGCAAGACACTTCGTGCTTTTTAATGCGATAGGGGTAAAAACCCCGCCCGTGGACGACCAACGATATGGACCATCATCCAACGACCAACGATATGGACGGCCCCGTACCAGGAAGTTCATTTCACGCGCAAATAAATGGTTTTTGGATTTTATCTGCCATTTATGACCGAATGTGTGGCGGGGCTATTTTTATTATTTGTGTCAATGCTCAACACATGTTCAATGCGGAGATTTGAATTCACGACTTCCAGCCTGTTTTGAGGACATCGTTACTTTCTAATGTCAACGATTTTCAAGTTCGCATTAGAATGGGACTCGTCGTTAGGACTGTACGGATAATCAATTTGCAAATGAAAAAAGGGGAGAGATTAAAACCCGAACGAATGTTTGTTTGTGTTTGTTTGCGTTGGGCTGGGACAGTGCGGAATAAATTCACAACTGCATTCTGCATTTGCCGAGTCGAAGATAAATCGCCTGTGCAACTAAACAAGCAATCCGCCAAACATTGTCCTCGATTGCATTGATAAACGGTATTTATTTATTTTATCGCTATTATAATACTGGTTCCATTGCCACGTCGTAGTTTGGATTATAAACAAATTTATGTCGCAAATTCGTCGATTAAAGACTAGACACTTGTAAATTACAATTTTTCAAAGTACATAATTCAACAAGCCTGTTTCGTCACATCCCTCTATTCCAAGCGAATGTATTTAAGACTTAAAGTTCTATAAATGACTCTATTGTATCACATTCAATTAATAATTATTTCAACGCAAATACTAAAATCTGAGAAAATTGGCTGATTTTACTTTTTTTCCACAACCAATTCCTATTTTCTATTTTCTTAAGTAGTAGATCATCAGACGGACGAAGTATTAGAAAAAACTGCCCTCATGCAATGCAGCAATACCTCGTAGCATAAGTTTTCTTAATTCTAGACAAGATCTCCGTGGATCCGGCGCATTATTTTCATGGTCAATTTAAAAAAAATCGTTCTTCCTCGTGGTCATTTTAAAGAAAATTGAAGCGAAACGCCATTTTTAGGGATCACACATTAACAAGCATACGAATAACCAGAAAACGTCAATTTTCGTCTCGTAAAAAAAAAAGAAAACAAGCGAATAAATAAGAAGAATTTTCGTTGCGATATCGAGACTTTTAAATTTTATGGCAAGACGCTTCGTGCTTTTTAATGCGATAGGGGTAAAAACCCCGCCCGCATTTGCGACAATGAACTCGCTCTGCCTGATGCTTTTCCCAATCCACAACAGCCTCGTTTAGCTCTGCAAATTTGAATACAATCGATTAATAAAAGAAAACAACAGGGCTCATACGTCAAGGCGCGCCTTCGTAACTCGTTAGGCCCCCAAGTATTTAAGAAAAATTGCAGAATCATCTATTATGTATTTATAAATCATAAACATTTCACGAACACTCTCAGTTCTCTAATTTTTTTCCCCTAACACATGACCGTGCACTATTTTTCAACATTTGTGCACCTTAAAAAAATCTTCCCAAATTGATAACACCAATCGCAACTATTTCACTTAAAAGTTATAATCGAATGCTATTTTCATGGATGATGTCAGATCCGACAGAACATTTTGATACTGGCTACGGAATCCGAAAACGAAAAAAAAATGTAATCAATGAAAACGCCCTGTGTTTACCTTGGGGTGGCGGAAGTTCCACAGCAGGCTCATCACCGGTGGGCATCGGTAATGGTATCTCCGAACATCGAGCGTTTGATTTGGACGTATCTTGTTATACTGAGTGATGGGACTTCGAGGCAGATTGTGCCTTGGTTTCATTGGATCAAAGCTCACACTTTCCTGTCATGTGGAAGTGTACGTTAATTCTCGAATATTTCGAGAATAATTCACACACAAGGTTTTATCGCGTCATTGCGATCATCACAATATTGAGAGAAGACGTTTTGTTTAACGGGCAACATTTCCCTAGGTGGGTCAAAAAATTGCATTGTCCAAAAATATTTTTATTCCATAGTATCACCTTTTAGCCATATTCCCTGAAAATTTCGTTGAAATAATCCCAAAATTGAATGAGTTACAGCTTCTAACAGTCGGCCGGGCGAGCGGTAGCAGCACCATACTTCGAACTTTGAACGCATTTTTCTCGAAACACTGTTTTCAAAGTCGGTGGACATGATACCTCGAGAACCATTTGATGGATTGATTTCAAATTTACGGGAGATACGACCAGCAACATTTAAAAGTCTTTGACGACCTCGCTTTTTTTATGGATCTTCATCTTCTAATAGTTACAATAAAATGATAACTTTCTTCATATATTATGTATGCTCGAGTTTTAATACGTTGCCACGTTGTTAAAAAAATCATTTTAAAAATCGACGATCCTCAGAGACTCGTATTTATCCTAAACTCGAATAACCCGTTTGCTTTTTAGATTCCAGATGGACCGTTTAAGCTGGAGAGTGTCCACCGCCAAACGTGAAAAAAATGTCATCATCTGCTGGAGGCCATGTTCTTGTTGTTTTTCCCTATTTTTTTTTTCAAGGCCCTCTATATATGTACCTTTGGGTTAAAATAAAATGCGTTCATTTTCCACCAACCATTTCCCATACGAAAACTTCGGAATCTGATCAATTTTTTGGACCTCTAGATAGATTTAGCCCGTTAATGGATAAATAAGATCTATGTTTGTTAGCTACATAGATGGACTGTACATTCCATTTTTGTCTGGTTAGAAAATCGTACCCGTATCGAATTATATATTAACACTACGAACTAGACCCGGAAATAAATTTTTTGTTTAATAATGTAGCAATTATCAACCGGGAACGTGGTACTTTCATTAAATTTTCAAATGAAAATTTGACTATACGACAGTTATTTATTTTATGAATAATTTTATAATTATAAAAATCATTTTTGTTTACTAGCTTTTCTGGAGAAGTACTCATGGGTCTCAAATTTTCAGATGGCTCACTACCTTGTGCCATCTGTTTGGCTGGCCCTTCGTGGTATCGCTTGTCATACCGGAGTGATATGTTTTTAAGTTTTATACCGTTTATTCGATCAACCGTTCCGGCCGCATCCGGACTGAAGGGACCGCGCGGTTTGCCGGGGTTCTTGACTTGTCCGTTTGAATTCAGATCCCCGATATTTTCCTTGTCCGGTTCCTTTTCAACGATAATGGAAATGGTGAGATCGAGTACGATGAACTCACGATTAATAGCCGTCGATTTGTCTGGCTTTATCGAGTTTCGTAGTCAAACAAGGTACCGCTGTGACCTCATCATGTTCGTCCGTTCGTCCGTTAGTCGTAGCCTCAGTTTTTACAGTGTTAAACGTAAATGCGGTTCCGTTTATCGTTTTATAATTCTTTACTAGCATTCTGCAAGGGTTATCGATAAAAATGATGATTTGGTTTAGGTACATCGATAAGTTCGGGACATATGGACAACCAATATATCGCTTATTGTTAGTTGCCTTCATGGAAAACGTCGTAAGAGGCCTGCGTGGATGGCTTTGTCCCGTGCTTTTTGAAGCCTCGTTAATAAAATATTAAACATAGAAAAAAAAGGATTTCCCCCTCTCGCTCCCGCCTGTGGTCTTAGAGTATACCGATTGCGGATCATTAAGGAAGTTGGAGCGTCAGCGACAACCCAAGATTATAGTTTTTTAAGGAGGTCCGATCACTTCCACGGGGTCAAAAAAATTTCCAAATTTATTTTACCCACAGCTGCTCTGATTGATGTTTACTTATGTTGATTATTCGTATTATCGATTATAGTGTGCCAAATGTTGTGGTAAATAATAAATTTATCGCACGTGAGCAAATAAAAACTGAAAAATTGGATTGTCAACGACTCGGTAGTAATCTTCGTAATAATATTAACGTAATAAAATTTAAGACTATTTAAATAGGCTTGAATTACCTCAGCGGAATTAACACGATAGGCAGACATATTATCGATACTTGATAAATGATAAAACTCCATAAATAGTTGTTTGCATATTTTGTGGCAGCTTCTATTCAAATTAATTTCAAAACAAAGCTGGGTTATATTCGCCAAACGCATCAGCTGTCACTCGCGACGTTGCTCAGTCAGTGGGTGCTATTTCGCCGTTCGTACCATTTTCAACCGGAAATTGAAACTTTCTTGTAACGTCGTACTTTAACTACACGGTGAAGATTGCTTTTCTTATTTTTTACAATATCCATTATACCTAATCTATCGAAATTCAGTTTCCCAACGGGTTTAGTTGGATACGTGAGCAGAAAAACCACGATCACTGTACTTCCGGCTGACCGTCTCCATTAGACAACGTGCTGCGGTAACTCAAAGTGCTCAACTTTGCAGTTTTATTGCGAAAAAACTAAACGGTCAAAATAGCTCAAATTTTGGAAATAGGCGCATAAAGTATTTTTCAAAATCATATGAAAATGTCAACTTCGAACGTTGGATTCGTAGTAATGATCGTAGCTCCTAAAAAATATATGTTATTGTCTAGACTCTACCGAGGCTTTACGAATTTTTTTGCAGGTCTTTCCTCCTCCAAAAGACATTCAGCACCAAGATAAACCATTTCTAACAACGATCCAACGCAAACTAAACCTTTGAAAACATTTAGGGAGAAAAATCCCATTTTGTCCATCATAAATGATATATATTCGATATTGAACCATCAAGATTTAATGAAAGATTACGAATCTTGGCTGGCGAATGAAGAGCATTGCTGCCACCTTAATGTCCGCCATGTTGCCGTATTTTGACAACGCTTCGTATTAATTAATGGAAATAGTGAATAATCTCGTGGCAAATATAAATAGGCATAATTATAAATTACTCAAAATTTCATTCTGAGTTTTATAAAACATTTGCTGACGCTGTTTTTTTTTTTTTTTTTCATAATGATCATCGAAACGTTATACTCTTTCAAGTTGGCAGTAACACAGAAGTTTTTCTCATACATGCAATAAAAATGTAAAACTACGTAATTTTGCCTATCAATTATGTACCGTATGTACATTCAACATCGACAGAATAAGTCTATACCTTGTTTGCATTTTTTTAAGGGTCATGGAAAATAAAAATTCATAAGCCATCGTTTGACTCAAGCGGATCGCTTCAACCGCGTTAAATGAAACTGAAATTAGTATCTAATCAATTAATGCGGTCCAACGACCTACAGCATAAGTACATATTAGTTTAACATTGACTCATCGAGAGCTGACGCCAACAAATGACGATGGAAGAATACTCTGTGCGTGATCTTTATGTTGTTCTTTGGTCAGCCACCAGGCTCAGTTTTGAATGTGCAATTAAGCCGATCAGACACTAGCTGAGTAATAACCCTAGCATAACATTGCAATGGTATTATCGCCAGAACACGACGATGAAACTTGGGTAAAAATGCATGGCGCGCTAAGATGTCGTTTGTTGAAAGGCGTCGTATGTGTATTAACCGTGTTTACCTGATTACGACAATGCTTGTTGGTGCATTTGCAGCTCTCCTGACAGGGTAAATTTTTCTTGAAGCATCCACAAGCCCTATTGTGGAACAGTTTCCTCAGCACTTGCCTTTAGGTGTATCGGAAGCTTCTGTTCCGGCGGTGGATGTTCCAAGAGAATTCATGCCCGTAATCAAGTTTGTGATACTGGCTTCATCTACCATCCTTTCATTGGTTTGAACTGAATTAACGATGATACCGTGAGCCGCCATTATCTCCTTTAATCTTTCATTCTCAGCGGTCAACACCATGACCTGTTCCTGCAGATCAATTTGGCTAAAAAAATGATTTATCAATTGAAAAGAGGACTCAAAAATCGCACGCGTGCAATTATTCTGTTTTTTTTTTGTTTTTTGACTTACGCCACTGACTTTTCGGCACGCCTGGCCCGACGCGACATTTCACAGCGCCGGTATGCGAGTGGACGAAAAAAAAAAAAAAACAATACCAATAATAGGTTACAGATGACAAAAAAGTGTTCGACACTGTTTTATGGTACACGATAGGACCCTCGGCGAGGAAAAACGCCTTATTTCCAAATATTTTGGTTCGCTTCTGTTGCGTAACGATATCACGAACGTACTCCGCTTAGTCGCCAATGGTCAAACCATGGAGCCTAGATACCAGGAGGTTCAGCGAGGCCTTTCAACTCGTCCCCAAAATGCGTTCGAGAAAGAATGGCGCTGGCGTGCTCCAGCACCTATATGTATATAGATATACGCTAAACATGGCCGCGATCTAAGACAGATCACAGATGATGTACAAAAACCCTCATTCGTGTTAAGGAATAACACCACTCTAGGATTTTGGAAAGACGTTTTCTTGCCTAAAAATACTTTGGTGTCATAAAACCAATATGCAATTGGTCCTGTAGCGATTTTTTTAATTTCAAGGTTCAATTATCGATTTTGCCGCAGGGCCTCGGAGCGCGCGCTGAGTTGCTCGAGGAACTTTAAACGCGTTTTTCACGAAACCACTTTTTTTAATCTCGGAAGACGGATTACTCGAACACCTTTGCATGCATCGATTTGAAAGTTTGATAACAGCTTCACAATTACATTCTCTATGGGAGTACGTAGCCGTTTTTTGATTAAATGTAAACTTTTTTTTATAAACAATTTACTGCTATTTTGGCAAAAATCGATTTGTTTCCTTCAAAGTGCGCAATTTTTTCAAAATTTGAAAGCAAATTTCTAGGTAGTCTCATAGCTAATAATATATAAATTGTCATTTTTTTGGTTTTTATTTCAGGTCTTATACTTTACGAGAAAACCGTTCTCCCGTGAAGCTATTTGTAAAAAAAACACGTTTTTCTAGATGGGCTCTATCGCCGCCATTTTGAGTTTGAGATCTTTTCTCGCTTTTGAGTTTTTTTTTCGAACCGTCATGAGGAAATTATGAATCGGCGGATATTTCGACGTTGGATGTCACGATCGGTCTGTCGTGAGGTTAGAAACTCATCCGATCACTTTCACCTCGTTGACCAATATATTGCTATATATGTAGGTGCCGCTGCACCCCAGCACCGTCACTTTGTCACATTTTTGGGGACGCTTTTTTCAGCGCCTTTGCATTGCCGCTGAACCTCCTGGTATCTAGGCTCCATGGGTCAAACCGTCAAACGATTCGAATGAAAATCGATCGCAGTGACACCCTAATCATAGATCGCGTTAGTTCCGTGACCTTGGCGATACGACGTTGACTTTTCGATGTTTTAAAAAATTTGAATCATTTGTGGTTGACGTTTGTGGTTGATTGTTAGATCAATTAAAACGCTTGTGAGAGCGTTATTCAGTCGAAAAATGAGAATTGAAAATTAATGGTAATTAAGCCAATTGACTTTGACTTTCCGATGTTTTTTTTTTTAATCGATTGTCGGTCGTTTGTGGTTGATTGTGAGATCAGTTAAAAGGTTCGTTAAAGGGTTCAAAAAACTTCGAAAATGAGAATCAAAAATTGTTGGGACGTTACCGACCGCGGTTTTACCGTACCGTTCGTAGCAGCGACGCGCAGTGGCGTTGAGGCCAATAAAAAGTACGGTCAATAAGGGTACGCCCACGGTCTTACATACAGGTCTGGAAACTCCGGCGTTTTTTAGTGGTGGGGGTAGGTCGCTTAGTGAAGCCATATTCTGCGACTTTTAGCGGTGGCGCTGCGGTAGTGTCCTAATCTTCGTTGAGGGCCGGTGGTTGCAGGGGCGGGTTCTCTGTCTCAGTCTTACTCTCGCACAATTCCAGCTGTCATCAAATTCGCGAATCAACCTAACCGTAAAACCCGAAAAATTGGAGTACAAATATCGTGTCTCTGTGTAAAAAAAATGGGAAAGTGGTGTGGTACCGAACTGGAAACAGGTAATAATACGTGGAAAAACCAGTCTGTATTTCCTATCCCAAAAGATGTAGAAACGTGGAAAAAGTGGGAAAATGCTATTCCCGGAATCGTGTATTTACGCAAAACCGATGTGGTGTGTGAAAGACATTTCCCGTGAGTAGATTAAAGTCGACACAACTGGCCGAGTAATTGCACGGGTGAGTTCGATTTGAACATATCATATGCAGTTCAAAACGTAAGATTTCCCATCGAATCATGTACTTTTCTATTGAAGGTTGCATACAAGTATCCACAACTCAAGAAGTTCGCCGTGCCGACAAGATTCAACAGAGTTTTAGAAGGCAAACGTCCGGATGTGGCGAGTAAGCATGACGTTTTGCCCCATCCTACAAATCAGGCAACTTCATCGATTCAAGCAGTCGGTAGTTCTGTTGGTGAGTTTCTTCTGGTGGCAGTCATATAGACTGCAATCATTTGGAAAAATTTTAATGTGTCGTCGCGGTATAAAGATAGTATTGCACGTTGTGAGAACCGTAGACGTTCAAAAAAATTATATTTCTGCTCTTCTGCATTTTTCTATCTCATGTTTTCGCATTGCAGATATCTCTTCACCAACCTCAGCCACTGGCATGAGTGATGCGTTATCGATCCCTCCCGTTGGAGCAACGAAGTCAGAATCTCTAGCGGTAGCATCGTTGGCTCCACAGGAGCTTGTCGAAACACGAAACGAATTCCACGCGTGTGTGTGTGTGTTTATAAATATATATACGAATATTTCTTAATTTTGAATGAATAAATTTGAATAAAAAAACGAGAAAATGGAACCGATATTTTTATTCATACTTACCTGTATTTTTAAGACTGAGAAACCTATATAAATAAAGATGGATGCGATTTCCTTCAAATTATGCTAATAGGTTTTTTTCTATTCTTACGCGTTCTTAGATACAAAGCGACGAAAATTCATTGCCCAGATATACAAGTGTCGCATTCAATAGCTCATTAAATAGGGTTTCTTTGAGTTTGTACTTAACTACAATCTGCAATATAGTAAAATTTGCAACACATAGTACAATAGAATTAGGATCATAATAATCTTAATTACAATACTCGTACAATACAATATATACAATACTTATACAATAAGCCAAACAAACTTGCCAAATCTGAGGTGAAAGTAAAATGTTTAAAATCGTTCATTTTTTGTCGAACTTGCTCACATTTCGATAAAACTTTAGTCGCTGTTAATAACATATTTTTCTGTGTATATTCATTCATGTGTTCATTTCGGAATTCCTTTTTCCATATACTATAATTCCGTCACTATAATAAATAGGTATGTCGACGTACGCAGGTGGAATAACGGCGAAAATCCGTGGGTGAGACTGAGACGGAGAACCCTCCTCCGCAACCACCGCCCCGCGTTTAAGATTAGGACGCGACCGCAGCGCCACCGCTAAACTCTAAGAATGATGGCTTCATTAAACGACCTACCCCCACCACGGGAGTTTCCAGACCTGTATGATAGACCGTGGGTACGCCTCACCGCCGAAATTCGCCTTCGTTTTGGAACCTGTATGTAAAGGTGCGCCCTCATGCAATCGCTCATCGCTCGTTTGTAGCGATAAGTCTGGTCACGTGACCCTATTTTGAATTTCCCGCGACTCAAAAAAGTTGCTCATTTGTCGCTACATATCACGTGACCACATTTGTCCGGCCGCACCTTAAAATATATAACTTTACGGCAGCATTATACAGGATGTCATTTGAAATTAGAGGTAACCTAACAACGGCAACTTATCGACGTTAATTGGACATTATGCTGCCGGGATCCTGGGACTAGCACGTTGGCAGCACCGTCTACTGTTAGAAGACCCACGCCTATGGGGACTGAGGCCACCAAGGAGAAGGCAGAAGATGCGTGGGACACGAAGTTAATGTATATTTAATTCGGGTCTTTTAGTTACAAGATTATCAATACACGCGACCAGGGAGACTAGAGTAAAGGAGTGGACACTGTGTGCTAGCGATGTGGCTCCAAAATCAAGGAAAATAAAAGTTTACCGGTGGCTTTGCAATTGGCTTTCCCTTGTATATAGATATACTCTCTTGCTTAGCTTTCCGTCGGCTACATGTGCATGCCTAGAACCTTTAGCTACAAGTATTACTATACATCGGAGAATTGCGATCGCAGCGCCTCTTGCGGTAACTTATAAGTCGGGATTTTCGGGCCGTCTTTCGCTGCTTATCTCCGGCAGGGTGTCAGTTCTGCACAGTGCAGTTCGACACCGAGGCAGTTCGCCAGTTCAACTCTCCACTGTGCAATTCGACGAAGCGGGCAGTTCGACACCGAGCCAATTCGACGACCGTAGCAGTTCGACATTTCCCCGATGCTCGCGTATCCCCACTCTTCAGATGCGGGCCGGGCGATTCGCTGCCCTGTGTCAGTTCGACACCGAGTCCTCCCTACCCAGCGTAGCGTGCTCAACTTACATTTCCTAGCGGCTGTACTTTTTTCGAATCACCCATACCCGGGAACGAGAAATATACGAGCAAAATGTTTTCGCATGTACCGACTACCCGCTCTGTCAGTTCTCTAGTTTATCGACTGATTTTGAATGGAAATTTCATGAGCGGCATATTCTTATAACTGTATTCTTTAATAATGCCACGAACATATATTTAGTCTCTAAAAATTTTAATTCTTCCATAATTCGGGAAAAAGCGTCATTTTTGAGTACTTGAGAATAACGATAAGCAATACTAAGAGAACTGAAAACTTATATAATAATCGTGTGAAAGAAAAACTGGTGGCCTCATACAGTTGGACAGTTGTTCGTTGCCGTTGAATATAGGATAATGTTCTTCAAGAGGATGTTTAATTTTGTTCTGAATTTCGTTTCTTGTGGCTCTTGGTTTATTCGTAAAAATCATCGTGCAAAGTCTAAATTTTATAATCAACTTTTTAATCGTCAAAAATATCGCTGAAAAAAGCATATGCATTTGCAAGAAATTAATATCATGACACGATTGGAAATAATATTGTTGTCAATATTCCTCATATATGTTCCTTTCATTACAGATTGAAACGTCCGCATTATTATTATCCATGTTGTCCAAATACTTAATGCCAAAGAACAGTGCATGTCGGATATATTTATTTTTCATTAATGTGTGACATGTCGTCTACTATATATGAAAAAATTGAATCATCGTATAACATGAATACGCTGTGTTGAAAAGCGCAGAATCATTAAGGGTGGGGGGGGGGGGGGGTGGAAGGTTAATTTGCTATAAAAAAGCATATTTTCGATATTTTTTGTTGACGTACTGTTTATATATATTTATTTATATAATTAGTATAAAATAAAAGGACATTTGAAGAATATTCAGTGAAATTTTCGTTAATAATTGTGCAGAAATGAGCCAGTGACAGGAAATCTTCTCAGAGGCCACAAAAAAAGGTTACATTGCGGTGAACTGCATAACTCACCACTGGATCGCCCGAAAAAAAAATTCAACAAGATCGTATTATTTAATAAGTTTCTTGAGGTAACGCTGTCGAGTTTTTATTTTTATTTTTATTTCTTTTCAATTTTTAGTCACACTTAGAAGAGAAAATAGCGATTTTTCATTTAAAAAATTGGAACCTTTATTATTGCAAAATGAATTAAAATGATTAAAAAAATCGACAGCGTTACCTCAAGAAACTTATTAACTAATACAATCTTCTTGGATTTTTTTTTTCGGGCGATCCAGTGGTGAGTTATGCAGTTCACCGCAATGTAACTTTTTTTGTGGCCTCTGAGAAGATTTCCTGTCACTGGCTCATTTCTGCACAATTATTAACGAAAATTTCACAGAATATTCTTCACATGTCCTTTTATTTTATACTAATTATATAAATAAATATATATATAAACAGTACGTCAACAAAAATATCGAAAATATGCTTTTTTATAGCAAATTAACCTTCCACCCCCCCCCCCCCACCCTTAATGATTCTGCGCTTTTCAACACAGCGTATTCATGTTATACGATGATTCAATTTTTTCATATATAGTAGACGACATGTCACACATTAATGAAAAATAAATATATCCGACATGCACTGTTCTTTGGCATTAAGTATTTGAACAACATGGATAATAATAATGCGGACGTTTCAATCTGTAATGAAAGAAACATATATGAGGAATATTGACAACAATATTATTTCCAATCGTGTCATGATATTAATTTCTTGTAAATGCATATGCTTTTTTCAGCGATATTTTTGACGATTGAAAAGTTGATTATAAAATTTAGACTTTGCACGATGATTTTTACGAATAAACCAAGAGCCACAAGAAACGAAATTCAGAACAAAATTAAACATCCTCTTGAAGAACATTATCCTATATTCAACGGCAACGAAAAACTGTCCAACTGTATGAGGCCACCAGTTTTTCTTTCACACGATTATTATATAAGTTTTCAGTTCTCTTAGTATTGCTTATCGTTATTCTCAAGTACTCAAAAATGACGCTTTTTCCCGAATTATGGAAGAATTAAAATTTTTAGAGACTAAATATATGTTCGTGGCATTATTAAAGAATACAGTTATAAGAATATGCCGCTCATGAAATTTCCATTCAAAATCAGTCGATAAACTAGAGAACTGACAGAGCGGGTAGTCGGTACATGCGAAAACATTTTGCTCGTATATTTCTCGTTCCCGGGTATGGGTGATTCGAAAAAAGTACAGCCGCTAGGAAATGTAAGTTGAGCACGCTACGCTGGGTAGGGAGGACTCGGTGTCGAACTGACACAGGGCAGCGAATCGCCCGGCCCGCATCTGAAGAGTGGGGATACGCGAGCATCGGGGAAATGTCGAACTGCTACGGTCGTCGAATTGGCTCGGTGTCGAACTGCCCGCTTCGTCGAATTGCACAGTGGAGAGTTGAACTGGCGAACTGCCTCGGTGTCGAACTGCACTGTGCAGAACTGACACCCTGCCCTTATCTCCTATGGAGTGTCCACTCCTTTCCTCTAGTCTCCCTGCACGCGACAAAGAAGCGCGGGAAGAACGTGCTACACGCGGATTACCGCACCGGGGGGGCTAACCTTGGAGAGGTGTGCGTGTGTGCGTGCGAGCGTGCATGGGTGCGTGCGTGCGAGCGTGCATGGGTGCGTGCGTGCGAGCGTGCATGGGTGCGTGCGTGCGGGCGTGCGTGCGTGCGTGCGTCGGTGCGTACATGCATGCGTGCGTGCATTCGTGCGTGCGTGTGTGCGTGCGAGCGTGCATGCTTGCATGCGTGCGTCCGTGCATGCGTGCGTGCATGCGTGCGTGTGTGCGTGCGCGCGTGCATGTGTGCGTGCGTGCGATAGAGTGTGCATATGTGCAGGCGTGCGTGCGAGCGTGCATGGGTGCGTGCGTGCGTGGGAGCGTGCATATGTGCGAGCGTGCGTGCGTGCGTGCGCGCATGCGTATGGGCGTGCGTGGGTGCATTTGTACGTACATCCGTGCGGGCGTGCATGCGCGCGTGCGTGCGTCCGTGCGTGTGTGCGTGCGTGTGTGCGTGCGCGAATGTATGCGGGCGTGTGTGCGTCCGTGCGTGGGTGCGTGCGGCCGAGTGTGCCTGCGTGCGTGCGTCCATGCCTGCGTGCGTCCATGCGTGCGTGCGTGTAGCGTGAGAGCGTGCATGTGGGGGTGCGTGCGCGCGTCCCATTGATGTTGTTTGGTAGTAATCCGTTTTTTTTCAATTGAGATTTAAAAATCGATGCACAATTTCGCACCCTCCCCACTCACTTTGGCCAATCAAACTTTTATCCACGAATCGTTTAGTAGTTGTTTGGAAGCGGATCGAAATCGTTCAGAGGTATTCTGCTAAAAAAAATTGTTTGTTTTCCGTGAAATGCGGTTTTTGGCAACCAATCACGCCCCTCCGTTCAGGACCGACAAGTACTATGCGTTGGGATAATTTAGTAATCGGCTTCCAAACGCTGTCATATAATTTTCTATCGATCAAGTTTCATATGATCTGGGACTAGCCAAAAATAATAACTGAGTGTGCGTAATTAGGTTGCTTGTCCGCCGCGACTTGTGTCGACCAATCTCAGCTCACCGTTCAGTTGATCATGGTGAGCCGCGATTGGTCGCCAGAAGCCGCAGCGGAAAAAGGAGTTTCTAACAAAAATTCACCCATCATTTTGTGGCTAATTCATTGTGATGAGACTTAATAGATCGAAAAATAAATTAGCGTTTGGTATTGTATTCCGGTCGTTTGGTAGTCGATCAATCAATATCGCCAACGCAAAATACAGCGAATTGGGAATGGAGGGCTGGGATTGGTCGCCAGAAGCCACACTTGCCGAATTATTTATTAGCGTAGATTCAATCGTTATTGCTTGTCCAATTACGTTCAAATGGGTCGCGATCGATACGAAAATATCCGGTAGCGTTTGGTATTCCGTTCGGGCCGTTTGGTAGTCGATCATTCAAATACGATAACACAAGATATGTGCGTATCAGGAATAGAGGGCTGTGGTTGGTCGCCAAAAGCCAAAAGAACGATAGTACGGAGAAGTCGCTGGAAAATGAATTAAACGAAATGCAAACGAATCAACATTTTCGAATTAAATTTGTTAATAAACTCCAACCGAACCCAAAGAAATTACGCATATCCGAAACGGAAGGCTGTGGTTGGTCGCGAGAATATACGATGTTTTTGCCATAGATGGCGTTGGTTATCGAGTCTTTTTCCGCCACCCATCGTCCTATCTCATGGATCGGAATTTTCTTTTTGATTTTCCGAAAGAACAGGAAACTACCAAACGATTTGAATGGACTACCAAACGCTACCAAACGATTCGTAAAAAAAAGTTCGATTAGTCAAAGTGGGGGGGCCAACTTACTGCCGAATTTTTGGTTATCGATTTTTCGAAAAACGGAGAACTACCAAACTATTTAAAGGGACTACCGAACGCTACCAAACGACCACCAAACGATTCGTAAAAAAAAAGTTCGATTAGTCAATGTGGCGGGGCTAACTTTGGTGGGGGTCATGCATTGTCACTTTTTGGATGCATGTTTGCAAAATTTCAGAGCTCTAAGTAGTCGGGAAGTGGGTGAAATATCGACTTTCCGCTTTGAATCTCCCAGAAAGGCAAGTTGAATAAAAGCTTTCAAAACGAACGAAATTCAAAATCGTTCGAAATGAATAGGGACCAAACTAAATTCGATGGTTCAGCAAAAGAAAATTTAAACTCCCCAGGCAGCATAAATATCCAATTGACGTCGATAAGTTGCCGTTGTCAGGTTACCTTTCAAACATGACCGTAAGTTAACTATTTGACATCTTTCAAATGACATCCCGTATAATGCTGCCATAAAGTTATCTTTTTTATGGTATCTTTCGGCGATGAAAACGGATGTTTAAAAGGCATCCCAAAATATTATCCAATTGATGACTTTTTTAAGTTGTCAAAAAGTTATCGCTTTATTGTTATCTATTGTATCTGGTTCAACGTTATCCAAAGGATATCATAAAGACGAATTACATAAAATGTCTTCTTCATGACATCTTTCAGATATCGGTAAAATTTCCGACCGAGAACCGCGCATGGCCGCAACGTCCGATTCAAACGCGTGACTTCCGGTTCTTTCCCTCGCGGGCGTCGAGCCAGTTACGCCTGGAACAAGTGTTTCCGATTTTGCCGCGGGCCGGTCCACCAATATTCTTGTTTCAGGCATATACATATACACAGTATTTCTAATTTGATCGCAATTTTGACCGGCGCGTATTGACGCTCGTTCATCGATCGAGAACATCACCGCAATGGAGAAGAAAGATAATGATACCGCGTTGAAAGGTGACCTTTTAGCAGCCTATCGTTTGATCATATTTTCCAGGACGAGCGAAGACGACAGAGTCGTTTAGCGTCGACGTCTCGCTGTCAAATACATGACTGCGTGAAGATTGTACGTCGCTCATCTTTTTGTTTTCTTAACCAATTACATCTCAATTCCAATGCTCCGTGAAACAAGTCCGTGTCGATGATTCTCGCCGGGTCAACTGACACTCGAAGCAACCAGTTCTCCAGCCTCCCCGTTCAGTTTTCGTCAACTCGTAGCTCGAACTAACGATGCAAATATCGACTTACGTAGAATGCATTCTGCGAAGCTATAATTCTTATCTGGGGACTAGCTCGGAAGAGACATTTTCGTACCTACGGAAGCGGTACCGCCACCTCGCTAGCCAAAAGCTAAGCTCGCGATTCAAAAACACCGTGTAATCTTTGATTGTCTTCACCATCCGTTTTATTGCGCTCTACACAAACGAATCTTACGGTCGAACGCTTTACCGATCAATGAGTTTGAAGTTCGTGTCGTTCGAATGAAAATTTTATTTTGTATCCTTCATTTCCTTATTTTTATCATCATAGGAAATGTTTTCCTGGCCGATGTATATTGTAAATCTCGGAACGAGTTTCGTAAAAATAGGCCGAAGGTTTTTTCGTAGGCAAATCCTGCTGCGAGAAATGAAAAGAATTTGTCAATATTACTTTGCGGGTTCCAACGATGCAAACTTCAATCTCGATCAATGTTGGAGGATAACTATGCTCTCTATTGAGATGCAAATACGTCGAATAAAAAGTCAACTTGTTCTTTATACCAGTTGCGGTAAATGAATACTAAATAGGTCTTAATGCTAAATGTGGTCTTAATACTAATATCGCGAATTTGTGCGCTGTAAGCCCCACCAGCTTACTGGATCGCCGACGAGATCACATCGAGTCGAATTTTACGATGCGCAGTTGCTTGTCGGTTCGCGCAACGATGTAATGAATCGAATCGTACTCGATCGGGTTCAATGAGATTATGGCGCTCGTGTCGAGCATGATCTTCTTCGATTGGATCGTATCGAAGTTCAGGCTCTCCAGGCACCTCACGTCCCGAACGGCGATGAGATGGACCTCACCTGTGCAACGAGCATATCAATGAAAAAAAAAACAAAACACATGTCCCTTCGGATTATTCGCGATTCATTGTGGCCAGTCGAGATTAAGGTATTCCTCTCGCGAACCCGAATATTTGACAATTAACCGATTTTCGTCTATAACGAAACAAACATACATTATGCAGTATACTGGTAAAATTTCAAGCCAAGCTACCGAACTTTAAACGAAAAATTCCGAGTCCAAAAGTCGTATAATACGGCACTTTATGGAGACGCTGGTCACATGTAATCATTTTTACACTTTACTACTGTATATGCCTGATATAAACGGCTCAACGAGTGTAAAACAATTCTGAAGATTCCGCAACGCAAAAACAGGGGGTCACCGAATGTTTCAAGAAAATATTAAGGGAGCTTTCCA
The DNA here is from genome assembly GCA_951751655.1 of Ophion costatus. NCBI lineage: Eukaryota > Metazoa > Arthropoda > Insecta > Hymenoptera > Ichneumonidae > Ophion > Ophion costatus. The sequence goes on along the minus strand of OX632366.1, from coordinate 11,710,915 downwards.
GTGTGAAATTTTCAAAAAATTTTTTTTTTTTTTTTGCTTTATCGAATAGTATACACTCTTCCGAATATTCCCTGAAATTTTCATGCCGAAATTCAGATTATTTCGGTTACTGTACAGCATTTCTTGGAAGAAGGCAACGGAGCGCTACAGCTACAGCGAAACTTTGAACGCGTTTTTCTCGAAACAGCATTTTTCAAAACGGTGTCCAACTTGGAGGGCAGAGTTTTAAAGCTATCGAGTTGAATTTTTTACACAATATTCTTAACGTCATTGTTTATCGTGCTATGGAAGCTTTTTTTTTTTTGACAGCTTCCTATTTTTTTGTAAAAAAACTGCCAAAAAAAATGCTAAAATCGATACTTTTTGTTCAAACCGGCGCCATTTTTGCAAAAAAAAAAAAAAAAGCCTCCATAGCACGAAAGCCAATTATATACCGATCAATAATCTTTTTGTGTTTTTTGTTTCAGATCAAAATTGTGACTCCCAACGTGGACACCACATCCAAGTGCATTTTCTGCAACAATTGTTTCATCATTTTTATAGATATTAATTAATAAATAAATCGATCTTTAAAGAATTGTTTTGTATTCTTCAATACCCAATTAATATACAAAAAAAACCAGACCGATTAGATTATTTTTTCTTTAAAAAAAAAAATCGCGATAAACAGCGATTTTTCGGGCTGTCACACTGGAAAGCTTCCTTAAGAGATCACAGTGGAATATTTTCAATGAATCTATTCTTTTTGCATTTTACGATAGTATAGACGGTTATAAACATGCACCTGGCATCGCCGATTGATCGTAAGTAGACAATTTATGTGAAAATTCCGCACTTGAAACTTTAAACGCGTTTCTCTCGAAATGTCGTTTTTCAAAACGGTGTACACTCTCAGAGAGAGTTTTCAAGCTATCCGTTTCAAATTTTGGTAATTCTTTAGGGAAGTGACTTGTCCGAAAAATAAGCGTAAGGTTTTTTGCCATTTCCTCATTTGTTGAGTTGTACATGATATTCAATCGTGGGAAGCTAAAATTCACCCCTCCCTCCATGAAAAGTTATGGGGTTTGAAGTTCGCGAAAACACGCGATAAAAGAGGGCAGTTTTGAACATTTCGACGCTTTTATTGGGAGACGAGGGTGGGGGAATTTATAAAAGCCTTCCTGAATACAAACAAACCGAACCCCCATGCTGGAGGGGGTTGGGTTTGTGTATATTCAGAAACCTCCCCACGCCGGAGGGGGTTGAGTTTGTATGTATTCAGAAACCTCCCCACGCCGGAGGGAGTTGGGTTCGTTTGCTTGTATTCGGGAAGACTTCTTTTATAAATCCCGTCACATTTGGGTTTTAATACAGGAGTTTTTGAAGCATTCGAAATTATTATTAACGATTTTTTGCTCGTAAAAACTTTGTTAATGTAAAATTTCAGCTTCCCCCGACTGAATATCATTTATAACCCAATTAATGACAAAATAGTAAAAAAAATGTTTAGGCTCAATTTTCGAAATAGTCACCAATCTAAAGAATTACCCAAATTTTGACGCAACATTTGTCAAGTTATTTTTTTTTTAATCTTCATGTTTTTTGACAAAAAATTGTCGAAAAAAACAGGCTAAATTTGATCCTTTTTTCCAAACCGCCGCCATTTTGCCAATTTTTATTTTTTTTAAAACCTTCATAGCATCTCTTGATAAAAAGGTTGAAAAAAAATTAAAATGAACGTTTAAAAATGTATATTCTTTTCTTCAGGAGTGCGTTGATTTGACATAAAAAAATTAGGCTGTTTAGCAGATTTTAACCATCGAAAAAACATCGCGAAAATCAGCTCTTTTTCGATGCGATACACCGTGATGATCCCTTAATGATAAAACTTTGAAAAATGTAGCTAGCAGAATTTTTGTCGCCGCGACTTTTCAAAGAAAATGCAAAAACCTCTTCATGTACTAAATTTACGCGAAATGTCTTATTCCAGTTTATCGTTGCACATGAATAATTGATTGTGACATTTTTATCAAGCGCCACTGTAATTTACCAAGGATTCAGGCGGGCCCTGCTTGCCCACACTAAATACGGCCCTCCGCGAGAGGAACACCTTAAGGATGTTGAGTCCCAAATCGCAAATAATAAAATTCTGAAAATTTGGTTTGTTTTTGTATGAAGTATTTCAGAGGTCGTGCAAACATTTCACGACAATTACGAAGCTCGTTATTGAACAATTAACATTCACAAATTAAATGTTGTCTTATGGAAACTGATGTAACTTTGCAATAAGTTTTTTTTTGACCTCTCAATTTTGTAACATCTACAATATACTGAAAGCAACGGAAACAAAACCAAGTTTAGTGATAAATTTTTTTTAATTTCTTTTAAAAATTGTTCTTAACAAAATGTTAATTTTTTAATAACGAGCTTCCTAATCGTCGTGAAATTTTAACACGACCTTTTAAACACTACATACAAAAACATGCCAAATTTTCAGAATTTTCTTATCATTTTTTATTTCAATCCCTAAGGAGGTTCAAGTAATGATGATAGAATTCTGAAAATTTGATATGTTTTTACATGAAGTATTCAGGAGGTCGTGTAAAACTTTCATGACGATTGAGAAGCTATTTATTGAACAATTAACATTAACATGTTTCATAGGGACTCGACAACCTTAAGTGGCTTGTAGCGAATTATCCGATTCTAGTCCGAGCATGAGGAGCCGAACGTGGAACAGTAGCGCCGTCACCGGAGCGTAGAATCTCCCGAACACGTTGTAGGTGCTCCGCTTCCTTCCGCCTATCGAGAAACCAATTTCACCGAGCTCTGCAAGCAAGAGGAAATAAAACCATTGTATCCGCCAGAACTCAAGAGTTAACGCATTTGAAAGAAAAATCCCCCAAAATCTTGCTTCGATCCTTCATACCTCCTATGCAACTGATGACGCAAGGTTTGAAAATTCGATAACAGCGAGCGAGTATTTGGGGCTCGTTGGCCTTGATGGCGTCAACATCTGGCAAGAAAGCGTAAATTCTGGCGTAGTAATTTTTCTCTGTCCACCGCATCACCTGGTGACACGATTTTGCTTATATAGACTATCTCTTTGATCTGTGAATTGAGCCGGCGGATATATGGGTACCGATCGATCGCAATACCTCTTTTCCGTCGACGCATATGGGGCGATAACTTTTCCTAAGTCTGGCAGCGTCTTGCTTTGCGTCGTCAGCATTTTCAGCTCGTCATGATGACCCAAATTGCCGCCGTTTTCACTCCGAAGAGCTAACGGCTGCTCGATGCTCAGCACGTTGTGCATTATCGTGTAGCAATATTGGAAACTGGTGCCGCGAAGAAAAATCACTTTTCACAGCTCGTTACTCGATTTTGCACACTTCGATTAGACGCTTGGGTATAAAGAATATTTCAAATACGCGGAATCTGAACATGTGTGTGTACAGTTTAAGCAACTTAAGGCGGCATGTAATTTGAACGAAAAAAATTGCGCAATTTTAATGGATTTTTTTAACTAATAAATAATTATTTTACATCTATCAAAATGGCGGAGCTGAGACAGAGTGTTACAGCAAGGTTGCCGCGGGAGTTGCGAATCGGCGTGCAGCTTCCCGTAGACTTTGATTTGCAAATAATTCAAATTTTCCTTCGGTTAGAACGCATATAGTTTCCATTTGACAGTAATTATAGTGAAAAAAAATGCAATTTTAAGAGAACGGCACGCATTTACAAAAAGCATTAACATTTCAGGCAAATTTTCTGTACATTTGGATACAAACCGTAGTTTCTTTTATAATTTTTCAAAAACAATCCTCGACAAGTAGAAGGTAGTCATATTATCAATATTTGTACCAAGTTTCAATCGGCTTAATAGTTCGTGAGTAATCCTGCACGCCAATTGCCGGCACAGCGTTGTCCGGCTGTAACGTTTGAAATTTTAGGCATCCAGCTTTGGACTTTGGGAAAATATTCTACATACATAGTTCCATTGTTTGAAGAAAAACAGAAGAAATCGATTATTTGCTTGTGCAAATGTATGTCCCGCCTTAAAAACGACCTTGGTACTCAAGACAGCTTCTTTTTCAAACCTTATCAACGTTCCCCGTGCGCGTCCCTCCATAAATGCCTCGTGAAAGTTCCAGTGGTGGATTCTGCCGTGACTAGACGAGGAGCTCGCTATTATTTGTTCGGCTGCAACAAACGAATACGCGTTAATACTGCAAAACAGAAGGCGGAGAGTTTTCGGAAACGCTACAAACCTCCGTTTCTCCACAATTGTGTCTTCGATGAAAACCGCCTGGTCGATATGGCAAACGAGATTTCCCGTGACGTCGTAGAACGTTATGTAGCCTTCCGACCTGCCGACCGCCATCGTGTTGCCTGTAAAATAATTTTAAAATTTGCCCACCAGATCATTTACAAATTTCGAAGGTTCCCTTTACAGACGACTGTTATATTTCGAATACGAGAAGAAGAAAACCTTTCCATTGGCGAATTATTTCACGCGACGAGATAGTCGGTCGCTTCTGTACCTTCCCAAAATTCATCTCTCCATTTACTTCAATTCCATTCGCTCCCTCTACTCTGCACTTTCCAAACCCGACATTTTCAACAACAGAAATTTCTCACTCTCGAGAAACTCTGATCATTCAATGAAAAAATCTATCGACCGTATAGCGTAAGGTAACAGAGAAGCAGTAGAAGCAAAATAACAGTACTCAATGTAGCGACGCAAGTTATGGTTTCGTAAAGGCGATGTTCGGGAATGGGTTGATGAGTCTCTACGCTGTAAGTTTTTTCCGGTAATTTATACCAATGCATCCACGATCTGTAGAGAGGGCGCCATATGTCGACATTGTCTCTAGCCTCTTCGTAATTTGGCCAGTTTAGCGCCGCCTGATACTGGTGTTCTAGAATCGAGCTCCAGTAAACTTGCGGCATATCCCTCAGGCATTTTTTGTACCATGCATCCCCTTGCTAGAAAGAAGAACGGAAAGGCAGTTTGAAAAACATATGGCTGATTCGATCTTTGATACTATATATATTTATTTTCATACAATTCTTACGAGTTTGTACGAATTAGTTAATAGAATACATATATATATATATTAATATATACTTATGTATATGTGTATGCATGTTCATTCATATTTATAAGGGAAACAGGCCTGACAGACTGAAAATTAGAAAGACCGGCCATGGTGTAGAATGAATGGTCGCTGTATCTAGAATACACGACAAGTCGTCAAATGTTGCAGCGGAACAGTCAGGCTTTTCGATTAGAAGCAAGCTGCGTTAAATACCAACTGCATACCAAGTTTATATCAAATCTTTACGTGAAATTAAACATTATTTTCAATATTTGCTCTTTGTTATTTAGTGTAACATTCGATATGTTAATTGTGAATCGTTGTTACACTGGTATGGTTTTTCAAACGTGGAAACCGGACGGAAGGCATAAACGAATGAAAAAAGGACGTTACCTCGAGAATCTTTGGCACTATAGCGTTCCATGATTTGCATACCCTTCGAAGTCTCAGAGGGTCACCGGGATCGGCGTGTTTCAGTATTTCTTCCCAAATCTCCACGGGAAACATTTTTTTCTGGGCTTTCGCTGAATTTTGAAGATGCACCTACAGGTAAATTCGCACTGTACGAGGATAGGTCAGTTTTTTTCCCGAGTTTTTGGAATCGTCGTGGAAATTACACGGCGCGATTGGGGATGAAGATAATTTGCCGATCGCGATGCGAAGCGGATGACGGATTGCCCGCAAATTGCTTTTTCACGATACAATCACGAAGTTTCGAAGCCGCATGGATCTATCGCTCACTCGGGCTTTTCTTCATTGTGGCAGCCGGCAAGTGGTTGGCGATAATCGAGCGGTCGTCGTTCAACCCGAACTAAAAATGTTCTTTGTTCTCTATTGTTTCTTTTTGGCAGATTGGCAGCGAAACCGGAGATACCTTTGAAGCATATATTGTTTGGTTGATTTGATATGTAGACGTATAGTTTTAATTTTTCTTTTAATTTAACATCAAAATTAAAACTATGCGTCTCATTCGCAAGTAAAATTTAATTTGGAGATGTACGAGGCAAATCATACCGATTCCGATTTGGCGATTTCGACTAGTGCGGTTATTGTGTGTGTGTGTGTGTGTGTGTGTGTGTGTGTGTGTGCGTGCGCGCGCGCGCGCGTGCGTGCCTGCGTGCGCGCGTGCGTGCGTGCGTGCGTGCGTGCGTGTGTGTGTGTGTGTGTGTGTGTGTGTGTGTGTGTGTGTGTGTGTTTGTGTGTGTGTCCGTAGGGTGGAGTGACAAACGTCAATTTTCGCGGATCGTATCGAAATAGTATTTCAATTTTAAACATATTTTCGCTAAGAGTTCTTCTAGCGTATTTTTAATTTCAAAACGTCAAATAAAAGTTACATTCTTCTCGCTTCGAATAAGCACAGGGGGGGGGGCTGAAATCGACCCACCCGGTGAGTTTTTATGAATTGCTCAGTGCCAACTGATTTTTTTTAACCCGAATTTACCCGAACAATTCGGGCTACCCGAAAAATTCGGGTACCTGATCCGAATCATAGTCTAATTACCCGACCCGACCAATTCTGCTACCCGCACACCCCTAATAGAAACATACCGTCGCTACTTTTCTCCACCGCGCATCTAATCTAGCTTCGATCTCTAGTTGACGGGCTCGACTCTGGCTATATCTATATATTTTATCGCGCACTCCGTTTTGGGGTCGTCCATTGATCGTATGAAGTTTTTTAGGCCACTTTTCGAATTCCCCTCCGCCGTTGTGATATGTGGTGAGGTTCTAGGGACCCTCCCCCGCCGGTAACATCGCGTGTATTCGTTTTGTTAAAAAATGTCAGCCACAATGTATAGAGAGTACGGTATTTTATTGTGAAACACGAAGTAATATATGTTTTCAGTATATTTAAATGGCATTGTCCGCGCAATTACCAAAAAAAGTATACGTGATATGTCACAACACCCCACCCCCCCCCCCCCAATTTGAGCCTCACGTGATTAATGGACGACCCCTTTGTGCGGATCTTCGTCGTTCTAGGGCGATCGAAACCGTCGCTGTTTTTCTTTACCGCGCTTCTAGTATATCTGTAGCTGACGGGCTCAACTCTAGCTATACCTATATGTTATTGCGCTCTCCGCTTTGTGCGGATATTCGTCGACCTTGGACGATACAAAACATCGCTAATTTTCTTTACCGCGCTCCTACTATATCTATAGCTGACGGGCTCGACTCTGGCTATACCTATATGTTATCGCGCTCTCCGCTTTGTGCGGATATTCGTCGAGCTAGGGCAAACGAAGCCGTTGCTGCTTTTCTTCACCGCGCTTCTAGTATATCTATAGCTGACGGGCTCAACTCTGGCTATACCTATATGCTATCGCGCTCTCCGCTTTGTGCGGATATTCGTCGACCTTGGACGATAGAAAAACATTGCTAATTTTCTTTCCCGCGCCAAGCGGTTTGAGTTAGTTTCAAATATAACCGAGTGGCGCTTCTATCGGCGGTTTTACCACCATAAGCAATCACATATCCCTAAATATGTCTTCCTTCTGGAAGGGCGAGTCGAGTTGCGACTATGAAACAAGGACGCCTCTGAGATTCAAGGAAGCCTTCATCAAGGCGTCCTTTATCCTTGAAGTAAGGAGAGACTATGAATACGGCCATAAATCACCTACCGATTAATTTGCGTTTCCGGGAGCACAAAGTAGTCCCTTAGCTTTCTCCCGAAGGTCGTTATTTCCTTAAAGTAGCTACATCTACCTAGGCGGGACCGAAAAGTGCATTTCTCACAAATATTATTCGATAGTATCACATTTTAGTTATATTCCCCGAAAATTTCATTGAAATTTTTCTAAAATTGAATGAGCTACCGCTTCTAAAAGCCAGCCGGGCGAGCAATGGCAGCACCATACTTCAAACTTTAAACGGTTTTTTCTCGAAACACTGATTTTAAAGTCGGTGGACATGATATCCCGAGAACCACTTCATGGATCGTTTCCAAATTTACAGGAGATACGATGTGAAACATTTAAAAATCGTTGACGATCACACTTTTGTTAAATTGATATTTATTTTTTAATAAATAATTACGTAAAAATGACGTAAATAGTTACGTAAAAACGACGTTTCATAGATTTTGTACGATCACTGTTCAATGTTTTGTACTATCAATGATGTTGTACATCGCGAAAAAATGTGATCACCGCCGGCGGCCATGTTTTTGTTGTTTATCTGTATTTTATGGTATTTTTTTGAGGCTCTCCATATATGTACCTTTGTCTTAAACAAAAATGCGTTCGTTTTTCCATTTGGCAATGTTTTTCGGGCCTTTAGGTAGATGTAGCCCCTTAAGGTAACCAACAAGGTGTATCACGTGTCATACGAGTGCGAGAGAGATAGCTCACATTTTCGAACCGACATTTCTCAAGCATCACTGATATTTAGAGCAAAATAAAATCGTTAAGTTCTGCGTCAGCGCATTCTTCGGAGCCTGATGCCTTGTTTTTCTCGAAAAAACTTAGTCATATATGAGAAAATTGGGTTGGAAAGTTCGTGAGGTTACGTCGACCTTGTAGATGCCCTGTAGCAACCGATATACCAAAAATGCAGTGTCATCTGTTCGCATACAGTTTCTGCCTTTAATATTCATTGCATCTTTTTCCCACCGACGGAAAAAACTTCTCAACATGATGAAATAAATCCCTAATGGCAAAAGCATCGATTCTTTCTGCATTACTTCGCTTGCTACGTGCTTCTGCGAAGCTTCAAGTTCCCAAATGAATTTAAATGCATTTGAATCTTGCGATCGAACAACGTTATCGGAGTTGCAATTTTTTTTAAATTTTCGCATGATACAAATTCGTCGGTACAACGGTGATTGAGGCCAATCACACAGCGAGTGTAAAGAAAATTAGCGAAACCTGTTGAAACAAAATACATCGCTCGTGGTTTCCTATTGATCGACGAGAAGTCTAGCGTTATTAGATGCTTTAATCACTAACGATAAATCACAAAGCGAAGGCACTATGCCCCTCGGATGCGGCTGAGCACACAATCGGTAGTGGTAGTTACAACATTTAATCGGCGACTTCCCGTCCGCAGCAGATAAAAACGACGCTTTTACATTTCCACTGTATATATACATATATATCGAAAGCAACCACCGCACGGTCGCGACTGCGGAAAGACCGGAATCGTTTCCTAACCACAAAATATCAATCCACGTCCACGAAAGAATAAACCCGATCGTACGGACGCGAAGTTATTTTTGAAAATGGCATCGCTCAGTGGTTTCGTCGATTTCTTTCAAAAAGGAAAGGTACGCGAACTTTCGTTTTCAAATTACACATCGGAATATTTTCCCCGCGAGTGTTTAACTTCGGGACTCATCGCGAAATGTTTTCGTCCGACGTTCTTCGTTTGCAAAATGAATATCGAAACAAAATTTCCCAATTTGGATAAGTGACTTTTCCGAAAAATGAGTTTGGGTTTGTTTAGGGTGGACCCAACTTTAGTTTTTTCGACGAAAAAACGCAAAATCGTCGAGAAAACTTAGTTCTTTTGACGATCGTGTTTCGATCGTGAAAAAGAAATACCCTAAAACCGCCGCCAACTTTTCCGAAAAATGAGTTTGTTTCGGTTTGTTTGGCTTGGACCCAAACGAACAAACCCAAACAAACTCATTTTTCAGAAAAGTCCCTTATCTAAAGAAGTACCAAAGTTTGTTTTTTCAAATATATTTCATGCGGTTTTTCATGGAAATTGCTTGAACCGTCGCCGTTGTATTTTTTTACACTTTTGTGCGACCTAGACACCACACAATTTCCTAATAATAAACAATTGGTACGAATAATTGTAGTAAATTTTCCAGACTTTCAGGCCAAAGAAAAAGTTCACCCACGGAACCCTTCGCTACTCGCTGTACAAACACGCGCAAGCTTCCTTGAATTCCGGAATAAATCTCAGAACAGTCGTCAAGCTGCCGCCCGGAGAAGACCTCAACGATTGGACCGCCGTCCATGGTACGGCGCTTTCTCGGTCAATTTATTGAGTTCCAAAGATGCGTCGATTTTTCATTGTGCTTTTGCCCCTCAGTGGTGGACTTCTTCAACAGAATAAACCTCATATACGGCACCATCTCCGAATACTGCGACTCGGCTTCTTGTCCGACTATGAGCGGCGGCGCTCGCTTCGAGTACCTCTGGGCGGATGGCGAAAAGTACAAAAAACCAGCCGCCCTGCCGGCTCCGCAGTACGTCAGTCTCCTCATGGATTGGATCGAGGCGCAGATCAATAACGAGAATGTTTTTCCCGTTTCTACAGGTCAGCTTTCATTTCTCAGCAACTTTCTTCGCCTCGAAACCAAAAAACTAAAGTTAAAGGTCTCCATCAACCTAGAGGCCCAAACAAAAGTTTAGTACTTTTAACCCCTTAACTCTGTTTGCCAACCTGAACAACATTCTCTGGGAGTATAGCTAAAAGTTGATACTATCGAGTGAAGATATTTTCAAAAAAAGCAATTTTTTTACCCATCGAGGTAGATGTAGCCCGTCAACGAAAACGATTAATCTTTCAGACGTGCCGTTCCCAAAGACTTTTGTACCGTTGTGTAGGAAAATATTGACGAGACTGTTTCGTGTTTTCGTACACGTCTACATACATCACTTCGACCGTATCGTCGCTATAGGAGCTGTGAGTACGAATAACGTTACGAGAAAGACCCACTGGTCGTGGAGTACCTCAAGGCGAAGTCTCGATTTTGAACGAAACTTTCAGGAAGCTCACGTCAACACTTGCTACAAGCATTTTTACTACTTCGTGACGGAATTCGATCTGATTAATTCGAAGGAACTGGAGCCTTTGTCCGAAATGACGTCGAAGGTTTGCAAAGATTCGTCACCCTCGAACTCCCAGATGCCAAATGCCGCCAACAATTCGAGATAATTGCCTCGTACGCGAGACGCGTTCCAAAGAGAAACTGCTGATTATGGCACAAGTACTTCACAATGTTGATCGGGTATTTCGATAATACGCGTTGCTTGTCTCATACGCTCAAACGAAACTGCCGTCGGTAGCTTTTCGATATGACGGGTTACCTATAGCTGGATATGCGTGATGATCTTATTGCAAAATGGAATTACCGGGGTCGCGATCGTTGCAGCAACGATCAGAGCGGAAGCGAGCGAATGGATGACATTTTTTTCACCCTTTCGCCCAATCGATTTATGGGCTTAGGCTACTGTGACGATCCGAAAATTCGGGTTAAGGGGGGAGATACCTTTAGGCGAGGAAGAAATTGCTTATGATTTTTTTTCAAAAGGAAAGATTTGCTTACCTTTGTCGAGGGTTAGGATATGCTTACTACTTTTGGCCGTTACATGGTATTTTTTTTATTCATCTTTGAAAGTGGCGGAGGTATGGCATGGCCTTCTAAACCAACGAAGATTTTTCTTTAATTAACACCCACACGCAGAAAAGTGGAGAGTTTAAGAAGATTGACAAAATCGTACGTTTTTATACAAAAAATTGAATTTTTCGAAAAAATGGCTACATATTGCGATAAAAAAATACGTTTGTTTGGGTTACAACACAGACTTGTGTTTTAGATCAGGAGTTCCCAAGCTTTTTCGGTCTGCGTTCCGAAATCTTTCGGATAGCGTCGCGACGCCCAGCTTGGGAACCTCTATTTTAGAAACTAAGGTTAGAAAGATTTATATCAAATTTTATCAGAATCGGGTGATTAGTTTTTTAGTTATGCGCCACGCCAGTTTCGAAAATGCAGTTTAGATCGTACCATACGCCCGCCATTTTGGAAGATAAAATAATACCACGTAACAGGCACAAGTGGTAATAAAACACCCTAAATCTAAAAATGGTGAAATCTTTTTTTAGAACAACGAATCATAATAATCAGCACCCTTGAAAAAATTAATTTTGAAGGAATAAGATGATTGAAAAATCGTTTGGACAGTTATTTTTATGTGCATTTACGAAGTTTCATAAAAAAGTATTTATAATTAAAGAATTTATAATCAATCTCGTGCAGAAGTTTCGAACGCTCAGCGGTGTACTTGATTTTTGCCACCCGATTGATCTGAAACCAAAAACCCAGTTTTTTCTCCAATAGATCATATTGGCTACAACCGGACCGAGCTTCGTTTTTGTTATCGTGTTTCGATCTTCGAAAAAACATATTCTGAATTTTTACTCCTCTTTTTCGAGGAAAAAGACATTATTTTTGATAACTAATGAAGAAATAAATGTCAAGCAGAAAACCGTCGGTCAAGACTAAACTACTATTACACTGAATAAATATACCAAATTTCAAGTCAATACGTTCATCAGATGTCGAGAAATCGTGTACACCGTATCGAAAAAAAACGCCTTCAAAATATGACTAGCAGTTCTATCGTTGTAATCATAAGTTTACCTTTAATCTGCGATTCCTGCACCATGTGCTGGACCTTCCTCTCCAATTCGAGTTGCCTCAAGCGCCGAACGATTTTTTGACATTTCCAGTAGCCTAACCCCTCAACGCGAAAGCATAGATAGTGCATAATATTTTGTAACGCTTCGACGATATTATATACATGACTGTACGTTGCATCGTCCAGCATTTTTCCACAACGCTCTAGTGATCGTTTTCGTAACTTCGGACTTTGAGGTAAACAAAACGTTTTGTATTCTAGTCAACGTTACAATTAAGTTTGTCGACGCGCTGATTGATCATTGTATAGATTGATATTATTAAAGCTTAAGGAGGTACAATCACTTCCACGGGGTCAAAAAGAGAGTCTAAATTTATTTTACCCACAGCCGCTCTGAATGATTGTTGACTTATGTTGATTATTCGTAGTATCGATTGTAGTGTGCCAAATGTGGTAAATGATGAATTTATTGCACGTGAACGAATAAAAACTGCAAAATTATATTGTCAACGACTCGGTAGTAATCTTCGTAATAATAATATTAACATATCCACCATAAAAGCGGACTAAAGACAAAAAAAATTATCTCAGCGGAATTGACACGATCGGCAGAACATAATTATACATATTATTGATACGTGATAAATGATAAAACTCCATAAATTGTTGTTTGCATGTTTTGTGGCGGCTTCTATTCGAATTAATTTCCAAAGCTGGGTTATGTTCGCCAAACGCATCAGCTGTTAGTCGCGACGTTGCTTCTGACCATTTTCAACCGGAAATTGAAACTTTCTTGTAATGTAGTGCTTTGACTACACGGTGAAGATTGATTTTCTTATTTTTTACAATATCTGTTATATCTAATCTATCGAATTTAAGTTTTCCAACGGGTTTAGTTGGATACCTGAGCAGAAAAACCACGATCACCGCACTTCCGGCTGACCGTCTCCATAAGACGACGTGCTTCGGTAACTCAGTGTTCGACTTTGCAGTTATATTGCGAAAAAACTAAACGGTCAAATAGCTCAAATGTTGGCAATAGGCGCATAAAGTATTCGTCAAAACCATATAAAAATTTCAAATCCGAAAGTTGGATCCGTAGTAATGATCGTACCTCCTCAAAAAACAGATCGGGAAGAAGATTAATGATTTTTTCCGGCTGTGCATCTTACAAAGCGTAAGGTCAGTCTGATTGTCCGTGCCCGCACAAATGGGCAGCGAGGCCTCCAGAATTTGATAGGGAGAAAATATCGGCAATGAAAGAAAAATACAATTTTTTTTTACGGCGATTTATATTGTACATGCGGTATTTTACATTCTTACGTCTCAGCTCGCAACGGTTCGAGTCACGTGGCAAAATTGTTCTGCGTTCGGTGAATCTCCCGTTGGCTTATGCTCAGAGTCACGCAGCATTTTCTCTCTTTTTTTTTCGTAAAAAGCTCGTCAACATCGCGAGCATTCTCAACTACGATTTATTCTGCGAGACAATGCACACTTGTACTAGGGCTTCGCGTGTTTTCTTCGGTCTCTGTGCAGTGGTAAAATTGCTATCGGCCAGACGAAGATAAAGCACGTCGATACGTTGTCGGCGTCGATGAGCAACTCTATCGTGTTTACCTCGTACGTGATTTTATTTTTCTGTTTTTTTTTTTTTTCGGCGACTCGTTTTTCTGGTTCGTACACTTAAACTCTTATTCGATACATTCCGGCGCGTGCGGCATTGTAGTCCGTGAGGTTTTCTATCGGGCCGACCGCGGCGATTACCGGACAATGATCGTATATGTACTTCATACCGACCTCGTGGATGTTCTTCGCGGTCACGCTCTGCAAACAAAACGAAAACGTGGTAGAAACGAAATAAAATGACATCGCCGGAAAAAAACACTTTTTAGGGCCGGAGTTGGTCCTTAATATGATGCATTTCGAGTTTTTTTAGCCCTTAAATACGCATTTATCATTCATTTCCATCATTTCTATTAAACAAAGTCCGGCTTACATTTGAGCTTTCGACAAAAGCTCGGCTATATTCGTAGTCGGTGGAGAATTTTTAATTAGATAGACTCTTGAAATGGTTCAAAATTTGATATAAAAAAAATTCGATCTTGACCACTTTTCAGCAATCGCCAAAATCGTGAAATTTCAAACATCCGTAGCAGCGATTCCGTGCGAGTGACGGATATTTTATTTGGGGCCCATTTATTTTATTTTATTTTAAATTTTATTTATTTTATTTCATTTTGTTTTATTTTAAAAGCCCATACCTCTGATTAACTTGGAATTTCGTGTACCTATGTATTTTGACTCGCTGATCACGAATATCATATTGAAAATACCCGCAAATTTGATTTTCAAGGTCAACACTCACGAAAACTGTTTTTTTAAACAGTTTTTCTGTTTTATTTTAGTAAATATTCATTTTGGAGAAAAATGTTTCCTACAAAAGTTGTAGACTATGAAAATATTGATATTTTATGTTCTATACAATTTTTGTCTAAAGCCATTCCATTTCGAGAAAAATGGGTTAATGATTAGATAAGTGAAAATTGTTTAGCTTTATTAGATTCGATATTATCTACTTATCTATAGTAACGGATCGGTAACAGCAAGAATATAGATAATGTTCATTAGCCCACCCAAACCCAAAGAAAAAAACCAAATTCAAACTGAAACAAAACCAACAAAAAAATCCAAATACAAATCTAAACAAAAAAGCCCAAGCACGCCCAACAAGAAAACCAAACCCAAACCAACCCAAACAAAAAAAATGCCAAAATAGTATATAATACAAAAAAGAAACTAGAATAAAACAGAAAAATAAAAAAAAAACAAATAAACAAAAACGCAAAAAAAACATGCAATTTAAAATTGACTGAATCACAAAAAATGCGAAAATAGCATACAAGACAAAAAGAAAAAAATATATGTAAAACCAAAAAGCTAAAAAGCATGCACTTTAAAATTGACTGAATCACAAAGAATGCAACAATAGTATATAATACAAATAGAAACTAAAATAAAAGAAAGAAAAATTTAAAAAATACAATAAAAAACAAAAAAGAAAAAAAAACATGCACTTTAAAGACTAAAGTCCAACCTTCCCGCGGTAAAGTGCGTAAGTAGATGATATCGAAACTAATAGAGCTAAGCAATTTTCACTTATTGGACCATCGTTCCATTTTTCTCGAAACGGAATGGTTTTACATTAAAAACTGTAGTATTGAACATAAAAGATCAATATTTTCATGGGCTATAACTTTTATAGGAAACATTTTTTTTCTAAAAAGAACATTGACTAAAATAAAACAGAAAAACGGTTAAAAAATCAGTTTTCGTGAGTGTTGACCTTGAAAATCATATTTGCAGGTATTTTCACTATGATTTTCGTAATCAGCGAGTCAAAATACACGGGTACACGAAATTCCAAATTAATCAGAGGTATGGGCTTTTCGTAACTACACCCAAAAGGAATGCGGTAACGAGGAGAAAGAGCACAGAGCGGAGTTCCAAATTGAAACGGAAAGGAAAAACATCGATGTTTCAATGAAGCTACTTATTTTTGGCCGAGAAGGTGAAAAATTTGGATTTTAAGTATTTTTTTTTACAAGCCCTCATCGATGCACTTAACCCCCTGAATACGAACTCACCATTTATTTCCCCCAAACTCTTCAATTTTAATTGAAAATTCGTCGAAAACGTGTGAAATGTGGTTCGTCCCCTAAGCTTGCTATCCGACGAAAGTTAATTATTTTCATCCTCCCTTCAAAGTGTTACGCATTTCATTCAACGCACCTCTGAATGTAGGGTAAGAGAAAGAACAAAGGGGTGGTTCACCCCCTAATTTGAGGGTGTTGAAGTTTGCAACGTTGTGCAACACTGCTCAAGTTTTTTTTCACATTTAAGCTACAAAAAATATGGAAATATTTTTGAACGGCCTTTTTGGAGATCCACAACCAGGAAAAAAGTGTTTGAATGGTAAAAAAATAACGAAATAAGACAACATAGAAGAATTTTCGTTGCAAACTTCAGCATCTTCCGGATTTGAGACTTTTTGTTCAATCTACCGATAGTGGATTCCCGATCGTTTTGCATCACAGGAATGCTCTTTTCAGTTTGACTAAAATCTGCCTACGCGTGAAACTAACGAAGACAATCCTATCGTCTGGCTTCGATCCATGGATTTTAATTTTTTTTGAGCTTCACTAAATATATTAATAATCGTCTGTGTAAAATTTCAGGATCGGTTATCGACCTAATTATAGAGAAAACAAAATTAAAATTGCGTATTTTTGTGAAGGAATTCTGAGACGACATACAAAAATCAAATTTCCGGTCGCTACAAAAGCGTATATAATAGTGAGAATCCGTCAGACTCTCAAAAATAATCAAATTTACATTGTTAACCCTTGTAGTAATTCAATGCTCTCCGAAAAAATTACGCTTATTGACGGAATTTTTATGTAATATCGAGTTTAATTTGAACTTCCGGGATTGGATTTATTGCCACTTGTTACGATGAAAAGACGCGACGGCAAGGCAACAGCTGACTGTAGTCGTAACCTCATCTCAATCATTCGAATTTCCACACATATTTCACTTGTAACCAACATATTTCGCCGACACAAATTTTTCACGCTCTTTACCAGTCGTGGCCCAAATACTCAATAAATTAATTTTACTCGAAGCTGCTCTGATTGATGTCTACTCATGTTGATTGATCGTATGATCGATTATAGTGTGCCAAATATTGTGGTAAATGATGAATTTATTGCAGGTTAACAAACAAAAACTAAAAAATTAGATTGTCAATAACTCGGTAGTAATCTTCGTAATAATAATATTAACATAGCCACCATAAAAACGGACTAGAAAGACAAAAAAATCAGCCGGAAACCTATTAAAATAGGCTTGAATACCTCAGCGGAATCAACACGATAGGCAAAATATAATTATACATATTATTGATACGCGATAAATGATGAAACTCCATAAATTGTTGTTTGCATATTTTGTGGCGGCTTCTATTCAAATTAATTTCAAAACAAAGCTGGGTTATGTTCGCCAAACGAATCAGCTGTTACTCGCGACGTTGCTAAGTCTGTGGGTGCTATTTCGTCGTTCTGACCATTTTCAACCGGAAATTGAAACTTTCTTGTAATGTAGTGCTTTAACTACACGGTGAAGATCGATTATCTTATTTTTTACAATATCTATTGTATCTAATCTATCGAATTTCAGTTTTCCAACGGGTTTAGTTGGATACGTGAGCAGAAAAACCACGATCACCGCACTTCCGGTTCACCGTCTCCATAAGACGACGTGCTTCGGTGACTCAAACTGCTCGACATAAAGTATACGTCAAAATCATATGAAAATTTCGAATCCGAAAGCTGGATTCGTAGTAATGATCGTACCTCCTTAAACTAACGAATGTTTGCGAAGATGAAAGATTCTTCAAGAATAACTTGTATCTTTGACGTAAATTATTTTCTATCGCAATGGCTTGGCCAGTCTCGAACGAATGTAGATTAGGAAAATAATCGTAAAGGAGCGCAATGGCCGACTCGACTCACATCTATCCTCGCTTCGAGTTCGTGAAGCGGTATGCGGCGATTGTAGCAGAGCATCTGACGGCCGATATCCTCACAAATGGCGGTCGTCCCGTCGAGTTGTAGTAGCATATTCGTTTTGAGGATATTTTTCGCCCGGTCTATCTCCTTCTCGGTGACGGACGTGCACAATCTCATCCATTCCTTTTGAATGTTCCAAACCATGTCGTCGCACTGCATAGGATCGCAGACGAAGTAGATGCCCCAAAGCCCGGTGTCCTTGTAGCACGTGTTGAAGCTCTGATAAGTGTGGCAGAGATTCGACTCGGCCGACGCTTTGGCCAAACAGCTCGCGTTGTTGACGCCACCGCCTTGGCTACGATCCCACGCACCCATCAGCGTATTCGCGACCATGAGCGGGATGTTGTCCGCGTCGGTCCAGCCGGCTCCTTAAAAACGTTCTCGGAATAAGATCGAGGACGCTGTACAGGAATCTTGTAGAATTGAATCACATTTTCGAAAACGTTAACCGGCTTACCTAGGTGGGTCAACAAATTGCATTTTCCAAACATTTTTTTATTCGTTTATTTCGTTCATATCGTTCGATTCGTATTCATTGTTAACTTGAATAACCCGTTTGGTTTTTACATTTCGGTTGGACCGTTTAAGCTCGAGTGACCACCGCCAAACGTCGTGAAAAAATGTCACCAGCTGCCGGCGGCAATTTTTTGGTGATTTTTTAAACTCTCCATATACCTTTGTGTTAAAAAAAATACGTTTCTTTTTCACGAACAGTTTGCCGGAAAAAAAATGGCAATTTGGTCACTTTTTTGGGTCTAGGTAAGATGTAGTTAACAACAGAGTGATGTTGAGGTTTGCATTGTTGGAATGCAACGAAAATGATTATTTTCGCTTATCTCTATTTTTATCGTTGTTGCAGATCATTTTTGATATATTTAGGTTGTAGGTCTCCGCTAAGGATCTTAGCAAAGTTCACGGTAGTTGCGATTTGACAAAACAAAATTGGCAACCGGAAGAAAATTATTTTCGTTGCGTTCCAAGGATGCTTCGCCATAAAGAGGGATGGAAATTAAATTTGCAAGTTTTACAATACGCTGTTGGGTTTTTGTAATTCCGTGCGAAAGATCGTTGGGCAATTGATCGAATAGCCCCTTCGATTACGAAGTATTGGGTTACCTTCGATAGCAATAGCCACGTGGGCCAGAGGCATGGAATCGTCGCGAACACGCATCTCCGAGCCGGTGTAACGGCAGGGCTTCGGCAGTTCGGGAATCTCGTCGTAAATCGGTCCCTTCATTTTGCCGAAGTGCTTGTCGGCGAGCTCGACGAGTTGCCCGTGATCTACACCTCCGGCACCCGCTAGAACGAATCTGCACGGCAACCAAACTTGATTTATTGCAACGGTCGAAAAGTTTCCGAATTAGTCGGTGTTTCGTTGAACGGTAATGCACCAACACGGATCATCAAGAGACGCAGCAGCGTCTTGACGCAAATTAGAGAAAAACAAAAATCGACGCCACTGACGAACTGATACGTCGCCGACTTTTTACACAGTAAGATAGGCTTTTAGCAGACTTTTGACTTTGTCTCGACATGACGCGAAAACGCGCCAACAAATTGAATATGTATTTTTTCCGAACAATTTTGTTCAGGTTATTTTTCGATTCGTCGATTCAATCTTCAGATCTCATAATTCAGGGCCGAATGTTCGAGTGACTTTTTACCCTAAATCATTGATACTCGAAGAGTGCCATTTTTCCCGACTCTGTCACTGAATCGGGTGGTATGAATCTCACCTCGGGGGACCGTAATGTTCCCTGACGTAGGCAACGAGATCGTTCCGCGAGATGGACTTGATGTTCTCGGTGGGACCGAGGATCGTCCTGCCCAATGGAGTACCCTGATAAGCGGTCGCGTGCAAATGATCGAAAACGACCTCCTGAAGATTCGTCTCGACCTCTTGCATCTCGCGCAATATTACACCGCGCTCCCGTTCGATCTCGCTCTCGCCCAGCTTCGAATTTTGTATTATGTCGCTCAGTATCTCGATCGCCTTGGGCACGTCCTGAGCCAGGCATTTTGCGTAGAAGACCGTCTGCTCCCGACTCGTGTACGCGTTCAAGTGGGCCCCCATGTTCTCGATCTCGAGCTCCAAGTCGGTCTGGGAACGTTTCGCTGTGCCCTGCGACGATCGAAATTAACGGGTGAAGACACCGGAGGCGTTTCAAATGTTTCGAAAAGACGAGGAAGATGACTACGTTCATTTGAAAGGTCTATGGTGCTGGCATTTTAGATAGAAGGTTAATGGAAAATTTCTATTGCTAACTGTTGGTTCAAACTTTAAATGCGTTCGTCTCGAAACAATGCTTTTTTAAAATGGTGCTGAGATTTGCATAGTTGGAATGGAATGTAAATTCTTCGCCATTTTCTCATATTTTTATTTTTATTATATCAAATCTTTTTTTTGCAGTGATTATTGACGTGAGAAACGCAGAGCGTGGGAAACCACCGAGAAAGTTCACAGACAACGAATTGCGAGCCTTATTGGATGAAGATGATACTCAAAGTCCACAAGAACTCGCGGATCAATTGAATGTGACACAGAAAGCCGTCTTCATTCGTTTTTATCATTTTCAAACAACAGACGTGTAATTTTTATTAAAAAATTCCGGTTTCGTACTTCTACACCTGGTAATAAGCATTCACAAAAATGATTCAGTGATTTTCCTCGCCTAGATGGGCAAATAAACGTACGGCAATAAGAATATTCTTTTTTATTATTGTTTTATTCTTACGAACTTTTACGATTTTTATTATTTTTTTCGTAAACAATTACTCATGTACTATTTTACCCAAAAATGGAATTTTTCATTCAAATCTTGCGCTATCTTTTTAAAAAAAGGTATTTCCCAATTTCGGTACACAGTTCCATAACTTTTTGTATATATTTTATTTTTGATTTTTCGTTCTAGGTCGAAAACTACAGGAGAAATTATTTGGACCGCGGCATACTTTGCACGAGAGGTACTCTGTGGTCTTGGACTCTGACGCAACCATTCGCAGTGGAAAAATTACAAAAAAATTGTTTGTACACTCAAAACTATGTATAATACAATTTTCAAAATTAAATTAACTTCTTTCAATATACTCGCTGAAGTTCTCAAAACTAGTCCTTCTTTTCGAAGGCTTGGCGTTTGCCCTCACTTACAATGATCAACACGATGAAAATTATCGTTTTCCTGTGCTATACTGTTATTATTGACTCTGTGCAGTCGCACTGTAATTATGCTGCTTCCACGGTCGCTCTGTGACTAAAACGTCTGTGTAGTTTTCAATGCGCTGGAGAGTTTGAAAAAATGTCAAAAAATTCTCCAATACTCGTGGATCCTTCCACAATGTGAATTCACGATTACTTAAGTACAAAAGCTATATTTGGTGCTACAAATTGCTAATAACTGTCCAAAAATTTGCGAGTGAATTTTCGCTTGAGACAATATTGTCACAGTTTGACTGCATGGTAAAAAATAACAGTGTAGGATACGATCATGCGGAGAGTACCAACTCCTTGAAAAAGTTATCCGTGCAACACAGCGTTGAATTGAGTCTTGAATAAGAATTGACTTTTTGAATGCGTCGAGTACCTTGAACGCCATGTGCTCCATAAAGTGGGCGACGCCGTTGTTAGCCTCCGTCTCGTACCGACTTCCGGAATCGATCCATAGTCCGACAGTGGCGGTAGCCGCTCCGCTGTCCTCGCTGGCAACTCGCATGCCGCTGTCCAGAGCGGTGACCCTCGTGGGCGGCTGGTTGATCAGCGTCTCTTTGAGAGAAGCCGCCGTGGACGCCCATTGTTTTCGCGCCTAAGGTGGCATACGAAGAAAAAACTAGAAACTTTGAGAACTTTGCCGCAGTTTTGATGAGAGCTGGTAAACCCGCCAGGCAGCGGCGCTTTGGTAAAAACTTCTGCCCTAGAGAAAACTTGTCGCTCGATTGATGCGCGTCTCGGAAGCAGTGTCAATGAGCAGCGAGCAAAAAAGAACCTCACATCGAAACTAGGATAAGAGAGCCAGAGCCAGAGACAGAGAGAGAGAGAGAGAGAGAGAGAGAGATAGGAGTGCTTTTAATTCACGAAACCCATTAATCGCGTTGACTTTTCGCGACGAAAAAGTTACGTAAGGCAGCGACAATAGAACGAAGCAATATATCGACTGGCGAAGGTTCGGCGATCGCGGGTTTGCTTCACGGGAGTGCGAAAGTTCGAGGACCGAAGTCGTCTCTAGCGATGGAAAATGTGGTTGTCAGGTTGGAGGAATGCTCGATGTCGCGGCTTACCTTGATTAGGCTCGTCCGGTCGGAGTAAGTTCGCAGCGCGTTACCGATTTTCAGCATACGAGTCGCCATTTTTGCTTGGCGAAAAACTGAGGTCTCTCGAGCAGACGAGAGCGAACCTCTTGTGTCAAGGATCGCGGGCGCACCGAAACGTCGAACGCGAGGGGCAAACGAGAAGGTGGCCTCTGAATTTCTATCGTCGTGACATCTTGCGGGACATATTTACGGTGACGGTAAAAGCAGGGAGAGGTAAGGAGTGGACACACACTGCTTACGAAACGTCCCAAAAAAGCAGCCAATAAGGAGGCGCTGCGATCGTATGTGTCCGATCGATTAGCTCCGCCTACTAGCCTCGTGCTCTTGGCGTGCTCTCGGTTGCTGTTGACAGCACATTCGTGGTCGGGGACCTAACTGTTGCGTCCAACTCAGCCCCCTGGCACTGCTGGGTCTACCGTGTCTCGTTATTGTCGCCACGTAAACTAACCCACGATGCGGCGCTAGTAGTCACCAGCATGACCCCCACTCCAGTCGCGCAGCGTCTGCATAATTTGGGTGCGATGCGTCTGGAAAATTCATTGTTTAGAATAGAATTTAAAAGTATATGTGTATATAGGAAGGGATGCAATATTTACACTTGTTGCAATATTATGTATTTAAAAATATTTATTGAACGAAATAAACAGATAACATTAATATTTTTTAAATAATGAATTAGTCACGTTGTACAATGTTTTGCGATTTTTTTCTTGTCGAGATTGCTTTTTTTTTGTTCTGCGTTGAGACGTGCAGAATATTGCTGCATCCGCATCAATACGTAATATTGTATTATGTGTAACAGAACACTATCGGCGTGTTCTATACACGGAAAAGAGAGCTTTTCATAGTTATACACGTCGTCCAATATAGACTCGAAAACACGTGTTGAATTGCGATGAGCCACAAATCGCTCTTCTAATGTGATAAAATAATTACAATTTTACCACACTACGATTTTTTAAATTCGAGAACAATGACAGATCGAGAAAAAATGACGAAAAAAATGGCGAAATAATACGGAGAGGTACTTTGCGGAGTGGGGGTCATGCGGGTGACTACTAGCGCCGCATGGTGGGCTAGTTACGTGGCGACAATACGGGGGCACGTTATTGTTAAGAGAATTTATCCCAGTGTCAGCCCCCTGGTCCAACTCTTATTTCGCCGTCTTTCTCATTGTTGCAAACTCATAATAGCAACTAATAATTAATGAAATTAAGCGGCGAACCAACTAAATAAACCAACTAAGAAAATAAAAACAGAACACAAATGTAGTCTTGACTGTCGTGGATTGGAAATGTTTCAGAAAAGGGTATTCAGTTGATTTATTTTCTTCACCGATACGAACGAGTTTGAAAAAAATTGCCCTATGCAAACAATATTACTCTTTATGTGGCTTGTAAATGCAACTGCACTGGAGAAAAAAGGAACTAGTCAAAAAATTGCAGTTGTATTTGCAAGAAAAATAACTTATAAATTATGTTCCATTTTATGCTTATTACTCCAGGTAGAATGAAGCGTAAAGGTTATGTTTCTCATGAACTGAACTACACGCATGAAAAAAAAAACTGAAGGCTAACCCGAATGACGATTGATTGGGAGCAATATTGAAAATTATTCTACCTTGGGCTTAGAAGAAAACAATTTCGTGAAGATTTTCTCAATATTACAAAACACAATAATATTAAAAATGAGCCTCAAAGCGGAGCACAAAGACACATCGAAATCAAATGCTTTTATTATTTGTGCGCATGCGTTAAGCTTGGACTGTTATAATTATTTGAGACGTTATTGTCAGGAGTCAGGAGAGCTGCTAGTGGCACGTCTGGAACTATTGCAAGTCGGATTTTTTAAGATGCTGGAACTACGTATTGGCCTATGCTGTGTCCACTCTTTCTCTCTAGTCTACCTGGGTAAAAGTTTCCATCTAATTGCAGGATACAGCAGGTCCGAATCTACTGCCACGCCTCTAGTGGTCAAAATTGAAAGCTTTTGTAGATGCCAAAGTAGCAACTTTCAAAAGGTTTTCCAAAAGTCGCCTAAATGGGTACCATCCAAAACCATCAAAAAAGCTAACTGTTGGACACATCATAACTTATAGGTGACTTCCATGCGGACATTTCGTATCTATTTTGAAAACTTCTTGACAGTGTTTTGAGATTGCTACCAGTAGCGCGATTCTGTAACTCGGAATAACTCGGTAGCGACAGTTTTCGTTATCGTTAGCTAGCGACAGCCAATAAGAGGCCTCCTTTCTTATATGATCGTGCGTGCGATTGGCTGTTACTATTTTTTGATAACGAAAACTGTCGCCACCGAGTTATAACGCGTTACGGAATCAGTAGGTCTTTCTGTAACTCGTAACGACAACTTTCGGTATCGTTAGCTAGCGATAGCCAATGAGAGCCTCCCTTTCTTCTGTAATCGTGCATGCGATTGGCTGTCACTAGCTAATGATAGCGAAAACTGTCGCTACCGAATTACAGAATAGGCCTACTGGGTCGTGTAAAGTAATCGAAGTAGTGAAAATGCGTGTTCTTTGCAATGTTAGACGAAGTTAGTTTTAATTTCGCTGTGTTTCCGAATTTTCCATCAAGACAAAAAGTATTGCTGCACAGCTATCCGAAAAACGTTTATAAAAAGCTATTTAGAGTTATATGTATTTATAGCATTGACAAAATGAATATATATATATATACATATATATATATATATATATATATATATAGTATGTAATATAGTACGTAATTAAAGTTATAATGTTGCGAATTTATTTTCAGCATTTGTTTTATACACATACAATTGTCGATGAGCAAGTCTAACGTAACATTTTCATCAGAGCATGCAAAAATAATGCAAAATATTCTGGAGTTGGTGAAACAAAAATGAAATTTTATTTTTTCCCATCGCAGAGCCGTCATCCTCCTTGGAAGTCGCAGAAACATCAACAGTGTGTAGCTGAAATAATTAAGAAAATACGCAAGCAGACGAAGTGATTTTCCAAACAATGTAATACTTTAACAATATCATCTCTTGGAGTATTAAATTTGAATTAAAATCCTTTGATAACAGGATCGTCCATTTCAAAATTCCACTGATATAAATCTTTTTTAGTGTACACGACAAAAGTTGACAACCATCGGCAAGTAGCCGACTATGTAGTGTTTATTTTTTTTGTTATCTGTGCCGAGATTCTCTAACGTTTTAGCGATAGTTTTCGTTATCGTTGGCTAGCGACAGCCAATGGGAGGCGCCCCTTCTTCTGTAGTTCTCCGTGCGATTGGCTGTCGTTAGCTAACGATAACACACTGTCGCTAGAACGTTAGAGAATCCCGGCACTGATATGCTTGCAGCTTTCACTCAATCCGGCATCACATTGACACCACGCATGAACAATATTTCTACTGTCATTCAGCTGAAAAATACATTCGAAAGTTGTCACTGTAAGCTTTACACACTGCCGGCCAAAAGTATGGATACACCTAGGGAAATTTCACCCCTCACTAAAAGTTTGATATCTCTGTGGAAAAAAAAGATATCGGGATTTCCAAGGCGGCATTTTAAAAGGGACAAATGAAGCTTCACTTTTCGTGTTGGAAAAAAAATTTTGATTTTTTTTAGACCCGGGGCGCCGTTTTGAAAATGGCCGTTTTTTGGCTTTTTTTGGCTGTTTAAAATCAGCTGCACGTCTTCAGAACAGTTTTTTTGGCATTTTTTTAAAGAACCTTAAAAGATAGGGCATTAGCTATAGTTTTCTTTTTTAGAAAGTTCCGTACGATTTTTTTTCACCGAGTTATCGCATTTTTTTCTCAAAAAGACAATTTTGAAAAGATGGTGCTGAAATGAGAAACTTTGAGGTTTAGAGCAAATTGCCAAAAGGAAAAAAAGTTGCGTTGCATCGTATCGAATCGAGCAGAACTTTTTCAAAATTTTTTGCTCCGACATTGAAGTTAAAAAAAAAATGTTCAATTTTTTTTCTTAATTTTTAACCGCACAAAACATCCACCTCTTACCTCTTACCTCATCTAAACGCCCTTGTCGTCGAAAAACCCATCTCTGGCTTTCAGCACTGCATCAACGATTCGTGGCATCCGATCGATTAATGAATCCAGCTGAGCTGAGCTGAGGGATCTCCACGCAGCTTGTAGTTTCTGCCACAGATCTTCGGCCGATGTAGGGCAGGTCATTTGAATCTTTCGATCGAGATCTTCCCAGAGAAGTTCGATGGGGTTTAGGTCGGGTGACTGTGGCGGCCACACCATATTTACGATTTTTTTTTCTTTGCCTCGTTCTTCAAATATTCTCGACAGAGACGGGAACTGTGTTTCGGATCATTGTCTTGTTGCATGGTAAAACCACGCCCGATCGTTTTTAGCCCCGATGGAATCGCATGAATAATGAGAATTTCTTTATATTATTCTTTTCTCATTATGCCGTCAATTTTCACAAAGTCTCCGACACCATAACGGAGCCACCACCATGCTTGACAGTTGGTATCAAACACTGTGGTGCTATTTTTTCCGAAGGATTTCTTCGCAAAAAAATACGTCGACGACTACCGAAGATTAAAAATGTTGACTTGTCCGTCCAGAGTACATTTCTCCACTGATTAATCGTCCACTTTTTGTGTTCCAGGGCCCGTGCGTATCGTTTTTTTTTGTTCGTCGGACGCAACGAAGGTTTTCTCACGGCGACACAGCCTCTGAGGCCAGCACTGTTAAGACGACGTTTCACTTTCGTCAGTGATATCGAGGTTTCCCTTTGTTCGTTAAATTTGGCACAGATTTCCGTTGTTGTTAATCGACGATTTTTTTTGCTGGTAACAACGATATTTTGATCGTCTGAGAACGTTGTCACTTTGGGTCGATTCCGGACGATTGCGATTGAAATACGTCTCGGACTTCTTAAATCTCCCGATGGTCGTCTGCACTCCTTTCAAAGACACGCGAGTTTGTCTGGCAATTTTTCTGTACGACAATCCCTTATCGCGCAACGCGACAATAGCCCCTCTTTTATTCAGTGGAATTTCTTTTTTCCGTGCCATTTTGATCCGATAAGAACAAAAAATTTGCGTAAAAACTTGTCGATTGTAGACCACACGTGTTCGCGTTCGAAGTTTTCGCACAACTAACTGGCTTTTTCAGCGCGACACTTGTCACATTATTCCAAAGAATCAAAAATGTAAACAAAAACGACGGGCGAAAAAGAGAGCGAGAAAAAGAACACGAGAGAAATAGAATATCGACTCGCGAGAAATAGAATCTTTTTTACGCTTCACAAAGGTAAAATGTAAACAAAGACAAGAAGCTTTATTTCCGCTCCTTGTGTTTAGATGAGGTACGAGGTAAGAGGTGGATGTTTTGTGCGGCTAAAAATTAAGAAGCAAAAGAAATTGAAAACAAAAAAATGTATTCAATGTTGGAGCAAAAAATTTTGAAAAAATTCTGCTCGATTTAATACGATGTAAGGCAACTCTTTTTCCTTTTGGCAATTTTCTCTAAACCTCAAAGTTTCTCATTTCAGCAGCATCTTTTCAAAATTGTCTTTTTGAGAAAAAATGCGATAACTCGGTGAAAAAAAATCGTATGAAACTTTCTAAAAAAGGAAACTAGCTATTGGTCTATCTTTTAAGGTTCTTTGGAAAAAAAATGCCAAAAAAATGTCCTGAAGACGTGCAGCCGATTTTAAACAGCCAAAAAAGCCAAAAAACGGCCATTTTCAAAATGGTGCCCCGGGTCTAAAAAAATCGAAATTTTTTTCCAACACGCAAAGTGAAGCTGCATTTGTCTCTTTTAAAATGCCGCCTTGGAAATCCGGATATATTTTTTTTTCACAGAGATATCAAACTTTTAGTACGGCGCGAAATTTTTCTAGGTGTATCCATACTTTTGGCCGGCAGTGTATATATAATTTTCTCCTAATAATAAAAAAGATACGAACTGATAACGAAACATTGTAGTTTTTCTTGTGCCAAAATTTCAGAGGTTATGGGAACATTTTTTTGTACTCTGTCTTTCGTCCCCTCGACGTTCTAGTACGCTTTTATGAAACGTTTGACCGGATAAGGATGAAAAACCAAACTTAACCACATGCCTTTTGCTATAAATGCTCATATTTAAATGCTAAACTACCAAAAGCGTTGGATCTATAACGATAGAGGCGCCACGTGCACTTTCGACCTGCCCTCTATTAGTTTCGCACCTTCCTCAGAGCTATTGTGAAAAAGTTGTCCGGAAAATGTGTTAGATCCGGCTGGTAGTACCCTAGGTAGCAATTTCCAAATAGTTGTCCAGAGGGTCCAGGGTCCGAAGGGTTGCCCAGAAAGGCTCGAAATTTGTATCGTCACTTTTAGGAAAGGTGATCGACTCTTGATGTTTTGAATCAACTTTGGCAGCGGTCTAGTCGGACAAATTGAGAGTCGTGAAAAAAGGAAATGTGCTACTAATCATTCTGGGTCAATTTAGGATTTTTGTCATCGAACTGTTGACAGGATTTGAAACGATCATTTTTTTTTCATTGCTTTGCCTGCAGTTCTAATCGCTATAATTTCTGAAATATTTTTTCATAGTTTTATGCTTCTATTTTCCGAAATTGGAAGGAAAAAAAATTGTGTTTTCACGAGACGTACTCAGGTAAAAATCTTTTCCTTTTCTCGAGTTGTTTGGGTTTATGAGACGGTAAATAAATATGACGGATGGGCCGCGGATTTTTTCAATTCGTTCTATGCAATGCGTGCACCGTGATAGAGAAAAGACTTTCTCCGGGAGTGAAATCTTGTGCGTGGGGAAAGTGCGACCTCATCACGATTTAAGGATAACGAGAATGATTGGATTTCAATGGAAATGCAGAAAAAAAGGCGGCCAAGTGCGGGTCGGAGTACGAATTAGAATAGTAACACCTAGATCGTTGGCTACGTACATTATTGTAATATTTAATAAAAACTATTCATTTGGAAATGTTTACCAAAGATTTAATCTCCTGTTTATCAGCATTACATGGGATTTTTTTAATTAAAAAAAGGCACATTTCGTCGAATTGAAAAACGTTTTACATTTTTTTTTCTTCGGAGCTAACTACTTTAGAGTAAATGCAAACACTATTATTTCATTTTTTCAATCAATTATTTCATATTTTTTAAGCCCAAAGGGTTACAATCTTGTAGGCCTTCGTCGAAAAATATACCATTAAGCAATATCATACTTTTCATAATAATATTCAATGTTTAGATTATTATTAAATAATAAAGGGGTGTAGTTCCAAAAAGCCCATACCTCTGATTAATTTGGAATTTCATGTACCCATGTATTTTGACTCGCTGATTACGAATATCATAGTGAAAATACCCGCAAATTTAATTTTCAAGGTCAACACTGACGAAAACTGATTTTTAAACAGTTTTTCTATTTTATTTTAGTAAATATTCATTTTAGAGAAAAATGTTTCGTATAAAAGTTATAGCCTATAAAAATATTGATCTTTTATGTTCTATACAGTTTTTATCTGAAACGATTCCGTTTCGAGAAAAATGGGATAATGGTCCAATAAGTGAAAATTGCTTAGCTCCATTACTTTCGATATTATCTACTTGCGCACTTTACCGCGGGAAGGTTGGAGTTTAGTCTTTACAGTGCATGTTTCTTTTCCTTTTTTGTTTTTTGTTTTATTTTTTTTCTTTTGTTCTTTTATTTTAGTTTCTTTTTGTATTGTGTACTATTTTAGCATTTTTTTGTGATTCAGTCAATTGTAAAGTGCATACTTTTTTGTGCTTTTTTGTTTTTTATTTATTTTTTTAAATTTTAGTTCCATTTGTATTACTATATATACTATTTTTGCATTTTTTGTTTGGATTTGGTTTTTTTTGTCGGGCTTGCTTGGGTTTTTTTTTACTTTACGTTGTTTGGGCTTTTGTTGTTTAGATTTGTGTTCGGATTTTTTTGTTGGTTTTGTTAAAGTTTGAATTCGCTTTTTTTCTATGGGTTTGTGTGGGCGAATGAACATTATCTATATTCTTGCCGTTGCCGACCCGGTTACTATAGATAAGTAGATAATATCGAATCTAATGAAGCTAACAATAAGCAATTTTCACTTATTGAACCGTTATCCCATTTTTCCCGAAATGGAAAGGTTTTAGACAAAAATTGTATACAACATAAAAGATCAATATTTTCACAGACTACAATTTTTGTAGGAAACATTTTTCTCTAAAATGAATATTTACTAAAATAAAACAGAAAAACTGTTAAAAAATCACTTTTCGTGAGTGTTGTCCTTGAAAATCGAATTTGCGGGTATTTTCAATATGATATTCGTGATCAGCGAGTCATAATTCATAGGTACACGAAATTCCAAATTAATCAGAGGTATGGGCGTTTCGGAACTTCATCCAATGCCCCTTCCTTCTTATTTACATCAATTATTGTACATTGGTTTTCTTATTGCTATCCTAGTTGCCAGTTTCTCTAATTGTCTGATTTTCTGCTGTTTTCCGGTCAATTTCTGAGCCCTGCTATTTTCCAACCATTGTTCCAGTTCGTTTACTATTTCTTGGTTCACTTTTCCTTCAACTTCCGTACACTCGCAAATATGTTTCAAATTTTCAATTCCCGGCTTGCATATTCACCATTTTCCTATGTTTATATTCCTTGCAGTATATTGACACATCGATTTCCCTCCAATCGTATTGAATTTCTTGTTCAATTTTAATTTCTATGCCTCTTTCTATTTTTCCTTCCAGTTACCTCACATTTCCACTCCTTATAAAAGTATATAACATAAATCATTCAAATTCGAAATACATAATAATAGCGTTCAGTGAGAGCTGTCTAGTAAAATTACACCAACGTGAAACTACTTTAATGATAATATTTAATAATTGTATTAATATAGATAGTAATTATTATATTCACATGATAAAGTTATATCAATAATACATTGGAAAAATACATAATATAAATAATGCAAATTAAAAACACAAAATCACAGTCATTATTGAAAATGGTCCAGCAAATTATTGCTGTTGCATTCAGGAGGAAGCCAACATGACAAACGATCGGATACCCCGAAACTACAAGGAATGCAGATAATTATGGAGCCCTGAAAAAATCGAATTTAATTTATCGGAAGCTATGCGAAAAATTCCTTTTTTCGTTTATTTTTTTTTTTTGCAGTACGTACCAGCAATTATAAATAGAGTAGATACATTCACAAAAGCTAAAAATCTTCCAACGAACAGATAGTGAAATTGCTGTACATTTTTTTCACACTTTACGACGAGTGAAATGCAAAATTGAATTCGACTTTCGGCGAAAGTGTAAACAGGCTTGCCCACACGAAGAAAACCTGTTTCACAATGAGGTCCGGACAGTGAGAGGAGTTTTTGCGGAAGAACGTTCATTGCTCGTTGCACCGTGGATCGATACGGGCGAAATCGGCTCCGGACAAGTGTATCGATCAAATTAACGTACGCGAATCACAATAAGGTCAGTGGATAAATAAACAAAAATAAATCCTACCCAATACTAAACGAAAGGAGAGAATAATTACATAAATAAATGTTTCAATTAAGGAGTGAGATGCAGTCAGAGGCGTGAAAAAATGAGCATTTTCAATAATTTTTTTTTATAGTAATTAAGTTTGTTTTACAAAAGTGGTTACACAGACTTTTTACGTTATATTTCAACTTAACTTGTACAAATTTTTAAAGAAAAGTATTGATTATTTATAAAAATATCGCCATCTTTGTCGGACCTCCTTCGACATGTAGTGCTTTGCGGTGACCATAATAAAATGTTACTGGATCATTTGAAATAAAAGAAACAAAAAAAAATAATTAGTTTAATAATAAATCTAGTCCTTAATCGGAGCTTTTCTTCAAAAATTAACAAAATGGCGGCTTCAGACAGATAACTTCCGATTTTCGACCAAAAAATCGCTTGTTTATTGTAAAAAAAAAAATTCTTGACAGACACAGGTTCGAGAAAAACGCGTTTAAAGTTTGTCGATGTGGATACGGTATTATATGTTCGTAAAATTTTGAGCTCGATGGTTGAAGCTAAACTTTTTAATGTATTTTGATCCACTGAATCCGAATATCACAACTTTTGTGCCGAAAAGTCAAACATTCAATTGTTTATAGCCAATTGTTAAAACAATTTTTCAATAAAATAAAGTTTTTTGGGATGTATTATTTTTGAAAATATTTTGGGCAATTTTAAAACGAAAGTATTCTTTACAAAATTTTGCTAAAGTTCATTGTCTTTGAGTAATAAACATTTGAAAATTTCTGAAAGAGTTTTCTTATTTTACACTTGATTTATTTATAGAAATACTAATTAAAAAATTACTTACATCGAATCATCAATTCCTGGCCCATACAATAAGGCTTTTGCCGATGTGGAAGCTTCCAAAATATCAATTTGTTGTTGTCTTTGAAGCATTCTGCCTTCCCGGGTCGAAACCGGTTGCTTGCAGCTGCCGTTCGCTACCTGCCATGGGGACCCGACGCCCCTTCACTAATTGTGGGATATCCCGAAAACTATTCATCGGATTGACTTGAAATTTTTAGGGAATATTTTCGAAACATTATACTTCGAGAAAATGTAAAAAACCGATTTTTTGAAAATTCTGACTGCATCTCACCCCTTAAAGATTAATAGTACCAGTAGTAGTATTTATTATTTCAGATATACCCCTTCAAGGTGTCTACACTTACAAAACCCCTCCTACATACACATTTTCCCTTACAACACTTTTTTTATTTCTAATTTATATTCTAATGTCGTTTTGCCGTTCGTTTCGTCTCGCATTCGCTTCCTCGTCTACTATTTTCCCAATTAGATTGTCGATGTGCTTTATCGGGGTATCCCTCCCTGGAAGCCCAATTTGAAGGATCAGAATGATGATTTATTTCTAGCAACACGTTGGTTGGATTAAATTAATTTTTTCCCAGCATGTTGTACACATGTTTGTGGTTACAATGTAATTTTTTCGGAAGAAAATCTTTCAAAGTGTTCGTGGTGCTGCAGTTGGCGTTGCAGGCCTCCCGTGACGAGGCCCAACACAGCGGGATTCTTGGTCCACTTTTGTTCTCGTCCCCCTTTCTACTATTCTCTCTATTTCCCTTACATCGTCGTTTGCTATGGCTCTCCTCCATATCCTTCCCTCGCCTATTTCCTCCCTGACTTTTTTTCCCCGTTTCGTTATGTTTCTATTTAGTACTCCTCTCGCCACCCCTTTGAGGCATTTCTTCGGCCACCTTTCTTCCCCCAATGAAAAAAATCATATTAAAGTACACCGTCAGCGAGCAATTTCTTGAAATGAACCACGAATGTAAATGTATTAAAACGACAAAATGTTAATAAACATGATGTTTAAATGTTAATAAAAAAAAAATCGTCTCACACGGAATGAGCCAAATAATTATTCACGTACGATTTCAATTTCTCACAACGATTTTTCGTATCCTCCTTGAGACGTTGACCATCTTTTCGATTTCCATACATATTTAGTTTCGATTTCAAAGTAGCAAGTCTGCTTTTTTTTTCCAGAAGACAAAACAATTCGAAGAATGGAATTAACTTTTAAAACCGTCGATGGAAAGTTCGGTGCCCAGTTGGATCGAATGTTCGGAGTAAAATCGAGTTTTTTGAGAGTCGAACCCGGACACTGTTTGCTACCACCAAATTACATTTTCTTGGCAACGAAAATTCGTGACATGGAGGTTCGCGACGACGACGTGTGGATGGTTTCATATCCGCGGACAGGTATTCGTTCATTGGAACGCTTTACTCTCGAAGTATTATTATTGTCGTAATATTTATCATTTTTATTGTTGTTATGATAAAAAGCATAAATAATAATAATGGATATTCGCGTTATCAATTATCGTGATATTAATTATATTGCGTTATTCGTTATTATGTATTATTAATTAAAGTACACTATCAATTATTATGTATAATTAATAATATTGTATTATTAATTATTGTGATTAGTATTGCGGGTGTAAAACAATCGTCGATTTTTCAGGAAGTCATTGGGCTCAGGAAATGGTTTATTGCATCGGAAATGGCTTCGATTATGAAAATGCGAAGACTTTGTTACTCGTTCGCAATCCCCTTCTCGAGTAAGTCTTTTACGATATATGTGAAAGAAGATCTTTCCCCCGAAATATTTATTATCTTAATTTTCGAGTATCGAAAATATTGCAAATATGAGAAGATCGGAAGAATTATTTCTTGATGGTAGGTGTCTGATACACTGCGGGGTGTTTGAGGGGGTGAGAGGTGTTACGCGATTGGTGTTTTAATATTGATTTGCGAATTATTGCTTGATTCTCATATGTGTAAATTAAATAAATAAACTCAATAAGTAATCTACTAGTGAAAATTCGTGCTTTGTTGACTGTAAAAGCAATAATGATATAATGATTGATTAGTGAATCCATTAATCAATATCGATATATTTATTAATTAGTGAATACATTAAAAAATATTAATATATCAATTAATTATTCTTAATATATTTATTAATTAATATTTATATATTAACTGAGCGTAGTATATTATTAATTACAATTTTTCAAATACTTACACTTATAGTATTTACGATATGTTTATTTATGTTTGTTGCCGCGTAGATCGTCGGCTCTCATGGTGTCCGGTGATCACGTCGAGATGTTCGCGAAACTCGGCAATTCGGTGGACAACATCGCGAAAACGCCGAGTCCCCGATACATAAAAACACACTTGCCATGGGATTTGTTGCCTGAACAAATGCGAGAAAAAAAACCAAAAGTAATATCGACGATATATGTTATTTGACGTATTTCATAAATTTACCGCGGGAGGCTTTCATTAATAAATTACTATAATTTGATTGATGGGATTTTTTTCCACTTCGCATAGATATTAAGGAGCTATACCAATGTGAACGCTGAAAATGTGGGTGATTTTCAGAACTTTTTTTGAAGAAAAGTACTCGATATATTACATAATTTTTTCATAGAAAAATTTTGAGATCCAAGCGATTTATGCACTGCCTTCGGAGGCGCCAAAAAAAAAAGTTCCTCCACTGCTGACATGATTCCGGCCGATTGAGTAGCCGAAACCGAAAAAGGAAAAAATGTCGTTAAACTGGAAGGTATTTCCTGTACAATGATGTAGGATTTTCGAAAAATATCAAAATCTAACAAAATGGCGTAGTTATGAAAAAAAAGTCTGTTTTCTTGCCTATAAAATGGTCGTTTTTTTCAATGCCAAATCGTCAATTTTCATCACATCAAAAATATCCTACGTCATTGTAGAGTAAATATATTCAAGAGTACTCAGTTCAAATTTCAAGTCAATCGGATAATTGCTCTTTGAGTTACAACGTCAGCAAATTTGAAAAATCTCATTTCGAGAAAAACGCGTTTAAAGATTTAACTGGGGAATTTTATACCTACCAGCGGTTGCTCTTTAGAAGGCTGCCATTCCGGGAGTATTAGAGATACGGCCTGGAATTTTTTACAGGATATTCTTGAAAGTATAAACTGTGGAAAAAGTCGTAAAAAAAATCGATTTTTTTAAAGGTCACACTGCTATAGCCCCTTAATGCGTATCGATTTTGTTGGTTCTCGGAAAGTGTACCGTTGACGTTTTTAGATCATTTACGTGGCCAGAAATCCGAAGGACACTTGTGTCAGCTTTTATCACTACTGCAGACTGATGCACAACATCGTCGGAAGCTTCGACGATTTCGCTGAACTTTTCGTCGGGGATAATGGTAATTGCGATTCGAGCAGCAGATCGTGATTTATGAGAAAGGAGAAAAAAGAAAATCCGAATATTTTCATTCTAGCTCCAATGGGACCATTTTGGAATCACGTGCTCGAATTTTGGAAACGAAGAGATGACGAGAACGTACTCTTCCTTACGTATGAAGAAATGAAAAAGGTAGAGACGCTAGCAGATTCTTTTTTTTTTCTTCAAATTATCCACCGGGTCTACTCCTCTAAACTTTTTTTCTTTCGAAAGAAAATTATGTTTTATTATTTTCACATCATAGCTCGTTTTCTTATGGCTTATTATTGAGGATTAAAAAGCTAGTACTTTAGTGAGAATGAATTTATTCTTAAGGAATAATAAATAAATTATTAATAATGTAAGCAATAATTTATTTATCATTGAAGAAGAAAAAACAAATTATTAATAACATAAGGAATAATTTATTTATTAGTAAGGAATAACAAATAAATTATTCATCAATAATAAATAAGCAATGATAGGTTGACAATAAAATGTAAATTCGTTATTGATGATGAAAAAGTTCGTACGTTGAAAACAACATTTACATTTTTTAATAGCTGCACTTCATTATCTATTTGCATTAACGATTTTTTTGGGATTCGTTGAGACGAATAAAATCGCAAAAATGTCAAAGCGTAGGTTTTAAAAAACGAGAAAGAGTTTTCATATTTATGATACAATGAAGCTAATACCACATAATAAAAAAGGGCCTAAATCTTTTTTATTGAATGACAAACATCGATTTAAAAGGTTTAAGAGTGAAAGCAGTAGTATTTCATTCCTTGTATACCCTTTTTAAGGGTGTTTACACGAATGCCCTTACCTTCTCACTTATATCAATTATTTCATATTGGTGTTCAATCCCAGTTGCTAGTTTCTCAAATTGTGTTATAATCGCATAGTGGCTTTGCCGGTTGCATTTTCAGTTGCGCATCTATTATCCGAACAATTTCCAACGCCATGCTATTTTCCAACCACTGCTCCAGTTTATTTACTATTTTTTGGTTTAGGTTTTCCTTAACTTCCATACACTCGCAAATATTTCTGAAATGTTCAATTGCCTGCTTGCATATTCTGCTTTTGGTGTCTGCAGTATGTTGACCAATTGATTTTACTTCAATGGTATTGAATTTCTTGTTCAATTTTAATTTTTATGCCTCTTTCTATTTTTCTTTCCAGCTCCCTTACATTTCCATTTCATACGGCTGGCCAGATTGCCCCCCTTGCTCACGCTTCCCATTGCTTCTTTTCGCATTTTGTTGGGTTACTATATATATAACTGCGCTTATTTCTTCCCTTAGCCATTTAGTGGACACCTACCATCCCACATCTTCATTATTTCAAGAAAAGGGTGCCTCAAAATGACCTGACATTTTAATTTATTAATACAACGTAGTATTTATTTGAAAAGTACGAATATTTTTATTTCGGTATAAGTAACACTGCGGGCGAAACAATGCAGTTATTGCAGACGAAATTTCATGGTCGTGTTATTTGACGCCATTGGAATTCTTTCTTTGGGATATTCTGAGGGGGCGTCCATAAATTACGTAACGCAAATGGGGGAGGGGGGTCGAGGTTTGCGTTACGTTACGATTTTCGAACTGTCAGAAATAGCAAAATGTTTGCATGTTCAAGTTAAAATTTTTTTAACTCATCGTTCAGAATAGATGAAGTGCAAGCTCTTATTATTTTGAGAAAAATAATGAAGATGAAAAACCGTCATATCGCCCGCGACTTGATACTTTAATGTAAGTATCAATATTCTAGAAAAAAACATAACTTTATATCAAGAAAAACGGAACGGAAACGTTGATCGCGATTTTCTCGAAACTACTTTTTTCGTTCTTGTCTCAGTGAATACTCAAAAACTTATCAACCGATTTTCAATTTTTTAAAAACATTTTCGTAATCGCAGTGACTAAGGTTGTACGTTGCCGATTTTTTAAATTTTGATCATTACTATTTTTGCAGATTGCTTGAGTACAAAAAAGGGCCTTGGTGATAGAAAAAAAATGTCCAAACTGTCGGCATTTTGTAAAAAAAAAAAACAAAAAAAAACGGTTACGCATAGCGATAGCTTCATTTGTATAGATATCGATAAATTGTTGACTTGTTGGTTACAGATAACTTTTCATAATGATATCGATGAGACAATGAAGAGACTTTTTTCGTCGCCAAATCAGGGTGATTTTTTTTTAATCATCAAAATTGATATAAAACTAGATGAATATATACTTCATACAATAAGTATAAACCCGATCTAGGGGTTGTTCACTATTAAGTGAGGTGCGGAAGAGATTTCCGTGTGAAGTCGATTTCATATGATTTTTGAGATTTCATAAACGATTCAAGCTATTTTTAAAGTCATGTGATTTCACGTAATTTCAGTTGATTTCAATTGATTTCATTTGAATTAATCAACTCAGTTTCAAGCGGTTGCTAAAATCATTGGAGGGAGAAAGAAGTCCTAAAATGGTTCAATTTCTTTTTTATTGACTAATCTTGTGACTCAAATTTGAATTAAAATTTTTTTAAATGAAAAATGTGATTAAAAAAGACAGATATAGATATTAAAAGAAATGTTTACTTTTTTCATACAGAGTCATGTCAATTGACATGACTCTGTATGAACTGGCGTATTGCACTGGCGTTGAACCGCAGACTAACCGCTCGAAAGCGCGGACAATGGACTATGCTATGAAAAATCATAATAAAATTTATTTGTTTCGAGAATCCGATGATTTCTAGCGATTTCCTGAATCAAGTGATTTCATGCTGATTTCAGACTTCAAAAAAATTTTAACCCGATTTCAGGGGATTTCAACCACATTCGGATAATGTTGATTTAGTAAGACGATTCGCGATTTCTTGTAATTTTGCATTCAATTTCAAACAGAAGTGCTTGAATGAATTCACAAGTGAATAGCCCCTCGAACCCGATCCTTTCATAATTAGTTATTTCTTTGAAAAAAAAACGCAATTATTGACGACAAAGCACCCGTTACGTTACGGAATAGGGGGGGGGGGGGTCAGGCCAGGCGTTACGGTTCTGTTACGTGGGGGGAGGGGGGGGGGGGGGGGTAAAAAATTGGGAAACTTTGCGTTACGTAATTTATGGACGCCCCCTGAAAGGAAAAGTCTATGCCTATGATCCACAGACCATTCCGGAACTCATGGAAGCAATTGGACGCATTGATGAAACTAGTCCGCGATTATGCCAAAATGGTATTGAAAATTTCGTCAAAAGAGTTAACCTTTGCAAACAGGGATGAGGCGGCCATTTATCGGGTATTGTGTTCCATACATAACCTCCATGTTTGTACCTGATATAAAAATAAAAATATTCGTACTCTTCAAATAAATAATACGTTTAATTAATAAATTTAAATGTCAGGTCATTTTGAGATATCCTGTAGATACCTTGCGGCGTTTTCCAAAAATAGTTTCGGGTATTTTCACTAATTCCCATGGTCATTTAACATACCGATGAAATTTAGATTGCGTCAAATTTATCAAATGCGCCTGCTTCACAACGATATTCAATATCTCTCAGGATCAAGCAGCTGCAATTCGAAAAACGGCTGAATTCTTGGGTAAAACAGTAACCGAAGAGCAGGTAGACGAGCTGGGAAAGCATCTGGAATTTTCAAAGATGGCGGCTAATCCGGCGATAAATTTGGAAGGAATATTGACGTGTGGCGACTCGAACGATCCGGACAAAAAGTTCATACGGAAGGGCAAAGTAGGCGATTGGAAAAATTACATGTCCGAGGAATTGTCCCATAGATTTGACGAGTGGTCGGAAAGAAATATCGCCGGCACAGGTCTCAATTTTGATTGCACTGAATGCTGAAAATTCTTGACTATTTTGTTAATTTCCTCGCATTCGTAATTAAATGAAACATTTACGAGTGTCCAAGTTGAAGAGATAAATGTATGGATATTATTAATCGACAATTATCGTACCTGTGTAATCTTAGTCTAATTTTGCAGAATTGCAAAAAATTGTTGCATATATTTATGTATGTGTGTGAATATTTGTATTCGTGAATTTGTTTAAAAAAAATTATTATCGTTATTAGTATTTATTTATTTCCCGAGTTCCGACCTACGCCCTTGCGGGTTTCTACGCATTGACCACATTTGCAGTTGAGTTAGAATGTGAAATTAAGGAAGTTCATCTGATAATCGAATTAACAAACAGATATTGATAAAAAAAATCGAGTTCACTTATGAGTATCTAAAAAGTCACCTGTTCAAATTGCAAACTCTCCGGATACCTTGTTTGTGAGCAATTAATAAATAAATTGTTTCTAAATTAACATAGTCTCTTATGGATTGTCGTGTTTTTCCCGTCTATAAACGTGAAATTTGCAATAGACAGTTTCGGAAGAAATTTTTATAATGCATAAAAAAATATCTAAAGAAAGTTTGGACAGCTTTATAAAATCCATTGGATACTTGTGAACTTCAGAATAAATTAATTTGTCTCGAAAAATGCTGATTTTTTGGAGGTTAACGTCCATATTACTCCAGTCGCATATTATAATGGCAACGTCGCAACCGCGCGCTTTTTGAAATCAACACTAAACTTTCCGAACGACGCAATGTGCACTACACTTCTACAGCAAATTATACAGAAGTGACTGGAATTGTAATGACTAAATCGGCTTAAAGAATAAAATCAAATAAATTAATCGCAAATAAAATCATTGTAATTATATAAAAGAAAAAGGATACGAAATAATAACACGTAAAAAATTGATTTCGAGATTGATTGAGAGAAAATTTGATTTTCGAAAATTGATTTTGTTTGCCTTTCCAGAAAAACGCTTTCTTTTTTGAATTTTCGTCCATGGTCGAAAAAGAGATCGACGATGAACCATGAACGCGAGTGAAAAATTTCTAGCACATGGCAGCTGTACGGGATACGCGGTCGCGCTTGGTTGCAGCGTTGCCAAACTTGTTGAACGGACTACGCTAGTCGTAATAATTTTTCTTTTGACTAACTCGGGACCAGATGAACTTCCTTAAGCATGAAACATGAGTATCAGACACACGAGTGAGTGAACCGACGGAATGTTTACTTCAGAATAATTCCCGGCTGTGCAAACATTCGGACGCAACGCGCCTCGGAAATAAACAATAAATAACGATTGATCCGTAAAAACAATCCACAGTATCGTGGCCTACGCAGTTTTTTTCGCTTCCAGCTCTACTCGCTTCTCATTTTGAGGAGTTAGGCTCCTGTGACGAGCCGCATAAGGGTTATTTAAAATAAAAACAAAAAAAAATTGCGAAGGAATAGGTACAGTAAAATGGGCTTATTTTGAACAGGTTTTGGAAGTTTTTTGTAGGTAACTTTTTTAAGGGGTTACCCCCACTTGCGATTTTGAAAGAATCGATTTTTTTTTATTGCATTTTTTTGAAGTTTAAGTATCTGAGAATATGTCCTGAAAATTTCAAGTCGATCCGAACAAAAATTGACTGAGGAATGAGCGTTGAAAGAGAAGAATCCGTGAATTGAAGCACTGAAATTGCAACTTTAAACCCGTTTTTCTCAAAATGGCATTTCTGAAGTCGGTGACCAAGATTACTCGAACACTAATGAACCGATCTTCTTGATATTTTGCAGGCTTATTTAATACATAAAAATGTAGTCTTTAATCGTTGGATTTTTTTTTTCGAAAAAAAAATCGCCGTTTTATAGCCAAAAAACGGCCGTTTTTTTTCGTTAAAATCGAACCATTAACTTTGACTGTCCGCCATTTTGTGAAAAATGAATATTTTCTAAAATCCTTCGATTAAAGACTAGTTTATACTTATATTTGACTAAATCCATCCGCATTTTTTTTTCAGATGATCCACTTCGCCGCAATGTCGGTCACCGCAAACCGTGTATATAAAAACATTATTTCATTGACGGCCATTTGCCAATAAACAATGTAATATTTTTCAATAAAAAAATTACTCAAAGTTCTTCAAGATGTGTTCTTTAAGATGGTATATTGATTGATTAAAAAAGTTTTGTAGTTTTCTTCAAAAAAATTCATGAAAAAGGCCTTTTTTTTGCGCTACAAGTGGGGGTAACGCCTTAAATGAACGAATTCGCAGAGCAAGAAGGCATTTTATATAGCCCTGACATTGCGGATTAACCTTATATAGCGAATATGTGCTTAAGGTATTATTGAATGGATATTAAAAAATCGCCAAATTTTTTGAAAATATGAGGAATGATAGTTCTTGACAGAATAACAATACATGCATCATTTTAGAATTTTGAACTAAATAATCTAGTAGTTATAAACATGGATTTAAGGGGAGGTACCTGAGTAAACGGCGAGAAAAGCAGGTAAACTTCGGGAATTTTTATCTCAAAAACTAATGTTTCGATTGGATCCGGGTTTTTTTTATTGGAAAATATGTACATTGAGGTATGTTTAGGAATTTTTAAAAATAATTTCGGTGACTGGAACCGCCGTTGTTGTGGTCAGCGTCGGACGTGTTGTTCGTTGACATGGCTTGTGTCAAGGATTCCGGGCAGTCGGTTGATCTGAAACATGAAAACGCAACGGATTCTCGAAATATAATATACAAAGGAATTCGCCTCGTAGGATTTTTTAGAAATTTTCATTTTTGACGGAATTGCGACCGTTTTAATGTAACATTTGTTTTTCGTTCGCAATTTCCGATGATTTTGGTTGCATAAAAAAGCAATGGTTCAATCAAATGAAAAACCACTACGTGGCGAACGAGAAAAACTATCGAAGAATATTGTATCCAAATTTGGACAAAATCGGACAAGCCGTTTTCGAGATACATCTGGCACCGACTTTGAAAACTATGTTTCGAGATAATCGCGTTTGAAAAGTGGGCAAAGAAATTACGCGCTCGGCCGTTGGGCCGCTGCACGATCTTTGGGTTAATTCTCCGTATAATTTTGGCGATTGCGGAATTTCATCATGAAATGTTCACACAATATTCTTCGTACTTCAAACATAAAAAAAAGAAGTTGAAATTGATTTTTCAAAAAGTGTACTTCAATGCTGTTTCGAAGTTGGTCAGAAAAATTACTCGCAGGATAGAGATATTTTTTACCTTACCGTTAATCAGCATTTTCGGAGGATTGTCTTTACGGATCTTGGACGTCGCTCTATCCGTTCTTGAGATTTTATTTCGCTGGTCTTTACGGTTCATTTTATCGATTTCACTAACGATGCACAGAATAGAAAATACTGTTCACTCCTGTAGGATAAACGCTAGACTGACACTTCGAAACAATCCCAGGCCCTCGGAGTTATCCTAGCCTTGTATATCTGCTCGCTATAACAAAAGGCCCCAGCGCGACAGCTGCAGACCTAACCGACCGCGCGCTCGACGTTCCGCCGCTTTCGCAGAATAACCCACAACTTCTTCAATATTGCGAATTTCTACATGAAATTTATACCCAATTTACTTTGAACTACAAACCACAAGAAAAAAATCGATTTTTTGTAAAATTTACTCAGGTATCTCCCCTAACGCGGTGGCTTATGGGAAAACAGCTACTGCAGGCGTTAATGGTTACAAAACGAATGGACTTAAATCGGCGTAAATGCTGGAAATATTGAATCATCAAGATTTAGGATCAAGCGAACGATTATGCTAAGTTTAAAAAAAATCGACTGAATAATAGTCGAGCCATAAATAAAACCAATGAGGAGTATCGTCTTTTTGTTGCGCTGGGTAGACATGGCGACGTTGTAGAGTAGTATGCTGATTATTCTGTCGGTATAAGTAGAAACGCTTTGCTATACCGTGGTGTAAATCCATGCTAATGGCCGGTTTCGTCACTTCTAAATAAAATTTTCCGCAAGATATCCTATACCTTTATTATCGTTTATCTGCCGGATAACTTTATCCGTAACTTTTCCGTGGTTGACGAAACCGGACCTAAGTTGAATTTCCTTATTAATTGTAATGAATAAGATTGCTGATTAATTGCTATGAAA
Organism: Ophion costatus; assembly: GCA_951751655.1. Classification (NCBI taxonomy): domain Eukaryota; kingdom Metazoa; phylum Arthropoda; class Insecta; order Hymenoptera; family Ichneumonidae; genus Ophion; species Ophion costatus. Next base: position 11,666,751 of record OX632366.1, on the reverse strand, counting down.
TTTTTTTCAAAAAGTGTACGCACGCTCTGAAGCCACACTTGCCCACGCTATTTTGAGGTTAGACTTACCCATTGTTACTCACGAACATGGAGACTAGAGTAAAGGAGTGGACACAGCGTGCTTTAGAAGTGGACACGAAATCGGTACCTCTTGTGGCGGCGCTGCGGTCGAACTCGTCGGAATCATATATATATATATATATATATATATATGTATATATTCATGTAAATCAAAGATGTACTGCTAACCTTTCGGCTGCTCTCAACAATGCGTCGTGGTGGTGAATTGAACATGTTGATACATATCAAGTAATGTTGGGGTATATTGACTTTATAGAGATCAATGCAGCTAATTGTAATGAATGATATTAAGCCGTGAATCAACCGAACAAGCTGGCAAGCCTATTTAAACCATTCGTTGCAATAACTTGAATATTAACAATCTACTTTATGCTTGTAATAATGTCGTGGCTAAGGTGGTTAGGTGTTCATCTTCTACTGGGGCAAGCTGCGTTCAACACGCGACAAATTTTTTTTTTTAATTTTTATTGTTATCTAATAAGGTTTAAATTGTTCGTATTAATGGACAACACCACTGTGACGGCTTCAAAAAATCGATTTTTTGAAAACCATCTAGAAAAATCTAAAATACATTTAAGATTAAGATGCCGTTGGACCCAGGTCGAAAAAATAATTATTTTCGGAGATATTGAATATTTTGTGGAGCGGTGCAGCACTCCGTGACGCTCGGGGTCCCGCGCAGCTGCGCGCCTCAGGGTCGGCAGGTATATCGAATAGCGATCCATACGACGGTTTCGAGATAAAAAAAAAGAGTGCTTCGATCATGTCCAAAAACGTATGGGGACGCGCTTCCGCGAAATCGTGAAAGAACAAAAAGGATTGTCTGGCAGAGGAAAGCTCACCGGAAAATTGATTGACGAGTTGAGCACATATTACGGCTTGGCTATTCGGAGGAACAGCGATGATGTTGAAAAAATGAGGAAGGCAATTTGGGCAACTATCAAACATAAAATATCCACAGGTAGTGAGCCACAACATGACGATTGCCCAGAGGGAGCCGAGTCGTGGTGTTCGTGGCAGCGAGCGGTCGCAAGCGGTAATATTTCTGAATATCGCCATAAGCCGCCTCTTCCTGAGGAAGTATTGGAGGCAATTACGCCAGTCTTCGAAAATTTGAGCAGAGACGATTTGCTGCAGCGTTGTTTGGGCGGCTTCACGCAAAACAACAACGAAAGCTACAACAAATCAGTTTGGGCAATAGCCCCCAAGTGTCAGTCCGGGAGCAAAAAAATCGTCGATATTGCAGCTGATATCGCGGTATTATTATTCAATGATGGCCTGAGAAGCCTCATGAAATTTTTGGAGACGTTGGGGATAACTATCGGCCCAAATTGTTTCAATTTTTGCGTTGAAACCGACGCAGCGCGGATCGAGCTGGCGGAGCGCTCGCTCACAGACGCTGCAAAAGAGGCAAGAAGAGCCTATACAAGTTCGAGAAAAGATGCTAGGGACAATGATTTGCTTCTTGAAGGCCAGCTATATGGTGCCGGCATCGCTGATTAAAGGTAAACATTTTTTTTCCAATTTATCGCATAAATTAACAAACCTAAAACTTTTAACGCGTTTTTCTCAAAACCGCGCGTACAGCACACACAATATTTGATTTAGTTGAACTGAAATATACACAAGGCACGAGGCAGGAGGCCATGAGAGAAATGAAGCCTGCGCAAGCGCTGAACGATACTACACTACTATTGGTTGACGAAGTTGATCCTTGCGACGCTTGTGGCCGAACAACAAACTACTGGAAGTGCGGATTTTCAGTACGCTGGTACTACATATTCTCCTATTCTGTGTCCACTCCTTTACTCTAGTCTTCATGCTCACGAACCTCACAAAGCAACACCAACGCTAAGAGCACAAGGCGTGCGTAAACAGGTCGAGCAGTGCTACCACTGACGAAAAAAAATTCAAACTGCTGCGTTGTCGCGGTTAGCAGTCAATTTGTAAAGTAGCAAAAGACTTATTTCAACGACGAATTAATCAGCAATCATTAGTAAATTCGATATACATGGAGTTTTTGGGTGATTATTGAAAATAATGAGATGATCTGATGGATTAATTAAATCTAAATATTGACATTTTTTTCGACTGTTGAAACAGATGTATAGTCACTGACAAAACTTTAGTCAAGCACACGCCAATAACGTCGAATTTAACTTAAACTATTATCAAAAGTGGAAAATGAACATTTCCAAGCGTTATTTTATTATTGAATTAGCTATTTGTAAGGCTCAACGCGTACGACACGATCTAGACTTGTAAGTCCACGAGTCGCCCATTTTGGACTAACTTTGTGCCCGACGGCCATCCAGTAATATCTTAATTATTACTTCAGTACTACTTTTTTCTATAGAAAACTTTAAACAAGTTTTTCTCAAGACGTTTTTTGCGCGCGATGGAACCTAGCTCAAAGATTAATTGACGAATCAACTTCACATTTCACACCGATATTCGTCAATAATAAATATTTTTTATAACAAATTGCTTGTAAAAAAGATCAATCGATTTCTTTCTAAGTGTCTTGAAGTTTTTATTTTCGATTTTTTTTTACACTTAGGTTTAAGATTTGCGCAAGATCATATTTGAACGGAATTTTTTGGATGTTTATATCAAATAATTAGAACGACCTGTAGCCTGCACGCGCAAACAAAGGGGTCAACTTCGAGCAGCTGTAGCACCGCCATTTTGGATGTTTACGACAAAAAATGTTTTCTCATACCATTTATTGCCAATATTACGATGCTTCTTACCCAAATTCAATAAACATTTGCACTTTTTATTAAAAGAATCGTAAAAACATCGCCTGTTTACACGAACCTCCCCCCAAAGGTTTTACCAGCAGTTCTATCTTTGTAATCGCAAGTTAACCTCGAATCTGCGATTCCTGTACCATACGTTTTACCTTCCTCTTCAATTCGAGTAGCAACAAGCGATTTTCGTCATTTTCAGTAGCCTAACCCCGCAACTCGCGTAACCCCGTGTCCCTTTCCTCTCTCGCTCGCCGATGCAGTGACTATCAATCGTCATCGGGGGGAAAAAAGTGTCCGAGTTAAGATGGCGTGTAAATTATTCTGTCAGTAGTGTGTCTCGTCGAGCGATCATCGCGCGCGCGCGAGGTAAAAATCTCGCGGAAGAAACGAAAAGTTCTCTCATGTGCGCGAGATAATTTCCCGATGAGAAGATTCCTCTTTCACCAGGCTCGTTAAACAAGTGCGAAAAAAAAGAAACATCCCGTGACAATCGACACGATCACGCGTTTTCTTTTTGGCGTGTGTGCGCGCGAGATAACAAGTACACGAGAATCGATGGTCGCGCGCTATGGTTCTCCGCGTATACACCGCGATGAGTACGTTCCAACGTGAAGTATCCGAAGTTGACACCCAATGCTTAACCTAGCGGACACATTTGTACCTTGAACCGCGCTCCCATAGAAAATACAAGACATCGATGTAGGGGACTCGACGAGTACGATTCTACGCGAAATTCGAGCTCCGCAGTTGCAAAAGACCTCGATCGTTCTTTCCGCTCGTAGGCATGACTCGTTAGATCGCCAAAAGCGCGTTATCGGCTCGTGATTTCTCGTTACGGGCGCCAATCGAGGACTGATAGCGTTTGGATCAGTGTGTTATCGTTGATGCTGTTTCCTGCGCGGATCGGCGAGCGCGTTGAAGAAAAATGCCGAAAATAAGAACGAGAGGGACGACGGGAGGTTCCTGGCTCCATCAGCGAGAGCTAGGCATACGCTTTCCTCTCGGACACGGCGATCGTTTCTACAAGACTCTCTACTCTTCCATCCAACCCGTCAAGACCTGGGATCACGGCGAAAATCTCTGCAACGCCATTCATGGCGGTGTTTTCAATTTGGAGTACTCCCCCGACGGGTGAGACGGGTCGACTCGAGAGTTGACGTGTGACTCGCGTCGTTCTCCGTCAACGAACTTTTCTAACCTGACGGTTCTTTTTCCATTCGTAGATCTCTGCTGTTGGCTGCTTGCGAGAAAAGGAGCATTCTGATGTTCGATCCGCTCTGTCGACGTCTCATACACGCTATAGACAACGCGCACAACGATTCTGTCAACTGCGTGAGGTAGGAGAGTTCATTTGGGTTGGAAACTTATCGCTGTGAATTTACAGCTAAGGGCGCTTAGAATTTATCATTTTCGCTGAGAATTTATCCAGCGGTCGCTCGTCACCGTCATTGACGGAGGGGGAGCGGCTTTTGTTTCTTTTGAGGTCCATGAGCTACAGCGCAATCTCCGACATTTACAGATTTCTGGACCAACGTATGTTCGCCACTTGCTCGGACGACAGTACCGTAGCTCTGTGGGACGCGAGGAACCTCAAACAGAGGATCAGAACGCTCAAGGGCCATTCCAATTGGGTTAAAAATATCGAGTACAGCCCCAGCGATGGATTGTTGCTGACCAGTGGATTCGACGGTAGTATATACACGTGGGACATAAACAGGTGATAATAATGATAAGGCACGAAATTATGACGTTAGAGTATGACGTTGGAGTTTGCTCAGTTGGAATGCAACGAAAATTTATTATTTCCAATCACCCGTGGTTTGTTTGGCCATTTTGGAACGTGAAAGCTGCTCGAACGTTTTTATGTATTGATTTTGGAGATTTACGATTTTAATTTGCAAAAAGAGGCTTCCGATAATGATGCAGATAAGAAAATAAAGAATGGGGAGAAAGAATATCATTGCACTCTTGCGATGTAAACTTTAGCGTCATGCGATATTGTAAAGCGATCCTCCCATCAAAATAGCCGAGATATGTGTTTTTTTTTATCGTGACGGCGCAGTTTGCAGGATCGGAATGCAACGAAAATCAATGCTTCTCAATTACTCGTATTTTCTTTAACCGACTGAGAATGCGAACAATGCTCGAACGTTTGTATGTATTGTTATTAGAAATTTACGACTTCAATTTGCAGTAAAAAGGCTTTGGATGATGGTCAATATATATATATATATATCGTTGCACTCCAACTATGTAGACTTCAACGTCATACGAAATCGTAAAAGTACCCTCCCATCAAAATGGCCGAGAAATGTGCTCTTTTTTTTCATGACGTTGCAGCTTGCATCATTGGAGTGCAACGAAAATGAATTCGTTTCAATTACTTATATTTCGTTTGGCCGATTGAGAATGCGAACATCGCTCGAACGTTTCTACGCATTGTTATTAGAAATGTACGACTCCAATTTGCAAAAAAAGATTTTGGCTAATAATAAAAGTAAAGAAATAAAAAATGGGAAGAAAGTGCCGTTGCACTCTAACGATGTAAGCTTCAACGTCGTGTTGTCTCCGGTTTATTTTTCTCGAAGTTTATGCGGAATGTCGTGAAAAAACTCCATGAGATCCCACTTATTGCAAGTGCTCAGAATGTTTTGGGAGTTTCAATTTTGCAATACAAAATGGGAGTTTTTACAGCGTTGCACGAAATACCGAAAAGATCATCGAAATTTTGTGTAGGCCTTGCATTATGCGTAAATTTTTCGGATATTTTTGGAAAAAGAAACAATGAAGATCCGGTAAAAAGCAGTTTTACTCATATTTATTAAAATTAAACGAAAATTGTTCTCTCTTTACTATAGCGATGGACGACATTGACATTTTCAATATCACACTTTGATCGAGTATAATAGTATGCTACTATTTACCATAAAATATTACAACGAAATATGAATAATTGAAAACAGTTAGGTAATCTTTCCTCTGAAACTTAAAGTAGCTGTAGTAATAATGCGATCATGAAATACCCAGCAAAATCAAAACCAATCATTGACAAATGAAAAACATAAAAACTTCTTTCATCTAAGATTTAGAAATGAACTATTCTCTTATCTGACTTGTCATACCAATGCTAGTGTCGTGTATCGCGCGCACGCGTCATGCGCGCGGGATTTGCTGCGTGAATTACCATTGAATTCACACGAAATACTAAACTCTTCAGAATTTAGTAAATATAATTTACCAAATTTAGTAAATTTCGTAAATAATTTCGTAAATTTAGTAAATAATTTAGTAAATATAGTAAATAATTTAGTAAATTTAGAATTTATATTCTTTAGATTTAGTAAATATTAATAAAATTTCGAATTTAGTAAAGTTAGTAAATAATTTAGTACGAAATACTACATTTTTCAGAAACTTTACACAAAACCCTAAAAACGAAGACAAAAACATGTTTTAAATTAAGATTACTTGTTAGCTACGTGTACTGACCTGACCGCGTACAATGCCGAAATTATTGTTTTACTATACTTAGTTCCATGTTCGAATCGTAATCTTTTGATGCATTTTACTATCCGTATTATCCGAATTATCCACATTGAGTTGCCTTCATTATCGGGATTTAAAAAATTGGCGGATATCCAGATTCCAAGCCCCGAATGTGTGGTGATCGCGTGCATGCTTTTTTGAACATTTTCGATTGGAGGCTATCCCTAATGCCGAGCAGAAATATAATTTGATGCTATCCCAAGCACCGTATTCCTAGATCAACGAATTTTTGTTCGCAGTTTTACGGAAAACAGCTCCATATACAATCGGGTGTTTCACACGAACGGATTGATGCGCACGAGATTGAGTCCTGATGCGTCGAAAATGCTCATTTGCACCACTTCTGGTTATCTCATAATTATCCACAATCTCAAATTGAGCACACTCTCGCAAGATCTGGCTGGCTTCAAGGTGAAACACCAAAGTTTTGGCTGGCGAACGACGATTTTTCGACGAGTCGTTTACGGGATCATCACACTGCAACGGGTCGAAAAACAGCTGATTTTCGCGATTTTTTTCTCTCGATGGTTACAATACGCTGATCAGTCTGATTTTTTAATGTCAAATCAAAGCTCTCATGAAGAACCGAAAACAAAGGTTTAAACGTTTATTTTTTATTTTATTTTTTTACATTTTTCCAACAGTTGAAAATGTTTTCGAAAAAAAGGAGTCCTCACGGTGTGGCTATAAATATTATCTGAAAGAAAATGTGTAAAGTGATTATTAGTCAGTATGAGAGCCGCTATCTTGCTATGGAGGTTCTTTAAAAATCAAAATTGCCAAAATGGCGGCGCCATTTTGGCAAGAAAAAGTGTCGAATTTAGCCTATTTTTTCGACAGTTTTTTCGTTAATAAAGTATCAAGATTTAAGAGAAAAGATAAAGATTGGCCTGAGGAATGTTGTGTCAAAATTTGAGACGGATAGCTTCAAAACTCTTCATTTGAGAGTGTACACTGTTTTGAAAAACGACATTTCGAGAAAACCGCGTTTGAAGTTTCGAGCGCGCGTGCCGCTGCTCTAATCACTTTCCCTAAGAAGGGCTGTAGCGTTCGAAATTATTCGAATTTTGCCCCCAGAATTGAACAGCGTGTTTATAACCGTCTATTCTATCGGATAATGCTGAAAAATCGATTAAAAAAAAATATTTTACACTGTGATGATCCCTTAGGGCGTACTGCCGCCGTGTTGGGTCCAAAACGGATGAAGAACTTTTCTGCGCGTTCTACAAGATGTGGAATTTAAAGTTGATTTTGAAAAAAATGACGAACTTGATGGAAAATTTATAATTGGTTGCGCAAATTATACACGACGAAGAGTATAAACAATTTTTTTGAGATATTTTCCGTACAAGATTGCGGCGCCTTAATCATTTTTGCCGAAGCTTTCCGCAGTGGAATTTCTTCCAGCTTTAGGATTGAACGTCGAGAAAAATATGAAAGCATCTTTTAATGTCTATGCAAAATACGAGTGAAGCATCGGGGATTTGAAGAAAAATGACCTTTCAAGGAACAGACTTGTATTTTTTTGCATTACGTTCTAACAAAAATATCAATCGTCAAAAGATTTTTTAATATATCGCCAAGATCTTTGGTCCTTCTTCGGAACTTTATCTTCACGTTAATCGTCAACTCCAAATTGCCAAGAAAAATATTTTTTCAAAATCAACATTAAAAACTCCATATTAGTTTGAGTCCTAACACGGTGTCATCCCTGGAGAAAACAAATATACACATAGCTGATCTCTGGTTACAGCCGAACATGTACAGACTGATGCAGTTATCGCAAACGACGATACCAGTAGCTGCCAACTTCACCCACTTGTTCTCCAACTCTAGAACACACAACAGAGTTGAATTTTTGACGGACTTTCCGGTCGGCGACGATGCCGAGGTCATATCGAGCCTCCAGGTACATCCGCAAGGATGGTGCGCCCTCTCCAGAAATGTCAGCAACGGCGAAAAATCGGAGGTAAGCTATTCGTCATTTCTGAGCTATCGAAATGATTTATTATTAATTCACCGACTGTGCTATGAATTTTTTGTCCAATACTTCGTCGACCATCGTAATAAGCAGACAAGCCCGCGAGTTTCTTTTTATGGTGTTTCGGAAGAAATAATTCCAAAATCGACCAACGTTTAACCTCCAATTTTTTTTCCGAGAAAGGGATAGTGTCATTAAACACGTTGAAATGAAAAAAATGTTATGCCACTCCACCGTACCATTTTCGAAGTATGAATGTTGAAAGCTGACCTACATTACGCGCACTCGAATGTAACGTCCGAAAAATTGACCGGAAATGACAACTTTACGTGAAATTCAGTCGTTTGACCCAACGAAAAAAACTTCTTATTCGAATCTTCGATTAATGCGAAATTCACCTGCAAGAATTGCAGCTGATCCACTGTGTAATTTTTTCACAGTAGTTTATTCGATTTTGCTATGCGGCATCTGTCTCTCTCTAAACAATGACCGAGCGTCAGCGGTGATTGCTAGGGGAAATTCCTAGATGGCAATTCACGCAGAATGCGATATGAATGTCGCTGAATGCCTACGTTGCAGATCATGCTAAACACAATAAGAATAGAATAAAAGTAATAATAAAGCGAAGGATAAAAAATAGATCAAAATATGTTTGTTGAAGATCTTAATTTTTTAAAATTGATTATTACGTATACAAATATGTTTTTGTTCAATGCGAGATTTTTTTCGCGAAACGACCACTTACACGTAATTGTGCCATATTTTGACATTTGTCGAGTCGTTGGGAGGTGATGTTTGAATTCTTCTAAAGTGAGGTTATGTGGCGTTGTCAACTGCTTAAAACATGAACTCACTAGTAAAGTCGATAATGATCAACCGAGTGCTCAATAACCAATGTCGATTGGAAGTATTTATGAAAATCATCATAAATGTTCATTCTAATCGGTACCAAAATAAAAATACTTTTTTATGAGATTAAGGAGGTACGATCATTACTACGAATCCAACTTTCGGATTTGAAATTTTTATATGGTTTTGACGAATACTTTTTGCACCTATTTGAGCTATATGCCAATATTTGAGCTATTTTGATAGTTTAGTTTTTTCGCAATAAAACAGCAAAGTCGAGCACTTTGAGTTACCGAAGCACGTCGTCTTATGGAGACGGTCAACCGGAAGTGCGGTGATCGTGGTTTTTCTGCTCACGTATCCATCTAAACCCTATGGAAAACTGAAATTCGATAGATTCGATATAATACGTATTGTCAAAAATAAGAATTCCGGTTGAAAATGGTCAGAACAACGAAATAGCACCCACCGACTTAGCAACGTCGCGAGTAACAGCTGATGCGTTTGGCGAACATAACCCAGCTTTGTTTTGAAATTAATTTGAATAGAAGCCGCCACAAAATATGCAAACAACAATTTATGGGGTTTATCATTTATCACGTATCAATAATATGTATAATTATATTCTGCCTATCGTGTTAATTCCGCTGAGGTAATTCAAGCCTATTTTAATAGGCTCGAATTTGATTACGTTAATATTATTACGAAGATTACTACCGAGTCGTTGACAACCTAATTTTCGGTTTTTATTTGTTCACGCGCAATAAATTCATCATTTACCACAACATTTGGCACAATATAATCGATAATACGAATAATCAACATGAGTAAACATGAATCAGAGCAGCTGTGGGTAAAATAAGTTTAGACTCTTTTTCGACCCTGTGGAAGTGATCGTACCTCCTTAAATTCGATGGATTTTAATTACTCGAAAGAAAAAAATAAACATCGTTATAATTGTCAGTTTGACTTGCGGTTTATTTTCCGAACTACCTCTTAGTTCCTTGTCTAGAAGAATCCATTCTTTTGAAACACTTTGTACGACGATCGCAGAAACGAAGCGCATCGAAAACTTGTTACCCGAAGTACGCAGCGTATAAATGGTGTCGAAGTTTGCAACGTTGGAACGCAACGAAAGTTTTTTTCATAATTTATTTTCCATATTCCCGTCATTCTTGTAGATCTTTTTTTTATAGATTTATATTGTAGATTGCTAAAAAAATATTTTGAAAAATGGTCGAAGGATTTTCGTAGGTAAAATGCACTGAAAGATACAAAAGAAGTTCAGCAATATGAACATTTGTTGCGTTCCAACGATGCAAACTCCAGTCTCATGCGTATAAACTTTTCACCTGCATACACAGTCGGCTTTGCATTTGTTCGTGTGTGCCAGTGAGATGTTCCATGGATGATTAGATATCGCTAATTTCACACGAGAAGCTTAAAATTCTGTGGATATATTTATTTATAGCTTGAATCGTGCATTGTCACCTTTTGTCACCGGCTCTATCCGACGGGACATCAGTTGAGAGGGTGTATCGCAACGATCGAATAAAGCATAAAAATGACGGTCAATATTTTCGCAGTGGACGTGTATCCACGACATACAGGAGCGCGACAGTGTGGATTTGTCGGAGACGAAGGAGGGTGAGGAAGCGACGAGTCAGTTCGCGGAGCCTATAGACGAGGACTTTGACGTGACGGCGCAGCAGCCGCAGCCGTCGCGTTCCGGTATAACCTCGTCCTTCGTAATAGACAGTGCCAACCGTGTGAGGATCGTGCAGACGATGTCATCGTCGTCCGCCTCGTCGACGTCTTCATCATCGTCCTCCTCCTCCTCCTCCTCCTCATCGGCGGACGTTAGAAGCAACGCTTTCGTGTCGACGGACGCGACGCCTCCGGTGAGGCCATCACGAACGAACAATTGGCAGGAGGTACGACGTATAAATTTGCGCTCGGGTTCGCGAAGTCCGCGTTCCGAGAGGCACGTGGTGCGAACGAATTTCGGGGTGGTCGAAATAAGTACGAACAGCGTGAGCGCGACGACAACGGAGAGCGAAAGAACGAGCGGCAGTAGCAGCAGCAGCAGCACCAGCAGCACCAGCAACAACAACAACGTGGTAACGGACGAGGCTCGACGTCCAGCCACCAGCGGCGAAACCGTCGAGCGCGACGGTGAAAACGCAAATTCACGTGAAAACGTTGCGTACGAGCGTGAACGGGACGCCGAGCAGGATTACAGGATTCCTCGTGCGAGTCCGCAAATGCACGATTGGCGTCGACGCAGCAGCATCCTCGAGAACAGCAACTTCTCGACGGCGAACGTCGAGTTGCACGTGAGTTCTACCGACGTGTGGGAAGCCCTCGTTGCCATTAGGGAGGCTCGTCTCAGGCGCGAAATCGAGCGTGAATTTTATCCAATGGCCGAACGTCGAAGTTGGCTCAGCAGATCGAGCAGCGGCGTCAGCGTCAACATACCACCCCGAGCGTCCCACACGGTCGTGATAATCGGCGATCGCGGCAGACCTCAGACCCAAAATCGATCCGGACAAAATCCAATGTTCGCCATACCTCGCAATCACAAAATTCATCAAAACGTCTCGAGGCTCACGCATTACATCGAGGAGCCGAACGTCGGCTCCGGCTACATTAAGGAATTGTGCTTCTCCGCGGACGGTAGACTCATATGCTCGCCCTTCGGCTTTGGCGTACGACTCTTGGCGTTCTCGGGCGATTGTCAGGAACTCTCGAATTGCGTGCCGAACGGCAACAAGTCCGTACAATTGGCCGAATTAGCTACTAATCTCAGTCACACCGATATCGTCGTTAGCACGAAATTTTCACCGCGACACTGTCTCCTCGTTTCCGGCTGTCTCAGCGGAAAAATCGTTTGGCATCAGCCCGTCGTCTAGCTAAATCAATTTCTTTTACAAACGCTTCTTCTTCTCGCTACTATCATTCTTCTGTACTTATGGCATAGTATTCAGCCTTCCCCGGCCTGAAGGACGGACGAACAATCCTCGCGTCAGCTTCGAGCCAGCCGAATCGTACTGTTGTTCGGAACTTCGCGAATTATTTGTCGCGAGACAACTGACGCGAGGTCTGTATCGTTTCGGAGGACAAAAAAAAACGGTGACGCGTCAAGGTCCGGCTGCAGCCTCGACTCTTGCACGAGCGAAATAGTCGATGAACTCGCCGATATCGAGCACTGAGGACGGGCGTTATATATATATATATATATATATATATATATATATATATATATATATATATATGAATATACACGCAGGATGTTTGGCGCATGGAGCGACACCATTTTTTGGACGATTGGGGCGGCCATTTGCTAATTTTTTCACCCCAAGATCTAATGTCCTAAGTGTCACGGTAATTGAGATATGATTTTTTTCGTTTTTTAACTACCCAAAATTGTGCCGTTGAATCGTCATTTTTTTGTTTGTGGTGTTAACAGTACCTAATAACTTTTGCTGTATTCTGCAATGTATGCTATAAATAGATCATTTGATACAATTGGTTTCAAGAACATGACTCTTGAGCTTTCAAAGTTTCAAAACTGTGTAAAGAATGTGTAAAGAAAAATGTCAACTTTTAAACTCATAAAAAGAACATATTCTGTTTATTTTTACCGCACAATGAATGACTTCTATGACATGTGGCATACCGTTGGGGAGGGTTTAAACTAGAGAACTTTTTAAAACAAAGCTGAGTTTAAAATAGCTTTTTGTTTTTTCTATAATGAATTTGGACGTTGACATTTTTCATACATTTACGCATTTTTAAGACTGGAAGCTCATGAGCCATTTTCTTGAAAACAATTGTATCGAATAACGATGTATTTATAATAAGCATATATTGCAGAATACGACAAAAGTTATTTCGTTCTATTACAACGACAAACAAAAAATTTATGACGATTTAAATGCGAAAATAAAAAACGATTTTCGGGTAATTAAAAGAAACGAAACAAAAATCATATCTCAATTACCGTGACGCTTAGGACATAAGGTCTAAGGGTGAACACAAACTAGCAAATTACTCCCTCAATAGAAAAAGTTGTGTCGGTCCATGCGCCAAACTCCTAAATATATATATATATATATATATATATATATATATATATATATATATATATATATATATATAAGGGTGATTCAAAGAAATCGGCTATTTTTTATTCTAAATTTTCCTATTTAGTACTTGCAGTAAAATGCAATAAGCCGCCTGTTAAAATATAAGCCCTTAATATTAATATTCAGATATTCCTTATCGCGAATTTTTATTTCCCATGCTAATAACACGGAAAAAACTTTGCTTGCTACTTTCGAATTTTATAACTCGCCAACGGGGCCAACGTACAACAATACCCGAGGCATATTTTTATAGGGAGTTGAGCGCTCTGTAAAGAAGGTTTCTTATCGTTATGTGATAATTTGACTCTTTCAAAAGTTACTCAAGGTCAAAGTTGAATCTATAGTAAACTTCAATATTTTTTGCCCTTTTCCGTCGAAGCTATCAGACTTTTGACGAAATGTCACAGGGCGTTTTTGGCAGATGATTTCACTTTCTATAAAACCATGTCATGGAATATATTAAAAATACAATAATTCAATAGTAAATGGCTATACAAAATTATTTTTTGAAGGAAAGCTGCTATTCCCGTGAAACTAATTATTATATCGACCCAAATAGATAAGCAGACGTCAATTTTTAGAAATTTACTTTCCAATGTTTACTGTCAATGAAAATTGTAAAACACATGAGTATCTTGTTCGCATTGCAGAATATTCGAAAACAATACATTTTTTATAAATATAATATTTACGAAAAAAATTCTCAGTAACTTTATCGTACTGTAAATAAACAATAAAAAAATAACCTTATACAAGTTGGCGTCATTTTATTTATATTTTCGGTTGATATAACAATCATCATCACGGAAGTAGCAAATTTTCGCCAAGACTTTGTAAAGCCGTTAACGGTAGAATTTCAAAATGATTTAATTAAATGGTTTTATAGAGAACGCAATGATCCACAAGGTTCTCCGACGTTGTGTGACAAGTCTGATACGTTAGCCGAAAAAAGCTTGAAGTTTACTGTGAATTCATCGTTGCTCGTGAGTAACTTAACAAAAAGTAGATTTATCAGAAAACGATGAGAGACATTTTATCTATAGTGTGTTTAATTTCCTAAAAAAATATGTCTTGGCCATTGCACGTTTGCTCGTTGGCGGGTTATAGAATTCAAAAGAGGCGAGCAAAGTTTTCTCCGTGTCGTTAGCATAGGAAATTGAAAGTTGCGGTAAGGAGCCTCTAAACATTGACATTAAGAGCTTATATTTTAACAGGCGTCTTATTTCATCTTACTGGAATTACTCGATAGGGGAATTTGAAGAAAAAATAGTCGATTTTTTAAAATCACCCTATATATGTCATTATTGAAAAGGGTACTTATTCTTTTCTAGACGTCCGATAAAAGTCCAACCTCGGAGTTTCCGTTCCACTGTATCGTTTTCGCGCAAACATACATACAATTGCAAACTGAACTGGAATGCCATCATCAACATTGTCGACGAGAGCAAGATACATCGACAGCTGGCGATTTTTCATAAGAAACTAAAATCGATAACATTTTATTGCCTTGCGAAAACGATGATGAGGAAATGATGAGACTTCCGAGTGAACCTGGACGTATCTGCGTGTAAAAAGAATCGGTATCGTTTGACATCGTAAAAACGTACGAGCCTCGTTGAATCCGTTTGTGAGGAGCTTTCGGGCTCGCTGATTCCAAAGACGACGAAACGCGACGAAATTACGAAACGGTTCGACTCGACGGTGCCGACGAAGACAATTATTGGAACGACACGAGAACTCGTACGCGCGGGTTGTTGTTTTTTTAAAGCCAATTGAACTTTGATAAATCGTCCGGCGATTACATTGATGCGGTTGAATAATCGTTCTTCGAAGATCGACGCGACACGATTGAAAAAATAGCTACGGTCGCTGGAGACTTTCGAATGTTGGCTGCCTAGCCGGCTTAGGCAGGCCGATATCTTCGGTCTTCCAAACCATCAGTGGCCCTGGTCGATATTGCTACAATAATGCTGGACAGTACGCGAAAAATCATGAAGTTTGGATCGTTGTAATGCATCGAAAATTCTTTTTAATTTCTTAGTTTCGTTATTATTCGCAATAATTTTCGACCATTCGCGATAAGAATCCTAAAAAATGATTTCGTAATTTTCGTAGCTTCAATCTGGATGGAGGAAATTTGTGAAATTGAAGATAAAAAAAGATATTCGTTGCGTTCCAATGATACAAACTTCAACGTGTTGAAAAATCGAGAAAAAAAGTTTCTATTTCAAGCTAGTTCGGTGAGTTCAGGCATTTTCGGTTGAACTCGAATGTGTTTTATTTTTACTCGGATCGTTCGAATCACATTTTTTTTTTGCGTTTTTGACGGAGCACTTGTATAATTATTCGCTTTTGAATTGAATTTACCGTAGACGCGAATTCTCGCTAGGGGCTGGTGATTTTTTTTCTCCAATGCCGAAGGACATTCGCTATCGTTTTGACGTTCCTGCCATTTTCGCCTGCGAAGAGCCAAACATTTCGGAGTAAATATTCGTAGATTTTTATATGGAAAGGGCGCGTGAAAAAAAATCAATTCTTACTCCTTTATAAAATGGTATTAGGTATAGAGTTCTCGCGATATGACGCTGAAGTTTGCACAGTTGCGATGCAACGGAAAATTAATATTTTCCCAATTACTCAATCTTGTTTTTTTTTCGCTGATTTTGGCCGTGAAAACCAGTCACACGATTTCACGTATTCCTGTTGGAGATTTATAACCTCAATTGCGTCAAAATATTCCGGTTAATGATAAAAATAGAGTAAGAAAATAATCTTTGCGCTAGCGCTTTATAATTCTTTTCCCATTCAATTTGCTCGAAATATTTGATGATGATTCGCATCGTTGGAATGCAACGAAATTTTTCTTCTATTCCTCATATTCGTTCCGCTGATTCAGGACGCGAAAACCACCTCCAAACGGTTTTCCGTATCCTCACTAGAGTTTAACGATCCTAATGTATAAAAAAAAATTATAGACCACAACAAAAATAAGGAAATAAAAGAAATAGAAAAAAAAAAACTTTCGTTGCCTTACCTGCAAACTTCAACGCCATAAAATTTGTTTTTTTCGTTCACGCTCGAAATGCTCGACAACTTATTAATATTTGGTAAATCCGGTTGGAGATTCTTGAAGCTTTTTACAGTTCTGAGAAGCCTTTTTCTTTGTTAAACCGCCGCCACTGTTTTTCGACAAATTGCAGCCATTCGACAAACGCCTTTTTAAAATTCTTTTTCAACAAGAATATCTGTAATTTTAATAAAATTAACGATATTAAAATTCAAAAAACGCTTTCAAGCTTACCGGACTTGGCAAATGTCAGTTAGCTGTCAAGTTATGCAAGTTTAAACGTAAAAAGCCAATTACGAGTCAACTTACGCGGGGGAGAAAAATTACAGCGTGGTGCCACTTAGATTTGAGTTTGCGAGTTGAAATTTGGCGTGGCCCTTGTGCCTAAGAGTATAAAGGAGCAAGAATTGGAATGATTTTTTTCACACAACCTCGTTACGAGCACAAATGCAAATCTTCGCCCATCAATAAGAAAAAGAAACTTCAATGAATATTACTTTTAACCGAGAAATAAAATGAGGTTGAAGCTCGCGTAGTTGGAACGCAACGAAAATTAATATTTCTCAATTCCTTTTACGTCTTTCGGTGAATTTTGCATACAAAAATCCTTCAGCCATTTTTTAAGATATTTGTTTAGCGATCCATAATATAAATGTATAAAAAAAGGATCTACTATAATGATAAAAATATGGAAAACAGATGACAAAAAAGAATATTCGTTGCGTTCCAGCGTTGCAATCTTCAACGCCATGAAATCAAAGAGCTTGGATTGATCGAAAGTGTCATTAGGGGTAATAAAATATCCACTCGAAACAGCAACATTTACTCCGAAAATCTTTTCCATCGGTTGACCAAATGTCATTGGAGTAACGAGCGAATTATTCGGTTGCCATCTTCCAATGACACATTTAGTAAACTCTATCTAATTTTCTCATCTTTAACAAAAAGTTATACACTGCAAGTTGCCAATTCAAATTTGCAGTAATCAAAATTTCACGACGTTAACTGAACGACTAAGCAAAACAACCGCAATTTCTATACAACCTAACGACCGTTCAAGTCCGATTTAGAGGCAATCTAACGATCGTTTAAGTCCAATTTAGAGACGATCTTCCGACCGTTTAAGTCCGATTTAGAAACGATCTAACGACCGTTTAAGTCAGATTTAGAGACGATCTAACGACCGTTTAAGTCCGATTTAGAGACGATCTAACGACCGTTTAAGTCCGATTTAGAGACGATCTAACGACCGTTTGAGTCCGATTTAGAGACGATCTAACGACCGTTTAAGTCCGATTTAGAGACGATCTAACGATCGTTTGAGTCCGATTTAGAGACGATCTAACGATCGTTTAAGTCCGATTTAGAGACGATCTAACGACCGTTTAAGTTCGATTTAGAGGCGATTTAACGACTGTTTAAGCTCGATTTAAAGACAATCTAACGACCCTTTAAGTCTTATTTAGAGACGACCTAACGACCGGTTGAAACCGAATATTTTTCGACCACACGGACAGTCGATTGGACGGAGTTTTATTTACTGTAATTCTTCCGGCATGAATCGAGTATCAGCGATCTCGCAAAGTCTTCGTAGCGGAGAGTCATCGAAGACTCGATTCGATTTCGTACTTGCAACAGTCGTTGCGTTTCACGCGGCGGCGTTATAATTCTTTTTCTTTAAACTTTTTTTTTTTAAAATACTTTCTCGACTTTTTGTCTCTTCGAAGCGATATTCGTCAGGAAAAAGGAAATACATGTAAATTTCCGGAACACCGAAGCGCCGTTTCCTTTGTCCCGCAAGGGAAAAAGAGACAGTTTTCGCAATATTCGATAGAAGCGTGCAAATTTCGTTGTTTCCAACTGACGGAAGTTTCGCACACAAAGTCCAATGTGGGTCTGAAAAAAAAACGTTCATTTTCCGTTGGTATTTGTCGGAGAAACGTTAGCCTCTGTCGCGTGGGAATTGGAAAGAAAGAGAAAAGTAAAAAGAAAACCAGCGAGTGGTGGAGTTTTCGTGGACTCGATCGAATCGATGGTAAGATTCACGTGACAAGTGTAAATAATCCATCATGGCGAACGATTATTGTCCCCTCGTTAATGTACGAACCGGAAGTGATTTGTTTTATATTTTTGTTTTTACGCTTCGCAAATGAGAGGAAGCCTCTCGTCATTAGAAACAAACACCCACACATAGCTACGGATATCTGCCGGAGCACGGAAGAGAAAATACCTCGAAGTGCATTGCTCGGCTTGTTCTGCACCTCGAGTGCAATGCTGTACTTAAGTTTCGATCCGAGAACGAGCCGTCCACTTCGAGAAACGTTTATATCCCATTTTCAATGAAAAACAGAGAGAAGAAAAAGACAAAAAAAAAAGGATTCAGAACGTACGACGATCGCTATATTTCTCTTTATGCAGTTTTTCCTTTTTTTTTAGCAATGCGTTTTTTCGAAGTAATTTTGCCGCGACGGCGTTGCATCCCGGAACGGTGATCGACGCCACATGTTGTAACATTGAAATTATACGATTGTGTACAGTAGTTTAACGTGACGATTGTTTTGTAAGATTTTGTTTTCATTTTCTATTAATAATAAAAAGACAAAAAAATGAAGATCAGGCACGAAGGGGGCGGATTTTTCAGGACGAAGAACTTCAAGATCCTCGGGAAAATCTGGGGAAAATGCGACGCTTCATTTTCTTTGGCAACTGCTGGAAAAATCCATGACATATGTCTCCATCCTCGTCGGTGAGTATCGATGACATTCGCGTGTCGAAATGTTGACGTTCCTTCGAACGCAATTTTTTTTGGCTAACAAAAGTTTCTAATTATGAGAAATGAAGAGGACACGCAGGGACAACAGTTTATTTAATAGTAAAGAAGTATATATTTAGGTGGCACTTTCATTCAAATATTCATGAACTGTTGCAAAATTTGTTAGTCGTTAAGAAATATTCGTGTTCTCGTGACAAAATTTCATAGCCATAGTATTTTCTGTTTAAAGAATTATTTATTTCATCACTTTTATTTCTTTTAACTCAGTAGACGTTTATGGTAATCGAATAAAGAGTTGAAATTGTGATATGATAATACAGTTCAAAGGAGTGGAAATTCGTGTACAATTAAGGGCGGGGTAAAGTTAATTCGGCGAAAAAAAGGCATGTTTTTAAGATTTTTTTTTGGCGTAACGAATAGTGTTCGTTTAATGAAAAATTTACATATAATAACGTAACATTTGAACAACATTCTCCTAAATTTGCATTGCAAAATATTCAAAATTGAGCGAGTGAAAATTAAACCCCGGGGCGCCTCGAAAAAAAGTTGGTTTGCGGTGTGCACCATAACTCGCAACAGAATCATCTGAAACAAAAAAATCAAAATGCATTTGTTAAAGGAGATGTTTCTCGAGGTAATGACGGGAGGATTTTTTTTTTTTTCGATCTTTCGATTTTTCGTAGCACTTGGGGGCCAAAAACCCGATTTTCGCTAAAAAAATCTGCTTATTTGTAGTTGAAAAATTAGTAATTATTAAAAAAAACAAAAAAGCTCTCGACAATACCTGGTGAATTATGTGAAGAAGTACTGTGCAAAATTTCAAAGCGATTGGTCCAGTAGATTTTGAGTTATCGTGCACACGGACTTCAAATATGACAAGTATCAGAAAAACGGTTTGAAAAACGCAGAAGAGTTTGGTCGCTTAGCGCTCATTGCACATAAGTTTGAGAATACTTCTCGATTGCATAAAAATCTGAGAACATTCATGCATATTAAAGGTACTCAAAAGATTAATTTTGCATAATAATAATTCCAAAATGTTACTAACAAAATGATGAAAAAAAAAAAATTAGTTAACAAATTTCCCCGCAACCCAATTTTTTTTCGTGATTCGTTCATTTTTCTGAATACGTATGAATTTTTTCAGATTTTTCAATTATCTTTGAATTTTTAGAAATTCAAAATAAAACTCGATAATTTTCTTATACTCACTCAAAGTCGTCGATGCCAGGTCCGTTAGTGTGACTTGCTACTGCTCAGCACGGCATACAGCGGTCAACTGATGTACAGACTAATGTGTATACTAATATACACCATGCCTCGAATATACATAACGGGACCGGAACAGGCCCGTTTATCAAGAAATTTATTCGGGGTCGAAAAATACAATAGCGCGTCGCGTAGCTGCCGCCCAGGTATAAAACCCGGCATGGAACAATAGACGCTCAAATACTCATAACTTCGTCAATGTTACTCTGATCGACTTGAAATTTTAACACAATATTCTTGATATATTATGCATTCATTTAAAAATTAAAAAAAAACTGAAAAAAAATTTAAATACTTTACCCCGCCCTTAATATATTGCGATTTGGAGCCAGTATCGTGTCACAACAATTAAGGGAGCTTTCCAGTGTGAAATTTTCAAAAAATCGATTTTTTTTTTGCTTTATCGAATAGTATACACTCTTCCGAATATTCCCTGAAATTTTCATGCCGAAATTCAGATTATTTCGGTTACTGTACAGCATTTCTTGGAAGAAGGCAACGGAGCGCTACAGCTACAGCGAAACTTTGAACGCGTTTTTCTCGAAACAGCATTTTTCAAAACGGTGTCCAACTTGGAGGGCAGAGTTTTAAAGCTATCGAGTTGAATTTTTTACACAATATTCTTAACGTCATTGTTTATCGTGCTATGGAAGCTTTTTTTTTTTTTGACATCTTCCTATTTTTTTGTAAAAAAACTGCCAAAAAAAATGCTAAAATCGATACTTTTTGTTCAAACCGGCGCCATTTTTGCAAAAAAAAAAAAAAAAGCCTCCATAGCACGAAAGCCAATTATATACCGATCAATAATCTTTTTGTGTTTTTTGTTTCAGATCAAAATTGTGACCCCCAACGTGGACACCACATCCAAGTGCATTTTCTGCAACAATTGTTTCATCATTTTTATAGATATTAATTAATAAATAAATCGATCTTTAAAAAATTGTTTTGTATTCTTCAATACCCAATTAATATACAAAAAAAAAAACCAGACCGATTAGATTATTTTTTCTTTAAAAAAACAAATCGCGAAAAACAGCGATTTTTCGGGCTGTCACACTGGAAAGCTTCCTTAACGTAGTCCTATCGCCAGACTTCAATTCATAGGATTTTCATAATTTTTATTTGAGCTTCACTAAATATATTGATAATCGTCTCTGTAAAATTTCAGGGTCGGTTATCGACCTTATTACAGAGAAAAAGAAACATAAAAATTGCGTACTTTTGTGAAGGAATCCCGAGGCGACATACAAAAACCGAATTTCCGGTCGCTACAAAAGTGTATACAATAGTGAGAATCCGTCAGATTCTTAAAAATAATCAGATTTACATACTTGACACTTGTAGTGATCCAATGCTCTCAGAAAAAGTACCCTTATTGACCTAATTTTTATGTAATATCAAGTTTAATTTGAACTTCCGGTATTGGATTTGTTACCACTTGCTGCGATAAGGAGACGTGACAGCAAGGCAAAAGCTGACTGTCGAATTTCCACACATATATCGTTTTCAACCGACATATTTCGCCGAAGCAAATTTTCCACGCTTTTTTACCAGTCGTGGCCCGAATACAATGCTTTACATATCCCGCACCTGACATTGTTTTGACGGATCGACGTTAAAAAGCGTGGAGGTTAAACTCGCCCGAATGAGTAAAAAGAGACGGAGATAGAACCAATATCGCCAAATATCAAACCTAGAAATACCACGCGAATCGTTGGAATACCTATTTTTTCATTTTTCTAATTAAATGTGAACATTCGTTAAGCAGTTTACAAATGGAAAATTTTAGTTATTACAAATAATTTTTTTTGCATATGTTAAAAATATAAATTGTACAGGTCTCAAGTATGATCAGTGGTATGACTAGTGTGAAGCGATAGGACTACCTTAACTGATCTTCATGCAAAACGACTATCTCGGCCGCATTTGAGCAATGTCACCCAGTTGACGCGACATCTCTATTTAACGCAAATAAGGATTTATTAACTATTCGTTAATCTTTATTTAAGGTGTTGGCCTAGCAGTTCCTTGAGATAACAGTCGTGCATTTACTACAAAATGAATATTTAGCTATAATTTAAAAATCTTCACTCGAATTAAACATAGCCCTGTTAATAGTTAGAAACTAACTGCTGAAAAATTGACGACTCGTCTCAGTTAATGATTTGTTAGTAGTTAAAAAAACCTGTACTTGAGATAAGGTTGTATTCGAAAAATGTTTTGAATCGATTACTTTTGGTACACTTCTATTGGTTTTTATCTAAATACAGAACACGAAATTAGAGAAACGCTCGGAGAGTTATTAAACAATCGATATGAACGTCAACGGTTGTCCCTTGCATTGGACACTTGCACACTAGCGCTATAGGGCTACATCGATTCAACTGCACATTCATATGCCGAGAATCGATGAACGACTTTGTCCAAATATTCATTTGGTAACCATATACACGAATCTTGATTTGTGCTAATATAAAATATCGATCACTCGGCTATCCTTTACACTGGGTCAACTTTTCTACTGATCTCATTAAGGTTGTTATGGGGCTTAGCCGTCGAGGGTGAAGTACGAGGGGAGCGCCCTATGCTTACGCACGGAGCCTATTGGCTGTTACCAACTGTTCGCTTTCAAATAATCATCATATTAAACGTGCGTTGTCGAACTAGTTTTCTATATCTATTTGTAAAAATATGCATTTTTGAACATTCGGTGATTACATTAAGTGTTTTCATTACTTTGTGTAATTATTTTATATAATTTTTTCGCCCTCAATTAACGCGAAACGAATTGGCAACGTCGTAAATCGTGGTAT
This sequence comes from Ophion costatus, assembly GCA_951751655.1. NCBI lineage: Eukaryota > Metazoa > Arthropoda > Insecta > Hymenoptera > Ichneumonidae > Ophion > Ophion costatus. Next base: position 11,643,472 of record OX632366.1, on the reverse strand, counting down.
ACGGAAGAAGGGCAGTGTCTCCAGAGGTGCATCAAGGGTCAAGAACATTAAGAGGAACCATTCAAACTTCCGGAGAAACAACGCGATTGAAGACAGCTCGAAGAAACGCCCGAACTTCGCCATCATTGATGGAACCGGAAGTAGCGCGAGGGCGGAGAAGAAAACGAAGAAATCATCGGCAAACGAGACCTTACGTTACCACAGGTAAGCGAAGAGGCGTCGTCAATGGTGACGACGATTATGGAGACATCGATAGTTACGAGGGCGAGGAATATTGGATCGACGAATGGGATGATGACATGGACGAGAACGATGATGGGTAGAGCGTTGTATTTGAGGGAGATAATGGCCGATGATATCGACGTTTGCATCGTTGGGACGCAACGAAAGTTCCGTAGCATTGTTTCTTTTTGCCAAATTCAGGCTCCCAAAATGGCCTGAACCTTTTTCAGGATTTTTATTACCCACCTTCAGACTGAATGTGTGAACTTTTTTTTTTTTATGATAACGAAGATGCACCGATAGCTTTTCTTCAAACGAATTTTCGTTGCTTTCCAACGATGCGAGCTTTCACATTAGGCCGAGGCATTTGGGAAAATTCCGGATGTGTACACTCGTTAATTATTGTATTCACGTACGTTTTTGTTTTTCAGATTTAATTTAATTTATCCTATATACAGGTATGTCTGAAATCTTAACGAGCTAGAAAATATTCCTCGGCTTAAACGTATGGAAAACAAATATATATGTGTTACGTAAGATCCCATAGGTGTCTAAGGCCCAAAACTTACGGGTGGCGCGCGAGTAATGTCGATATGTAATGCAGTACGGTTACGAGAGGCTTCGTCAACTGAGCTGTATATATTTTTTTCCAAAATTCCCAGTCGAATATTATGATCGTGATGTTTGCATCGTTGGAACGCAACGGCAATTCATTCTTTTCAATTGACGACACTTCTTTATGGCTAATTCTGGCTGTGAAAATCAACGGAATACCCTTACCTTTTCTCATCAGAGATTTGCGACCACAATTTGAGAAAAAAGGTTTTTGATGATAAAAGAGAAATGAAAAAACGAGAAAAAGAATCGTTGCAGTCGAACGATGCAAATTTCAACGTCATCGAATGTCGCTATTGTGATTTTTTTCTCTAAATGATTTATATGCAGTATACGGCAAGATTGAACGTTCCTAGTTTATTTAAAAAACGTTTTTTTTTCTCACAAATTGAGGTAAAAATCATAAAAAATGTATATAAAAGTGAACATTTTTCGTATTGGTACTTAATCCCTAGAACACGAAGTTCTAAAATCGCGTGTACAAAGATCGAAAATTCTCATTCCAAAAGCTGTAGTTAATTTCTTCTTTAATTTTTCCCAATAAGTACCAACAATGACAAAAACGCCAAACAAACTGCCAAGTTTGCAAAAACTGTATTCCCATTACGATGAACTCTTCATTTCAAAATATTAAATACGTTTCATATGAATACATGAAGAAAAAAGCAGTCTTTTTATACCTTTCAGACAAAGAGAACAATGACGACGAACTGGGAAGTTTGGAAAGTTTAGATATGTGAAATAGAATATCAAACACGTATAGTACCATTATTCCACAAGCTTACAAATACCGAAGCGATACGCGTTTTCCGAGTATTATCTATGAAATAATATTTTTCCAAATACGACGGTAATCCCAAAAGTAAGGTCTCCAAAGAGCTGAGGACGCAGAGAAACTGTTCTTCCGGCTGTTGGCAATACTGTTGCGTTTGTCTTTTCCCGGTCGCGAACAAGCCTGCGCGCACCTCGCTGGGACGCACAGGCTTGGTTTGGGAGCCGCCCGTAATGGAGCTCCCGCTTGGCGCCACCGACAAGTGCGAAGTTCACGCAGTTATTCGGTTTTCGGGCGCAAATGACGTTATACCGATTGAAATTCATCGTCAATTGACGAAAGTGCATGAGAAGTCGTGAATGAATGTCAAAAATGTCTGCAAGTGGTGTAGGGAGTTTGCAGCTGGTCGAACCAAAAGTTACGCGGTGAAAAATGAGGTTAGACGCTTTCTCAACAACATGGCGGCGGGATGGTATGACATGGGCATACAAAAACCGCCACAGCGTCTACAAAAATGCATCGACCGAAATGGTCATTATCTAGAAAAATAGACAAGAGTTCAAGCTTCAAAATCCTGTGAACGTTACTGAAAATAAATGTTTCTTTGCATTTCTAAAAAAAGGAGACCTCATTTTTGGGATGTCCTACGTCTATATATATATATATATATATGTTTGTGGAAAAAATAGTATTTCAGGATCGATCTTAACTTGTCAGAGATTGCGCACGTGACGTGATTAAAATTTCTTCCGGTTGCAACGAAGCTCATCTCTTCTGGAATAGATAAATTTCGAGTTGAGCGTTAATCGAATTCAAGATGTTTTCTCTAAGTACATTTGCAATAGCGCTAATTAAAGATATAGGACCCTGCAGTCACGTTCAAACTTTAGTGAATTTTTATCACCACATGTAAAAACTTTCCGCTGCACATTGTGCATAATATTTTTTATGATCGTTACCGCACCTGATGGGCCGTTACCGCACGGCCGTTACCGTTACGTACCGTAACGGCCGTTACCGTTACGTACCGTAACCGTAACCGTAACCGTTACCGCACGACCTGATGGACGTGCGGTAACGGTGGATGAGCCCAAAGTACCGAGAATGTCAACCGATCTTGTTTTTCTTTATTACAACCTTCCGTTTCAATCTCATCAACGTTGATGTTCATAATTCTTAATTCCACGACTGCACGGCCAGGCGTCTCCACGGCGTGTCTAAATGTGATTCGCCGCACTTGTGGCCCTTACTATTCTACGTAGAGAGACTGACGACGTTTGGATGCGCACCCTGAATATCCCAAAGCAAATTATTTCGCGATGATGTTGAGTCGTTTGCAAAATGAGTGTCCATTGCAATTTCGGATCGTTGAGCTTGCGAAGATGATAGACGAGTGACGATCGAGCTACACGACTTATACCTAATAATGAAGTTAACCGAGAAATGAAGACAAAATAATGACAACGTCCCTATCTTCTGAACGGTTCGAGCATGACGCAGCAAAAGTTTGTTTTTCTTCGTTGGTACGACAATAAAAAAAAAGCGGTTAAATATAGTTGTCCGATGTTTGAGTGATCCTGGCACGACGTAGATGCGACATTGGATGAATCCCTGTGGATATGTGGGGCCGAATCAAATGGCGTAGTACAGAATGACGGTCAGCACGACGTACTGTATATTGGCGATGAGAGTTTCTCCTGTGCTGGGCTCGCCGTGATCGTCATTGGCATGTGGATGATCCGCGCGATGTTCGCCATTGAGATGAGGATGATCCATCGTGCCGATCGTCATCGCGCGACGATGATCGGCACGTTGGGTGTCGTTTTGACCCAGGACGGAATTGTTGGCGTGATAATGAGCGTGATCGTGGATCGAATGATCGTGCATCGAGTGATCATCGTGATCATCGAGTCCCGTGAAATCGGCCCTGTTCGATGTTTCCTCGCGATCGGCCTTAGCTTCGCGATCTTCCGAGGACCTCTTGCTTCTGTCGAGAGGCTTGAGTCTGGTGGTGGCACCGTTGACAACCGGATGGGATCTGCCGCGAGGACGATGATTGTCCAATGACTGGGTATTCTCGATTCTCACTTCGCCGGGTATCGGGGGTGGCAGTGCACCCTTGAACTGGCCGAATTGTGGCGTTTTGCTGAGTATCTCCGAGGTCAATCGTGATCGTTTGTCGTCGTCGGGTCGTTGTATCGAGCGTGGCAGGCTGCTGTCGTCGATGAGCTTGCCGTCGAAGGTGACGAGAGTACCGGCCGATTTCGCGCCGTTACCATCGGGCCTGTTGTCGTCGAGAAATTTCGGGCCGACGGCGGTCGGCGGAAGATAATACGAGTCCAACCGATCGGCCGCCGTTTCCATGTCGTCGTAATCGTCCGGTCGGCTCTTTCTTCGCTGATGAACCCGTCGTCGCTTCTTCAGGAGATACTGCTTCTTGGCGGTGTTGCGATCCAACGGCGACGGCACGAACATCGGCTCGAAAGTCTCGTCGTACGTTTCGTCCTTCCTCGAGACCTCGTCCTCCGAATAATCGTCCGTTTTGTCCGGCGAGTTGGCGATTTGTTGGCTCCTAGCTGCGCCAACGTCGCGCTGCGGGTGTCTCCTTATGATGGGCTTGAAGCCGCTCTCAATGACGATCGAATCGGGATCGAAGCCCGTGTTTCTGGCCGGTTTTACGACCTCGGCCGGCTGTACGTCGTTGCGATCGAGGGCGATCGGCTCGTTGCCGATCTTCGCCTCGTTTTTGCCTCGTTGCTCATCGTCGTCGAACATCGTCAGTTTCGTCCCTTGATGACGATTCTTGTCGTTGCCGTCGTTGTAATCGTTGAAGTTGCGGTTGTCGGTGTTGCGAGGATCGTTCCGTTCAGGGATGGTGGCTAGTTTTTGCGGAGGTCCCGAATACACGGCTTTCTTCCTCTCCGTGAGCAGCGGCCTTGACGAGGATGGCGACGGGGACGGTGGAGGTGGTGGCAGTTCGCGCACTCCTCCCGACGACATCGTGATCGGTCTCGGTTGTGACAATTGTTGGAGCATCGGTCTTCTTATGATCATGAGCTTTTGGCCCGTAATGTGGGGATTGGCGCTAACGATCGTCTGATGGGTCTGGGACGGCCTGGAATATACGTACTGCGAGGTTCCCGGATGAGAAAAAGCGTGTTTCGTCTGGCCGTAGCTCATGATCGCTCGGTGATCTGTAACGAGGTTAGATGACGCTTGGTTAGATGAGGATGGCGAGAGAACGCTGATAGGAACGGCCGCGGTTTGACGTGTATCTTGATCGAGGCCCGGCTGGGCACGATGTTGCTCCGGTGGGTTTGGCAAAGCGGTTAGATCGGCGGTGATGTTAACGCCGTTGTTGGCGACACGAAATTGGTGGGACCGATCGAGAAGGGGGGAGATCTCGTCACGATCGTACGTAGTTTCGCGATAATAGGCAAGCCCGTGGCCAGTTTGGACCGGGGCCGTTCTCACGTCGTTACGATGAGGCCTCGACATCGCCAGCGGACGATGCATCGTTTCAGTGTTAAGACGCGTTCTCGTGTGGCCGTGCGACGAATGAGGAAACACGTGACCGTTCGGTTGTCGTTGCGGCTGATAATGGCGATTGCGATGATGCATAGCGATTGGGCTGATCGACTGATAATTATGGGATCTCATTGGCGATGCTTGCTCGTCGCGGAGCATCGGAGCTTCGTTGTTCATTAGCTCGTACGTTGGCTCTCGCGTGTCGTAGCTCAGCGGCGCGTTTAGACGCGCCGTGGTTGTTAATTGAGCTTTGTTGTTATTGTTGATATTGCCGCTCGGCGATATCAAATTGCCGTGCAAGCTCGTGGCTGGATTATTGTTAGGCGAGGCCGCGTAATGAGGATGATTCGCATGCTGGCTGTGAACACGATGATAACGGATCGCTTGTCCCAGCTGGGAATTGGAATAGGGCTCGTGATCGCGATGATGATTGTGATGATTGGCACGATGGTGATGGTGATGATGGTGATGGTGAAGAAGGTTACGATGATGGTCGTAGAATTCGGGCGATTGCGTTACCTTGCTCGTCACGCGGATGCTCGACGAACCCTCCAAATCGGATGCTTGGTCCTTTCGGTAGGGCGGCGGCTCGACGTAGACGGCGAGATTCTCGGCGCCTTGGGCCGTCAGAGGCTCGTCGCAACGGTCCACCACGTTGATCCTCCAGCCCAGGTGACGATGCGTGAAACACTTGGGGGAGAAAAATCGTTCGTACGTTGGATGATGTTGCACGATGTCATTGACGTTGCCTATCGCGTGTGGAAGCTTCGGAGGATCACAGCGGGCGATGCCTCGCAAAATGCCACGGTCGATTGATGCACGGGCTCGAAAGTTGTTTTTCACAAGATTTTAGCGTCACACAGTGGTTCCAAACGCCGAAAAGCTGGCCAGAAATCGAAATCATCGAAAAAACGGATGGTGGTGGGTATACGTAGGTTTTGGGGGTCGCTGAATCCGAATCTGATGTTAGTTTATCGAAAAAAATGAGACAAAAAGTCAAAAACAAGATGGCGCACCAAAAATTTTTTTATATCAACTTTAAACAATAAAAACTGATGTTATAAGGAGTTTTTGAGCTCGCTAAATCGAAATTTGACATCAGTTTCATTAAAAAGTGCAAAACAAAGTCAAAAACAAGATGGCGGACCAAAAAAAAAGATTATGATTTGTAATAAAAAATAATATAAACAATATAGTTTTTATTGATACAGAAACATTTAATCAACTTGGAAAAAATTGTGAATTAAGTTTTTTGAAAAATATAATTTATTGTTTATGACAAATTCATTGGTTATAATGTCAAAATCATTGGTAGTATGTATACTCAACATTAAATAACTTAAACAAATTTTTTTTGACGATATTGGGCTTCATATAACGTAAAAATCATATTTTTAGCCGGTTTTTTAGTAAATTTTCAAATTGCATTTTCTCAATTTCGGGCCAATTCGGGCAAAAGTTATTGGCGTCATAATTTAGTGCTATGATGCCCTTACCATATGCAATTAATTTCAGCCCGAGATCTAGCGGGACTTTCGAGAAAATGAGAAAGTAAAAGTGGCATAAAAATGACGAAATTTTGTGATTTACAAACAATGTACAAGCACTTAACATTTCAAACAAAACGTATTTTACTAACCTCAGATATCCCTCTTTTCGAAACAATTCACTTCACCATGAATAATTAACACTAACTTGTCTAAATTAAATGTTTAAGTCAGAAAACACGTGACATTCACGAAATTTAACCTTAACTTCACGACGCCACGCTGCCAACAAGTGCGTATTATTGGCATTGGTAATGCTGCGTTCTTAAAGTACAGGTACCAACCTAACATATGGCACACAAAAAAGTCCTATATTTAGTAACGCGATTTTCCCTATTTTGGTCAGCTTTTCGGCGTTTGGAACCACTGTGCGTCACTTTCGACCGCCTCATTTTGGGCTTCCCAGCTGATGAGTACCAACCGTACGATCTTACGCGTTCAAGCGAAATCGAGACTTTCTGACCTGATAGTAAACGGTGTCCGGGGTCTTGGCGTCGGGTGTCCATTCGACGACGCCCGGCTCACCGTGATCGCACTTGAGATTCAAGCTGCGCTGGAAAGCACCGAACGAGGTGTAGGTGTCGGCCTCCGGTAGGCTCGGATCGTGTATCCAATTACAGAGACGACCGACCCCGCTCGGACGCATGCTTCCACCTTGTCGACTGATACCCGCGAATATCTTGACTTTCTGTTGAAAATGGGAGAGCCAAAGTTTGACGATACATCCCCGCGACGTTGGTAAGATCCGATGAAAAATATAGCGATCAAGGATGTTGAGTCCCAAATCGCAAATGATGATAAAATTCGGAAAATTTCGTACGTTTTTGTGTGAAGGATTTCAGAGGTTGTGTAAAAATTTCACGACGATTAGGAAGCTCGTTATTGAACAATTAACATTCACAAATTAAATGTTGTCTTGTGGAAACTGATGTAACTTTGCAATAAGTTTTTTTTTTCGACCTCGCAATTTTGTCATATCTACAATATACTCAAAACAATGGAAACAAAACGAAGTTTATTCATATATTTTTTTTCATTTCTTTTGAAAATTGTTCTTGACAAAATATTCATTTTTCAATAACGAGCTTCCTAATCGTCGTGAAATTTTAACACGACCTCTTAAATACTTTATACAAAAACATACCAAATTTTCCGAATTTTCTTATCATTTTTTATTTCAACCCCTAAGGAGGTTGAAGTAATGATGATACAATTCGGAAAATTCGCTATGTTTTTACATGAAGTATTCAGGGGGTCGTGTAAAAATTTCATGACGATTAAGAAGCTATTTATTGAACAATTAACATTAACATGTTTCATAGGAACCCAACATCCTTAAGGCCACAGTGACTGGTATAAAAGCATGTGCGAATTTAACAACGTTTTTTTCGTATGGAAAAGTCATTCACTCGCGAAATTAATTACACATCTATTTAGTATGACTATCAAGCTGTTGGAAGATATTTTTTTTTCTTTCGATGTACAAAATGGCCGACTAAAAAAATCGGTAGCCAAAATTTCTCGAAAACCAATGAACCTTGAGCCTTGAGGTTTTTTGTGGTTATTCTATACACCATTATCTAGTACTATAGCAGTTATAACGAAACTTTTCACTGAAAATTCATTTCTTAAGTTCAAATACCTACAACTTTTGAATAAAACAATATTTTTTAAGCTCCGCACGTACTTCTATAGGTATTCTAATGTAGATTGACGAGAATTTTCGTTTTTTGTTCTTGGTAAAAAATTGTGGATGCTTAATTTCACGCCGTGGAGCGCAAAAAAAGGATAAAAAAAATTTAGTAGCCGGCCATTTTGTACATCGAAATAAAAATATGCATTCATACTAAATAAATGTATAATTATTTTTATGAGTGAATCACTTTTTCATACGAAAAAAATGGTTAAATTCGCACATGATTTTATACCCGTTACTGTGGCCTAAGGCGTTAAGGGGCCAAAAGCTTAGGGACTTGAAAGGGGATCTTAAAAAATAACGAATTTTATTAAAAAAATGTACGCAATAAACGAGAAAAAGAGACGAAATTAAATTTTCGATTTTTTTTTCACGACGTTGGAAATTCTTTTGGCAATAACAGAATAGCAACGTTCTTATACAATGAAATTTCGAACATTTACAAGTTTGCGTCACTTTATTAAAAATCAATATGCAACACCTCTAATGAGAGCACTTTTTTTATATTGATTTTTTTTTCAAAGGATAAAAAATCTTTTAAAAAAATTCGAAGAATTCCACTATCGCTCGAGCGAAAAAGATAGTCGTTAATACCCATTTTGTATTGCAAAAACTCTTTAGAATAAAATAAAACTCACAGAATAAAATAAAAAAATACAAGTATGCGTCATTTTATTAAAAATCAATACAAAAAATGTATTATAAGATTTTTTTGGCATGGATTTTATTTTTATTTCAAAAGATAAAAGAGTCTTTGAAAAAGTTGGCAAAATTTCATCGTCGCTCCAGCGAAAAAGATAGTATCCAACAGAGTGATTATTCGTTGAAGAAATCTTCAAAAAATTGTTCGTGCTCTTTTTCGCGTTCATCCCGAGAAACGGATGCACTAATGAACTTTTTTTAAAATCAACTACGAAAGTTCGTAATAGTTTGTGACCTATCACGGTGGTGTTAGACCTTAAGTGGGGAAAAGTTTTGGACAACCGACCGCTTTTTCTTCGGGCGTTTTGTGCTCGTAACCACCGACGGGGTCGTCGGTTATGTAGAACGGATGATAGCGTGCCGGAACTTCAGGATTGTCGCCACCCTCCACTATGAAAGTGTACTTTTGGCCACGTACTACGTTGATTACCGGTATCAGAAGGCCGTTTATGTACCACGATATTCCCCAACCCACGTGACCTGCGCGGGACAACATGCGAATATCTCGATAAACCGCCAACGCATAAAATTCCCGAAACTTTTCGAAAAATTCTTCGATCCTCGCTCCGAATAAGGAACGATTTCGTCATTTTGGGGTCTGGATCGATGGGTCGAACGCCTAAATAATTTTGTTTTCTCTTGGCGTTCCAAAGTGCGGTCGTTCTTTAGATGAGTGACTTTTCCGAAAAATGATCCTAATATTTGTTTTTGCTATTTTCTCATTTGTTGGATTCTGAATGGTGATATTCCGTCGGGAGAAGCTGAGATTCACCACCCCATAAAAAGTTGTGGGGTTTTCAAGGTAGCGGAAACACGTGATAAAAATAGGGAATTTTTAAACATTTCAACGCCTACATTGCGTTTGGTTAAGTTTTGTTTGGGGTTGTTTGTATGACGTTTTGATGTTCGCGGAAACACGTGATGAAATAGGACATCTTTGAATATTTCGTCGCCTTTATTTGGGTTTGCTTGGGCTTGTTTGGGTTTGTTTTGAAACAACAATTTTTCGGAAAAGTCACTTATCTCAAGAATTACTCAAAATGGCAATTTGAGTAATTCTGGACTTGACGAATAAGCGTATGCTATTCGTCCGGATAGCGGCTCAGTTCACGCCGTATTTCCAGTAGCGTACATATTGTGATTCGTGTAAGCTAGTATCTGGACGAACAACATATATATAAGTGTCCGGATAGAATGTGTTAAATGGTCAAACAAACTATCCGGAAGAATAATTTACACGTAGTCATCCGAAGAAGATCTTTGTAATTTTGTTTGGGTTTAGGTTGGTTGTGTTAGGGTTCGTTTTGTTTGGGTTTGTTTGGTTTGGGTTGGTTGGTATTGTTTGGGTTTTGGTTTTTTTGCTTTGTTTATTTGGGTTTGTGTCGCTTGGGTTGGTTTGTTCGCGTTTATTTGGTGTGGGTTGGTTGGTTTTTGTTTGGGTATGGGTTTCTTGGGTTGGTTGGTTTTGTTTGGGTTTGGGTCGGTTGATTTTCGTTTGGGTTTGGGTTGATTGGTTTTGTTTGAGTTTTTAGCTTAGTTGGTTTTGTTTGGGTTAGGTTGTTTGGGTTAGGTTGTTTGGGTTTGTTTGGCTTGGGTTTGTTGGGTTTGTTTGGGTTTTGGTTTTTTTTGCTTTGTTTATTTGGGTTTGTGTCGCTTGGGTTGGTTTGTTTGCGTTTATTTGGTGTGGGTTGGTTGGTTTTTGTTTGGGTATGGGTTTCTTGGGTTGGTTAGTTTTGTTTGGGTTTGGGTCGGTTGATTTTCGTTTGGGTTTGGCTTGATTGGTTTTGTTCGAGTTTTTAGCATAGTTGGTTTTGTTTGGGTTAGGTTGTTTGGGTTTGTTTGGCTTGGGTTGGTATTGTTTGGGTTTTGGTTTTTTTTTTTGCTTTGTTTATTTGGGTTTGTGTCGCTTGGGTTGGTTTGTTTGCGTTTATTTGGTGTGGGTTGGTTGGTTTTTGTTTGGGTATGGGTTTCTTGGGTTGGTTGGTTTTGTTTGGGTTTGGGTTGGTTGATTTTCGTTTGGGTTTGGGTTGATTGGTTTTGTTTGAGTTTTTTTGGCTTAGTTGGTTTTGTTTGGGTTAGTTCGTTTGGGTTTGATTTTGGAGTGGTTTGTTTGCGTTTGGGTTCGTTTTGTTTGGGTTTATGTGTTGAGGATTTTTTAATTTGGGGCGTTGGACAGCGTGAACCGCATGAAATTAGCCGCTATCCGGACGAATAACGTACGCCTATTTGTCCGATAGCCGGACGGCTAGCCTCGGCGTATTTTAAATCGTTTTTTTCGGTTCCAAAAATATGGGGAATAAGTTTGAGTATTATTGATTTCAGAACAAAAAATTGAGTAAAAAGGTACCGGTAATCGCGGGGTAGCCGCGTTTGCCTCCAGTCGGCCCAAGCTGAGCGTACAAAACGCCGTCCTCGGGTTCGTAACATTCGATGGGTGGAATTTCCCATGCGTTCGATTTGGCTGATGGTGCTGGTGTCGGCGGTGTTTTGTGAGTTCGTTTGGTAGTCACGGCGATTTCCTGACATGGCGAAATTTTATGAAATTCTCGCTAACTCGGCAATAAAACATTGATCCATCGTTACGAACAAAGGAGAAAGGGACTATTCGAAAGAACGTTACGATTCGTTCGTTTCCTCGAGATGATAAACGTTGCGTAACGCAAATTCGAATAATCTCGTGACTAAATTAATAATCGAGTTACCGCTTGATACTTATTTCGTTTGGTGTAACGAACACTACATACATCCGTTCGATTTTAAAATAATTTTCCGAAGCACCGAAATATTTTATATTATTTGAAATAAATATATTTGTATATTTTGTTTACACGATGCAAAATACAAAAATATATCAAAGCTTGATGTCATCAATTATCATTTTTGATTAACCCGTTCGTTGGCATTGACGCAATATGGCGCCAACCTTTATTTCCCTATTCCTGAATTTTTAGTTCAGTTTCGTAATCGGCACCCTCAAAAACCCCAAAGTACAAGTTTTAAGGATAAACAAAATTTTCATTCCATTTTGGGCACTTTTTGTCGAATTCTCTCTGCCAATGAACGTATTTATATTTGTTCAAATTTATAGATAGATTTTTTAAAGATAGATAATTTATTTTAATTTATATTCAAAATAATACAATACACTGTCATTGAATATAAAATTACAATAAACATTCGAAAGCTTCAAAAAGTACGTGTGACAAGTTTGAGACTTCAAGAACCCTCCAGCCTTCAGATATTTAAAGATTTTAGATTTTTCAAAGCTTAAAATACTTGTTGTTATATCAAAAGAATAGTTGATCACTTAAAATTAAAATAATCGAGTTTATTAAAAATTATGTCATGTTAATTATGAATACCAAAATAATCAAATTCGCCAACGAGTAATATTTATTGGTTGTTGCAATATTTCTCACTGCCATTAATATTGAAGAAAGGTCTTACCTTGTCGCTGGCTTCCGCATGAATAGTCTGCATATCGCCATCCGGCATCGGACAATTCCACGCTGGGGGTCTAGCAAATTCTATGAATTTATCGGTCTTAAGGTAGTGAGAGTGAAAACTGACTTCACTCCTCTCGTTGAGAGGTCCGATCGCCCAGATTACAGCCTGAGAACCGTTCGTCTTAATTGGCCTGTCGAGCTCGTCACTTGCTTTCAGTGGTCTTTGATAAGTGACGATGCTGTAGCCATTTACCATCGCCGCATTCAACAGTCGCACGGAATTCGTGTTGGGCTTGGCAAACAAATATTTTGAACGTGTTATAATTTTGTTACCTCATAATATACTCCTTATAAGTCCATATCGATTTATTTTCACCCCCTGAATACGAGGCCACCATTTTTTATCCAAACCAAAATTTTTATTAAAAAATCGTCGAAAATGTGAAAACCAGTTTTTCGCATTTAGCAGGCGTAATTTTTATTTTTCGACGAAAACTCGGCGTTATTCGTAATCAGTGGGAAATTTCCCACCATATAGACCACCGAAAAGGTTTAAAAGAGGAAAAAAATGTTTTCGACCCTTCTGGCCACTTTTCCGGAATCGTAAAAATCGCGAAATTTCAAACGGCCGTAGCGTCAGTTCTAATTGAGTGACATACGTTTATTAGGGCTGTTTTAAAAAGGATTTTGGTAGACTTGGATAATGGCGTTGGATTCATTCCACTATCTCAATTAGTTTCCCCGAAAAGTCCACTTAAGGGGTTACCCCCACTTGCGATTTTGAAAAAAATCGATTTTTTTATTGCTTTTTTTTGAAGTATAAGTATCTGAGAATATGTCCTGAAATTTTCAAGTCGATCCGAACAAAATTGACTGACAATGAGATATAAGCGTTGATAGAGAAGAATCCGTGAATTGAAGAACTGAAATTGAAACTTTAAACGCGTTTTTCTCAAAATGGCATTTCTGAAGTCGGTGATTAAGATTACTCGAACACTAATGAACCGATCTTCTTGAAATTTTGCAGGCTTATTTAATACATAAAAATGTAGTCTTTAATCGTTCGATTTTTTTTTTTCGAAAAAATGGCCGTTTTATAGCCAAAAAACGGCTGTTTTTTTTCGTTAAAATCGAACCATTAACTTTGACTGTCCGCCATTTTGTGAAAAATGAATATTTTTTAAAATCCTTCGATTAAAGACTAGTTTATACTTATATTTGACTAAATCCATCCGCATTTTTTTTCAGATGATCCACTTCGCCGCAATGTTGGTCACCGCAAACCGTGTATATAAAAACATTATTTCATTGACGGCCATTTGCCACTAAACAATGTAATATTTTTCAATAAAAAAATTACTGAAAGTTCTTCAAGATGTGTTCTTTAAGATGGTATATTGATCGATTAAAAAAGTTTTGTAGTTTTCTTTAAAAAAATTAAAGAATGGTCCTTAAAGTCCTTAAAGAATGGTCCTTAAAGGGCCTTAAAGAATGGTCGAAAAAGAGGCAGAGTACGTATGGATAAATTCGCGAAAATCGATGCTCCGTCTTTGAAATTCTGTCAAAAATCGAGAGATCATCGGAGCTCAATGAATCATAAGGCGTTTCAAAGAAAATACGATAACGAAGATAATGAGCACAAAGAGGAGTTTTAAATCGAAAAATAAAATAATCAGGTAGCAATAGAGTGAAGAAACTTTTTTTGCGGAGGTGGGTAAAAAATATTCATTTTTCAAGACCCGAAAATTCAAACGACCCTTGCGATCATCCCATTCGACTTGCGAAGACTTATTGTGGGGTTTCCGAAAAGGATTTTGTTAAACTTACAGACTACACAAATTACGAATAGTCAAATTTGAATTACGGATGTTGAGTCCCTATGAAACATGTTAATGTTAATTGTTCAATAAATAGCTTCTTAATCGTCATGAAATTTTTACACGACCTCCTGAATCCTTCATGTAAAAACATACCAAATTTTCAGAATTCTATCATCATTACTTTAACCTCCTTAGGGGTTGAAATAAAAAATGATAAGAAAATTCTGAAAATTTGGCATGTTTTTGTATGAAATATTTAAGAGGTCGTGTTAAAATTTCACGACGATTAAGAAGCTCGTTATTAAAAAATGAACATTTTGTTAAGAATAATTTTTAAAAGAAGTAAAAAAAAAATTATCAATACACTTCGTTTTGTTTCCGTTGCTTTCAGTATATTGTAGATATTACAAAATTGAGAGGTCAAAAAAAAAACTTATTACAAAGTGACATTAGTTTCCATAAGACAACATTTAATTGGTGAATGTTAATTTCTCAATAACGAGTTTCCTAATTGTCGTGAAATTTTTACACCACCTCTGAAATACTTAATACAAAAACGTACCAAATTTTCAAAATTTTATTATCATTTGCGGTTTCGGACTCAACATCCTTAATACAGACGACGAAAACAAAAATGCCTTCCATATTGGGCAGTCCAGCCGCAAATTTCAGCCGGAACTGGACATTGGAGAAAAAGATATCTAGTATCGAGGGCCACAGTTTTCTTTTTGTAATCTAGCTATTCTTTGTCTATCTCTTTCATACTTGATAAAAATAAATAATCGGCTATTTTCTAGCCTCGGGGACGTTACCTGCCTTGCCAGAAGTACACACACGTGTATGAGTATTTGTACAAGCATATGCAATAAGCCTACGGATAGCAGACGTTCAGACAGGACTTCAATGTTTGGAGTACGTTCGATGTAAATTTCGAGACTGGTGGAAGCTTTCGCACCGGGCTTTACCAGGGTCAACTCGAAAATCCTCAGCACAATCCTTCGTTATACATTATATATCATAGTCTAATATATACTGCATGCTCGAAATAAATAAATAAACATGTATTTATATATATATATATATATATATATATATATATATATATATATTAAAATATATATATATATTTTATATATATAAAAATATATATATATATATATATATATATATATTTTAAAATAAATAAATTAAAAAAAAAATAAAATAAAATATAAAAATATATATAAAAATATATATATATAAAAATATATATATATTAAATATATGTATATATATATATATATATATATATATATATATATACATCAGCGTGAAAATGCGACCCTGTAATGTCCACGTGGCAAATCTTGCGCAATGTTAAGGTCGAGTGCCAAATTTTCCAAACATCGTTTTTTTTTGCATTATCCGATGGGATAGACGGTTATAAACATGCTGTTCAATTTTTTGGGCGAATTTCGACTTAATTCGCCGGCTACAGCGTTTCTCAGAAAAAGGGATTCGACAAATTTTGACACATTCTTCACGCTATTCTTTATCCTGCTATGGAAGCGTCTTTTTTTTTAACTCTTCGTATTTTTTTTAACGCAAAACTGTCAAAAATGTGGGCTAAATTCGATACCGTTTTTTTAATAAACCGCCGATATTTTGTGAATTTTCATTTTTTAAGGATGTTGAGTCCCAAATCGCAAATGATAATAAAATTCTGAAAATTCGGTACGATTTTGTATGAAGTATTTCAGAGGTCGTGTAAAAATTTCACGACGATAAGGAAGCTCGTTATTGAACAATTAAAATTCACAAATTAAATGTTGTCTTATGGAAACTGATGTAACTTTGCAATAAGTTTTTTTTTTTGATCTCTCAATTTTGTAATATCTACAATATACTGAAAGCAACGGTAACAAAACAAAGTTTAGAGATACATTTTTTTTCATTTCTTTTAAAAATTGTTCTTAACAAAATGTTAATTTTTTAATAACGAGCTACCTAATCGTCGTGAAATTTTAACACGACCTCTTAAATATTTCATACAAAAACATGCCAAATTTTCAGAATTTTCTTATCATTTTTTATTTCAACCCTTAAGGAGGTTGAAGTAGTGATGATAGAATTCCGAAAATTTGGTATGTTTTTACACGAAGCATTCGGGAGGTCGTGTAAAAATTTCATGACGATTAAGAAGCTATTTATTGAACAATTAACATTAACATGTTTCATAGGGACTCAACATCCTTAAAAACCTCCGTAGCAAGATAGCTCTCATAGCGATGTATAATCTTTTTCCAAATATTGCTCCAGATAATGCTTACGGCCACGGCCGTGTGTTTAAAAAAATGTAAAGTAAAATAAAAATAAATGTTAAAAAACGTTTTTTCCTTTCCTCTTGAGTGCTTCGATTCGACATAAAAGAAAATCAGGTATTTTTCGATCCGTACACAGTGACGATCCCTAAATTATTATACAGCTGATAGCTGGTAGCAGTGGTGGCTCTGAAGTGCCTCGACTTGTGACATTTTCAAGCTAAGCTGCGCTTGGCAAGTGAACTTTACAAAAGCAAAATCCCCTCACCTGTATGCGAACGTCCGGACAACTTCCACGTCCACCGGAACACTGAGATTTCGCGTCGAGGAAGTAGTCGACGGCGTAGCCTTGTAAAGTTTGCTTGTCGACCCACGCTACGGTAACATCGCCTCCTACCATAACGCTTCGCTCGGGACTGGCAGACACTCCGAACGACATGTATTGTCCGTCATCTGGATAGAAAGTATTCAAAAATGGATTGTTTCTGTCATGTTCCCATTGCGCCCGATGGACCGATAAGGCTGAAGGTGAGAAAAAAATCACCCGTTTGTCCGACTCGGAAATTTCGTCGGTCCTTTTCTACTTGACTGAGATGATGGGAGTTCGCGACAAAGTGTTTGAAATGGCACGTTCTTTTGGTATAATAATTAATTGAGATAGAAATCTCCGTCATTTATAAATATTTTCCAATAAAAAGATCGTCAAAGATACTTGAAACGATACCCTTTGTCATGAACAAAAAGTTGAAAACCTGCGCACATTTCCCAAAAAAAATTCACTAAAACACCTTTTTATCCGGCCGCGGACTGAGTGTGACTCCTTAAGTTTTTCTTGCACAAAGGACGATATCTTTCAGTATAAAATATTGCGGAAACGATTAGGTATTGTCGCAATATTGGTAATCGGAGACCCGGCGGGAAAAATTCGTCTTGTTACAAAGGATTTCCTTGTCAAGGACAGGTTAGTCATGCCTAAGAAGAATTCGATTTCTTTTTCATAATCTGCAGTGTTTAGAAAACGTAGGTTTGTTTGTTGATCTCTGCACAATTGAAAGAAAATTCAAGCGGGAAGGCGTCTTTTGGCAAAAAATGATTTAGAATTTTTTTTGTTCGTCCATTGAAGCAAAAATAAACCGGCCAACAAAATTGTGGTTTTATTTTTCAAACGGCCGTCGTTTTGTTATGCGTGCATTTATTATAAAATACAAAAACGACAAGGCCCCTAAATTTAGTCGAGTTTAATCGTTTTCAAACTGGAAAAAACAATTTGATCAGTCGATAAATTGATAATAAATTGATAATAAATAAATTATTCGTGTATCGGTCGATTATCCGAGAGATGAAACAGAGATACAATGTGACTCGGCTTAAGACTCACCAAGCTTTCCGACTAGCTGTATAACGATGCTGTCTCCGGCCACGGCCCATCTCACCTCGAAAGCCAGACCGTCCTCGAGAACCTCGCAATTGAGCTTCGACTGAAAATTCATCGTATAAAATGTATTATGTGCATATAATACACAGGTACATCTATACGCATAATGAATGTTCCACGCAGGCAAAATATTCACAATTAACGTACGATTCTTTGCAATATACGATAATTTCCAATTAATTTACAGTTCCGGAGAATTCGGGAAGATCACGTAGAATAAAATTGTTTACTCGAACGTGAGGGCGAGCGACACCTTTATTATAAGCATGCTGACAAAAAGTTTAACATTACAAAAAATATATATCATAACAGCGTTGTAAAACGTACTATGCGTGCTCACTACGAAAAAATGATGTTGAAGTTTGCACTGTTCGAATACAACGAAGGTTAACTGTTAATTGCTCACATTTTTTTCGCTTGCTTGCGGTACGAAAAACACTTAAATGATTTTCCCTATCTTGAATAGAGATTTACGAGCTCGATCGAAGAGCGAAATTTTAATTCTGCCAAAAATGAATAAACTAAAAAAATTTGACAAGAACTTCCGTTGTATTTCAGTGATGCAAATTGCAACGCCATCGAAAAACCTTGGGTTGATGCTCTACACAGCAATACGAGAGTACAATCATTTTCAGTAAATAAGGGAAAAGATTTCTCTGTCCATTTGCAAATCGACTCGCATTTGCTCCCCTATGTACGAGATATATGTGGAATATTTATTTATAGTGGCAAATATTTCACGTGTATATTATTCGTGTAAAATACAAAAAATATATTTATTCATTGAAACGATTAATGTATACATTAATTTGTACATTAATTTCCGTGCATAAAAGAGTGCTGCTGTAAATATATTAGAAATCTGTGCAACTGCATAACCAACGTCACATAATATCGAAGAAAATTTAAGTCTCCAGCTGATGCCGTACAGCAATAAAATAATAGTCATTTTCGCCTCCTGGCATAGGTACATTGTAAACGCATCGACTACGTTTGCTTGACCGCAAAGCTTTCTTTTTCTATCACAGTCTCGATAACACACTTTTTTCATCGGCATTACATTTTTCTTTGTCGTGTTTCGTTGTATGCGACAAAAACATGGCCATTTTTTTTTTTTAATAAGCTGGGTTCCACGAGCATGCTCTATCTCGACCACACGACCCGCTTTGTGTTTTATTCACATTCGACAGTTATCGAAAAACTAGATAATTTTTTATACTCAAATAGGCACAATGCAAGATGGAATATGGATATTTCATGAAAATTGCATCAAATTTAATAAATTTTCATTGAATTTAATCAAATTTCAGTGCATTTCATAACATTTCATTGCGATCCATCGAATTTCATACCATTTCAGTGAATTTCATAACATTTTGAAGAATTTCGCGAAATTTCATAAAATTTCTGCGATTTCATGAAATTTCATAAATCTTCGGCGATTCATGAAATTTCATAAACTTTCAGCGATTGCGTGAAATTTCATAAAAGTTCAGCGATTTCATGAAGTTTCATAAAAGTTCAGGGTTTTCATGAAATTTCATAAAAGTTCAGCGATTTCATGAAGTTTCATAAAATTTCAGCAATTTCATGAAATTTCACTTTATTAAAAAATACTTTCAGCATTCATTCATCCCCAAATTATTTATACGGGACAATAATTCTCAATCAATACATTGACCTCACAGCGACGTCGTCTTCGAATTTTCATGAAATCAGATTTTTTTCCCCCTACCTCTATATTGTCACGCGAGCTTTTGCATTTTTTCCCGAACAATTGCCGTTTCGGTCGACTTTCACGCGGTGTACACGAAAGTCTGTGCTGCCCGTCGCTGCTTTTCAATTTTCCAGGGGACATATAGCCTGGCCGCGGAAAAATTGCTACGTAGGAGAGGAATATATGAGAGATGCCCGTGTAATCAGAGAAACGCCAACCGGGCACTCATCTCGCTTCGTGCATACGTGTGTCTGTGTGTACAAGCATATGCATATTGCAACCGCTAACCGCGATGTTGTATAATAACAGGGGAGACTCGTGCCCGCATATCTAGGTACACCGTATACGCTATATTACTTTTATTTCAGGCTTTCCACGTTCGAAATGAAAGTACAACCCCTGGATAAACTTTGTAGCAGAGCTTTACAGAAATATAGCAAAAATAACTGATTTTGAAATATTGATGACACTCCTAATACATCGTCATCTATATTGAATATATGTCATTTTTTTTTGTAAACTCAACAACTAAATTTGCAGGCAGTGCAAGGCATTAAGGGGTTATGCGTTGTAAACGTCGGATAATCATTTTTTCGAAACCAATGTACATTGGCAGTATATGTTTTTCTTTTAATATGTGGCAAGTTTCGTAACAGTTTGCTTGGAAATCCAATAATGTCTTCTCTTGTACATCAAAGTGGATCAATACGCGCGCGTATTGTTGCGGGCAGTAAAGTGGATTGATGCGGATTAATCTGCACACACATTATTGCCAAGCAGAACCTTGTAGAATTCATCGTGACAATAGTGCGACCGAGGCGTGAAATTTGTGCGAAAAATTGTCGTGTCAGTCTGTCGATTTTTCTGATGATTTAATTCCTATCTGCCTAGCCATGGATTCAACTCGGAGTAATAATTCATTTCACTGGGCGAGCAATAATCAATTTCATTGGACAAAGCAAACAGTACCAATAGAATAAATAATTTGCTCGGTGATTATGGCAGGGGTTGAATAAATAATCCGCAAGTCCGTTTGACTGTAAGCATGTTCGAAAAATTTGGCACGGGTGACGTGAAAAAAGGAGAAGAAAAAACGAAGTTGAAGAATGGCAAGGAAGGGCAAGAGTCGGTGTAAAAAATGGAAAGTAATGGAGAAAGAGGGTTTTTCGCGAGGGCACTCTTGTCGCCGGAGAAAAAAAAAGTTTTTCAAAGTAGTTTACGAAAAAATAAAAAAATTGTTCGTTCGCGAGAAACAGAAGCGTGAATACGTGTAGGCTGAGGGTTCCGAATATAAAGGAGAAAATGGCAGGCGGTGCGCACAGCTGTGACGCGCTCACGAGATCGGAGCTCGTCTTAGCTGATACAGAGCAAAGCTCCGAAAGCTCTGCTCCGAAGAAAAACGGTAAAGCAGAAAAGAACGCATAAAGATTTTGGACCGTTGTCAGTAGAAAACAGCGGTAAAGAATTGCCGAGAAAAAAAAACGGATAAAGAATTCTTCCGTATCAGAAGAAAACGTCGCACTATCTCATTTCAGCAAAGTCCGCAAGTCTGTCGATTTGTGCAGCGGCTATAGTGCCGTTGGGTCCGAATTGATCTATCTCGATTGCGCCAACTTTCGGTCAACCTCGTTTCTGCAAACTTTTTTGAGCAAGGGCTTTACGAGTTTCGAGTTTCCAAACTTCGTAATTGATTTGCCCCACTGGAATGAGCAATCATCCAACATCGTCTGTGAGTGCAACAGTTGTTTATAATTGCTCGTAGGTGCCGATCTTTTTGATACGTTGATTATACATTCGGATGTACTCTTTTGGCATTGCTGGTATAAATTTATAAATAGTCATGGCAATACTATCTACTCGAAGAGTAGAATTTTGTCATAAGAGGGGCTTTGGGAACGTTCCAATTTCCATCGCAACTTCTCATTAGGATAAGAAGAAGAATTCTTTCAACAGTCTCCAATAGCCGTTTTGGTACAATATTATTTTCAATGTTTCAACGAGCTGCATCTACCTAGGTGAGTGCAAAAATGGTCTTTTCCAAAAATATTTTCATTCTATAGTATTTAGCTATATTCCCAGAAAATTTCATTGTAATTTTATCAGTTTTTCATTGTAGATTCAGTTGAAAAACTGAAACGCGTTTTTCTCGAAACACTGTTTTCAAAGTCGGTGGACATGATATCTCGAGAACCACTTAATGGATTGCTTCTGCATTCAAAGGAAATATAACGAGAAACATTTAAAAGTCGTTGACGATCTCACTTTTAAAAAAATCGATCTCCATTTTTCAACATTTACGTAAAAATAACGACTTTTTTCATCGATTTTGTATGCTCGACTTTCAATTCGTTGCCACGTTGTTGAAAAAAATGATTCAAAAATTCGACGATCGTCAACGACTCGTATTTATTGTTAACTCAAATAATCCGCTTGATTTTTTGATTCGGATGAACCGTTTAAGCTGGATAGCGTCCACCGCCAAACGTCGCAAAAAAATGTCATCATCCGCCGGTGGCCACGTTTTAGTTGTTTCTTTGTTTGTATTTTCCGATGATTTTAGTTAAAGGCTCTCAAAAGATGTGTCTTCGTGTTAAAAAGATGGGTTTCTTTTTCACCACCCGTTGCCCAGCAAAAAAAATCGTAATGTGACCATTTTTTTCAGCTCTCTAGGTAGGTAGATGTGGTCCCGTAAGTTGTGATGAAATCGTGCCACGTTCTTCCGGAATTCAATAACTGGTCACGAAATCATAGTGAAGCTTAATTCAGTAGCAATCCAGGTCTAATATAGAGCTTCGGTTGAATTCCCTTGCCAATACAATCCCACGAGAAAGTTGCAACTGATTCACCAAGTCCGTTTGGATAACGTCATCGCCCCAATGGCCTTACGACTACAATAGAGCGCTTCGAAGGTGATTCGCCATCGGGAAAATAATTGTTCCACGGGTTGAATGACCTTTCCCGCCTCCGCAGATATTCCAGCATAAGAAACGTTCAGCCGGGTAAAGTTTTATCGCCACGAGGAAAACACGACAGCTCATTGAAAGGCACTTGGCTGTTGGGCAATTCGAACTCCTGGAAGTTCATATGTGAATATTCAGGGTGGATATTTTTCCACCCAGAGGATGATTTTCTTCCTGAAAAGTCATCTGCCATGTGCCTTGATTGTCCATTCCAGACATTTATCTAAGAATGGATCTCCGGACGAATCTAAATCTACAATTCTAACTCGAATTTGTCCAGCAAGCTATGTCCATTCAAATTTCGTCTCCCATCGATTGTTTCTCCCCCCACCGTATCAGCAGCCCGTGCACTCAATAGCGAACGTAAGAGTCGACTCGCTGATCGCGTTGGAAGCTTCGAAGTCTCGAGTACGAGGCTTGCTGTTGGGGTTCTTGTTGTTGGCGTTGCTTGACCGCTCTGGGAAGAGCATCGCCTGTCCGATGATGACTCGTGCTACTAGCTGGATAACGGAGCCTACGAACGTCAGAATGGTCCCTGGGGCTGTGTTTTTCGTCTCGACTGGTGATTCTGTAGGACTTTGTCGTCAGTCGCTCGTCATCGTCGCGGCCTATCGTCTCAAAGTTCGTCTCGTCGTTGAAGCTCGTCGGGGCCGTTGAGAATACGGTTGACGGTGTTCCGCGGCTTGTTGGCCTTAGGGTTCGCTGACGTTGGGTGGGTGTCGAGGAGGTGAGCGCAAAGGTCGTCGCGGCCGGTGGATCGTCGAGTCTCAGGCTCTTTGGGACACGATATTCCAAGGATTTCACGATCTGCACTCCATCGTCCGAACGACGATGCAACAGAGCGGGACGGTACGTTGTCGGACGCTCGTAGCGCTGGGACGCGAGAAACAAGGAGGTCGTCGTAGGCGCCGAATCACTCGTAATACCGGAATTTTTCGGGTAGTACGAGGGACCCGACGGTACATCGTCCAACAGGTGTGCTCGATTGCTCGCTGGGGGCAATGTCAAAGCATCGAACCCAACGGAAGCCTGTCCCTGCCCCTCGCGCAGATTCTGCAACACAAGGACAGAGACAGGGTTTGTTAGACGGTCGTCTTTAGTCAACTCTTCTTCTTACGGCTCCGCGGTCGAACTGGGAACCATCGTAAGGTTCGTCTTCTCGAACGGCCGACTGTACCAGCTTCGCGTCTTCTTCGGTTACCACGTGTCGCGCTGGCGTCTCACGGACGTCTGATGTGACGTGTGTCGATAAAAATTAGATAAACTACTTTCCTGTTCTAAGTCTGCGTGCACGAGTTGAGATCGATTCGGCTCGAGAAGCACTACTACACTTTTGAATTTTCGTAGTTTTCGTAGTTCTTGATAGTGTTCTTATCGGCCGTTTCGAACTCTCGGATGTTGTGAGGAAAATCGGAGTGGAAAAGTGGGATAGAATCTTTCGATTTCTCGTGTGGGTAGTTTACACTGTTAAAAGTTTCTGTATAAAAATTAATACACAAGTGTAGGAAGTTTTTATGCGGATACCGCTTATGAAATTTCAGATACGACTTTGAAAATCCAAAACAGGTTATTTGAAAAATGAAAGTGTAGCTCCGTAATGTTAATATACTTGTGCGTTTGAAAAATAATGCACGTGTAAAGAAATAATCACGTCCAAGTATATTGAAATCAAGAACCATTTGCTGATATCAATATACGAATGTATATTAAGGGAGCTTTCCAGTGTGAAATTTTCAAAAAATCGATTTTTTTTTGCTTTATCGAATAGTATACACTCTTCCGAATATTCCCTGAAATTTTCATGCCGAAATTCAGATTATTTCGGTTACTGTACAGCATTTCTTGGAAGAAGGCAACGGAGCGCTACAGCTACAGCGAAACTTTGAACGCGTTTTTCTCGAAACAGCATTTTTCAAAACGGTGTCCAACTTGGAGGGCAGAGTTTTAAAGCTATCGAGTTGAATTTTTTACACAATATTCTTACCGTCATTGTTTATCGTGCTATGGAAGCTTTTTTTTTTTTTGACATCTTCCTATTTTTTTGTAAAAAAAAACTGCCAAAAAAAATGCTAAAATCGATACTTTTTGTTCAAACCGGTGCCATTTTTGCAAAAAAAAAAAAAAGCCTCCATAGCACGAAAGCCAATTATATACCGATCAATAATCTTTTTGTGTTTTTTGTTTCAGATCAAAATTGTGACCCCCAACGTGGACACCACATCCAAGTGCATTTTCTGCAACAATTGTTTCATCATTTTTATAGATATTAATT
Source organism: Ophion costatus (assembly GCA_951751655.1). Classification (NCBI taxonomy): domain Eukaryota; kingdom Metazoa; phylum Arthropoda; class Insecta; order Hymenoptera; family Ichneumonidae; genus Ophion; species Ophion costatus. The sequence continues at coordinate 11,618,440 of OX632366.1, read as the reverse complement.
AATAAATAAATCGATCTTTAAAAAATTGTTTTGTATTCTTCAATACCCAATTAATATACAAAAAAAACCAGACCGATAAGATTATTTTTTCTTTAAAAAAAAAAATCGCGAAAAACAGCGATTTTTCGGGCTGTCACACTGGAAAGCTTCCTTAAATTCAAGAACCATTTGCTAATATCAGCATACGGGTGTGTATTAATTTCACAGAACCAAAGTATTACCTTTAATGTACACTGTAAAAAGCTTCTGTATAAAAATTAATACACAAGTGTATGATGTTTTTATGCGGACGCCGTTTATGAAATTTCAGATAATATTTTGAAAATCCAAAGCAGGTTATTTAAAAAATAAAAGTGTAGGCCCGTAATATTAATATACTAGTGCGTTTGAAAAATAATGCACGTGTAAAAAAATGTTCACATCCATGTATATTAAATTCAAGAACCATTTGCTTATATACCAACATACGGGTGTGTATTAAAATTACTGATCCTAAGTATTAAGTTTATTTCAGAAATTGATAGTTAAGCCCACTTAAAACGTGACTCGTATTTATCCTCCTTCGACGGGAGCTAGAGATAAAAAAGGTGGTTTTTGTGAAATTTCTTCCTTCAACGCCTGGCGGCGTAAAAAGGGAAAAATAATTTCCTTCCGGATAGGCGAGTTCAAGAACTGCGACTCTGGCGTGGATATGGAGAGGTAACGAATTTGTGACACTCTTCGACGCGTGCACGAGTTGCAAACGCGTCTGTTTTTCCCAAGACGATCGTAACCGGTGGTCGGGTTATATGCCCGACCGAAGCTGCGAGTGGCTATGGGAAAGTGCGGAACAAGGCGCCGTCCCTCGGGCGCTACGCGAACTACGCGCGACCATCGGTCGTCGCGAGCGGCCGAGGTGGGTTGAGCGCGTTTTGTATTTGCAATACTCTGTTTTTTAATATTTGAATTAATATACAACTGTTGTAATCTTTAATTTAAGGCACGGGTTGATGCAATACATTTTCCATAAATTTGCAAACTTTTCTTGGAAATTCCATGTTTCATCTATTAAATTCTATATCCTCGTTAGAATTTCATGTTCATGTTTTAATTTTACGGTACAAGTGTCTTAAATTCAATTTCATTTACTGAGTCCGTAAAATTCAATTCTTTTGTCTCTTAAATGTAGTGTAAATTTAATATAATTTTCACGTTGCTTCATGTGATTTTCATCAGCGTTTATGAATTCTTTTTTCAATTCCAGTTTCGCACTTTTAAATAAATATGTTGTGATCATGCATTGTACGTATCGTAAAATTCAGTTTCACATATATTATATTTTTCAGGCAGCTGTAAATAAATGTCAAACTTGTTTTGTATTTTCAATGCTCTGCTTTTTATAGTTGATTTATCATACATCTGTGGTAATTTTCAATTGAAGACACGGGTTAATGCAATACATTTTCCACAAATTTACAAACTTGTCTTTGAAATTCCATGTTCCATCTATTAAATTCTAAATCCACGTGAGAATTTCATGTTCCTGTTTTAAATTTACGATACAAGTGTTTCAAATTTAATTTCATCTACTGAGTTCGTAAAATTCAATTCTTTTGTATCTTAAACGTATTGTAAATTTCATATCTTTTTTTACAGTGTATGTATGAACGAAAGATTTTAGAACGTTTCACAATCGGTTACTTTGTTATTGTAGTGTAATTGTAACGTACCGAAATGCTGCTAATTTTCAGCATGTACTGAAATGCTGCTGATTTTTCGTACTGAAATGCTGTTCACTTACACTGCATGCTGAAATGCTGCTCATTTTTAGTACGTACTGAAATGCTGTTTACTTACAGTGCGTACTGAAATGATGGTTATTTTTGGTTCGTGTTATGTTGGCCATTTCCAGTACGTAATGAAATGCTGCTTATTTTCAGGACATACTGTAATACTGCTCGTTTTCAGTGCGTACTGCAGTGCTGCTTTTTTCAGTACGTATTGAAATGTTGCTTACTTACAGTACGTACTAAAATGTTGCCCATTTTCAATACGTATTGAAATGCTGCTCACTTACAGTATGCACCGAAATGCTACTCATTTTCAGTACGTACTGAAATGCTAGTTATTTACAGTATGCACCGAAGCGCTGCTCATTTTCAGTGGGTACCGAAATGCTGCTTATGTACAGAACGTACTGAATTGTTGACCATTTTCAGTGGGTACTGAAATGTTGCAAATTTAAGTACGCACTGAACTGCTGCTGACTTACGGTAGGTATCGAAATGCTGCTCCATTACAGTATGTACCGAAATGCTGCCCATTTTCAGTAGGTACTGAAATTCTGCTAATTTAAAGTACGTACCGAAATGCTGCTGACTTACAATAGGTACCAAAAGGCTACTTATTTTCCGTACGTATTTGAATGCTGCTGACTTACAGTATGCACCGAAATGCTACTCATTTTCAGTACGTACTGAAATGCTAGTTATTTACAGTATGCACCGAAGTGCTGCTCATTTTCAGTAGGTACCGAAATGCTACTTACGTACAGAACGTACTGAGTTGCTGCTTGCGTACGGAACGTACTGAATTGCTGCTTACTTACAGAACGTACTGAATTGCTGCCCATTTTCAGTACGTACTGAAATGCTGCAAATTTAAGTACGCACTGAAATCCTGCTGACTTACAGTAGGTACCGAAATGCTGCTCCATTACAGTATGTACCGAAATGCTGTTTATTTTCAGTACGTACTGAAATGCTCCTCATTGACAGTATGTATCGAAATGCTGCTCATTTTCGTGTGCGCACAGAACGTACTGAATTGCTGCCCATTTTCAATACGTACTGAAATGCTTCTGACTTACAATAGGTACCAAAAGGCTACTCATCTTCCGTACGTATTTGAATGCTGCTGACTTACAGTACGCACTGAAATGCTGCCCAATTTCAGTCCGTATCAAAATGTTCCTTATTTTTTGTACGTATCAAAATGCTCCCCATTTTTAGTACGTACTGAATCGCTGCCCACTTTCAGTGCATACTCAAAATGCCGCAAATTTTTTATCCGTACTGAAATGCTGCTCATTTTCAGTATTTATCGAAATGCTGCTTATTTTCAGTACGTACTGAATTGCTGCCCATTTTCAATACGCACTGCAATGCTGGTAATTTTAAGTATGTACTGAAATGTTGCTGACTTACAGTACGTACCGAAATGCTGCTCATTTACAGTATGTACCGAAATGCTGCTCATTTTCAGTAGGTACTGAATTGCTGCCCATTTTCAATACGCACTGCAATGCTGCTAATTTTAAGTACGTACTGAAATGTTGCTGACTTACAGTACGTACCGAAATGCTGCTCATTTTCAGTAGGTACTGGAATGCTGACTTACAGTACGTATTGAAATAATGTCCACTTTCAGTTCGTACTGAAGTGCTGCTTATTTGTCGTATGCACTGGAATGCCACTTATTTTCAGTACCTACTGGAATGCTGCTTATTTTCAGCACGCACTGGAATACTACACATTTTCAGTGCGTACTGAAATACCGTATATTTTTAGTACGTTTCCGTGAGACCTCCTCACATCCTTAGAGTACGTACTGAAATACTGCTCATTTTCAGTACGTACTGAAATACTGCTCATTTTCAGCACGTACTAAAATTCTGCTCAATTTCAGTACATTCGGGTGAATGTTCCTCCCACCCCGTCGAGTGGGGTACCGCTGGATTCTGTATACAAAATGGTACTCGGCGTTATTTTTCAATTATTTTTCCCCCACTTCTTCAGTCCTCTCGAGAGCCTCCGAAGTCGTTAGCTGAGCATCCTTTGGTTCAGTTTTGAATTCAGTAGGTTAGCAGCGACTTCAAACGTTTCGATCGTCGGAACTTCGTCTCGCATTTTTCACCGTCCAAAAGAGAAAAAGCACGGCCAAGTATAAAGATTCACCGGCGATCGAGTCAAAGATGGATGCACTTCCAATGAAAAAGAATACTCTCCGTTTTGTGTGCATCACTCTATTGTGTTTCTTCATCGAGAAATAATGTTGCATATGCAGAGATAAAAGAGGCTATTTCTTCTCGGCTTCGCTTGAAATATTTTTCAGTGGAGCGGAGTTACATATCGGAGGGACCACGAAAGAATTTTTGGATGGATAGACAGGGATACAATCGATCGAAAAATTCGGCGTTTGTTGCACGGGTATTTATATCGTCTGTCTATATGTACGCTTTACATTGTGCTCACCGGAAAACGGTTAAATTATCTATACTCGATAGAAGGGAGTGAAATATTGTGGAAAAATGCTGAAGGGCATAATACTTCGTGCATGCTCTGCGATGCACGTATGTACCTACGTATGTACGTACATCGATAAAGTACGAAAAAGCGGAATCACCCCGTGCTTTCCCGTATTCGCGAAATATTATTTTAGACGAAGAGGAAAAAGAGTCTTTTATCGGTGAAAAAAGTACATGGTCATTGCAAAAGCGAATGAGAAATGGTCTATGTTCCGAAAAAAACGAGTCATGTGGAATTCTGGAAAGTTACATTGGTAGATGGTAATATGAAAAATTCTTCGGTTCCGGAAACTAAAAAATGAAAATTTAATATTTGAAAAAAAATGTAAATATTCGTTGAATATTAGCCTGAAACCATTTTTCGGTTACTTAGGTTTTTAGGTATAGTTATTAGCTTTTTCTGGCTACTAATGATCGTGAAAAGAACGGTTCTTTTCTCGAACTAGAATTTTTTTAAATCTTTCAAAAGATTTTGGCGGATATCCTTTTGTCGAGAATGTTCAGAATATTCGTCTGAACGAAAGGAGGAGTCGTTTTATTTCCTCTGTATTTGTGACGTACATAGGACTGTGGCGCTAAATTGAGGACAACCTATGAGGATTCCTTTGAGCTTTTGTCTCGTCAGTTATGTAGCCAGGCTTTACGCGAGAGGCAGAGAGAGAGAGACGGGGATCGAGATAAAAAATTCGAGAGCACGAAAAATTCGCCTTGATACAAGCCCGGAATCAACGACGCCAAAAGCTTTTTGCGAAACTGCATAACGCTATCGAAGTCCTTTACTTTCTTCCTCTACTCCACTTTGCCTATATTACATCAAGTTGGTAGAAAAAAAGGATCAGTACAAAGCAATCGTAAATTAGTCATTACTTGGCATGAAAATTGGCTCAGAAATTTATAATATTTAATGTATGTTAGAAATATTATTATAAATTGTTATTGTAAACTATTATTATTCGTTACATTTATGTTATGTTGACCACATTATTATTATTATGATAAATGAATTCCATGCTATTAAATCGAAAATATTATTATGAATTATTATTTTCATAAATAAAAATCATGTTATTATATGTAATTTTAATCGGACGAGGCCCTGTGAGATAAATCGCATTTTCGTAAACTACGAAACCATCTCAGATTGCATCAAACTTGCAATTGTGAAGTTAAAGAGAATTCTTTTTTAATGCATCCCTTTATTTTATCATCTCATTGCATCCATGTTCTTTCTCAGAGCAAACATTTTACGCAGGATCGAATTAAAAGGAACCCAAATTTTGAATGCTTGAATTATTTTCGCGTGCCTAAAAAATCTTTCCGTCAAAAAAGTGACAACCAAAATTACAAAGATTTCTAGAAAACTTGTTTATTAATATTAATGGGTTACCCCCACTTGCGATTTTGAAAAAATCGATTTTTTTTATTGCATTTTTTTGAAGTATAAGTATCTGAGAATATGTCCTGAAAATTTCAAGTCGATCCGAACAAAATTGACTGAGATATGAGCGCTGAAAGAGAAGAATCCGTGAATTGAAGAACTGAAATTGAAACTTTAAAGGCGTTTTTCTCAAAATGGCATTTCTGAAGTCGGTGACCAAGATTACTCGAACACTAATGAACCGATCTTCTTGAAATTTTGCAGGCTTATTAAATACATAAAAATGTAGTCTTTAATCGTTCGATTTTTTTTTTCGAAAACAAGGGCCGTTTTATAGCCAAAAAACGGCCGTTTTTTTCGTTAGAATCGTACCATTAACTTTGACTGTCCGCCATTTTGTGAAAAATGAATATTTTTTATAATCCTTCGATTAAAGACTAGTTTATACTTATATTTGACTAAATCCATCCGCATTTTTTTTTCAGATGATCCACTTCGCCGCAATGTTGGTCACCGCAAACCGTGTATATAAAAACATTATTTCATTGACGGCCATTTGCCACTAAACAATGTAATATTTTTCAATAAAAAAATTACTGAAAGTTCTTCAAGATGTGTTCTTTAAGATGGTATATTGATCGATTAAAAAAGTTTTGTAGTTTCCTTTAAAAAAATTCATGAAAAAGGCCTTTTTTTTTGCGCTACAAGTGGGAAAACGCCTTAACTCATTGAATTCAAAAACTGCAATTTATTGCTCAAAAAATGTACAGTGCCCATATTGTTCATAAAATTAAAAAACAACAATTTATTTCTCAGAAAATAAATTAAATAAGAAGTTAGGAAATTATCATTAAAAAAATGTATTGGTCCCATATTATTAATTAAAAAAGAAACAACAAATTATTACTCAAAAAATGCATCGCACTCGTGTTGAGTTAACTTCACTTTTACCTGAATTACTATTGAACAAGATCGTAGGATAAATCGTATGCAATTGGTTACTTATTGGCAATTATATACATAATTACATACGAACACAGTCAATGATTTCCTCACATTTTTACACATATGAATCTTTGCTGTATGAATGCATATATACACGGCTGCATTGAAAAATAATAATAATAATATACATAGATATGTTCGTATATGATTACTTTTTCCCGCTCGATTGCAAGCGTACTTATGCATCGGATAATAATGGATATAGTAGTGAATGAGTGTGGCAAGTTACCTGCGGCGAAACGCCTAGCATTTTGAGGGATGGTGGTACGTTGAGATTGGCTGGTATTTGTACGTGACCAAAGTCGACGGTGAACGCCTCGCACCAAACGCCGAAATGTCCGAGCTCATGAACCGTGAGATCACCGGGTAAAGTAAGGACGATCGTTTTGCGTTCGTAACGTCGGAGCGGTTCGGTCCTGCCGTTCTCATCAGGCACACGTTCGCCTTGAGGGGTTGGATGGGCTCCCGGACCCACCCAAAACTTTGCGTCTGTTGAATGAACATTAAATTCGTATTTTTTTTTCGTTTTTTGTTTTCGCGTGCAAGTCAAGGGATGGAAAAGTATGCAATGATAATGATGGATGAGTACGAAAATATTTATGAGTATGAAAAATGCATAGGAACTGATAAAAAAAACACGGGCATGAATAAACGCTCCAAAAATGATATAATTTTATAAAATTATTCAATTGCAATATTATTTCGACAATCGCGATATAATATAAACGCAATTGTAAAACAAATGAACAAATTGATTAAAATCAAGGGATGGAAAAGTATATAATGGGGGATGAGAACGAAAATATTGAAGAGCACAAAAATGCAGAGAAACTGAGTAAAAAACATGGACACAAATAAATGTTGGAAAAATTGTACAATTGTATTATTATTTCAACTGGAAAGGGGCCGGAAATGAATATTTGAAATAACGAAGATAGGGGCAAGATAGGTGGCCAAAAAAATGCCTAATCGAAGAAGTCTGTAGATGTCAAACGTAGAATATGCAAGCAGGCATTTAAAAATTTGAGACAAAGTAGCGAGTGGACGGAAGTTAAGGGGGAACTGAACCAAGAAATAGTGAATAAACTGGAGGATTGGTTGAAAAAAGAGCAACTGAAAATGCAACTGGCAAAGGAAATATGCGATTACATGAGACAATTTGAGAAACAAGCAGCTCGGGTAGATATAAGAAAAGCAATTAAAAATAATTCATGTAAATAAGAAGGGCGGGGCATTTCTGTAAACGCCCTTAAAATGGGTATGCAAGGAATCAAAATACTACTACTACTAATATTATTTCGACAATAACAATATTATAACCAAAATAAGCAATATTTTTAATAATATTAACAGAATTATATAATTACAATATTATTCAAACAATAAGAATAAAATAAAATAAAACAAAATAAAAAAATTAAAATAAAATACAATAAAATAAAATAAATAAAGTTACATAATTGTAATATTATTCCAACCACAACAATATCGGCATCCAATCAATATTTTTCCATACTGTACGTCATGTAAATGTTATAATTAAACCATTTTTTTTCTATTTTCATCAACAGAACTATAAATCCAAAAAATGACACATTTTACAATATGCTATGAATAATAAAGTTGTTCGATAATGACCATCTTCAAGTATAACAGTTTAACCAGCTATGTTTAAACATTTTCATGAACAACTTTTGCACTAGCACTTGATGTGGAGACGAAATGATGCCAAAGTTCGAAAATTGTGTGACCAAAAGTGATTGCCAATAGAAGTTGGTTTAACAATGAAAGATGGTTGAACGAAATGACATTAACGATCTGTCAAGACACACGACCACAAACATTAAACAAGGGAGTTCATTAGATTCGCGTATTTATAACTCACCGGGTGCCTCGCCGTCGTAACTAAATCCAGGGATGAGAAGGGTCTGCGCATCAACGACGACAATAGGCTCGGAGCTGACACCGTGAACGCCATTCAATCCGGCGACTTTCTGAGGCCTCGGATAATCAAAGCCACGTGGTATTCTGACGTCTCCGAAGTTGACCTATCGGAGGCGTAAATCGAATTTCGTCAGTGCCCGCTATTGAGTCTACTTCCTGAATTATTCCCATTGGAATCTGGTCATTAAACTTTCACGGTTGTTTCCCCCGCTATTATATTTCACGTAAATTTCAACGTGAAACGTAATAAGTAAATAATATCCTGTCAAATATATGAGAAAGGAAAAAGAAAAAAGTGGTATGTACATAAAAACTCGAAGAATTGCTTTTTCTTCCGAAAGTTCAAAAATCGATATCAATGTTTACTTTTCGTCTGCAGAAATAAATTCGAAAAAAAATCGTACATGACGTTGAAGTTTCATCGTTGGAATCACGGTTGCGAAATTTGTATTGAAAAAGTAATGCATTATTCATTACGTTTTTAATGGGTAATGAAATATTTTACATTATATTCGGTAATGTAAAAAAATTCCATTACTCATGACATTATATTTTGTAATGAAAACAATTTCCGTTACTCATTACATTGGATTTTGTAATGGAAAAAATGTCCATTGTTCATTCCATTATATTATGTATTGTAAAAAAATCCTTTCCTCATTACGTTGGAATTTGTAATGTAAAAAACTTCCATTACTCATTACGTTACATTTTGTAATGTGAAACATTTTCGTTACAAAATGCAATGTAATGTGTAATGACAACAAATTTCATTACACATTACATTGTAATGGGCAATGCACATTTTTTACATTACAAAGTCCAATGTAGTGGGTAATGGAATTATTTTACATTACAAAGTGTAATGTAATGAGTAATGGACATTTTTTACATTACAGAAGTTCATGTAATGAGTAATGGATTTTTTTACATTACAAAATATGAGGTAGTGAGTAATGGTATTTGTTCACATTACTAATGTAATGTACAAAATCTCCATTATTCATTACAAGGTAATATGGATTATTATTCGTTTCCCATAGGGTCAGATATCGACCCAGTGCAAAAACCGCTGTCCCTAATGGGAAACGAAGAATAACCCGCATGACATGGCAGATTATTTACATACTATTATTTACTTACATTTTATATTAGTAAATAATAGTATGTATTTACTTATATACTATTATTTAAACAAGTAAGTAAATAAACAAGTAAATAATAGTATGTATTTACTTACATACTATTATTTACTTACATATTATTTACATACAGATTATTTACATACTTACATACATACGTAATGCAGATTTTTTACATTGCATTGCATTAGTAATGGGAAGAAATTCCATTAATCCCTGCCTTATATTTTGTAACGTAAAAAAATTCTACTGCTCATTCCATTAAATTTTGTAATGTAAAGAAAATCCGTTACTCATTACATTACATTGTGTAATGTAAAATATTTCCATTACTCGTTAGATTGGACTTTGTAATGTAAAAAAAAATCCATTACGCATTACATTGGACTTTGAAACGTAAAAAAATCCCATTATCCATTACATTGTAATGGGCAATGAAAATATTTCATATTACTAAATGTAATGAAATGAGGAATAGACATTTTTTACGTTACAATTTCCAATGTAATGAGTAATATTTTTTTTTTTTCAATACAAAATTCAATGCAATGAGTAATGGCAATTGTTTGCATTACAAAATGTAATGTAATGAGTAATGGACATGTTTCACATTGCCGAATGTAATGTAATGTAATGGGTACTGACATTTTTTTTCATTACAAAATGTATAGTAACGAGTAATGAAAACGCTAATGCATTACAAAAAGTAATGCATTATTTGCAACCCTGGTTGGAATGCAACGAAAATTAATTCTTTTTATTACTCTCTTTCTGAGCATCTTTGGGCTGCGAAAATCGCTCAAATTGCCGATCGTTATTTGAAATTTCGACCCCAATTTGCAAACAAGACTTTGGATGACGATAAAAATGAAGAAATAAAAAAATATCGCTGCATTTCGACGATGCAAACGTCAACGTCATGATCGCACGATATTTCAGTCCAAGTGTTTGCCAGTGCAGGGGAATGAGAAATTGCGACAGAAATTGGGAAGCGTGCAGCTGGAATGCAATCGAACGTGAGCGATACCAGCTAGCTGCAAAGCACACGTGACCTCCACAAGGATAAAAAACCCGGAATGAATATTCAGAGAGTTTCGAAAGTTACAAAAGAAAAAAGTGCGAGAGACATAATTACGCACATTTATATCGGGCTCTCACTTTCTCGACAAGCATTCGCGAGTTCACCGTAAAAGTTTGCGATATTCGACCGGAAATCGCCAGCGAAGAGTGATCGTTTCTTTATCGTTTTTTTTTTTGGTTTCTTCTCTGCTACTTTGCCACGGGCTGCGTGTTCAGGATGATAAATACAGTGGCGTTATGGGAGAACGATCGAGAGAGAGAGAGAGTAAACCACCAAGCGATGTGTGTGCTCCACTTAAGGAGACCTTGGGGAGAACGAGATTGGTTTTATTTGCACTGTCTGATCTGATTCGAACGTGTCTACTGCGTGCGCGTGCCTCGCGGCATTCCTGTCGCGGGCTTTTGAGCATAACAATGTAAAAACGAGGCTACTTTTGTATATGCATTTTCAGCCAACCTTCTCACATCGATAAGCAAACGTACAATTAACGCTGCACGTGACGAGGTCAAGACCGAAACTTCGTTTAAAAAGTTATTTCAAAAAAAAAAAGAACGAAAATTATATTATTATCGGAAAAAGCAATTGGACGAAGATAAACTGTCTTGAAGGCTCGACGGACATGAAGATCTTGACACGAATAATTCCGGAATTCGCGGATTCCGAATGGAGATATTTTTTCCAAAAATAAAAGTGCAGAATAATAATGAGGGGGATGCGAATAAAGTTGTAAATTCCGAAGAAACTTTCGTGGGAAAATACTTACAGCGAAATCGTCGCACCAGACGTAGAACCACTTGATATTGTTCAGGGTTTTGCCTTCCGGTAGAGTCAACGTGACGCCCTTCTTGCGGTATTTCTTCAGGACGTCGGTCCTGCGACAATTTCACGCCGAATCATCAGTAGAATCGATTGACTCGTTTTATTTTTGAGGAGGTTGGAGCGGTCCAGTTTAGTCAACTTGCGATTTAAGATTTTTTTATTCAATCAACCTCAAAATAATGAATACGAGGTGTAGATTTGTTACGTAGATACTTATTTTTCGTAAAGTATTTAATTAAAGGGCAAAATTATGCATTTTTATATTTTTTATGATTTGCATTCTTATATTTTTTATAATTTGTATTCTTATATTTTTTATAATTTGCATTCTTATATTTTTTATAATTTGCATTCTTATATTTTTTATAATTTGCATTTTTATATTTTATTAAAATTTGCATTTTTATATTTTCAATACTTTTATTACGGGAAAAAAAACTTCTGGGTTACTACCAATCTGAAATTTAGTAAAAAAAATATTTTGAGAAAACAAGGTTTTATTTGATGTACTGAAAAGTAGAGAATATTTTTTTTTTCGCCATGTCATCTATATGTGACTAAATAAAAGCTTGGGGCGCTCAACTTTTTAAATGTTTCATAAATTTGATCAATTCAGTTTCATTAATCGTATTTCATTTGGCACAATAGTAATTAGAGAAATTATTGTCACACGTTTATGCTCAAATTCAGGATTTTTATTTAAGAAATCTAAGGTTGTTTTACGGTAAATTAAATACAGTTGATATGTTAACGAATTTATGTAAATGAAATATTATATGTCTAGATTTTGAGGGCTCATAGCTTTTATTTATAGTCACATATCGGTGACGTGGTGAAACAAAAATATTTTTCTACTTTTTAGTACATTAAATAAAAGCTTGTTTCATAAAAATATTTTTTTTACATATTAATTATTTTCTACTTTTTAGTCTTCAATCGATTTTACTAGTTACTTATTACTAGAAGCTTACTAGTTTACGAGTTTGTACATTAGCTACATGAAATGCTTGTAAAAAATAACAAAGACTGTAATTGTGATTGAACCTACGACTAATTGCTGCATGTAAACTTTTCACCTACAAACACAGTCGGCTACGAATAAATGTTTATATGTGTTAGTGAGATTTTATATGGAAGAATACATATCGCTAATGTAACGTGAAAAGTAAAAAATGTTATGGATTTTTTGAAAACTTGTATCATGCATTGTTTCGGAGCTCTTAGTGGTCGGGGAGGGGATGAAATATCGACTTTCCGTTTTGCATTTCACAGAAAGTCAAGTCCAATAAAAGCTTGTAAAAAGTATAACATTATCGATGATTATTATTTTAAAAACTGCGTCAGTGAATATTTGGTCCAACCCAGAATGAATTTTTGCGTCAGTTATAATTATACCTATTTATATTTATATCACGAGATTATTTATTATACCATTAATTAATATTAAGTATTGCCGACATACGGTAATGTCGCGGACATCGAGGTTGGCAGCAATGCCCTCCATTCGCCAGTCAAGATTCGTAATCTTTTATCAAGCCTTGATGATTCAATATCGAATATTATTTTCGATGGGCAACATGGTTTTTTTCTTCTAAATGTTTACAAGCATTCAGTTTTACGTTAATCCGTTGTTAGAAATGGTTTATCTTGGTACTAAATAGCGAAAAAATTACATCACCCGTAGTCTAAGCGTCTTGCCCATCCAACCGCACGTAAAATTACATACATTAAACTGTTTTTTATCTCTGGTGTCTTGTGGTGAAAGAACTTCAACAAATTTGTAAAGCCTCAGTATAGTCTCCACAATTGTTTATTGTTAATTAATGTATTGTTAATCTTGGATTATGGGTAACGCTCCAACCTCCTTAAGGCCTGGCGACTTCTCAAATCGATTTTTTTTTGTTTCCCTCGATCGAGTGAACAATAAAATTACGATGTAGTCAATTGATAGGTTAACTCACGTTCCGCGTTCGTCGCGAATTCGAATACCATTGCCGTTCGGAGTCTTGGCGGTGCCAACGTAGAACCAGGCCGCTGAAACGAGACACGATGCTACACTTCTTCCTCAATAAAAATATCATTACTCAATTATCTCGATTTTCAAGCAGTTGTTTCAAAATATAATCGCCGGCTGCACTTAAGAAAATTTGAGGGGGTACATTTTGTTTCTCCTCGCCTTTGAAATACTTTAAGACGAAACAAAATGCAGCAACTCGCGAGGACGTGGGTATCGAGAGACTCTGAGTCATCGTGTCGGTTATAATGTTCGAACGAATCTACGAGTCACGATATTCCTATTAAAACGGAATTACTGTTGTTATTCTTAAAGTTTTCAGCCGAAGAATATCACGAATAACCATTATGCATGAAAGAATACATTAGTACGCATTATTTTCGTTCTTTCCTTCTGCATGGGTTTCCTCGTCTATACGACTCACCAAGGATGAAAGTAAAAGTAACCTTTTCACTGTGCGTAGGGTAAATCTATATCGACGACTCGGACTAATGGAGAGAGTGTATCGCGACAAGTAAATACACGATTTCATCAAATTTCATACCTTCCATAAAATTTCATCGAATTTCATAAAATTTCATTGAATTTCATCGAATTTCATAAAATTTCATCGAATTTCATAAAATTTCATCGAATTTCATAAAATTTCACCGAATTTCATAAAATTGCATTGATTTTCATAAAATTTCATTGATTTTCATAAAGTTTCATCGAATTTCATAAACTTTCACCGAATTTCATGAAATTCCATCGAGTTTCGTGAATTTCAATGAAATATATAGAGACACGAAATATATATTCATATATTTCTTTCTGCAACCTAAATTTCGACTCGTTACAAAATACTTTTACAGTTAGTATTCATTCGTCCAGAAAGTATTTAAACGGGGCAAACATTTTTAAACAATATTTCGACCTTACAGTGACGTCGTCTTCATTAATTTCCATTGATGCAGATTATTTCCCCCTGTCTTTATATTGCCGCGCAAGCTTTTGCATTTTTCCCTCATCAATTGCCGGCACTCTCGGCTGTCACAAGATGTACATGAGCTTTGACATTAACCTTTTTGATAGTAAACCACCGATGTATTTCGAATTATTACTTTTACTGGGAATTGCACCGCGAAGCATCCTTAAGGCATTAGGTCTGAGGGGAAATCAAATTTTACGGTATTGTTCGGCTTAAATGATGTATAAATATCGCAAGAATGAATACAAAAGGAATTATACGCGTGAGAATTGATCCCAAATTTTTTGACTTCTTTTTTCGAAGGGCCTTCGACGGCCTCGAATGCACGCAACAGCCTAGACGGTAAAAATAGCAAGTTGGGTTCGTTTAGTCCAGTCGGTGCACAAAAACTTAACGACCGAACAATTGAAGACCTGCTATCAAAATTCCTCGGTTGGCACACGCAGAATTCAAATGAGAGTTTCATTTCCGTCGAGTGGACGATAGCTCTGAAATCAGCTTTGAAACCTTAAGGATGTTGGGTCCCAAATCGCAAATGATGATAAAATTCTGAAAATTTGGTATGTTTTTGTATGAAGTATTTCAGAGGTCGTGTAAAAATTTCACGACAATTAGGAAGCTCGTTATTGAACAATTAACATTCACAAATTAAATGCTGTCTTATGGAAACTGATGTAACTTTGCAATAAGTTTTTTTTTTGACCTCTCAATTTTGTAATATCTACAATATACTGAAAGCAACGGAAACAAAACGAAGTTTATTGATAAATTTTTTTTTATTTCTTTTAAAAATTGTTCTTAACAAAATGTTAATTTTTTAATAACGAGCTTCCTAATCGTCGTGAAATTTTAAAACGACCTCTTAAATACTTCATACAAAAACATACCAAATTTTCAGAATTTTCTCATCATTTTTTAGATCAACCCTTAAGGAGGTGGAAGTAATGATAGAATTCTGAAAATGTTGTATTTTTTTACATGAAGTATTCAGGAGGTCGTGTAAAAATTTCATGACGATTAAGAAGCTATTTATTGAACAATTAACATTAACATGTTTCATAGGGACTCAACATCCTTGAACGAGTTTTTCTGGAAACGCCGTGTTGGAAATCACGGAGATGCATAATTAGGGCGGTTTTCATGCGATTGACTTGAAATAAAGAAGTACACACGATTTTTACGATTCATTAACAATTCTCGTTTTCATGAACAAAGGAAAGCCGATTTTTGAGCGAAAAAAAATGATTCGAGATGAAGCCATTTTGCACTAAAACCATATTTCTTAATAATCGTGTGTACTTCTCCAGCAAAACGCATGTAAATTACGGTTTTTTTCCTGGTTGCCGATCGATAAAAGTTCTGCGTTGTCCCGCACAGTACTGAACAAAGCTATGACTGAGCCGCCATTTTTTACTTACTCCTTCATAATTTTTTTCGTATACGTCAATACACGTATAAAACATCTGACAAGCTTCAATTTGATTGCCTTTTTAGTATTTCAAACAAAAATTCCCAAACACGACTCATTTTTCACTGAGTCATCCAGATGTAACGCCTTAAGGAGGTACGATCATTACTACGAATCCAACGTTCGGATTTGAAATTTTTATATGATTTTGACGAATACTTTATGCGCCTGTTGCCAAAATTTGAGCTATTTTGATCGTTTAGTTTTTTTGCAATAAAACTGCAAAGTCGAGCACTTTCAGTTACCGAAGAACGTCGTCTTATGGAGACGGTCAACCGGAAGTGCGCTGATCGTGGTTTTTCGGCTCACGTATTCAACTAAACCCGTTGGAAAACTGCAATTCGATATATTAGATATAATAGATATTGGAAAAAATAAGAAAATCAATCTTCACCGTGTAGTTAAAGTACTACATTACAAGAAATTTTCAATTTCCGGTTGAAAATGGTCAGACCGACGAAATCGTACCCACAGACTTAGCAACGTCGCGAGTAACAGCTGATGCGTTTGGCGAACATAACCCAGCTTTGTTTTGAAATTAATTTGAATAGAAGCCGCCACAAAATATACAAACAACAATTTATGGAGTTTTATCATTTATCACGTATCAATAATATGTATAATTATATTCTGCCTATCGTGTTAATTCCGCTGAGGTAATTCAAGCCTATTTTAAGGGATTACCCCCACTTGCGATTTTGAAAAAATCGATTTTTTATTGCATTTTTTTGAAGTATACGTATCTGAGAATATGTCCTGAAAATTTCAAGTCGATCCGAACAAAATTGACTGAGATATGAGCGTTGAAAGAGAAGAATCCGTTGTGTAAACGACCGGCTAATTGAAACTTTAAACGCGTTTTTCTCAAAATGGCATTTCTGAAGTCGGTGACCAAGATTACTCGAACACTAATGAACCGATCTTCTTGAAATTTTGCAGGCTTATTTGATACATAAAAATGTAGTCTTTAATCGTTCGATTTTTTTTTTCGAAAACAAGGGCCGTTTTATAGCCAAAAAACGGCCGTTTTTTTTCGTTAAAATCGAACCATTAACTTTGACTGTCCGCCATTTTGTGAAAAATGAATATTTTTTAAAATCCTTCGATTATTGACTAGTTTATACTTATATTTGACTAAATCCATCCGCATTTTTTTTTTCAGATGATCCACTTCGCCGCAATGTTGGTCACCGCAAACCGTGTATATAAAAACATTATTTCATTGACGGCCATTTGCCACTAAACAATGTAATATTTTTCAATAAAAAAATTACTGAAAGTTCTTCAAGATGTGTTCTTTAAGATGGTATATTGATCGATTAAAAAAGTTTTGTAGTTTCCTTTAAAAAAATTCATGAAAAAGGCCTTTTTTTGCGCTACAAGTGGGGGTAACGCCTTAATAGGTTTCCGGTTGTTTTTTTTTGTCTTTTTAGTCCGTTTTTATGGTGGATATCGTAATATTATTATTACAAAAATTACTACCGAGTCGTTGACAATCTAATTTTTCCGTCTTTATTTGCTCACGTGCAATAAATCCACCATTTACCACAACATTTGGCACAGTATAATCGATAATACGAATAATCAGCATAAGTAACCATCAATCAGAGCAGCTGTAGGTACAATAAATTTGGACTCTTTTTTGACCCCGTGGAAGCGATCGTACCTCCTTAATAGGATTTGTTGATCGTTTCTTTTTTTGGCTCTGTATGTCGATGAGACATGGCGCGAGATGTAAACTCCGTAAAGGCGTGGGACAATAAACGCATTCGTGCTTGATTGGTGGAGGCAGTGTCGAGGCAGCGTCGAGGCACTCTTTTGGGAACGGCCCAAGGAAAGAAATTGCTCGGGTGACCGGAATACAACGGGGTCGCGGGAAAGTACATCCTTAGATTGGTGCCCGTGCACTCTGCGACGGTCGCATGATTATGTGCCGTACAATATCCCAACTCTCTTTTCGATTCATACGGGGAAAGGGAATCGTGAGCGAACTGCAAATTGCCGAGCAACGAAAGTATTCGTTGTTTAAAATTTGTTACTTTTAACGCTTATCATTCGCGAGTTTTTTATTTTAACGATAGGCAAATTTATTTATGAAGATATACGTGCAGACAACGGTCTGTTTGAATATTAGGTTAGATTGAGCAAGTAATTAGCAGTGCTTGCGATTGATATTGTGGAATTTATGATTGATGTAGGCATTTTAGGTCGATAATGTAGAAATTAAGATAAACATTTGTTAAGGTGGAACACCATCGGGACGGGTGAGAAAATCGATTTTTTTTGCATTTTTTCAATATATACATGTTCAAGAATATGTGAAAAACATTCGAGTTGAAATATTGAAAATTAATCAATTTACAGACGATTTAGTGAGCGCATCATAACACTAGCTACAATTGTTCGATTAAAAAAAAAAAAACAAATCTGCGATTGCATGAGCCATCATTGTAGGTAGCCGTTTTTTTTCAATTTAGAGTTATTTTAGCTCCCGAATATTAGTAAAAATTTCACCTAAATTAGACTTTTTTTTGTAACACCCGTCATGCCGTGATTTTTTTTTCCGAAACACGGTTACGTACAACGAGAACAATTTTTTCATTTTTCCTTTCATATTATTTTCATTTTTCAGATCGGCCATTGTCAAGTTATAACATAATTACATTGTTAATTTCTATTTTTTTCTAACGAAAATTCACACGAAATAAGCCCAATGTAGGCTCAATAATACACCTTTTTCCAAATCCTGAGCAACGTATATAGTAGACAAAAAATCGGAAAAACGACTACTTTCGGCTCGTCACAGTGGCGTCCTTGCTCGGTACCTTTAGGTGTGGGAAAAATTTGCTTACTCTCATGATTTTTTTTAAAAGAAAGATGTCTCCACCATTTTCGAGACTTGGATACGATTTGTTACGACTTTTGGCTGTCACATGGTATTTTTTAAAATTCATCTTTAAAAGTGGCGGAGGCATGGCACGATCTTCTAAACTGCATTTTCAAAACTGGCGTGACATATAGCTAAAAAACTAAGCTACCGATTCTGATGAAATTTGGTACAAATCATTCTAACCTTATTGTCCAAAACATGACCCTAAATGTTTTTGAAAATAAAGAAAAAGTACTTTTTTAATTGCAGTATGTAGCCATTTTTTTCGGAAAATTCTATATTTTTGTTTCAAAGCGTACTATTTTATCGATTTTCAACATTTCTCACTTTTTCTTGGTTCATATTCAGCGTATGACTGCTAATGAAAGACAACCCTGCGTGAGTTTTCACCCCCCTTAATCCCGCCAGCACTACGTGTCACGCCGTCTGACAACATCCGCCGCAACCCATTTGGAAGACCGTGCCATACCTCCACCATTTTTCAAGCGTGACAAAAAATAATATCACGTAACAGCCGAAAAGTAATAAAACGTACCCGAAGTGTAAAAAAGAATGAATAAATCTGTTCTTAAAAAAAAAAATCATGAAAATCAGCAATTTTGTACTCGCCCCTTAACCCTTCAAATCCACTCGGGGTCATACTGAGCCCAATTTTTTCTGCATTCTTTTTATATTTTCTATATTTTTATTTAGCGGAGCAGCCTTGAAGATGCATTAATTCGCTATAAAAGACGTTCGCATTTTTTTAAGCTGCATCGTTTTCATATTTAAAGTCGAAGCTAGCTAGGGTTGAATTTGGCCCACGTGTCCTTCAAAACTCGCTACAGAGATGTGCACGCGAAGGGGTAACATTGCGAATAATATTACTATATTTTTTCACGATCCTCTGTACGTTCTTGTGCCCGTACTACTGTAATTATTCCACTCTAACCTCACTTTCGTCATTTTCGATTTTTTTCCCACAATACTTCCACGTTGATCTCACTTTCCCTACTTTTAATTTCCCCGAGATTCCATGGGCTATCGTCCGCACTCTTTCCTCCTGTGCTGCCGTCCGGCATTTATACGAGGGCACAGGGAAACTGGATACCCTTGCCGGTGCGCTCGACTATACTTTGCCACGTTTCAATTTTTTTTTTTCATTTCCCAAATATCGTTTGTCCAGCCCTTTTAGTCCGAGCCTTCACACAATTCAAAGGCGAGATTCCATTGTGCGAAGATCGAGAATGGCAACTTACCCGGTCCCTCGCCGTCGTACGTGAAGTCCTTCAGGTATAGGGTCCTCCCGTCGACCGCGTAAATCTCGCCACTTACGCCGTGATGAAGCTCGCTTAATTTTCCAATGAACTTACCGTAGTAAGCGGCGCTGCATGCCTCTGTAAATAAAACGTACGCGTACGAATATTAGATCTGATGGTGATCGGAAGCGATTGCTCCACGAATAATAAATGGACAAAGTTCTGAAAAGGACATGCCTCCGATTAATTCCGCATTTTGTTTACGCATGTATTTTTACTCGCCGATCACGAATATGATAGTGAAAATCCCCGTAAATTTGATTTCCAAGGTCAGAGCTCACAAAACCTGATTTTTTAAAAGTTCTTCTACTTTATTGTGACAAATGTTGATCTTAGAAAAAAAAACGTTTCCTACAAAAGTCGTAGTCTATAAAAAGATTGATCTTTTATGTTCCACACAAGTTTTGTCTAAAACCATTCTGTTTCGAAAAAAATGCTCCGTAAAGTACATTTTGCTAAATTCTATTAGTTTCGATATTATCTACTTACGTACTTTACCGCGGGAAGGTTGTAGGTTGATCTGGAACACCATTCGCATAGCTAAACAACACCTAACAAACAAATCCTAACAAATCCAAACAAACAAAAAACAAACCCAAACAACATACAACACTATAAACAAACCCAAACAATGCACAACAATCCCAAACAAACCCTAAAAACACACAACACACAACAAACAAACCCAAACAACGCACGACACAACAAACAAACCCTAACAACAAACAACAAACAAACCCAAACAACATACAACGCCATAAAAACCCAAACAACGCACAACAGAACAAACAAACCCAAAAAAAACACAACAAACCCAAACAAACTTTAACCTTCCCGCGGTAAAACGCCTACAAACAAATCCAAACAACACATAACACAACAAACAAACCCGAACAACACACAACATACAACAAACAAACTCAAACAACGCACGACACAACAAACGAACCCTAACAACAAACAACAAACAAACCCAAACAACACACAACAAACAAACCCAAACAACATACAACGCTATAAAAAACCCAAACAACGCACAACAGAACAAACAAACCGAAACAAAACACAACAAACCCAAACAAACTCTAACCTTCCCGCGGTAAAACGCCTACAAACAAACCCAAACAACACATAACACAACAAACAAACCCGAACAACACACAACATACAACAAACAAACCCAAACAACGCACGACACAACAAACAAACCCGAACAACACACAACATACAACAAACAAACCCAAACAACGCACGACACAACAAACAAATCCTAACAACACACAACATACAACAAACAAACCCAAACAGCGCACGATACAACAAACAAACGTAAACAACACACAACACACGACAAACATACCTAAACAACACACAACAAACCCAAACAAACTCCAACCTTGCCGCGGTAAAGTGCCTACAAACAAACCCAAACAAAACCAGAGAACACACAACATACAACAAACAAAACCAAACGTATAACACAACAAACAAAACCAAGAGTACAACACAGCACACAAAAAACAAACCCACACAAACTCCACCCTTCCCGCGGTAAGGTGCGTAAGTAGATATCGAAACTAATGGAGCTTAGTACTAAAT
This sequence comes from Ophion costatus, assembly GCA_951751655.1. Taxonomy (NCBI): domain Eukaryota; kingdom Metazoa; phylum Arthropoda; class Insecta; order Hymenoptera; family Ichneumonidae; genus Ophion; species Ophion costatus. The sequence continues at coordinate 11,596,547 of OX632366.1, read as the reverse complement.
GTACTTATTGGAGCATTGCATTACCCCATTTTTCTCGAAAAAGAATGGTTTTAGACAAATATGCTACAGAACATAAAAGATCAATTTTTCTATAGGCTACAACTTTTGTGGGAAATAGTTTTCTCTAAGATCAGCATTTATTAAAATAAAGGAGAAAATCTTTTGAAAAATTAGTTTTTGTGAGTTTTGACCTTGAAAATAGGGTTTGCGGGTATTTATACTATGATATTCGTAATCAGTGGGTCAAAATACATAGGTACATGAATGACTCAATATTCCGAGTCTCCGTTTTATTTCGCCTGGAATGCTTCGACACACTTTACGTACATTGTAAGCGTACAAAAGCGCGATTTGCTCGACCACTGATGTTTACTCGACACGATACTCCTGTACGTTCATTAAACTCGTGATATCGAATCGATAAATCATTCGTCATTGTCACACGTATGCATCTACGTATATGCGGTATGAGTGGATGACGAGCAAAGCCGAGACCCCGTTGTGCATGTCGAGATGTGTTCGAGTATTAAATCGTTTTCGCAAGCTAGTGATCTCGAGACAGGATGGTCTTGGGGCAGTCGCATAAGCCGCGCTCAAATTACACGAACGTGTACGATACGTCTGAAAGATGTATACACATACGTACAACCAATATACACGGGAAAATGATACTCAAGACCCGTTGTATCTAGGCAATGGTAGCCATCAGTATTTCTATTCATTTCTAGGTCGAGGACTTTTGAAATCCAGCATCAACGGGCTAAGTTAGGGGGGCATAAAAATTGCATTTTCCGAAAATGTTTCATGCAACGGACTCACCTTTAAGCTACAATCTCTGACAATTTCATCGAAATATTCCTAAAATTGAATGAGCTACAGCTTTAAGGGGTCTTCGCACTTTAGGGGCTAAAAAAGGCTATGTTCATGAATTTTTTGATAGGTTTATATTATAGATATTGATATAGAAATTGTTACACTTAATAAATATACTTTCGAAATACATCATTTTTTTTTTTAATTTACTTGAGTCACTATTTATAGACGAAAGTCGTAGTTAAAAAACGTCCTAAAAAAAATGTTGGTCTGCGCTGTTGATGAAATCTCGGGGATGGATCATACGAAACAAAAAAAATCAAACGGTTTTAGATTCAGTATGTTGGTGCCCATAGCGCATATCATACGATTTTTGATATATGCAAAAATAACAAAACGGCGGACATTTTCGACAAAACAAAAAACCGCGTTTTTCCACCGTTTCTGGCAAAAAATAGTAAATATCAACATTTAAAGAATCCTCAATATGCGCTATAGCTATAGTTGTAAAGAATATGTGGTCAACATTTTATAAGGATCGGTTCAGTAGTTTCGAACATTTTATAAACAAGCCGTCGAAAAATGTTGTTTCGAGAAAAACGCGTTCAAAGTTTGTTTGGGTTAAATAAATACATGAAAACATTTTTTTAAATGTATTTCGAAAGTGTATTCATGAAGTGTAATAACTTTTATATCAATATCTATAATATAAACCTATATCAAAAAAATTGAATGTCGTTTTTCGTCGCCAAAAAATTGAACGCCGTTTGAATTGAAATGTCGTTTTTCAAAACGGTGTACACTCTCAAAGGAAAAACCGTCGAAAAACGTTCTTTCGAGAAAAACGCGTTTAAAGTTTCTTCGGGTTACATAAATACATGAAAACATTTTTTTAAATGTATTTCGAAAGTGTATTTATGACGTGTAATAACTTTTATATCAATATCTTTAATATAAACCTATATCAAAAAAATTGAATGTCGTTTGAATTGAAATGTCGTTTTTCAAATCGGTGTACACACTCGAAGGAAGAGTTGTCAAGCTATCCGTCTCAAACTTTGACATTCGCCACACCATTTTTTATCTTGCTACGGAAGATTTTTTTGTTTGAAATCTTCATATTCTTTTTGATGAAAAACCGCAGAAAAATCGGCTAAATTCGATACTCTTTTTTCGATCTGCAGCCATTTGGTCATTTGCGATTTTTAAAAAACTCCAAAGTGAGGGAGCGGTTTTCATACTGATTAATAACCTTTTTGTTTCAGATAATATTTACGGCCGCAATCGTGTACACCGTGAGCACTCTTTTTGTCGAAGATATTTACAACCGTTACATTTTTTTTTTTAATTACGCGTTTACAAATTTATTTTGTTTTTCATGAGTGCTTTGATTTGACATAAAAAAATTAGACTGATTAGCGTTTTTAACCAAAGAAGAAAATCGCGAAGACAGCTATTTTTCGGCCCGTTACACTGTGATGATGCCTAAAACGCGTTTCTCCCGAAACATTGTTTTCAAAGTTGATGAACATGATATCTAGAGAATCACTTGATGGATTGTTTCCAAATTTACAGGAGATACGATGAGAAGCTTTTAAAGGTCGTTGACGATTTCACTTTTTCCAAATCGGTCTTCATTTTTTAATAGTTACGGGTTATCGATCGTTAGTAATATCTTTTTTTGCATTTTCTTACGATACAGACGGTTTTTTTGCGAGGATCCTTTCAATTCTTTGTATTCTTTTAATTGGTAATCTTACTGCTTTCATTGCTGCTTTTTCATTGATAATCTCACGTTGATATCTAGCACGGAGTTTTATTTGTTTCTTCGAGAATTTTTTTCTCTCGTAAGAAACATCACGCAAGCTTCCACCTTCGATTTTTGTGAAACTCCTATATGTCATAAAGCATTCAAAACCATTAGACACGTATTTTCTTTCATCTGCGGAAAAACGTTTTGAAGGAGAGAAACCACCCCTCAAAGAAAGCCGTGTCGAGGAACGATTTTGCAGTTTTACCCACAAGCAGTCCACTGATCTGAATGGAACAAAAACCAAAATTCTTCTAATGTAAAGCGATGAAAAATCCATTGTAGAAGTATTGAAAAAAAATTAATTAAGGAATGACACGTATTTTTTTAAAGGGTTGTTTCACCGTTTAAAGACGTTTTTCAAGGGGAAGAGAAGGAACATCTTTAACGATGTTCCTTCCCTTCCCAATTGACGCCTTTTCTATCACTCCCTACCCTTCGCTAAGCTAAGTTCCGCTGCGTCCATAGCAGTTTATTCCGGTTTACAAATTCGAAAATAATCCATTATTTGGTCTTTTTTTAAAGTATAGTACTACATAATATGAAGTATAGTACTGGTATAAAGTATAGTGTAGAATATGTCCTCAGTATTCACATACTTATAGTGCTATTAAACAATAACAGAATAAGATCGGTCGTTCGGAGCTGCGAACTTCACGAGCTTCAAGGAAGCTAGAACTGCTCACAGGGCACAACGAGCTTCAGAAAATCGTCATTTCGAAGTCGAGGAAGGCAAACATTACGAGGCAGCAATGGCCGATTAATATAACGTGCGTATAACGTACCATTATACCACTCAGATAGTCGTGGTTGTTCAAAATTGTACTCAAAGCTTTAAACGCGTTTTTGTCGAAATTACTCTCTTTTACCTGGTTGACATAAAATCTCGAGTTCTATTAGACCGATTGCCTTCAAATTCCGCATGGATCTTCAGTATTTAACCCTCTATCGTCTTTCTCTCGGATATTGCGTAATTATTATTATCACTATTTAAAAAATATGTCAGCGTTGACAAAAATAGAGCGGAAAAATTAATTTTTGCTGAGACAGTTGTCATATAACTTGTTTTATCTTTCGTATCGGCCATCATGACGTACCCATTGACCAAGAAGATTGGTTTTGTTTCTGTTTCAAATGAATGGGCGCTTTGGAATCATGTTAACCGCCTAAACCCTTTTTCTCACGGCCATATTTAGAAGTCCGTTTCAATTTTAATTGAAACAATTTTCAATTTTTCAATTTTTCAATTTTCAATTTTAATTTTTCAATTTTTCAATTTTCAATTTCAATTTTTCAATTTTCAATTTCAATTTTTCAATTTCAATTTTTCAATTTTCAATTTTAATTTTTCAATTTTCAATTTTCCAATTTTCAATTTCAATCTTTCAATTTTGAATTTCAATTTTTCAATTTTGAATTTCAATTTTTCAATTTTGAATTTCAATTTTTCAATTTTGAATTTCAATTTTTCAATTTTGAATTTCAATTTTTCAATTTTCAATTTCAATTTTTCAATTTTCAATTTCAATTTTTCAACTTTCAATTTCAATTTCTCAATTTTTCAATTTTTCAATTTTCAATTTCAATTTCTCAATTTTTCAATTTTCAAATTCAATTTGTCAATTTTCAATTTCAGTTTCAATTTCACTTTGTCAATTTTCAATTTCAATTTCTCAAATTTCAATTGCAATTTGTCAATTTTCAATTTCAATTTCTCAAATTTCAATTGCAATTTGTCAATTTTCAATTTCAATTTGTCAATTTTCAATTTCCAATCTTCAAACTTTCAATTCAAATTTTTTTGCCCACTTTTTTGTTTTGCAGGTTCTTGAAACATCAATAAAAAGATTATAAAAAAAGTGTCGTAAAAATATTTGCTGTTTTTTTTTATCAAGCACGGAAAAACGCCCGAAACTCAGGCCCTAGACGATAATACTGCCGTGAACGTGATATAGAACACATTGGCAATGATAATGCTGAGTATAGGGGCAATAGGCTACCACGAAGGCGGTTCCCGAACTCGAATGTCCTTACGATCTTTCATCCTCGTATATACGCGTGCACGAGCAGGCATACATGAATATACTCATATGCAAATGCGTACGAATCGTATAATGTGTAACGATAGACACGTTTTCGTGCGATAGCGCGAACGCGACGTGGTGTAATGCTTGTACCAGGAGATTTATTCTTATAACGAGATCCTATCCAATCTCGTGGGTATACGATATGAAGAAGAAAAAAAGAACGCGCGCATTCACTCGTGTCCTCGAAAGTCCACGGTGACGAATGGTCAATGGATATTGGCCATCGGGAGATTGGCACTGCGGTCAGCGCGCTCAGGCCGTGGTCATCAGTGCTTCGTTATAGTGATTTATACATATATATATATATATATATATATATATGGGTGTGTGTATTTGTTTGTGTACATAGGTAGGTACAAAAGAAGCTTACGAAGAATATGTACGCGATTACGAAGGAATACTTCGAGGACGAGAGATCCGGAGGATTTCTCTCTCTCGCTCTCTCTTCCTCGTCTAGTTAGAATCTGTCGATGCAACACGCGATAATCGCAACGCGTACACCGGAGCCTATAGAGACGTGATCGCATTTACCCTGTGAGGAAATACCATGTAGGGGATCAGCGCGCAGTACGAGGACATGGATGAAGAGGATGCGAAGGAAGGCGCAGAAATAGCGTAGTAAGGCTGTTGGGTCCGCAACGGAAAAACGGCTTCAGCGTTCTAACGGTAGAAATTCTTTGCATTTTCACGATGTACATCAATCCTCGATGCGTCTATCGCGCGGGGAGCGTGTAAACATATGCAAAATCTTTGCTTCGTCGAACCGCCCGTCGTTTTCCACGTTTATAGCTGTCTCTATCTCTTGCTCGGATTATTTATTTTCTCGAGTCGACGTTGCCATCATTGCGAGTCTTGGGAATACGGATGAAGTCATCTGGCAGGCTTGACGTGGATATTCGATTTTTTGTTTGTTTTGGGATGAAAAATTGAGAAATCGCGCGGTCCGTGAGTCGTTTTGGTGGCAATTTGTCCAGGAGCCTTAGGCCTGATGGGTGAGAGAGGATCGATGCTGGAAAGCGGTTTGGAATGTACTCCAAGCGAAGCGCAGGATTTCCTGGAGGGTTTTCCGAAGTATCCGGTCAGGGGAAGTAATTGCTGGGCTTTGGACGTGCTCCCGTGTCACTGGATAACTTATTTTAGGGATCAGCAGATCGGAGAATATCGTCCAAAGCACAGGATTCCATTTAAAATGCGGAATGTCATCTCCTATCCCGCGGATTTCCGATTGTTCGAGGTTCACGGGAAATTTGATTGATATCGATCCATTCAACGTGAATCGAACTCCGATGTGAGAGATCCGATGATCAATTGTCGGTTGATTTGGAAGCGGAGGAGGAACGACCACAGCCGTGCGGGTTGACGGACTCTGAGGATGAATGGGAGATGGGAAGCCAGGCAAAAGTGACCGAAATTTGTAATTCTCTAGAGTTGGTTCTTCAGTTGAAGTAAATTGAGTCGTAAATTTCCAGTTAAATTTATTTTTCATTCCTGTTTTATCTGGATTTGTAGAACATTTGATGACATCACTTTTCGATTAGGCCACAAGTTTCCAGCTAGATTTTATTTTTATTGTTATTTATCTGGCTTCGTTAATATTCAACTCTCTTGGCGCAAGAATGCTGAGCCTCGCGAAGAAGAAGAGCGATAACGGGACCAGAACGAATCATCGATTCGTGATCGTTAGAAAGAGTTATCGCCAAAAAGGAAATAAGTTTACGGAACAAGGTCATTGATGAACGTTCGTCAGAATCGATGGATGACGTGCTCTCATTCTGTTCCTCTGGCAATTGCCATCAAGGCTCGTAGTCCGCTGAACGGCTAATTGGTCACCGCCGTAACTCCACCATTCTCATATCATCCAATCAGAACACTGTACCCCCTGTCGTCACCACAATCTCCACATCACCGCCAGCTGGTTAACATAAAAATCGACCAAACTCCCCGAAACTCGGTTAGTAACGACTACAGTAGCAACCGGAACCAGAGTTGAAATACCTCCGGCTTGGACGGCAACATCGTTTGCCCAGTACGTCTTCAGTGGTCAACCAATATGGTCGCCATCCAAAGACTTGAAACAATGGAAATGTGCTGTTCAATTTTTGTGATTTCATTTATTCACGAGCCTTGAATCACGTGGGCTGATCGATTGGATTGATAACAAAACGAAAAGTGAAGCGAAGCCAACCCTATACAGAGTTTTCATCAATGATGATAACGTGGTCAGGAATCGAATATCCTTCTCGCAATAAGCACGACAATTTTCTTTGATACATATCCATGGGCGTGTGCGTGTATCGACCTATCTGTACATCAGGTTGTATGCAACAACAGGCTATTGGATACTCTCGTGGCATTCAGAGCAGAGCAAGGCATCGGGAGATACCGCGGAATGTTGGATAGCTATTCCTCGTTAGATCTTAGACCAAGGAGAGAATACAGACATTCCGGAGGACCCACCACCTCGAATCTCTCTCCGCGTCGACAACCAAGACGCTGAAGACCGTCTTGATTCAAGCCTGTAAACTTCTAGTGTCCGAAATGTATATATACACACACACACACAAACATATATATATATATATATTTCGGACACCAGAAGTATATATATATATATATAGATATATATATATATATATATATATATATATATATATATATATATATATATATATATATATATATATTGTATATATATATTATTCTACAGCAATTTATACAGATATATACTGTTCCAGTAGGTACAGAAAGGATCGGGATTTCATCCTCTGAATGTTAATATCGCAGATACTATGTATATATACCGTTACGCGTGTTCCATTCCACGGAATCGATTGTAAACGTCAAACCGCCCGCCCGTTTCATCGAACGCATAGCACCGGGAGAGCGTCCGTCCACCACGGGATTACTCTACTTACCCATTACAGCGCAGCTAAGATCGCGCGTAACCATGCTCATGTGTAATCGGCCTAACGAGACGAGAGAGAAACGGACAGGAATTTTAAGATAACTACATAAGACTGCATATAGGGTATTCGAGGTCAAATAAACGAACCTGCCACCCTTGTTCGTAGATCAATTTTTAACATTATCGTGATACTGGCCTGTGATACGTTCCATTTAGGTTTCGTTTTAAACAGCCGACGAGTGAATAAGTTTTTTTATCAGCCCTATGGGAAGTTGGTTTGGAATTCGAAAAAGTGGACAAGCTTGGCTGTTTTTTGAAGACACTTCGGTCAATTCTGCATGCCGATAATATTTTGACAATATTTGTATATTTCAATCGAATAGAAAGTTTAGGAACTTGACAAAATGGGCAAGCTTGGCTGTTTCTTTTAAAGACGCTTCTGTTGATTCTGTATTAATTCGCAAATGTTTTGGAATGTGTAATGCGAAGAGCACATGAGCCTAGCGATTTCTAGACCTTGTGGTTGTCGTGATACTGGAGTATCATGTACTTTTTTTAAACAGTGGAAAAAATTAGCAAGCTTGACTGTTTTTTACAGACACTTTAGTCAATTCTGTATCTTGCACATTTTGATCCAATAGAAAGTTTTTTCTGAATTCGAAAAAAATGGGCGAGGTTTGCTGTTTTTTTAAAACTCAGACACTTCAGTTAATTATGTATTGATTTGCAAATATTTTGGAAACCAAAATCTAGACAGCACACAATTCTAATAACTTTTAGACTCCGTGAATGTCGTGATACTGACATTTCATGTACTTTTTTTTTAAACAGTGAACAAAATCAGCAAGCTTCGCCTTTTTTAAGACACTTTAGTCAATTCTGTGTGTCGCAAATATTTTAGAAGTCTTTCTAAATTTTCATCTAATAGAAAGTTGTTTCTGATTCCGAAAAAATGGGTTGGCTTGGCCTTTTTTTTTAATTCAAAGACACTTTAGTCAATCCTGTGTTAATTTGCAAATATTTTGGAAACTAAAATTCAAACAGCCCACGATTCCAGTGACCTTTAGCCCTCGTGATTGTCGTCATACTCGCACCTCATATAACTTCTTTTCAGATAGTCGACAAGTAATGATTTTTTTCTGCATCAATGAAATAGGAAGTTGTTCTGAAATTCGAAAAAGTGGGCAAACTATTTTTTCAAAACTTCAGTAAATTCTGTATTAATTGGCATATATTCAAGAAACTAAAATTTAAACAGTACACTATCCTAGTGATTTTTAGATCTCGTGATTGTCGCGATGCTAGCCATATATACATGCCATATATCGTCTTTTGAAATAGTTGACAAGTAATGATATTTTTAGTAGTAGTAAACGTGTTTGTTGACAGTGTCTGGTATACATACGAGGGGTAAGGTTTACATATTTATAGCGTTTTTTTTTTGAGAGCCCGGCACTGCCAATGAGCCATCGACCGTAGTCCTTCGGCTCGTGTCTTGCTTGGTCATCGTGATATCTATTTATATACCCATTTATTTAGAACTTTTTTGCGTTGGTGGATAGAGTAAGTGAGGGAAAAAAAGAGAGAAAAAAAATTATATTTTAATTTATCAATCGAATAGGAAGTTGGTTCGGAATTTTAAAAAGGGGGCAAACCCGGTGGCTTTTTTAAAAAGACACTTCGGTTTGTTTTGTATTCATTGGCACATATTTGAGAAACTACAATTTAAATAGTACACTATCTTAGTGATTTTTAGATCGTGAAAAGAGTGTTCCACGTGGGTTCTCTCGTTCGTCTTGAAATTGACCATATCCATAGACATTGTTGACGAAACTATAGTGCATGAAATTGTGTTATTCGCTTTCTTTCTCTCTCTCTCTCTCCTCTCTCGTATGCCTCGCTCCGATGCCGCGGGGCCTCCAAAGAAGCCAGAGGCCCGTTTATGATCCGATCAACGGGACGTGGAGGAAAAAAAACATACGCAGAGCTGTTGAATCGAACAATCGACGTAAGGCATATACGCGTATGTAGGTTTACCGTCTGCCTCGAGGTAATGATTAGATATCTTTTTTTCATACTCGTGGGTACTTCACTCGGTAAATATGTATATATGCGACTCGTGGGAGGGAGAAAGATGAGGGTAGCCTTGTTAGGGGGAATGATCGATACGTTATGGTATTATATTTATGGATCCGTCTTCGCGTCACGGCCCATGTGTAGCTAAGAATTGAAACGAGCAAGGCCAATTCGTTCCTTCTGTTGACAAAAGTGTCAGTGGTATCGTTATTTAGCTTTCCACCGTCCACTATTTTTTCGTTGTCTTTATGGTATAAGAATGTCGGCGCACTAACGAATCCATAACTCGCCGGCAAAGATTCCTAAACGAAATAAGTCGATCGAAGTTTATTCACGGGGTGTCTCGCTCTTGTCAAGCTCGTTATTCGATGCTTCAATTTTTTCAGCCTCCATTGAAATAACGAGGTCCGTTCTGACGTTTTAACGAGCACACCGGAGCCTCATTTCAGGACGTTCGAAAAGTCCTTTTCCTTTTTCATTTCCAGCAAACGCGGTAAATAAATTTGATTGAAAGAGCAAATTACATACGAAAAAGTTGGCTCTCGTGAGGCAAGTGTACAGATTGCCTGCTACTCCGGCGAGCCTTTGAAAGACTCGCAATTACTTGAGAAATTTATGGCAACTCGTTGCCGCATCGCAAATCGTAATTTATGTTTTTACATACAATCCGTGGAGCGCGAGCGATCGAAGAGGTGGACAAAATTGGGACCGTTCAGGAAGACGGTACAATTTTTTTAATCAACCCACAACGAAGCTCGATATTTTTCTATATCGCTATAAGCTCTATATTTTTCGTTGTTATTTTTACTTTGTTGTGTCGATATTTTGCGAGACATGCGGGTTTAAATTTCAATTCGGTTGACAAGCTTTTAAGAGAGAAAGGTGGATATCAAGGAAGACAGAGCGAGAGAGGAAGAGAGAGAGAGAGAGAGAGAGAAAAAGAGAAGAAAAAAAGAGAGAGAAAAAGAGAACAGTAGGGGATTAAGAATTTCTGTGCTGCCAGTAGAGGAAATGTCGTAATATCGATTTGCCTGGGAGACTCTCATTATAATAATTATCTCCGAGGGACCCAGTCGTACACCTCTTGAGCGCGTTTTTTTTGAGCTGTTATATATATATATATATATAAATATATATCTAGTGAATCCAGCCTGAATGAGCAAGAAAGACTGAAAGAGTAATAAGGGACGCGGATTACCTGACTTCCGCATTGAAACTTCCGTTTCTATATATATATATATATATATACAGGAGAATGTCGCGGAAAAATTACCAGGTGCCTCGATCCTCGGATTCTCTCTCGCAGCTCGAAATTTTATTTTTTCGCGAAGTCGCACGTGACAAAGATCCCGCGGTACGCCGATTATTACGACAGTCGGTACTCGTAATTACCACGGAAATAAATCTACTAGAGTTTTCCCGTACTCGTACAAATGTGTACATTAGCAATGTAGCCATGAAAACACACGCACACATTTTGTCTCAGATCGGTAGATCTTTTGCACGCTTCGGCGATTTTTGTAATTTACATTCGTTTAGTTCCATTAGCCGTGGAGTATATTTAGCGCGGTGGAAATTTCCCTCCAGCTGGACGCAACGCCGTTGCACTGATTTTACACGGGTTTTATTGCAGTGGGAAAAATTGAAAGGTGAACGTACGTTGAGCTTTTTTTTAACGATTGAAATCTGTAGCGAAGGTATGTCATTATCATTAATATGATAATAATGATGATTATTGTTGGTATATTTTTCTGATAATCCTTCTCTTTGTTGTGATTATTACTCTTCGTATTGTTTTTGGTGTTGTTTGTATTATTTGGATTATTAGTTTTGTTGTTTTCGCAGACGGTCGATTATGAGTTAAGAGTCGAGTTATGAGCAAAGTTTGTATTATTTGGATTATTAGTTTTGTTGTTTTTGCAGACGGTCGATTATGAGTTACGAGTTGAGTTATGAGCAAAAAACCCAAACCAAACAAACACACCCAAACAACAGGAACCCAAACAAACCAACCCAAACGCAAACAAACCCAAACAACTCAAGCCCCCAAAACACACAAACCCAAACAAAACCAGCCAACCCAAACGAAGCAAACACCCAAACACAACTAACCAACCCAAACCCAAACACAACCAACCAACCTAAACCCAAACAAAATTAGAAAGATTTTCTTCGGATGACCACGTGTAAATTATTTTTCCGGATAGTTTGTTTAACAATTGAACACATTCTATCCGGACAATTATATATATAAATGTTATTCGTCCGGAAACTAGCTTACAGGGATCACAATGATATGCACGCCTACTGCAAATACGGCGTGAACTAAGCCGCTATCCGAACGAATAACATACGTTCAGTCGTCCGATAACCGGACGGGAGACACTCCGTTGTAAAAAATCGTCGCTTTTAATTTAATTCCCCGTATAATGCGTAAAATATTATTATTTTTTTATCAAAATGATGCCAAAGTAAGCCTTAATTTTTGACATAAGGTGCATTTTAATGCCTTCTCAAAGACACCCCACACTCGGGGTTACTTTGACACTTTTGTTTTTCAAATATAAAATTGTGGGGGTAGGTGGTTGGGCTTGGCTTTCTTATACATTTGGATAGCCAAAGGACACACTGTTCTCTTGGAGCAACAAAAGTTTGAATTAAGGTTTTTGAAAAAAGTCACCTACAAAAAACTTCCAAAATCTGTTCAAAGTAACCCCATTTGTAACCCCATTTTATATCCAGTTAGCTCAAAAATAATCCTGCATTGAGAATTTCATTTTCATTCTATTTATTTATTTTATCGATTTTTTGTACTATTTTCATTTTATTTTATTTATTATTATCATCGTATCGATTTATTCTTATTTCAATTTTATTAATTTTTTCATTTATCGATTGTATTTTCGCTGTTGTAAAAACCCGTACGCGTTAAGGGTGAGGCTAGAGTGAGAAAAAAAAGAAGAAAAAAACATAAATATATCATCGGTGCAGCCACGTGTAGAGCGCAACGCGGGAGACGGGACTCGCGGCACGCGCACGTGCGCTTTTTCTGCGATCCACGAGTGACAACTGTGCGAGCGAGCGGCATGTGTGCCGTCTGACAGTGAGAGATAACGAGATAACATCAGTCATCGCGCGAGCAGAGGCCACGCGCGATTCCACCGTTCACATCTAATACCGCCTGGATATACGCGCGGTGATGAAAGTGCCTCTTTATGGGACGCGAATGCCACGCTGTTGGGAAAAAATCCGACAGGCTTATCAGTCTGCTTCACTTTGTCTACGGAGCGCGTACACGTGCGTACGCGTATACGACGACACCATTGCCCAGAACTGTCCTTCGTGGTTTTATGGCAAAGCCGCCGTTGGTGGGAGAACACTGTCCCAAAAAAATCGATTTTTAATGGCATTTTCTCAAATGTAACATATTGGAGAATATGTGAGAAAAATTTCAAGTTAAAATATTAAAAGTGACTTTCAACGGCGTATTTCTCGAAACGGCTTTTCTCGACCTGGCTTGAATCACAATTCTGGCTATTCGATTTTTAATTTTGCCGATTTTTAATTTTACATACCGATTTTTTTATTTTTAATTTTGTTAACAAAAAATTTAATTTGGATGAAAAAAATTTTAATTTAATTAAAAAAAATTTTAATTAAAGTATTTAAGTATTTTTAGTAATTAAAGTATTTAATTTTTTTAATTCTTAATTTGATGGTTATTTAATTTTTCTTATTTTTCATTTTCATCCGATTTTGAATTTTACACACCAAATATCCGTAATCGCAGTGGCTATTGTTGTACGTAGACGTTTTTTTGCCGATTTTTTATTTTACATACCGATTTTTATTTTTTATTTAATTAAAAAAAAATTTAATTTAGTTGAAAAAAATGTTAATATAATTAAATAAAATTAATTTGATTTTTTTAATTTTCAATTAATTTGGTAATTTTCTTAAATTTCTAATTTAATTGAAAACATTTTTTATTTAATGTATTTAATTTTTTTAATTCTTAATTTAATGTTTATTTAATTTTTAATTTTCATCCGATTTTGAATTTTACACACCAAAATATCCGTAATCGCAGTGGCTATTGTTGTGCGTAGACGTTTTTTGTTCATGTTGAAATTTTGTATTTCTTGAGCCCTCGAAAATAAGTCAAAATTTCGCCGAAATTACACGTTTTTTTTTCAACAACCGCCATTTTGTGGAATTTTTGGTTTTTGAAAAAGGCTATGTGCAACGAGAACTGTATTTATAATGAGATCGAAGTGTGCATCGTCGGAACGCAACGGAAGTTCCGTAGCGCAATTTTTGTTGTTGACATATTTGTGCCTCCAAAGGATCCTTATTAGAGATCTACAACCTAAATATGGAACGGAAATATTTGGATGATAATAAAAATGAGGAACTGAAAGAATAAAAACGAATTTCCGTTGCATTCCAACGATGCAAACTTCATCCTCGTCATCTATATAGATGGTAAGACTTTTTTATTGTCATTTTTCAGACAAGCATTGTCAAGAATCGAACTAGGCGTTGAACCACATTTTTTATGCGGAGGCTCTATTCAATGACGTTATTAATTTCTTATTTTTGTTAAATAAAGAACAAGGTTTGGATTCGATCGATCTTTTTAATCAATTTGGATGAAAAATTGAAAAAGGCAAGTCTCATGCTACGGATAATTAAAAAAAATGTAGTCTCCGCTCATATATCTTCAAGCTGAAATTAAGCTGCTGGGGTTAGAACACGGTGTCTCACATTTTAGGAATGTTTCGTATTGGTCTGTTTTAGCAAAGTTGGTACGAAACGTCTGAAGCTTTTTTCCGAATCCTTGATGCGACGAAATAAACGGTTCCAGAATTTTTCGGTTCCTTGTTTTATCCGGATCCGTCAAGTAAAGACCGAGAAAATGCGATCTTGCTTTTAAAAAGATAGTGGCGCACGATATGGTTCAGCATTTATGAGCAAGCTCTCCAGTAAATACTCTAAGTCGCGTTCAGGAACTTTAATCATTATTATGGGGCTCAATTTCTTGTGTTTTTTTTTCAACGAACGAAACGGGTTTTTCTCACGAATATAGAAAACTTTTTTCGATCGAATTATGACTATATGGATTATCACTTTGGATTATGATTATACGGATTATTATATAGAATTATGATTGCATAAACTATTATATTGAATTATGAGTATATGCGTTATTAAATTTTTGTATTATTCCATTAATTATTATATGCATTATTATGCTTTTGATAATATTAATTATCATATTAATTTGATAATTATTTTAATATGATTATGAATAATATGATTAATGATATGAATAATATGATTAATTATGCTTTTTATTCAATTGTGATTGAATTAATTATTTTATGAACCTTTTTTGTATCATTATCAATATTTGAATTATTAATCGAATGATCTTCACGAACGATTAAACGAGATCCGTTCGCTCAATTTCGAGGTGTATCTTCACAATTGTCCGTGATAATTTGAGTGGTAAGGCTGACTCAGGTCATAATTTCAATGTAAGGATGTTGAGTCCCAAATCGCAAATGATGATAAAATTCTGAAAATTTGGTATGTTTTTGTATGAAGTATTTCAGAGGTCGTGTAAAAATTTCACGACAATTAGGAAGCTCGTTATTGAACAATTAACATTCACAAATTAAATGTTGTTTTATGGAAACTGATGTAACTTTGCAATAAGATTTTTTTATGACCTCTCAATTTTATAATATCTACAATATACTGAAAGCAAGGGAAACAAAACGAAGTTTATTGATAAATTTTTTTTTAATTCTTTTGAAAATTGTTCTTAACAAAATGTTAATTTTTTAATAACAAGCTTCCTAATCTTCGTGAAATTTTAACACGACCTCTTAAATACTTCATACAAAAACATACCAAATTTTCAGAATTTTCTTATCATTTTTTATTTCAACCCTTAAGGAGGTTGAAGTAATGATGATAGAATTCTGAAAATTTGGTATGTTTTTACATGAAGTATTCAGGAGGTCGTGTAAACATTTCATGACGATTAAGAAGCTATTTATTGAACAATTAACATTAACATGTTTCATAGGGACTCAACATCCTTAAGTACTCCGAGAACTGCACCGTAAATTGCTCTAAAACGTCGGCGGCAAGAACAATACTTATATATTTGCAATACGCATTTGAACCGTTGGTGGTTTAATTTTACGGGGCAGTGAAATGCAAATGATCACGTAACGCTTCCTGTTCTCGTCGGGTCCTCGTCGTCGTCGTCGTCGTCAGCATTCAAGCAGGTAACACGTACGGAGATATCGTATAGTCCACACCTTGTTGTGCAGAACGGACAAAGAGAAGGGATATATCTTGCTGCCTGTTACGCCTGTTTTGCTGACTCTCGCGCCTTCCTTGCTCCGAGAACTTTCATATTTTATGTCTCTCTCTCTCTCTCTCTCGCTCTTTTACCAGCCCCCCCTCGCGTGTTCATGAATCGTCCCGGTTTTTTTAAAACTTATTCACTGTATTCGTCTCGTTTTTGTGCGAATTCGTACGCAGCTATCTTTGCTGATGCAGTAACATATCTGTCCGTGCGGAAGATAGATTGACGCAGTTATCGAGGACTCAGTGATTTTTTTTTCAATTCGATTTAGTCGTATCGTATTTCCCCAATTATTAAGGATGTTGAGTCCCAAATCGCAAATGATGATAAAATTCTGAAAATTTGGTATGTTTTTGTATGAAGTATTTCAGAGGTCGTGTAAAAATTTCACGACAATTAGGAAGCTCGTTATTGAACAATTAACATTCACAAATTAAATGCTGTTTTATGGAAACTGATGTAACTTTGCAATAAGTTTTTTTTTTTGACCTCTTAATTTTATAATATCTACAATATACTGAAAGTAACGGAAACAAAACGAAGTTTATTGATAAATTTTTTTTTATTTCTTTTACAAATTGTTCTTAACAAAATGTTAATTTTTTAATAACGAGCTTCCTAATCGTCGTGAAATTTTAACACGACCTCTTAAATACTTCATACAAAAACATATCAAATTTTCAGAATTTTCTTATCATTTTTTATTTCAACCCTTAAGGAGGTTGAAGTAATGATGATAGAATTCTGAAAATTTGGTATGTTTTTACATGAAGTATTCAGGAGGTCGTGTAAAAATTTCATGACGATTAAGAAGCTATTTATTGAACAATTAACATTAAGATGTTTCATAGGGACTCAACATCCTTAAAGGTAGACCCAAGTCCATTGAGGAGTCGCAAAATATTACAGTAGCGTACATGAAGTTGGGCGAATGAGATAAATAATCAAATAAACGTAAAAAAAAACTTTTTAAAAACAAGCTTTTATGTAAAAGGTACTGAACGAAAAATTAAAAAATGATGTTCAGTGAAATTGAAAATCAAAAGAGTATAACGACACAAAAGTCCTTTCCTTGGTCACTCGTCATAGGTACAAGTACTTAAGGCCTTAGGCCACAGTAACGGGTATACAATCATGTGCGAATTAAACAATTTTTTTTCGTATGCAAAAGTGGTTTACTCATTAAATTAATTACACATCTATTTAGTACGAATATCAAGCTGTTGGGGAATATATATATTTATTTTCGATGTACATAATAGCCGACTACTCGAAACTTCTCGAAACAGCTTTTTTCCAATTGGCGTGACAAATAACTTCAACAATTTTCACTCGATTTACTTCAAATTTGAAAGTTATCTTCCTAATTGCATTTCGCAGAGAAGCACGTACGGAATTTATGATTAATCGAAAACTTTTCATTTTACGAGCAGTTAATGAGCAGCTATAACGAAATTTTTCACTGAAAATTGTTTTCTTAAGTTCAAATACCTACAACTTTGTATAAAACAATATTTTTAAATTCCGTACGTACTTCTCTACGTATTCTAATGTAGATTGATGAGAATTTTTGTTTTTTGTTCTAGGTGAAAAAATGTAGATGCTAATTGTCACGCTGCGGAGCGCGTAAAAAAGATAACAAAAGAAAATATTAGTAGTCGGCTATTTTGTACATCGAAAAAAAAAATTTCTATCAGCTTGATATTCATACTAAATAGATGTGTAATTAATTTTATGAGTAAATCACTTTTCCATACGAAAAAAAATTATTAAATACGCACATGATTTTATACCCGTTACTGTGGCCTAAGGCCTTAAAAGGTTGTAAAAGCTTTGGTGGGTGCTGGATTTCAAACCCTCTTAGAGCTTCGATAACTCGTTATTGAATTTATTCCTCAAGGCAGTATTCTAGTCTACAATTTGAAATGGATTTTTTTTTAATTTTCTTAAAATATAGAACTTGTAAGATTATGCAATCAAAAAGAAATTTCGAAATTCCCAATATATTTACATTGTTATAGCGATTTGAAGCGAGACCAGAATAAGATCGACTGGTCGGAGCTACGAACTATAGAGGCTTCTAAGCAAGCTAGAAGCGAGCTTCAGAAAATCATACTTTTGAAGTCGAACAAGGCACACTTTGCATTGTACCACTTAGATAGTTGCGGTTGTCCGAAATTGTACTCGAAACCTCAAACCGATTTTTCTCGAAATTACTTTTTTCAACCTGGCTGATATAAAATGTCGAGTTCTATTCCACTGATTGACTTCAATTTTGGTATGGATCTTCAGTATCTATCCCTCTATCGTCTTTCTCTCGGATATTGCAAATTATTATTATTGTTATTAAAAAAATGTAAACTTAAAAAAAAATAGGACGGAAAATTAACATTTCTTTCGGACAATCGTCATCAAATTTTCGTTCTCTTTGGCACCTGCCATAATGACAATCCTATAGATAAAGAAAATTGCCTTCATTTCTGTTTCAAGTAAATGGGGGTTTTTCAAAAATCTTTTCCGAAATT